>CM030792.1:12408750-13055625 GCA_018127125.1 Rhododendron griersonianum | reverse complement strand
TTTCCCTCGATGTACCCTTTCGAGTTTTTATAAAAAGTTTCGTTTGCCGAGCCAAAAAAAAAAAAGGCTCGTAAGGTTTTCTAGCAATGTCTTCTCCTCCTCGCTCCAAGCCCGGCGTGCGAGGCGTGCCATTGTGAGGCAAAAACCAAAATATAAAACTTAGTATTTGCAAAAGCAACATCACTTGTTCACTAGATTTTCTGTCCTCTTTTTCAGGCCACTGTTGATATGATATATGTGCTGGGGACGGCCCTTCCCCAAAATCAATAGGCCAAAGAAATCTAATGGCAACTATATGTGCATATAATTATACCAAAAGCTTGGAACAGAACAAGCATTTGTGCAAAAACTATTTGCATCCATTGATCTGCATTACAAAAGGAACACAATACGCAACCATTTGCGCTCTAATAACTACATTGACAGCTTAGAACTAAATAACATCACTGTTCTATTCCCTTGACGAAATGAGCAGTAACAAGCTTTGAAACATGGAAGCCGGTGAAGGAATCAACCTCAAAGAGTTCTTTCAGCTTCTCGTCGCAAATAACTGTCTTTTTATCGGATGGGTCCTATAAGAGACAAATAGAAAGATAATTAAGGTGGCAGAATATTAGTCAGCAAAAATGCATAGAAGAATAACTGCAATAAAATGGAACATTCAACACCAATAAACCACATTATCAAAGGGAAAAAAATAATTAAATAAACGATGAAGTAAATATCCAGAACGCTAGGTTAAAATGATTCGGGCATGTACAATATAATAAAAAGCACGGAGGATGCATTGCTCTAGGTAAGTGGGCGATGATGATGTCTTTTTAGACCATCAGATTCCCATACAATTCCAAGCACAACCTGAAAACCAGAAAGGACAAAACAAACCATCCACGGCTAAACTCAACCAAAGTGCCACAAAGTATTTTCACTTGAAGCAGAAGAACCCTAAGGTGCTCCATTCTCAGGGCATAAAAAAGCGAAGGCGAAGAAATATAGGGTCCGTTATATTAGCTGCTTGTAAACCTTGGATCAAGGGCCAATCTGACTAGTGCTTCATAAAAACTCGACCACCCCTGCTCAAGTTTTGGCAATGCCAATACATCTGTGCCAAGCTTGTGTTTCAGAGAAATCAGACCTTAATTTGAGGCATTTGTCAGGCCACACCCATGTAATACACTAGGAATTCTTGTCGCCTGTACACTAGGAATGCTGACTACCTCAACCTTTCAAGAGCCTATCCAAGCTTGAATACAATGTTGCACAACTCTAAACGACTTACACAAGGGTCAAGCTAGAGTTTGGCTCGTAAGTTGCAACTGTTTTGGACCGGGATCTTGGACTCTTGGTGAATTAAGAGATTACTTAAAGTTATTTACGAGTGCTTGTTTACTCATAATGGTTATGATTACAGGAAGGTTCAGATTCTCATCAATTCTAAAAAATAGACAACCTGATGGGTGATGCTTCAAACTTGTATCAAGAGTTTGGAAATAGGTACCTGCAGATCATTTTGCTTTATGTATTCCCACACTTTCTTCACAACATCTCCCCGAGATAACTCATTTTCACCTGTACCAAAGAATTTCACTAGAGCATCCGAAAGTGTTAGTGGAGCAAGAAAGCCCAAACTTTTGCCCTTCAGCGTTTTTACTTGCCGCTCATTGGAACCTGAACATATAAGATACACATAAGTGGCAGTAACTGAAAGAATGTCATTGAAGTCCAGAACATAAGCTCAATTTCTTGAGGCATGATCACTAAATGCTCAGACAATACAAGTAGTTAAGGAATCCAAATCTTCAAGGTACTGTTCTCACCTTCTCTACCTTGTTTGCACCGCCTTTTCTTTTGCGAGGATTTGACAGAACCTGCAACATCATGTGAGAAATACTTTCAAAAAAATATGCAAAAATCCCTCTGGATGACAAGAACTTCAGACTAGGAAACTGTGACAGCACAAAAACTAAAAGCTTGTAAGGTTGGTTTTCTTCTCTTGCATAATCTTCCCAATGTTCCTTCAACTTTATTATAATGTTGCTCATCTTTTATCCTCGAAATTTCAAGATAAAGGAACATGACAAATCTCTTCCTGCTTTTTCACGTCCTGCCTTTTACAACAGTTTTTCGTGGTATCTAAACAAGAGAAACGAATTCCCTGTGTATATTCCTACTGATTCCTCATCATATCCACAAAACAAAAGGGATGAAAGCCAAATTAGAAACATATACCATCTTCCTCAGCTAGCGGCACCATGTGTTTGTTCAGAGCTTTACTCATTTGAAACATATCAATAGATTTGACACGAAAAATGGCTTGCAATGCTTGGTCACATATTATTGTCCGCTTGTCTTTTGGATCTTGCAAATCCTTCTCCCGGATATAGGCCCATATTCTCTTCACAACCTAGAGGACAGCAAAAATCAACTAATTGTAAAATTTACATTCCAAATATATCTGCCCCATGCTCTGTAAAAATAACAGTAAACAGAACAGAATTTCTGAGATGTCATATATGATATACTGTCCCAAAAACCACAAATGGGTACCAACGGGTGTGCTCCGTAATATACCTGAGTTCTGGCTAGTTCAGACACTCCAACAAATGTTTGAAGTTGTGGAGAAAGACCACATGGTTTCATGTTCACAACATTAGCCACCTTGTCAGACCTAAATAAAGAGGTATATCTGTTTAGAAGCATCAACTACAATAACCTGTTAAATGTCTTATTTATTCACATTAACACATGCATGATAGTAAAACTTTTTCTATCCTCCCAGGCAACTGCAGCATCATCATACACAGCAAGTACATGTAAAGGGTCATTTGTCATAGACATAATTGAGGGGAATTTAAAACAACTGACTCTGTAATCTTTGGAATGACTTGACCGCAAGTAAAGAAAGAGAGAACTGGGGATTTTGAATCTGCAGTTTTAACAACTCGGCGGAAATTTTCTATGTAAAAATACTACATCAAAATTCCGCCATTCAGATGTAGTCGCTCGTTCTAAGAAAAATCATCACATGAGTGTGCACATTTGGGGGATCGGTAGCGGATAGACTGTCAGACAACTAAGATGGAAAATGTTGAGGGTTTTGTAATCCTTATCGGCTTATCCCAAGTACTTTCACAGTTTCACTTAAAGTAATGCTGATCTACAAAGTATTATGTGGAATAATGGGGAAACATTTTTTAAGAGCTCCAGAAAACACAACAGACATTCTGCAAGGAAATTTGCAGCATTGCTAGTCTCATCGTAGTTTTTCTTATGCGTTGGGTGTCTTAGCCTTGTACAATGCAGGTAAACGGAGATTTCAGATGTATAGAATTCTGATACTAAGGTATCATAAGAGCGCCAGGGCCAATGAATAAAAATACATTTGACTTTGAATGGAACCCAGTATTACGATCAGCTCTGCTATGCGCAGAGACAATTTGCAGAGACCCACGCAGAGACAAACGCGTTTGGCTCCATTTCGGGTCCCAAAAAAATCTAGAAAAATATCTATAAATTTTTGAATATTATTTTATGGGGTCCTGTAAAAAATCAGCTCCTGCGGATATCGATAAGTATTACTTTTGGATTCGTAGGGGCTAATTTTTGCCCATGGTATACAATCTTCTTCTGCCAGGGTCAGGGTCAGGGCATAATCCAACAAAAATTTATGGATATTTTTCTAGATTTTTTGGGGACCCGAAATAGGGCCAAACGCGTTTGTCTCTGCAAATTGTCCCTGCTGTTAGAATTTTTGTAATACGATTATAACATAAACACCAAAAACAAAAGCGAGCGAAGCACGGATGCGTCAACTGGCTTCACGTACGGTTTTTTGACACGTGTTGGATGCAAACACGATTGGACAAGCTCCGCAATCATGTCGGACACGTTCAAATAGGTTGCTATTGATATTCATAGAAGATGAAGGTAAGAATTTCAAAAATCAATAAATTCGACGAGTATTAGATAAACCTCAAAACTTATTCTTCACAATCATAACCGATCCAGTTAAGGACCACGACATGCACCCTGCACACATCTTCAACATTTGCACGCTTAAAAATTCATGTGTTCAATATCTCATCTATCTAGATTATCAATTAAATCCCAACAATTTGCTCATTCAAAATATATTTTAACTAAATAAATTTCAACAGTTTTCTTTCTCCACTCTCCCAAGTTTCAGCTACTTCTGTCACTACTTACGTTCAGGCACATTACAACTATTGTATATTTGTGTGTTCAAATCAATGGCATTTTGTTCCACCAACCCTATGTGTAACAAGGGGTTGTTAATTTAATTCTTATCAAGCTAGTAGTAGTATTTCCCCTCATGAATCGACTTTTCCTCGCTCCACCCCAACTATAACCCACAAAGAGTCTGTTCATCGTAAATTTGAGCTCATGCATTTTCTTTTCGTCATTTTTTTTTAAATAATTAGACAAGTATAACAATGTGGACCGAAATTGAAAAAGAAGACACTAAAAACAAAAAAGACAGTTGTACGGCATTTTTTTTCGTCTTCAGTGACCATTTTTTATTGTTTTTGGTCATATAGTCTTCTAAATTTTAGATTTCCTTTGTCAGTCATTCCAAAAAGTAACATGAATCTAACAAAAGTTCAAAAAAGACGAAATCAATGCCATAACAAAAATTTAGGAAGACCAGGGCCTAAATGTTTTGGAACTTATGCCTAAAACAAACCTACAGTTTGTAACCCTGTAAGGTTTCAGAGGGGAAAAACCAACGAAAAAATCATATCACAGTCACCCAATGCTGGTACAATGCCAAAAAAATTAAAATTTCGGTACATATTGCACAATTTTTTTTTTTTGATAAATAAATAGTTATATTAAGAAGAAGGCATAAATGGAATGCCATTCGAAGACAAGAGAAGGCCACAAGACAAAAAGGCCCTATACAATGCCTAGAGAATAATAATGCTCAAACCAATCTAAAAATTGGTCAAGTGATGGAAAACAGTCCCCCTTGTCCCAACTGTACATTCTCTCACCATACATCACCTTTAATACAAAAATAAGTATTTATTTTATTTTAGTTAGTGGAACGAAACCTCAATAATCCACAAAAATTTGACGAAAACCTAACTAATGCGAAAATTATTTTTTGAATAATGATAAACTCAAACTTATTGATCCAAAACCACCCTAACTTTTGTATTGATATCCATGTAATTTTTACACGTTATTCACCCAATTTTACTTGTTTTCCTATGTTTAAAAGAACAAAGACAGCCGGCCACTTTCTTTTCTTTTCTCAGCAACCAAACGGAAGGAAAAAAAACAAGACAGAGAAAAGAACGTAAAATACGATAAACCCTAACCTTCCTTTCCTTCTTCTCTTCCCACTCCTTTCTTCTCCCTCCTCGCCGTCCTCTTCGCAGCCGGTTCTCTCATCGTCGTACGTCACCACACTCTCCGCCTTCTTCCATTCAATCGCTTCCCCGTGGACGTCGTCAACGCCGTCGTTTTCAGGAGTAATCTCATCATCACGGCCGTCGAGGAACAGTTCGATTCGTCGTCTGATGAAGGCTCTACGGTCGGACAAATCGACGCCGAACTCCGCCTCGAGGGCGCGGCTGAGGGCGGTGGCGGTGGTGGTGCGGAGGTCGCAGGTACGGAGGAGTTGCCGGAGCCGGTCCGAGAGGTCAGAGTCCGGCGCCGTTCCCCCGTCGTCCTGTTTCGCGAGAGGCAACATGGGTGGTTGGAAAAGAACTGGAATTGTACTTGTGAAAGTACTCCACTGTAACTAGTTCCTGGCTACGTTGGGTTTTGGATTGTTTGGGTTTAAGTAGTGGAGACGTGGGTTTTGTGAAAGCCCTACTGTTAAAAAAGATTTACGAAAGAAAAAACGCGTTTGGACCCATTCTGAATTTCAAAAAAATCTAAAAAAATATTCACAAATTTTTGAATATTATTTTATGGGGTTCTATAAAAAATCAGCTTTAACGGACATCGATAAGTATTACTTTTGGATTCAAATGGGTGAACTGAACAGTTTCGCCATACGAATTCAAAAGTAATACTTACCGATATCCGTTGGACCTGATTTTTTACAAGCCCCATAAAATAATATTCAAAAATTTATGAATATTTTTCTAGATTTTTTTGGGATCCGAAATAGACCTCAACGTGTTTCTTTATGTGGTTCCCTGCAAATCTTCCTTGCGATTAGAATTTCGATTTTTTCCTTTTGCTTTGGAATAACAATAATTATTCAATCACACGCATTCACACAAATATTTTACATACACATTCACATTTTTTGGTGTGTTCCACACGTGCTGAAACTGTAGTGTATATGGACCCCAATGTCAATACGAATGAGTTTGTGCTTATGTTTAGGGTTGTAAAATAATTGTTTGAATAGAAGCAGCTTTTATGCCTGTTTTGCCTTCGTAATCCTTTGAATTTGTTTTTTTTGTTTTTATTTAAATTATACTACTAGTATATCAATTTTTGTGAATTGCTAGTATTGATACCGCTCAGAAAAATAGAAAGGGAAAATTTTTTAACACTCCCTTTTATATATTCACATCTTTTTTTTATTTTTTAAGCAAAAAATTATAAACACTTTCAATACTAAAAAAATAAAAAAGGAGTGTGACTATAAAAAAAGGAGAGTGTGAAAATCACTCCTATTTTTTAGAAGTAAATTCATTTTAAATTGTACGCAACCATTGTGCATTGATATATGGTGCCTAACTAAGGGGGCGTTTCCACTAAGATTTGGTGAGGAAACGTATGTCATTTTATCATTTTGTTCACACTAATTAACAAGTTTTGACATTTTAGCTTGTTGTTCACACTAACTAACAATTTGTCAACAACAACTTCTTTTTCAACAATTTTTTCACTCACATACCCATCTACAACTTATTGACCACTAACAACTTGATTGCAACAAATTCTTTCTCAAAGCTTATTCACTATCGGAAACGCCCCCTAAGTGTATGAACCACATAGAGGGTTGTTCACACTAATGAATAAATTGTGCACCACAACCTTTTAGATTTGTATTTATTCAAAAAAAATCGCGTGTTTTATGCCAAACTTTTATGTGATATTGGTTCGTTTCGACGAGAGGAATCAGAAAAGTAAAAAATTATGACTTTTACACAAGTATTTAGGAAATATCCAAAAAAAGCTCAGAAGTCAATTTTTTGATTTTGTTTTTCTTAGATATTTTCAGAAACATAAAATATATGAAGGTCACTAAAAGCAAACATAAATAGATTACAAAATTACTTAATTTTTTTTAACCTGAAACGAAGCTAGAATTGTTTAATAAAAATCACTTGAGATACAACTTAAATTTAGCTTGGTTTAGTGATTTATGGTTATTAGTATATTAGTGCTCAGTAAGATTTTCTTTCAATTGTCTTTTAAGTACTACTCCGTAGTATTTTTTTTCTCATCGTTTGATTAACTCTTTGTACCCGTTACACTCTATACTTCACAAATGTATAAACCATATTGGTTCCATAAGAGGTGTTACAAAAATCGACCGATTGGTTTTCGGTCGGGGTAAGGCCGATTTTTTTGGGATCAAATTGGTTCGGTCTCGGTTTCTTGGAATTTTCACCAGACCGAACCAAATCGACTGACTATATATTTGTATATATACTTTTTCTATATATTTTACATACATACACTTTAAATTAAATAGAAATTTTATATCTTGAGCGGGCCGAAATTCCCAAAATCCCAGACCGGACCTATCCCACCCCGAACCGAACCAAACGAAACTTAACTCCGGTCGGGATCGGTCCTGGAAATACTTGGACCGAACCGAATTGGTCTTCGAAAATTTCACTCTGAACCGAACCGAACTGAACCGAAATCACCCCAAGTTGCCATCTATAATCCAATTAGAAATTTTCTAAGAAAATTATTTTCACACTCCATTTTTTATACATGCACTTCTTTTCTTGTCTTTACCCTTTAGTGGGATAATTACATAGAAAAGTTTTACTGAAGACAAACAATAAAGTGCATATAACAAAATGGGGGGTGTGGAAATCATTGTCTTTTTTTCTAACTAATTTCATTTTGCAAATTGTAGGTAAAGATGAAGGGAAAATGAAGGCCCATGACGTATTTTGATAATTAGTACCCGCCAAGGACAAGCTGAAAATGTCTTTGGCAAGTATTAATTATCAAAACACGTCATTGGCCGTTATTTTCCCAAAAATGAATCGGCTTTGGCCCCAAACTACATGGGTCTACACTGTAAAATTAGGAAATTTTTTGGTGGTCTTGAGACATTGTCATATGGTGCCTAAGATCCGGATTCTTTATGAGAATTGTGTATGTGGTAATCGTGTAAGGCTTTCAACAAGAGGACGCCATCTATTAAATGAGTGGATCAACTGGACAGATTAGAGCAAATTCCATCAGCCTTTATATTCTTACCAATCTGATGCCGTTTCATTCGAAGGCAGCCAACGGAGAGATAACGTTTGAGCCAACGTTTTTGGGCCGGACTATTTGCAACCACAAATTTCCTATACGTAGCCTGTTTTAAAATAAGTCATTTTGGGACAAAAATGCCCTTAAAAAAATTGACAAAAATGCCCCTAAATGAAATGACGTCGTTTGAAAGAAAACCCCAGGACTTACTTTCGTTGATTTCGAACTGGGGCTTGCTATTTGCAGCCACAAATTTTCTGAACGTAGTCTGTGTACCATATTATAAACAGGTGTGTACCATATTATATACAGGCTACATTCAGAAAATAAATGGCTGCAAATAGCAATGCCCTTTCGAACTCGTCATCGTCTTCGAACAGATTGATCTTCATCAACGGAAAATTCAGCCGGCGTTTCGATGAAGAAGATGATCGGCCAATCCATAACCAGAGCCCCTCTAATTGTGTCTGTTCTGAGGGAGTGTTGTTTGAGTATTTTCCTTTTGTTTCCTCTGATACGTTCTTACCTGTGTCAAAGAAAACCCTAATTCTCTCTCTCTCTCTCACTACAAATTGCTGAAGCAAAGTATTACATCAGGAAATGAACAGATCGATCTTCGGTTCTTCTGTTGCCGCCTTGGGTTCAGTCGCCATTCCAAACGACGTCAAGATTGATTTACCTTCTGTTCTCCAAGATTGGTGGTGTGCTCTCTGGTTATTGCCACAAATTCATTCGTCGGAAAAAAGCCCTAAAAAAATCCAGATTCATTCGTCGACTCGCATTTTTCGCCGACGAACCCAATCCCGTCGCGCATTAGCAAAATGCGTGATATTAATCGCGCATTTTGTGAATGCGTTATACGGAGCATGACGCATTCAGAATTTACGTTTTTGGCGTTTTTAAATCTGCGTTTTTTAACAAAAAAAATACATGATTATAAAGTGTTCAAATTTTAGAATCTGAAATTTGTAAACATTTTCAAGTTTTAAAATCTGAAATTGTCGAAAATTTTCAGAAATGTGTATCCGAATATGTTGGGAATTTTTTTTCAAATTTCGGATACATGGTGGTGGTGTGTAGAGCAGAACTGACGGAGGTGTTGTTCGAATTTTTTTTTGTTGGTGTTAGTGAAGGCGGCAGTTATGGAGGTGGTGGTAGAGAACCGGGGGAGAGAGGGGTGAAAAATCCTAGCTTGTCTAGGTTTATAGATTTGCTATTTTTAAATCTCAATCAACGATTCACCAATCATTAACTAATTAAACAAATCACACAAACAAAAGCAACCAAACAACGAATGCAACGATATACGTGGAAAACCCTAAACGGGAAAAAACCACGGGAAGGAATCAAACACTATAAACATTGTGTAGTTACAAGTAATCTTACCCTACGATTTGAATCCTCACAATCGAGTCTAAGACCTACTTGCCGAATCCACGTTCACCACACCCAGTGCTTGACCGCCGCTGCCTTGAATCCACAAGCCTTCCGTTTGCCTCCCGGAAATCCACCGAAGGACTTTAACTTGCCTAGGAATACACCTTAGGGCTTTTCTCAAATAAGTTGAAGAAGATACTAAAACCTCTTGGAGATGTCTTGTACACTCAATGATCCATCGATCTCATTATACTCCAAGATTCAAAATGAACAAAGAACCCTCTTCCGTGTAACACAATATGGCTGCCTCCTTTTCTAATTTTTTTGGTTCTTTTCTCATCTCATGTAGAGATGAAAGCACCTCCATATATATCCTCTTGTTTGTGTCCACATGTCCTTTTGTAAATAAAATCTTCTAAGGCATCCATTGAGTTATGCCTAATTTCCGATCTCTCAATATGGAAATACATATATTTTCTTGATTTCCTTCCACGTCCTAAAACAGATACTCTAGAAATAAATAGAAAAATAGATTACAACTCGATAGACGGAGATAAACGCCAATGTGTGTTTTGTCGTGAAATTGCCAAATAAGAGAGACCGCTGAATATGGACCTTACAATCTCCCCATTTGGCACTTACATGACAAAACACACTAACATATAAAAATAATCCTCTAACAAAATGTGAGCACGACCTGTAAAGCTGCAAACACACTGAAACACACAGTCTGTTATTGTCAACAAAGTTCTCCCCCTTTTTGTCATGGAAGGACAAAGGTAAAATATAAGCCATGAAGAAGAAGGCCAATGAACTAATAGCATAATTAAGTACAATCCAGCGAGTATGAACCAATATCAAATGTAAGCTGACGAATCAGCGAGTCGAAAAAACAGATAAGACAATAATAAGTTATAAAATAGAAGAACTAGGAAATTTTCAGACCAATAGAGATAGGTCCATAACATCCAATAGCAATGCAACATCAGCCATGTACCCAAAAAAAAAATAATTCTATCCACACTCCAACTAGTCCTTATAGAAAACCATTTAAGGGGCAACCTCTCAAACCTATCAGGCAACAATTTGAAAACCCACTAAAATTTAAACCAAGAAAAAAATATGACTCCAAGACGCAAAATACCAATTGAATGATAGCAAAACCGGCCCCTCAAAAAAAAAAAACTATTACACTGTGACATACCAACGGGGGACATGTTTTTGGATAAGAGTCTCGATGAATATGATTATTCTTAAAAATGCATGAGCAGATTTTCATGAAAATCAACCATGGATTAATCTAGAAATAATTTGCAACATGCAACATGAGTCTGAGACAATGTGAGTGTGTGACACGTCATAAGAAATTAAGATCATCAGTCAAGGATTAGAGAATTCTCATATAACCTTGGACTGTCAAATACTCTTCCCCTTACGAAGTCAAACCATGCATATCGATACGAATTACGTCCCAAGAATTAGGTACAACACCCCCTCAATCAATTAATCCTTTTTTTTAAATGATAACAACAATGTATTTTTTCCTTTTTTTTTTTTTTACCCCACTGCCATTTGACGCAATTATGGAGAGTAAGAATACCTCATACCCAATGTCTGGTTACTAAGCAAGTGGTCCAATAAGGATGCCTTCACAAGGTCTATCCATTTTTTGACGCGAACGCTCAGAGAGAGAATACCTCACCCTAATTGTCCGGTTACTCAATGAATGCCCGGATAAGCATTATAGTCTCACGCATAACACATGTATATATATATTTTTTAATCAACTGAAACAAGTGGAACACCGTATCCACACAACTATGCCAAAATGGTCAATCATCGAGGGAGTGCATGAGACATGCCCAGGTACATGAGAATCAACTTGCCTAAAAAAAAAATCTTGCTAATTTTGACGTGTGTAGAGGTGGGGATCACAGAATCATGGAACATGCCACATTTAACTTCCAAATACTTCGCATGAATGTAATCATGAAAAGATGTGCATGCATTCCTAAAAAGCGCTCATATGACTGAATCTCATAGCCAACAACTAAAATCGTCAAAGGCATGCCCAATGATTCTCAACTCAAACTTTTTGTTTTTTTTAAACAAAACAATTTTTTTTAATTTTGCAATTTACTAAGAAGGTTAAGAAACTAAGCACCAAAAATAAATAACCAAAACACATCATAGCTCTAGGTAAAAAAATAAGTAATGTACGTAAGTCAACCTTGACTAAGGAAAAAAAAAATAGCAAGTCTAAAAAGTAAGGTCAACCTTTTTGGATGATCCGTAGTCATCTAAAGGATTAGAAGGCAAATCTATACGAGTTCTCAAATCCAATTTCTTACCCAAATAGGTCTTGTCTTGACCTTCTCAAATTTCTCAACAATTTTAGGCACATGTTTAGACATTACATTTGTATTCTTTCCATGAGAAATCACCCTAAACTTAGGCCTTTGGGTTCTATCAAAACCATAACCAAAATATTGGGGTGGAGTTTTAGGGTAACCATGGAGTTTAAAACAATTAGGTCAAATGTGACCCTTCACCCCACAAAAATGACAAGTGGGTACAAATTGAACATTTTTACGCATCATTTTATCAGGTGCACGTGAAAGACAAGGCATATGTAATTTCGTGCAATGTGGTCTTATGTGTCCAATCACTCCACAATTATGACAAGTAGGCTTGGATTTAAAATAGCTTACCTCACCACGCTTCGTGGTGGCAATTTTAACCGCTGGACATTGCTTTTTTACCTCTGGAAGCTTTGTGCGAGCATATTTGACATTTTTTTCCTTTGACGGGCGACTTAGCTTCGTTGGCCACAAGAGAAGCCGGTGCACTGCTATTTGGCTTGCAGAATATCATTTTTTCTCTTGCCTTTGACTTTAAAGATCCTTCTGCTTTATACCCAAGTCCACCTCTATCCGATGCCACCTTTTGAGATGACAAAACTTCATCTAAAATTTGTGAACCTGCATTCAATTTCTTAAAAGTAGCATTGGCCTTGTCAAGTTCAACTTGCAATTTTGCTACATTCGATTCAAGAAGCTCATTAGTCTCAAAAAGGCTATGCATATCATTTTCAAGATTCATAGGTTTGCGCTTAAGCACATCAAGTTCATGCAACACATCAATTTTTTCTTTCTCACATTGTTTTAGCTTTGTGGCTAAACTTATATTAGTATCTTTTTTAAAAGAACGTTTAAATTTTTTTGTAAATAAAGTCAAAGCTTCCATTTCGTATTTGTCCTCTCCATCACTAGTTTGGTTAGTCTCAACCTCACAAAAAATATTACTTGTACTCTCACTATCAGATTTAACGCTAAGAAGTACATGCTACGTATTTAGAGTTATCAAAAATTGGAGGTGTGATTTTAAAATTGCCTTCTCTTGGTAAATCCATAATAGCAAAGTAAAAAAAAAAAAGGATCCGCTCTAGGAATAAACCCTAATAATATGAGCGACCGGCTCTGATACCAATTGAAAAATCCTAGCTTGTCTAGGTTTATAGATTTGCTATTTTTAAATCTCAATCAACGATTCACCAATCATTAACTAATTAAACAAATCACACAAACAAAAGCAACCAAACAACGAATGCAACGATATACGTGGAAAACCCTAAACGGGAAAAAACCACGGGAAGGAATCAAACACTATAAACATTGTGTAGTTACAAGTAATCTTACCCTACGATTTGAATCCTCACAATCGAGTCTAAGACCTACTTGCTGAATCCACGTTCACCACACCCAGTGCTTGACCGCCGCTGCTTTGAATCCACAAGCCTTCCGTTTGCCTCCCGGAAATCCACCGAAGGACTTTAACTTGCCTAGGAATCCACCTTAGGGCTTTTCTCAAATAAGTTGAAGAAGATACTAAAACCTCTTGGAGATGTCTTGTACACTCAATGATCCATCGATCTCATTATACTCCAAGATTCAAAATGAACAAAGAACCCTCTTCCGTGTAACACAATATGGCTGCCTCCTTTTCTAATTTTTTTGGTTCTTTTCTCATCTCATGTAGAGATGAAAGCACCTCCATATATATCCTCTTGTTTGTGTCCACATGTCCTTTTGTAAATAAAATCTTCTAAGGCATCCCTTGAGTTATGCCTAATTTCCGATCTCTCAATATGGAAATACATATATTTTCTTGATTTCCTTCCACGTCCTAAAACAGATACTCTAGAAATAAATAGAAAAATAGATTACAACTCGATAGACGGAGATAAACGCCAATGTGTGTTTTGTCGTGAAATTGCCAAATAAGAGAGACCACTGAATATGGACCTTACAAGGGGGGAAGAGGAGATTTCAAATTTTTTTGGGTGTTGGTGAAGGCGGCGATTATGGAGGTGTGGTGGCAGTGTTTGGCTGGGAGTGTGGTGGTGGTGTTTGGCCGGGAAGAGAAGAGAAAACTGGGAGAGAGAATGGGGAAGGAGAGGGTATTTTTGAAAGTTTATGGATATTTATTAGGTTGCATTTAGAAATTGTTATAAGATTCGTGGGTTAGATTTAGAATAGGTTATGTATAGAAAATTTGTAGTTGCAAATAGCTCGATCCCTCATCTACCTTCGAAGTCCTTTAAAACCATGTTGACAAGGATTTGAATCAAATTGTGATCTCGTTAGGATTTATACCTACAATCGAATTTGTTCATCTTGTAGAGATTTTCAGGAAGATAAACCGTGCTCAAGATCATTTCAATCTATCACTTATTGATGTATGATCGAATACATTTTGAGTGAATTTGTTTTCGTGAAAATAGATTTGGCCACACTGTATAAATCACTCCGATGAAGAAACGACGCCGCTCTGGTGTATTGAGACCTCACAATGCGAATTCGTCAAATTGTGATCTCATTCCGATTTATCTCCATGATCTAAAGGGTTCATCTTGTAGAACTTGTCAAGATGATAAACATTGTTGAAGATCACATTAATTGAACACTAATCGACACATAATCAGATAAACATTGTTGAAGATCATATTAATTGAACACTAATCGACACATAATCAGGGATCATTTGAGTGAAGTTGTTTCTATGAAAATAGACTTGGCCACACTGTATGAAACCCATCTTAGCAAAGAATACATTCACTCCCACGAAGGGACGTTTCCCGACGACGAAGAGAGAGAGGGAGAGAGAGAAAATGTGGTTTTTCAGCACAGAAGGCATTTTGGATTCTCACTCCATTGTAACAGGTCTGCTAATTTCGATTTTTGTATAGCTTTCATTGTTCTTGGTAATATTATTTGCACATGGAAACGAAAAAACACCAACGAAACTGCTGATGATCTCTTGATTCTCTTTACAGCTATTAATCTGCGACAACAAGGAATTTCTTCGTTTATCAAAAAAAAAAACAAGGAATTTCTTGCTCCATTGCTGTAACTGTAGGAGCTTTTGCAAGCACTGGTGTTTGCTAGAGATTTAGGTTCTTAGAATCGAAATGATTGCTTTCAGTTTGGAATTGATCCCTTGAAGTTACCTTCTTTTTTTTTGAACTTCCAGTTTTCCTTCTACATACGTAATTAATTAATATGAACAAAAAGTTATTGCAGAAGAAAAAAAAGCCTTCACTAAACAAGCTCGAATAATCTACTACTCGGCTCGTCTGGCTTGTGATACATGAAAATTTTAACGCGTCAAAGCAGAAATCAAAAGTTTCGAACCCTCTTGCTTTTTTTTTTGATAAGTCAGTCAACTTCATTTCAATACAAAGAGCCCATCGGGCAAATACAGGAATCCACCGAAAATACAGAGATATAGGCTAAACATGAACAACAGGTAGAAACCTAAACTCTACCACCGAGAAATAAGCACACACTGCAAAGCAGAGCCGACACACGAAGTTCGACCAATAGAGCCGTTCACCGTAATAAAGATTAAGCACCTACGGGAACGGAACCTAATCACTAAATAATCAAGAAAACAGGGGATCTCTTTTCATCAAACCAAACTTAACCCCGAAAATAGTCATTGGAGCAAGAAGACCAAAATCAATCCACCATCGTCGGACAATCCACGATAGGCGCCAGATTATTTGCCCACCATCCCTTCCACACCGGATCTGAAAAATCAGACCGGTACCTACTTCGGACTGGGGAGACCAGCCGGAAAACCCGGAAGAACCCGTAAAAAAACAGAAAAAAAAACCCTACCTCCATCACACCATTATTACCTCGCCGTCGGCCACTAACCGCCTGATCTGAGAAGACAAGGAGGGGTCCGGTCGAGTCAAGCCCACAGAACACCGGCTGGAGGTCCGATCATCCGAAGCTTTGTCGCCTGAAACACACCACCGCTCACCATACCAGACCGGAGAGAGAGATACACCAGAGGGTTGAGAGAGACTGGAAGAGGAGAAAGGGAGAGGAGGGTGGAGGGGGGTGGCGGCCGTGCCCCCCCAAGATCTGGATTCGGTGGGTTTGGTTTTTAGAGAGAGAAAGTAGAGAGGAGGAGTAGATTGTGAGGTGTCCGACTTCGAACCCTCTTGCTTGTTAACAAAGAAACCAAAGGAAACTTTATTTTGCTTTTAAGGCCTGGATTTAGGATTCACTATAGGTCTCAGGTTCGGAAGCTCTCCGGTATCATTCTTATGAGGCCATTTTGTACTGAATTTTACCTGTGCCTGTGGACAATGGTCGGCTAGAGATTAGTTGAGATGTGTGTAAGTTGGCTTGGGTACCTGAGTTATCAAAGGAAAAAAGAACCACAATGCCAAATTTGTTGTGTTTATCTTTGATCCCGTTTTCTGATCAAAAACCCTAATGGAAGAGGTATAATTGACAACTTGTACTTTTCTACAGATATAAAGCTACGACAAACGATGGTGGAAATGTTTCCACTTACATCCACAGATGCAGCTTACAACAAGATCAGTGGAATGCTTTCCACACTTGGAGATCCCTTCATTCTTCCGGTCATTCCCATCCTTCCTCAAACAGTGGTTACATTGACATGATTGATCGAGCTTCAGTTACGAGACAGGTTATTCTCTCGCAATATATCACCTTTAATCAAGAAAATAAGTACTTATTTTAGTGGAACATACCTTGAGATTACTGCAGTTGCACGAAATATATCGGGCACGTTATGTACCTTGATTGGAGTCATGTAAGGTGTAAGATGAGAATTAGTGATTCAGATGAGAAACAGTGATTTATATCACTTATTTTCTAGTTAATTAAAGTGTTAAATCACAAACTTATGCAACCTTGTACGTGTTCACAAATAGTCAAATACAGACATCTATAATTCGATCAAAGAGACCAAAAAGGAAACAAGATTGATTATTCATTGCAAATAAATGAAGACTTTTTTAACCACTTTGTGTATCACATACGGAGTATTTATTAGGTACACAATGCTAATGATGCGTGCCAATACACATACAATTTGGCAAAGCAAAACCTACTCAGAAAAATGAGATTGAGAAAGAGAGGAAATTGACTTCTCAACTTCAATGGCACCATCTGGACTCATGCTCTTTCCTTTTTAAGAAATTTGAGTACCAATGCGCAGAGAGGTTGGGGTATCTTTTCAAATCTACAGCATACAGGCCATACGAAGTTTCATAGCCGTCCAATAACTCGAACAAATCCATGAAAGACCAGTAGAAATACCCTCTTTCATTCGATCCGTTCCTTCCACATTGTCAAGTTGAAAACAGTAAAGAAATAACCAAAAATACTATATCAGATACCCTTGAAAGGAGGCAAAAAGTAAATTTCAGAGGAGGTGCATCTGTAGCTATTGAACACCCACCCACACACAAACAGAAACACACACAGAGAGAGAGAGAGAGAGAGAGAGAGAGAGAGAGAGAGAGAGAGAGAGAGAGAGAGACCATTTTCAGGAATATAAATGGGAGGGTTTCCATAAAATTGCTTGAAATATTCCATTTGTTGCACCAAACCCGATGGTGAAACAGGAAACAGAATCAAACAAACTGATTAGTTGAAGGAAATTAAGTCTATCCAAAGTTAAACCAACTTCTTAACATTTGTTTAAAGTCCTCACCTACATTGTTGGTGTTAGCGGTGTACCACCACCTTGATCATCTACAACCACCCAAAAACCCAATGAGCTATATCAGATCCACCAAACTCTTATAGAAGTTGGGAAATAGTTCAGTTGACTCAATAAAACATCATGCTTGGCTCATCAAAGCAGAAGAAAAACATAAAACAGCAGTCTTTGTCAAGTTCGTATAAATAGTAGCACACCAATCAACTCCACTGCCATGTCAGCATTGAAATCCCTATGATTCATTTTCAAGCTGCTTGATTGGTCCTTAATAGAAAATGTGTTGTAGTGGTACAGTCCTATGAAATCGATTGCACCCTTGACTAGCTCGGATTCAAGTTTGGTGAAAGCTAGAAGCCTTTTGCCTGCATTCTTCTTCGTTATGTCAGGATAGTCGATCTCCAAATACCAGGGGCTCCACAAACCTGCAATAGAAACTTAGACAAAATAGTAACACAAGGATGGTTGTCACATGCACACACGCGCGAAATGCTTCCAATCTGAACCAATGAAATGATAAGTTTATAGGCTTTTTGACTTTTTTGGTCCCCAAAGTATTTCCGTAGTGCCATTTTCGTCCCCAATATTTCAATTGCTAACATTGCATCCCCAAAATATTTCCGCAGTGCCATTTTGGTCCCTGCGACTGACGCCGTTCCTTCCCTCCGTTAAAATCAAGGGCATCCTTGGTATTTCACCTCCTCTCTCCCTCAAAACGGCGTCGTTTGGTTGGAATTTGGAAATATTGATTTTTTTTCTTCCATGGTTCTCTTAGGGTTCTCATTGAAAGCCTTAAAATCAAAAAAATTATTATGACTCTTTAGGATAAAATGATCAAAAAATTAAGATCTTCGCACAGGTTCAAACAGATTGAAAATTTGAACAATTAATTTTTTCACCATATTTTTTAATATATAAATAGCATAAAAAAAATCAAATATTTCAATTTTCAACCCGTTTGAACCGGTGCGAAGATCTTAATTTTTTGATCATTTTATCCTAAAGGGTCATAATTAATTTTTTTGACTTTAAGGCTTTCAATGAGAACCCTAAGAGAACCATGGAAGAGAAAAATCAATCTTATATATTTTTAGGCTGTCTATATATCAAAAAATTAATTATGACCTTGTAGAATAAAATGATCAAAAAATTAAGATCTTCGCATCGGTTCAAACAGATTGAAAATTGAAACACTTGATTTTTTTAGGCTATTTATATATTAAAAAATATGCTGAAAAAATTAATTGTTCAAATTTTCAATCTGTTTGAACCTGTGCGAAGAACCCTAAGAGAACCATGAAAGAGAAAAATCAATTTTATATATTTTTAGGCTATTTATATATCAAAAAAATAATTATGACCCTTTAGAATAAAATGATCAAAAAATTAAGATCTTCACACAGGTTCAAACAGATTGAAAATTTGAACAATTAATTTTTTCAGCATATTTTTTAATATATAAATAGCCTAAAAAATCAAGTGTTTCAATTTTCAACCTGTTTGAACCGATGCGAAGATCTTAATTTTTTGATCATTTTATTCTACAAGGTCATAATTAATTTTTTGATATATAGACAGCCTAAAAATATATAAGATTGATTTTTCTCTTCCATGGTTCTCTTAGGGTTCTCATTGAAAGCCTTAAAGTCAAAAAATTAATTATGACCCTTTAGGATAAAATGATCAAAAAATTAAGATCTTCGCACCGGTTCAAACGGGTTGAAAATTGAAATATTTGATTTTTTAGGCTATTTATATATTAAAAAATATGGTGAAAAAATTAATAGTTCAAATTTTCAATCTGTTTGAACCTGTGCGAAGATCTTAATTTTTTGATCATTTTATCTTAAAGAGTCATAATAATTTTTTTGATTTTAAGGCTTTCAATGAGAACCCTAAGAGAACCATGGAAGAAAAAAAATCAATATTTCCAAATTCCAACCAAACGACGCCGTTTTGAGGGAGAGAGGGGGTGAAATACCAAGGTTGCGCTTGATTTTAACGGAGGGAAGGAACGGCGTCAGTCGCAGGGACCAAAATGGCACTGCGGAAATATTTTGGGGACCAAAAAAGTCAAAAAGCCTAAGTTTATACTCATCTTTATGAACGTGTGAGACTCACCAACCAAGAATAAAATCAGTGGCTCTATATTGCAATCACATCTTTTGTTACATTTGTACAAGGGACAAGTCAATAAGAAAAGACATTTATTCCCATGAATCCATGTTGCTTCCCATGTTAACACAAACATTTTCTCTGATATTTCGTTGATTATGTTCATAGTTAATTGAAAGAATGAAACAGGTACACATGAAACTTTCAAATTTCTTTGAAGCTTATGGATGTGGGCATGTGGCAAAGTAAGAATTGAAGCAGAAATCTTATGGAAATTTCAAAGATACTGAAGATAGCAGAAATCTTCTTGCAACTGAACTTAAGCTAAAAGCTCTATTCAAAGGCAGAAGTTAAAAAAATCGAAATATAGCTTCTAAAAAAAAAAAAGAAAGCTTTTAAAGCCTTCTAAAGTTTTTTTTTTTTTCCTTTTGTAAAAAAAGCTTTTAGCTTAAGTTATAAGCTGCGGCAGAAAAGCCGCGGCCCACATCAAACACCAACTTAGTATTCCTTCGAGGAAAACCATATTTGATACTCCCTCCGTCCCTTTTTTTGAGTCCAGTATTCCATTTTGGGCTGTCCCTTAATAAGTGTCTATTTTGTAAAGTTAGTGGGTAAAAGTTGGTGTATTGTCTATTTTGTCCCCAAAAAGTAGATTCCATTTTGAAAAGTTAGTGAGTAAAAGTGTAATGATAATGGGTAAGTATGGAAAGTAGAGAAAAAAGTTGATGTGAAAGGTATAATGATGATGTCTTTTTAATAAGTTGGAGTTACGAAGCAAGACATTTAAAAAGGGACGGATGGAGTACCTGTTTCCTATACAGTTTTGCAGCCGATGCGTGTGCAAGCAAGATATGATGACCAGCAACGTATGGCTCAGTTGAGAAGTCATCCTTGGAACAATTGCCTACCCCAAATGGGGAAGAGCATCGCTGAGGTGGTGTTTCTCCTATATCATAACCACTTATGGTAAACACATTGGCCTCATTCAAGGTAGTCCAATGCAACACCCTATCACCAAGTTCTCTTAACACATCGGCATATGCTGTGAAGTCTTTCCCTGCATTGCCACATAACTGGTGAACTTCGTTACTTATACATCGTACATTTTCTACTTCAATCAGGGTACCCAAAGCTCTAGAAGTGAGTGAAGTTAGAGGTGGTGGAAGTTGAGAATCATACACAATTTGTCTACTGAGCCATCCTCCATATTCATCTTCAAGAAACGGAGGGAAGTCAATGTGCATCAATGTAACATGTGCTTGGATTCCTGCTTAAGAAAGCCGTATCAATAGCAGAGAGAAGGGGAGATATCATTAGGTTGTCATTTGACTTGACAAGGTCATTGTCCGTTTTCTTGTTTTCGCATGAAAAAAACAATTTAAATTCAGGTAACATGAAATGATGAAATCGATGGCCTAATTTGAATCAGGTATCATTAGGTTGTCATTTGACTATAGCCCTTGATCACTACGAATAATTATAGGACATGTTACAGATCAAGGTTTACGAAAGAAACTCAGAATCGATTCACTTCAAAAATTCTAGGTGTAATATTCTCGATCTCAAAACGGAGCTTCTTACTACCCGCTTTTCATAGACTAAACAATACTATTTATAAGGAGTGATTACGCAATCTTTTACTAGTTATTTGAAAATACTCTTTATCCATTTATAATAGGTCTTTATCAGATTTAAAATGAAAGAGATACGAGCGTTTTACCAAATTAATTTATTTTTTGGCATATTCAGGGTAAATTCGTCATATCTTTCGATGCAAAAATATTTTTTGATCAAAACTACTCAGGTTAGAATATTGACTCAACAAGCGTTTTAACGGTACAAACCTAGCGAAAAACGGAGTTCCGAAGCGCCTGAGACAAACCCGCGAATTTTGGCCAAAATAGTACAGCTTTAATGCGCCCTAGGTGCACTTGTATGCGCCCCAGGCGCAGTACATTGCGCCCTGGCACATTCACGAAGTGTTAAAAATCGACCGAACTTTGGGGTCTTGCCACGGACACTCCCGAACTTCATTTGCACGTGGTTTGAACCATTGAAAAGTTTGTCTAGCATACTTTCTAACCAATTTACTTTGGCTCCAAACTTATTTATATATCAAAAGATATGACGATTTTACCCTCAACGGGTCAAAATATAAATTATTATTAGAAAACTTTTGATCACACCAACTTTAAAACCACATTGAAACCTATTGTATATCGAGAAAGATGGTATTCAAAGTCCTAAAAGATGGTGGTATCGAAACATAAAAATAATACATATTGGTGTATGAAAAGTTGGTCGAAAGTAAGCCAATTCAAAGATCGTCGGAGCCACTAAAGCTAAAACACGTTTCTGCGCCCTCTCGCTCATTCTAATTTCCATTTGGGGATCTCATTCCTAGTTTTAAGGTATTCGTTTATTTCTTAAGAGTTGTAGTGAGTTCATTGGGCTTTTCGAACTTCAACCAAGCATACAAAAACTGCTTAATGATCGGGATTCGCCTATAACGTATGCACAAGACAAGACTTTTACATTTACGAAGCCAAATTTTGGTTTCCATACCCCAACTATAGCCCTTGATCACTACGAATAATTATAGGACATGTTACAGATCAAGGTTTACGAAAGAAACTCAGAATCGATTCACTTCAAAAATTCTAGGTGTAATATTCTCGATCTCAAAACGGAGCTTCTTACTACCCGCTTTTCATGGACTAAACAATACTATTTATAAGGAGTGATTACGCAATCTTTTAGTTATTTGAAAATACTCTTTATCTATTTATAATAGGTCTTTATTAGATTTAAAATGAAAGAGATGCGAGCGTTTTACCAAATTAATTTATTTTTTGGCATATTCAGGGTAAATTCGTCATATCTTTTGATGCAAAAATATTTTTTGATCAAAACTACTTAGGTTAGAATATTGACTCAACAAGTGTTTTAACGGTACAAACCTAGCGAAAAACGGAGTTCCGAAGCGCCCGAGACAAACCCGCGAATTTTGGCCAAAATAGTACAGCTTTAATGTGCCCTAGGCGCAGTACATTGCGCCCTGGCGCATTCTCGAAGTGTCAAAAATCGACCTAACTTTGGGGTCTCGCCACGGACACTCCCGAACTCCATTTCCACGTGGTTTGAACCATTGAAAAGCTTGTCTAGCATACTTTCTAACCAAATTACTTTGGCTCCAAACTTATTTATATATCAAAAGATACGACGATTTTACTCTCAACGGGTCGAAAAATAAATTATTATTGGAAAACTTTTGATCACACCAACTTTAAAACCACGTCGAAACCTATTGAAATCAAGAAAGACGGTATTCAAAGTCCTAAAAGATGGTGGTATCAAAACATAAAAATAATACATATTGGTGTATGAAAAGTTGGTCGAAAGTAGACCAATTCAAAGATCGTCGGAGCCACTAAGGCTAAAATACGTTTCTGCGCCCTCCCGCTCATTCTAATTTCCATTTGGTGCTCTCATTCCTAGTTCTAAGGTATTTGTTTTTTTCTTAAGAGTTGTAGTAAGTTCATTGGGCTATTCGAACTTAAACCAAGCGTACAAAAACTGATTAATGATCTGGATTCGCCAAAAACGTATGCCCAGGACAAGACTTTTACATTTAGGAAGCCAAATTTTTGTTTCCATACCCCAACAATAGCCCATGATCACTACAACTAATTATAGGACATGTTACAGATCAAGATTTATGAAAGAAACTCAGAATCGATTCACTTCAAAAATTCTTGGTGAAATATTCTCGATCTCAAAACGGAGCTTCTTACTATCAGCTTTCGTAGTCTAAACATTACTATTTATAAAGTGTGATTACTTAATCTTTTAGTTCTTCGAAAATCTTCTTTATCCATATATAATAGGTCTTTATCGGATTTAAAAGGAAAGAGATGCGAGCTTTTTACCAAATTAATTTATTTTTTTGGCATATTCAGGGTAAATTCGTCATATCTTTTCATGCAAAAATATTTTTTGATCCAAACTACTTAGGTTAGGATCTTGACTCAATCAGCTTTTTAACGGTACAAGCCTTGCGAAAAAAGGAGTTCCAAAGCGCCCGAGACAATCCCGCGAAAGTTTAGCCAAAATTGTACAGCTTTAATGCGCCCAGGCTCACGTGTATGCGCCCCAGGCGCAGTGCATTCCGCCCTGGCGTACCTTCTAAGTGTAAAAAATAGACCAAACTTTGGGGTCTCGCCACGGACACTCCCGAACTCCAATTTGCACGTGGTTTGAACCATTTAAAAACTTGTCTAGCATACTTTCTAACCAATTTACTTTGGCTCCAAACATATTTACACATCAAAAGATACGACAATTTTACTCTCAACGTGTCGAGAAAACAAATTATTATTGGAAAACTTTTGATCACGTACACCAACTTTAAAACCGGATTGAAACCTATTGTATATTGAGAAAGATGGTATTCAAAGTCCAAAACGATGGTGGGATTGAAACATAAAAGTAATACATATTGGTGTATGAAAAGTTGGTCAAAATTAGACCAATTTAAAGATCGTCGGAGCCACTAAGGCTAAAATACGTTTCCGCGCCCTCCCGCTCATTCTAATTTCCATTTGGTGGTCTCATTCCTAGTTCTAAGGTATTCGTTTATTTCTTAAGAGTTGTAGTGAGTTCATAGGGCTATTCGAACTTAAACCAAGCGTACAAAAACTGATTAATGATCTGGATTCGCCATAACGTATGCCCAGTACAAGACTTTAACATTTAGGAAGCCAAATTTTTGTTTCCAAAGCTCAACAATAGCCCATGATCACTACAACTAATTATAGGACATGTTACAGATAAAGGTTTACGAAAGAACTCAGAATCGATTCACTTCAAAAATTCTTGGTGAAATATTCTCGATCTCAAAACAGAGCTTCTTACTACCAGCTTTTCATAGTCTAAACATTACTATTTACAAAGTTTGATTGCGTAATCTTATAGTTCTTCGAAAATCTTCTTTATCCGTATATAATAGGTCTTTATCAGATTTAAAAGGAAAGAGATGCGAGCGTTTACCAAATTAATTTATTTTTTGGCATATTCAGGGTAAATTCGTCATATCTTTTGATGCAAAAATATTTTTTGATCAAAACTACTTAGGTTATAATCTTGACTCAATCAGCTTTTTAACGGTAAAAGCTTTGCGAAAAACGGAGTTCCGAAGCGCCAGAGACAATCCCGCGAAATTTAGCCAAAATTGTACAGCTTTAATGCGCCCAGGCGCACGTGTATGCGCCCCAGGCGCAGTGCATTGCGCCCTGGCGTACCTTCTAAGTGTAAAAAATAGACCAAACTTTGGGGTCTCGCCACGGACACTCCCGAACTCCAATTTGCACGTGGTTTGAACCATTTAAAAGCTTGTCTAGCATACTTTCTAACCAATTTACTTTGGCTTCAAGCTTATTTGTACATCAAAAGATAAGACGATTTTACCCTCAACGTGTCGAAAAAACAAATTATTATTGGAAAACTTTTGATCACACCAACTTTAAAACCGGATTGAAACCTATTGTATATTGAGAAAGACGGTATTCAAAGTCCAAAACGATGGTGGGATCGAAACATAAAAGTAATACATATTGGTGTATGAAAAGTTGGTCGAAATTATACCAATTCAAAGATCGTCGTAGCACTAAGGTTAAAATACGTTTCCGCGCCCTCCCGCTCATTCTAATTTCCATTTGGTGCTCTCATTCCTAGTTCTAAGGTATTCGTTTATTTCTTAAGAGTTGAAGTGAGTTCATTGGGCTATTCGAACTTTAACCAAGCGTACAAAAACTGCTTAATGATCGGGATTCGCCAAAAACGTATGCCCAAGACAAGAGTTTTACATTTACGAGGCCAAATTTTTGTTTCCAAAGCCCAACAATAGCCCCTGATCACTACAACTAATAATAGGACATGTTACAGATCAACGTTTACAAAAGAAACTCGGAATCGATTCACTTCAAAAATTGTTGGTGAAATATTCTCGATCTCAAAACGGAGCTTCTTACTACCAGCTTTTCATAGTCTAAGCATTAATATTTATAAAGTGTGATTACTTAATCTTTTTGTTCTTCGAAAATTTTCTTTATCCGTATGTAATAGGTCTTTATCAGATTTAAAATGAAAAAGATGAGAGAATTTTACCAAATTAATTTATTTTTTGGCATATTCATGGTAAATTCATCATATCTTTTGATGCAAAAATATTTTTTGATCAAAACTACTTAGGTTAGAATCTTGACTCAATCAGCTTTTTAACGGTACAAGAGTTGCGAAAAACGGAGTTCCGAAGCGCCCGAGACAATCCCGCGAAGTTTAGCCAAAATTGTACAGCTTTAATGCACCCAGGCGCACGTGTATGCGCCCCAGGCGCAGTGCATTGCGCCCTGGCGCATCCTCTAAGTGTCAAAAATGGACCAAACTTAGGGTCTCGCCACGGACACTCCCGAACTCCAATTTGCACGTGGTTTGAACCATTTAAAAGCTTGTCTAGCATACTTTCTAACCAATTTACTTTGGCTCCAAGCATATTTACACATCAAAAGATATGATGATTTTACCCTCAACGTGTCGAGAAAACAAATTATTATTGGAAAACTTTTGATCACGTACACCAACTTTAAAACCGGATTGAAACCTATTGTATATTGAGAAAGACAGTATTCAAAGTCCAAAACGACGGTGGGATCGAAACATAAAAGTAATACATATTGCTGTGCGAAAAGTTGTTCGAAATTAGACCAACTTAAAGATCGTCGGAGCCACTAAGGCTAAAATACGTTTCCGCGCCCTCCTGCTCATTCTAATTTCCATTTGGTGGTCTCATTCCTAGTTCTAAGGTACTAGTTTATTTCTTAAGAGTTGTAGTGAGTTCATTAGGCTATTCGAACTTAAACCAAGCGTACAAAAACTGA
The DNA here is from genome assembly GCA_018127125.1 of Rhododendron griersonianum. NCBI lineage: Eukaryota > Viridiplantae > Streptophyta > Magnoliopsida > Ericales > Ericaceae > Rhododendron > Rhododendron griersonianum. Next base: position 13,028,716 of record CM030792.1, on the reverse strand, counting down.
TTAATGATCTTGATTCGCCATAACGTATGCCCAGTACAAGACTTTTATATTTAGGAAGCCAAATTTTTGTTTCCAAAGCTCAACAATAGCCCATGATCACTACAACTAATTATAGGATATGTTACAGATCAAGGTTTACGAAAGAAACTCAGAATCGATTCACTTCAAAAATTCTTGGTGAAATATTCTCGATCTCAAAACGGAGCTTCATACTACCAGCTTTTCATAGTCTAAACATTACTATTTATAAAGTATGATTACGTAATCTTTTAGTCCATCAAAAATCTTCTTTATCCGTATATAATAGGTCTTTATCAGATTTAAAAGGAAAGAGATGCGAGCTTTTTACCAAATTAATTTATTTTTTGGCATATTCAGGGTAAATTCGTCATATCTTTTCAGGTAAAAATATTTTTTGATCCAAACTACTTAGGTTAGGACCTTGACTCAATCAGCTTTTTAACGGTACAAGCCTTGCGAAAAAAGTAGTTCCAAAGCGCCCGAGACAATCCCTCGAAAGTTTAGCCAAAATTGTACAGCTTTAATGCGCCCAGGCTCACGTGTATGCGCCCCAGGCGCAGTGCATTGCGCCCTGGGGCATCCTCTAAGTGTCAAAAATGGACCAAACTTTGGGGTCTCGCCACGGACACTCCCGAACTCCAATTTGCACGTGGTTTGAACCATTTAAAAACTTGTCTAGCATACTTTCTAACCAATTTACTTTGGCTCCAAACATATTTACACATCAAAAGATACGACGATTTTACTCTCAACGTGTCGAGAAAACAAATTATTATTGGAAAACTTTTGATCACGTACACCAACTTTAAAACCGGATTGAAACCTATTGTATATTGAGAAAGACGGTATTCAAAGCCCAAAACGATGGTGGGATCGAAACATAAAAGTAATACATATTGGTGTATGAAAAGTTGGTCAAAATTAGACCAATTTAAAGATCGTCGGAGCCACTAAGGCTAAAATACGTTTCCGCGCCCTCCCGCTCATTGTAATTTCCATTTGGTGGTCTCATTCCTAGTTCTAAGGTATTCGTTTATTTCTTAAGAGTTGTAGTGAGTTCATAGGGCTATTCGAACTTAAACCAAGCGTACAAAAACTGATTAATGATCTGGATTTGCCATAACGTATGCCCAGTACAAGACTTTAACATTTAGGAAGCCAAATTTTTGTTTCCAAAGCTCAACAATAGCCCATGATCACTACAACTAATTATAGGACATGTTACAGATAAAGGTTTACGAAAGAACTCAGAATCGATTCACTTCAAAAATTCTTGGTGAAATATTCTCGATCTCAAAACGGAGTTTTTACTACCAGCTTTTCATAGTCTAAACATTACTATTTACAAAGTTTGATTGCGTAATCTTTTAGTTCTTCGAAAATCTTCTTTATCCGTATATAATAGGTCTTTATCAGATTAAAAAGGAAAGTGATGCGAGCGTTTTACCAAATTAATTTATTTTTTGGCATATTCAGGGTAAATTCGTCATATCTTTTGATGCAAAAATATTTTTTGATCAAAACTACTTAGGTTATAATCTTGACTCAATCAGCTTTTTAACGGTACAAGCCTTGCGAAAAACGGAGTTCCGAAGCGCCAGAGACAATCCCGCGAAATTTAGCCAAAATTGTACAGCTTTAATGCGCCCAGGCGCACGTGTATGCGCCCCAGGCGCAGTGCATTGCGCCCTGGCGTATCTTCTAAGTGTAAAAAATAGACCAAACTTTGGGGTCTCGCCACGGACACTCCCGAACTCCAATTTGCACGTGGTTTGAACCATTTAAAAGCTTGTCTAGCATACTTTCTAACCAATTTACTTTGGCTCCAAGCTTATTTACACATCAAAAGATATGACGATTTTACCCTCAACGTGTCGAGAAAACAAATTATTATTGGAAAACTTTTGATCACGTACACCAACTTTAAAACCGGATTGAAACCTATTGTATATTGAGAAAGACGGTATTCAAAGTCCAAAACGACGGTGGGATCGAAACATAAAAGTAATACATATTGCTGTGCGAAAAGTTGTTCGAAATTTGACCAATTTAAAGATCGTCGGAGCCACTAAGGCTAAAATACGTTTCCGCTCCCTCCCGCTCATTCTAATTTCCATTTGGTGGTCTCATTCCTAGTTCTAAGGTATTAGTTTATTTCTTAAGAAATGTAGTGAGTTCATTAGGCTATTCGAACTTAAACCAAGCGTATAAAAACTGATTAATGATCTTGATTCGCCATAACGTATGCCCAGTACAAGACTTTTATATTTAGGAAGCCAAATTTTTGTTTCCAAAGCTCAACAATAGCCCATGATCACTACAACTAATTATAGGACATGTTACAGATCAAGGTTTACGAAAGAAACTCAGAATCGATTCACTTCAAAAATTCTTGGTGAAATATTCTCGATCTCAAAACGGAGCTTCATACTACCAGCTTTTCATAGTCTAAACATTACTATTTATAAAGTATGATTACGTAATCTTTTAGTCCATCAAAAATCTTCTTTATCCGTATATAATAGGTCTTTATCAGATTTAAAAGGAAAGAGATGCGATCGTTTTACCAAATTAATTTATTTTTTGGCATATTCAGGGTAAATTCGTCATATCTTTTGATGCAAAAATATTTTTTGATCAAAACTACTTAGGTTAGAATCTTGAGTCAATCAGCTTTTTAACGGTACAAGCCTTGCGAAAAAAGGAGTTCCAAAGCGCCCGAGACAATCCTGCGAAGTTTAGCCAAAATTGTACAGCTTTAATGCGCCCAGGCGCACGTGTATGCGCCCCAGGCGCAGTGCATTGCGCCATGGCGCATCCTCTAAGTGTCAAAAATGGACCAAATTTGGGGTCTCGCCACGGACACTCCCGAACTCCAATTTGCACGTGGTTTGAACCATTGAAAAGCTTGTCTAGCATACTTTCTAACCAATTTACTTTGGCTCCAAGCATATATGCACTTGAAAAGATACGAGGATTTTACCCTCAACGTGTCGAGAAAACAAATTATTATTGGAAAACTTTTGATCACGTACACCAACTTTAAAACCGGATTGAAACCGATTGTATATTGAGAAAGACGGTATTCAAAGTCCAAAACGATGGTGGGATCGAAACATAAAAGTAATACATATTGTTGTATGAAAAGTTGGTCGAAATTAGACCAATTTAAAGATCGTCGGAGCCACTAAGGCTAAAATACGTTTTCGCGCCGTCCCGCTCATTCTAATTTCCATTAGGTGCTCTCATTCCTAGTTCTAAGGTATTCGTTTATTTCTTAAGAGTTGTAGTGAGTTCATTGGGCTATTCGAACTTAAACCAAGCGTACAAAAACTGCTTAATGATCGGAATTCGCCAAAAACGTATGCCCAGGACAAGACTTGTAAAGACCCGCAATTTCATGATATTGATTTAAAGGTTTTAAAAGAAATAAGAAGGATGAGATTGATTTGAAATTGGAGAGTTGGGGTTAATGTGTAAGGTGGAATTCTTGTTGGGTGAAAGTGTAAGGTGTGCATAGTGTATACATGTGTGAGTAGGGAATAAAATTCCCATATCTCACTCCCCGTTCAACTCTCTCACTCTCGGCTCCCATCTCTCTCTCGGCTCTCTCTCAAATTTCACCCGCACAACCCAAAACCCACTCAAAGCAACCTCAAATTCTTCACTCCTCCGCGTATCTCAGTTCGTATTGCTCCGGTTTGAGCTCGGTGGAGGCGTATTTTGTTCGAACTCAAAGATTGGAGCTAGGGCTTGAGAAATCTTCCAAATTCGTTCTTTGATTTTGAGGTAGGAGGTTCTAACTATCAATACATGTTTATGAAGTGTTTCTTGAAGCTCAATTTGTGCCTTGGATCGTTGTTGATATTGTTGTTGTTGTTGTGGTTGAAAAACCCATCTCTGTCTGTCAAAAATCTGCTCGAAACCCATTGTTATCGATAACATTTTTATTGTTATCGATAACATTTTGTTCCGGAGCCCAGAAATTCTATTGTTATCGATACCTTTGGTCATTGTTATCGCTACCCTTGCGGCTGGAATTATTTTAACCCCAATGTTATCGATACCATCCTTTTTCGTTATCGATAACGTTATTAATTATTTTACCCCGACCATGAGTTATCGATACCCATGTTCTTTGTTATCGATGACACATTGTAATTACATTGTTTTGCAAATTTCCGATTTCCATTCCATTAACTTGGACTCTGATTATTCCTAGCCTACTTTCTAAACATCATCCTAATGATCTGAATTTGACCATCCATGCCGTGTGACATCATCAAATATGTTCATGATTTTATAAGCTCTATTAAACATGATTTTCTTCGAACACTCTTTATGAATCAAGTTGTGTTTTGTACGGCATTTCCAAATGGTGAAATGAATTTTGATACTTTACGGACGCGACGAGAACATTCAGGACTCATCGACGGGTGAGTGCCTGGCAGAGGACATCGGGGTCCTTTAATTGGCCCGGCAGGAGCTATATGCTCATAATTGATATTTCAGGACCTCCCTTTGGGCAAGGTGCCTGGCAGAGGACATCGGGGTCCTTTAATTGGCCCGGCAGGAGCTACGGCTCACGACACTTGTACGAGACACATTATAATACTCGGTGCTTGAAATGCTTTTCATTGGAACTCACGATCGGTTTGAAAGTGAAATGTTGGAATTGGATTGTTATCACCGTTCGTCCATCAAACCTTGTTGCCATTGTTCATCTTGTCATTCCTCCTACATTTCGTATGCATATATTGCTAGATTAGAACTTTCTACTGGGCTAGTGTAGCTCAGACCTTCTTTCTTTTCAGGTTCAAACTTGGGACAATAGCTGCATGTTTGGATTGCTTGGATGTGAGAATTATTTTGAAAGCTAACATCGTGGAGTTACCGAGTCATCTTTGTGATTTTTTTTTTTTTTTGAAAGATGTATTTGTAACTCTATTATCAATTATTTGATTAAGAAATATTGTAACTTCTAAACTTTCTTTTGACATTCGGTGATTATGTTAATTTGGGTCTCGATGCCAAAAATTGTAATCTTTTGGACATTCTTGGTGAAGGAAGTGAAAGCGTAAGATGGAAATGTCAAATGCTTTTGGGGTATTATTCGGATTATTGTGAGGTTTCTATTTATGAAAATCTTTTATAATTTATGTTGAAAATCGAGGGTGTGACAAGACTTTTATATTTACGAAGCCAAATTTTTGTTTCCATACCCTAACAATAGCCCTTGATCACTACAACTAATTATAGAACATGTTACAGATCAAGGTTTACGAAAGAAACTCAGAATCGATTCACTTCAAAAATTCTTGGTGAAATATTCTCGACCTCAAAACGGAGCTTCTTACTACCAGCTTTTCATAGTCTAAACATTACTATTTACAAAGTTTGATTGCGTAATCTTTTAGTTCTTCGAAAATCTTCTTTATCCGTATATAATAGGTCTTTATCAGATTTAAAAGGAAAGAGATGCGGGCGTTTTACCAAATTAATTTATTTTTTGGCATATTCAGGGTAAATTCGTCATATCTTTTGATGCAAAAATATTTTTTGATCAAAACTACTAAGGTTAGAATCTTGACTCAATCATCTTTTTAACGGTACAAGCCTTGCGAAAAAAGAAGTTCCGAAGCGCCCGAGACAATCCCGCGAAGTTTAGCCAAAATTGTACAGCTTTAATGCGCCCAGGCGCACGTGTATGCACCCCAGGCGCAGTGCATTGCGCCCCGGCGCATCCTCTAAGTGTTCAAAATCGACCAAACTTTGGGGTCTCGCCACGGACACTCCCGAACTCCAATTTGCACGTGGTTTGAACCATTTAAAAACTTGTCTAGCATACTTTCTTACCAATTTAATTTGGCTCCAAGTTTATTTATACATCAAAAGATACGACGATTTTACCCTCAAAGTGTCGAGAAAACAAATTATTATTGGAAAATTTTGATCACGTACACCAACTTTAAAACTGGAATGAAACCTATTGTATATCGAGAAAGACGGTGTTCAAAGTCCAAAACGATGGTGGGATCGAAACATAAAAGTAATACATATTGGTGTATGAAAAGTTGGTCGAAAGTAGACCAATTCAAAGATCGTTGGAGCCACTAAGGCTAAAATACGTTTCTGCGCCATCCCGCTCATTCTAATTTCCATTTGGTGCTCTAATTCCTAGTTCTAAGGTATTCGTTTATTTCTTAAGAGTTTTAGTGAGTTCATTGGGATATTCGAACTTAAACCAAGCGTACTAAAACTGCTTAATGGTCGGGATTCGCCAAAAACGTATGCCCAAGACAAGACCTTTTACATTTACGAAGCCAAATTTTTGTTTCCATACCCGAACAATAGCCCATGATCACTACAACTAATTATAGGACACGTTACAGATCATGATTTACGAAAGAAACTCAGAATCGATTCACTTCAAAAATTCTTGGTGAAATATTCTCGATCTCAAAACGGAGCTTCTTACTACCTGCTTTTCATAGTCTAAACATTACTATTTATAAAGTGTGATTGCGTAATCTTTTAGTTCTTCGAAAATCTTCTTTATCCGTATACAATAGGTCTTTATCATATTTAAAATGAAAATGATGCGAGCGTTTTACCAAATTAATTTATTTTCTGGCAAATTCAGGGTAAATTCGTCATATCTTTTGATGCAAAAATATTTTTTGATCCAAACTACTTATGTTAGAATCTTGACTCAACTACCTTTTTAACGGTACAAGCCTTGCGAAAAACGGAGTTCCGAAGCGCCCGAGACAATCCCGCGAAGTTTACCCAAAATTGCACAGCTTTAATGCGCCCAGGTGCACGTGTATGCGCCCCAGGCGCAGTGCATTGCGCCCTGGCGCATCCTCTAAGTGTCAAAAATGGACCAAACTTTGGGGTCTCGCCACGGACACTCCCGAACTTCAATTTGCACGTGGTTTGAACCATTTAAAAGCTTGTCTAGCATACTTTCTAACCAATTTACTTTGGCTCCAAGCATATTTACACATCAAAAGATATGACGATTTTACCCTCAACGTGTCGAGAAAACAAATTATTATTGGAAAACTTTTGATCACGTACACCAACTTTAAAACCGGATTGAAACCTATTGTATATTGAGAAAGACGGTATTCAAAGTCCAAAACGACGGTGGGATCGAAACATAAAAGTAATGCATATTGCTGTGCGAAAAGTTGTTCGAAATTAGACCAATTTAAAGATCGTCGGAGCCACTAAGGCTAAAATACGTTTCCGCTCCCTCCCGCTCATTCTAATTTCCATTTGGTGGTCTCATTCCTAGTTCTAAGGTATTAGTTTATTTCTTAAGAAATGTAGTGAGTTCATTAGGCTATTCGAACTTAAACCAAGCGTATAAAAACTGATTAATGATCTTGATTCGCCATAACGTATGCCCAGTACAAGACTTTTATATTTAGGAAGCCAAATTTTTGTTTCCAAAGCTCAACAATAGCCCATGATCACTACAACTAATTATAGGACATGTTACAGATCAAGGTTTACGAAAGAAACTCAGAATCGATTCACTTCAAAAATTCTTGGTGAAATATTCTCGATCTCAAAACGGAGCTTCATACTACCAGCTTTTCATAGTCTAAACATTACTATTTATAAAGTATGATTACGTAATCTTTTAGTCCATCAAAAATCTTCTTTATCCGTATATAATAGGTCTTTATCAGATTTAAAAGGAAAGAGATGCGATCGTTTTACCAAATTAATTTATTTTTTGGCATATTCAGGGTAAATTCGTCATATCTTTTGATGCAAAAATATTTTTTGATCAAAACTACTTAGGTTAGAATCTTGAGTCAATCAGCTTTTTAACGGTACAAGCCTTGCGAAAAAAGGAGTTCCGAAGCGCCCGAGACAATCCTGCGAAGTTTAGCCAAAATTGTACAGCTTTAATGCGCCCAGGCGCACGTGTATGCGCCCCAGGCGCAGTGCATTGCGCCCTGGCACATCCTCTAAGTGTCAAAAATGGACCAAATTTGGGGTCTCGCCACGGACACTCCCGAACTCCAATTTGCACGTGGTTTGAACCATTGAAAAGCTTGTCTAGCATACTTTCTAACCAATTTACTTTGGCTCCAAGCATATATACACTTGAAAAGATACGAGGATTTTACCCTCAACGTGTCGAGAAAACAAATTATTATTGGAAAACTTTTGATCACGTACACCAACTTTAAAACCGGATTGAAACCGATTGTATATTGAGAAAGACGGTATTCAAAGTCCAAAACGATGGTGGGATCGAAACATAAAAGTAATACATATTGTTGTATGAAAAGTTGGTCGAAATTAGACCAATTTAAAAATCGTCGGAGCCACTAAGGCTAAAATACGTTTTTGCGCCGTCCCGCTCATTCTAATTTCCATTAGGTGCTCTCATTCCTAGTTCTAAGGTATTCGTTTATTTCTTAAGAGTTGTAGTGAGTTCATTGGGCTATTCGAACTTAAACCAAGCGTACAAAAACTGCTTAATGATCGGAATTCGCCAAAAACGAATGCCCAGGACAAGACTTTTATATTTACGAAGCCAAATTTTTGTTTCCATACCCTAACAATAGCCCTTGATCACTACAACTAATTATAGAACACGTTACAGATCATGATTTACGAAAGAAACTCAGAATCGATTCACTTCAAAAATTCTTGGTGAAATATTCTCGATCTCAAAACGGAGCTTCTTACTACCTGCTTTTCATAGTCTAAACATTACTATTTATAAAGTGTGATTGCGTAATCTTTTAGTTCTTCGAAAATCTTCTTTATCCGTATACAATAGGTCTTTATCATATTTAAAATGAAAATGATGCGAGCGTTTAACCAAATTAATTTATTTTCTGGCAAATTCAGGGTAAATTCGTCATATCTTTTGATGCAAAAATATTTTTTGATCCAAACTACTTATGTTAGAATCTTGACTCAACTACCTTTTTAACGGTACAAGCCTTGCGAAAAACGGAGTTCCGAAGCGCCCGAGACAATCCCGCGAAGTTTACCCAAAATTGCACAGCTTTAATGCGCCCAGGCGCACGTGTATGCGCCCCAGGCGCAGTGCATTGCGCCCTGGCGCATCATCTAAGTGTCAAAAATGGACCAAACTTTGGGGTCTCGCCACGGACACTTCCGAACTCCGATTTGCACGTGGTTTGAACTATTTAAAAGTTTATCTAGCATACTTTCTAACCAATTTACTTTGGCTCCAAGCTTATTTATACATCAAAGGATACGACGGTATTCAAAGTCCAAAACGATGGTGGGATCGAAACATAAAAGTAATACATATTGGTGTATTAAAAGTTGGTCGAAAGTAGACCTATTTAAAGATCGTCAGAGCCACTAAGCTGAAATACGTTTCCGCGCCTTTCCGCTCATTCTAATTTCCATTAGGTGCTCTCATTCCTAGTTCTAAGGTACGGAGTATTCGTTTATTTCTTAAAAGTTGTAGTGAGTTCATTGGGCAATTCGAACTTAAACCAAGCGTACAAAAACTGATTAATGATCGGGATTCGCCAAAAACGTATGCCCAGGGCAAGACTTTTACATTTACGAAGCCAAATTTTTGTTTCCATACCCCAACAATAGCCCATGATCACTACAACTAATTATAGGACATGTTACAGATAAAGGTTTACGAAAGAAACTCAGAATCGATTCACTTCAAAAATTCTTGGTGAAATATTCTCGATCTCAAAACGGAACTTCTTACTACCAGTTTTTCATAGTATAAACATTACTATTTATAAAGTGTGATTACGTAATCTTTTAGTTCTTAGAAAATCTTCTTTATCCATATAAAATAGGTCTTTATCAAATTTAACATGAAAGAGATGCGAGCGTTTTACCAAATTAATTTATTTTTTGGCATATTCAGGGTAAATTCGTCAAATCTTTTGATGTAAAAATATTTTTTGATCCAAACTACTTAGGTTAGAATCTTGACTCAACTAGCTTTTTAATGGTACAAGCCTTGCGAAAAACGGAGTTCCGAACCGTCCGAGACAATCCCGCGAAGTTTAGCCAAAATTGTACAGCTTTAATGCACCCAGGCGCACGTGTATGCGCCCCAGGCGCGGTGCATTGCGCCCTGGCGCATCCTCTAAGTGTCAAAAATGGTCCAATTCAAAGATTGTCGGAGCCACTAAGCTAAAATACGTTTCCGCGCCCTCCCGCTCATTCTAATTTCCATTTGGTGCTCTCATTCCTAGTTCTAAAGTATTCGTTTATTACTTAAAAGTTGTAGTGAGTTCATTGGGTAATTCGAACTTAAACCAATCATACAAAAACTGATTAATGATCGGGATTCGCCAAAAACGTATGCCCAGGGCAAGACTTTTACATTTACGAAGCCAAATTTTTGTTTCCATATCCCAACAATAGCCCATGATCACTACAACTAATTATAGGACATGTTACAGATCAAGGTTTACGAAAGCAACTCAGAATCGATTCACTTCAAAAATTCTTAGTGAAATATTCTTGATCTCAAAATGGAGCTTCTTACTACCAGCTTTTCATAGTATAAACATTACTATTTATAAAGTGTGATTACGTAATCTTTTAGTTCGTCAAAAATCTTCTTTATCTGTATATAATAGGTCTTTTTTAGATTTAAAATGAAAGAGATGCGAGCGTTTTACCAAATTAATTTATTTTTTGGCATATTCAGTGTAAATTCGTCATATCTTTTGATGCAAAAATATTTTTTGATCCAAACTACTTAGGTTAGAATCTTGACTCAACTACCTTTTTAACGGTACAAACCTTGCAAAAAACGAAGTTCCGAAGCGCCCGAGACAATCCCGCGAAGTTTAGCCAAAATTGTACAGCTTTAAGGCGCCCAGGCGCACGTGTATGCGCCCCTGGCGCATCCTCTAAGTGTCAAAAATGGACCAAACTTTAGGGTCTCGCCACGGACACTCCCGAACTCCGATTTGCACGTGGTTTGAACCATTTAAAAGCTTGTCTAGCATACTTTCTAACCAATTTACTTTGGGTCCAAGCTTATTTATACATCAAAAGATACGACGATTTTACCCTCAACGGGTCGAAAAAACAAATTATTATTGGAAAACTTTTGATCACGTACACCAACTTTAAAACCGGATTGAAACCTATTGTATATTGAGAAAGACGGTATTCAAAGTCCAAAACGATGGTGGGATCGAAACATAAAAGTAATACATATTGGTGTATGAAAAGTTGGTCAAAATTAGACCAATTTAAAGATCGTCGGAGCCACTAAGGCTAAAATACGTTTCCGCGCCCTCCCGCTCATTCTAATTTCCATTTGGTGCTCTCATTCCTAGTTCTAAGGTATTCGTTTATTTCTTAAGAGTTGTAGTGAGTTCATTGGGCTATTTGAACTTAAACCAAGCGTACAAAAACTGCTTAATGATCGGGATTCGCTAAAAACGTATGCCCAAGATAAGACTTTTACATTTACGAGGCCAAATTTTTGTTTCCATACCCGAACAATAGCCCATGATCACTACAACTAATTATAGGACATGTTACAGATCAAGGGTTACGAAAGAAACTCATAATCGATTCACTTCAAAAATTCTTGGTGAAATATTCTCGATCTCAAAACGGAGCTTCTTACTACCAGCTTTTCATAGTCTAAACATTACTATTTATAAAGTGTGATTACGTAATCTTTTAGTTCTTAGAAAATCTTCTTTATCTGTATGTAATAGGTCTTTATCAGATTTAAAATGAAAGAGATGCGAGCGTTTTACCAAATTAATTTATTTTTTGGCATATTCATGGTAAATTTGTCATATCTTTTCATGCAAAAATATTTTTTGATCTAAACTACTTAGGTTAGTGTGGGCAGCATGCCCTTAAAATGGGAGAAGGATTTCGTTCCTTTCCCAACGCAATGGGCCCGGATCGAGGGAGCGTGAGCGCAGGTGGCAAGCGCTCAAAAATACAGAGTCGCCACTCGGGTTTGAAGGTCCGACACCCAAGGAACCGTATTTTGAAGCACCTGCTGCGCTATTTGATTTGAAAATGTTAAGGAAATCAGTCCGTCATGACCATATTTAGGTTCGGGAGATAGGTTACGAGAGGGGAAGGGTTTTAAGGCACCCCTCTCGCCCAATCCGGAGATCGGTCTCTACTTTGGCATTTTGAAAACATTGCGATTCTTCTTTTATTAATCAATTTTAGCCAGTTAGGGCTGGGGAACAGTTAATCGGGGATTAAAACTGTAACATGTTTGCAGGATGTGATAAATGACATGTTTGCTCTATTGAAACAGTTAGAATATGATGAGAACAGACTGCTGTGGTAGTTTTAAACAGACTGGAAAGCCCCTGTTTTGGAGTGTCATACGCAGGAGGAAACCAGTATGCACTGATCAAGTCAATGCATGCTGATCATACCTGCACACGTTACTACAAGACCTGCGCGCTCCAGTAAGCCTAAGCCCACAGCTCTTATTCTCAAACCCTCTGGGCTCTGGAAGGACCAGTGCACACCCAGGACAAACCAAGCAATTTATACAGTCATAATATACAGTTTAAAGGCTGAAAAGCCCAACAAATAAACAAAACACCCCATAAACAGTGTGGGGACAAAATAATAGCCTAAAATCAAGTTGACCATGCAAGGCCAGCCACTGGTCGGGGACAAACAGTCGCGCGAGGGTTCCAAACTGTCGCGCGACGGTGCGCCCGGGCGCGCGATGGTTGCGCCCTGGCACGCTGGTCAACGCTCCATTTGACCATCGCGCGAGAGTTTGGGTGCAGCGCGCGATGGTTCGAGCCAACTTTCCAGTGTCTGATTTTGCTCATCCTGGGTTTTGGGACAGGTCCAGAATGATCCCAGGGGTACTCCAACAGAACAGAAATGAATATTGAAATGCAAGCTAACAATTTAAGCTCTAAGAAAAGAAGTAAGCTGGTTTTTTGCATGCTTAACAGTGAGCTATATGTAAGTAAAGCATAAAACAGTAGGACACCAATCCCCACGCGGTCTATCGCGCGCTTGCACGAAGTGTCGCGCGCGTATATGGGACCATCGCGCTCTGGTTCCTACCATGAGGGTTTTGAACCTCTGCCAGCTTTTGGGCCAGGACTGGTATTGATTACCAGCCTTGACCCTGCCAGCCCCCCTCAGGGATCAGAACAGTAAGCAGAATAAAGGTGTTATACCTTTGGCTTTTGAGTTTGAACGGGTGTTTGAGCTTTGATGTTTGAGGCTTGAGGTTGTTTGAGATGAGAGAGTTATTTTGAGTAATGGAGGAGAAAGAACAAGCTATGTTCTTGGGAGATTAGGTTGTGACCCTTCACAAAACCTTGTATTGAACTTACCAAAAATATCCACCAATAAAACCAACCCTTCAAATGGAAGAAGCATGGGGGTATTTATAGGCATGGAGGGTGAATCTGGTTGGTGCCAGGAGAGGAACTCAGCCAGCCACGAGGCCTGGTTGAGGTTGCATTGGTGGCCAAGTTTCTGCCTCTGGAAAAGTAGGTGGGGAACTGACCATCGCGCGATGGTTCCAAACTGTCGCGCGAAGGTGCGCCCTGGCGCGCGACGGTCAACGGTCAAACTTTGACTTTGACCATCGCGCGAGGGTTCCAAACTGTTGCGCGACGGTGCGCCCGGGCGCGCGATGGTTGCGCCCTGGCGCGCATCAGTAGGGTTTTGGCTTTTGGAAGTGGATTAAGACTAGGTTTGGTTCAAGGGTTTTTCAAACACTCAAAGCTTAAACACTCGACATTCCCGAGATGTTCTTGATCAGTTTCATCATCGGGGAATCAAATACCGTAAGTAAACTAATCTGGAAGCCCAGATTGGGGTGTCTACATTAGCCCCCCTTTGACGGCACTTGGAGCACCATTGAATTGGTACAAGTTACGTCAAAGGTTTCTAGACACCCCTCAAGGCAATCCAGAGCAGAACATGCTAGCAAAGTAGACACGAATACTTAAAGAACCTGATTGGTTGAATGGACGGACGGACGGACCGTCACTGGGGATGAAAGTGGACGATTGCATCACTGCTTGTTGATCGAATTTGGACAGGACAGGTTGTCGCTGCAGATGCGGACAGGACAGGCCATCATTGCTGAGGATCAAGCTATCCTCGGCACAAAGTATTCCAACAAATACGGGTAGGTCGTGTCAGGCAGGTTGAATTCCATCTGTAGGGAATCAGAGCCAATCTCCTTATCAAAAACCATCCGAGACAAAGCAATAAGCCTGCTGGAAGATGCACTTGTGGCTAGATTGAGGGTGATTGTCGTTCGGGACAGGCCAAAGCGGACTCTTCTGGGAAACAATCAGTTGCGGATGAACGGACCATCGAACGATGTTATGATTGTCGTAATGGATTGAGCCGGACGATGTTTTGATCGCCGTTGAGGGAATGAATGGTTGATATTCTAATCGTCGTTGATGGATTGACGAGGACAACATGGCTGATTGTTGTTGATGGATTGAAGAGGACGACATGGCTGATCGTCATTGATGGATTTGAAGAGGACGACATGGCTGATCGTCGTTGATGGATTTGAAGAGGACGACATGGCTGATCGTCGTTGATGGATTGAAAAGGACGACATGGCTGATCATCGGTTGAAATTAGACGACATGGCAGATCATCGGTTGAAATTGGACGACATGGCTGATCGTCGGTGATGACATGGCTGATCATCGTTGATTTGATTTGAAGGGACGACATGGTTGATCATCGGCGATGACATGGCCGATCATCGTTGATTTGATTTGAAGGGACGACATGGCTGATCGTCGGCGATGACATGGCTGATCATCGTTGATTTGATTTGAAGGGACGACATGGCTGATCGTCGGCGATGACATGGCTGATCATCGTTGATTTGATTTGAAGTATCCCAAGGAGAGATTACCCTTGAAAATAGCATAGATATTGACAAGATGGACTGCTACTGGGGAAATAATTACGGCCGTGGACCGATAGACCATCGCTGCTGGGGATCAAATTATCCTCGGCACAAAGAAATTCAACAATCACGGGTAGGTCGCGTCAGGGAGGTTAAATTCCATATGTCGGAAATCAGAGCCAATCTCCTTAACAGGGACCATCCTAGACAAAGCAATAAGACTGCTGGAAAGATGCACTGAAAGCTGGACTGAAATAGAGGCAGCCATCCGGGACGGGCGAACCGTCGTTAGAGACTGCTTGGAGTGGGACAAAGAGGCTGTGTGCTTGCCATTTGCCATGAAGAAATAGATAGGGAGAACGGCATGTGACACCCCCCATTTGTAATTGCACTATCCCAGAGCAGCGGTTCCGGCTCCAGTTCCAGTAGTGACTAGATTCCAGGCATGCACCCTCAAAATCCAAGCTACTTGCTGCTTTCGATGCTGGATGAGCATGCTTTGGCATTTGATAGACTTTTCCTGTTTTCAACAGTTGATATACAATATGCAACGATATGTATTGAATGCACAAATTGAAAATGCAGACACAAGCTAAGGGCGGCTCCTAGGAGGACAACGTTGCTTAAGGACTACCACTGAGCTTCCTTACTTTACTGTCTTCTGCTTTTGAGTTTCGGGTTTGCGTGCCAAAATGGAGGGGCATTGAGCGGGCCGACTGTGCCCCCAGGTGACATGTAGTAGCGGCATTGGGCCTGCGTGCCCTTTCCGCGATGCTTAGGCAGATGTGCCCCAGAGATGCTTTGCTTGGCCATGGGCTGATGTGCTCTTACTGCTTCACGAAAGTCCATTGCTTGGATTACGGATACTAGGGTAGCAATGTAACAATTGTGTTTTCCAGTTTATTGACTCTCTTTTGCAAGCGTTGAAGAGAACGCAAAAACTAACCACTAATATCCAATGTGCATTGACAAGCGAACTGAGTCGACAAATAAACACATGTATATGTACAAGTATATACTGCCTAGCTCGAAAGAAAGAAGAGTCCCAGGATGCGACACGGGCTCCTAGACACACGGAATATAATGAAAATTTGGGCATTAGTGAACCACAACTCAAAATATTCCTTGACAGGTTAAAATGACATTTGCGTAAGGTCAAATAGATGTACAAAGACCTGCACGAACGAACGAAACGGAGAAGAAAGCCTCGGAATGGGCAATAGACCGAAAAACTAGAAAAATGTCGCAAAGATGGACAAAAGACGCAAAGGATGATTCATATAAGCCCGGACTGAAACTGACACCCCGCACAGTCACAATAGGCACACATGACTTGCACGGCATAGAAAATTTGGCAAGAGCCCTTAAAACCAATTTCGAGGCACTGAAACCTTGGTCTTGACTTGAAATACCCCTCGGGGGTTCAAAATCATTTTTAGGCGCGATGGCTGCCAACTGCTGTTTGCTGCAGGGATTGAAGAAGTGCACGCAGGTTTGGGACCAACTCGCATCACTTTGAACAAGCATGCGTAACTGAAAAGCTCGTGCAGCTGCTTAATTTAGACTTCGCTGAACTTAGAATAAACTGCGGGTCTGCTGGACCTCACAAGCATTTCGTTCTGTTCTTGATGCTTATATCTTCTTCTTCTTTTCTTTTTTTTAAGGCTTTTGCTCAGCTTTGAAATTGAAATAGTAGTTTAAAATAAGATTGAAAGATGAAAGGATTCCCCCCTTCTGGTTCTCCAATGAAGCTTGCCTTGATCCTCAATCCTCTTTGACCTTTGATGTGGACCAAAATATCAACCATGGATCCAATTGATAGATTTGTGACCGAGTCTCGAGGAGAGACTGCCTACGTATCCCAAGCTAGGGAATCAGGTCAGAACGTAGTTCAGGCTAAGGGTTAACTCTCGGGTATTTACCTCTCCTTTTACGCTCTAACTTTTGCCTAGAACCGCCCATTCGGGTCTTCGGTCTAGCGAGCTTTGATTGATTGCCTATTCATTTTTGCCTAAACCACCTTCATAGGTTTTGGTCTAGCAGGCTGCTCTAACTTTTGCTTGGAACTGCCTACCCTTGGGGTTTTCAGCCCAACGAGCTTATCTCAGGAAAAAACAACATTTGAATTGATCCAGGTTGACCCAAGGTATTGAATTTGTTGCTGTCGAGGTCGAAGACCTTCGGTTGTAGCCCCAGATACAATGCCTTTGATAATGAAGGATCAAGAGTGCTTCGGTTGAAAATGCCTTGCTCCGGGCCGTTGTGTACACTTTCTCATTTGTACTTGGTGGAACGCCACTGTCATTGCTTTGAACATGGTACAAGGCTCAGAGCCTTCTGTGCTTTTGCTTTCTGGATTGGCACCCGGTAGCAGGGGATTGATACTTCTTTGTCCCAAAATCAAACGCGAGGCGTGACTTGATGAGATCACGCCAAGACGTTGATGCTTGTTTGACCGGGTGCAATGTTCCTCTGGGGCGGTGCTTGGACCAATTGAACCTTTCGGGAGGTTATCCTTGTCTTTCAAGTTCATTTGAAATTACTTCTTCTTTTAATAGGCTGAGCACGCCTTTCATCTTCCCTTTCGGCGAGGGAACACATTTTCTTGGAAATGATCCCATCGAAATCTATCATTTCGTCGTCAGGGTCGACACAGTTTATATAAAAGCCAGCGAAGCACTTAGAAGCAAGATAAAACATATCATAAAAACCCTCGGGTTTGCCAAGTACAACAGACTCAAAACTTGAAACAAAAGCTACGACGTAGAGGGCCAAGAGGCACAACCTCCGACTCAGAGCTAGACTAGACAAACGCAAAAGACTCTGTGTCAGACTCAGACAAATCGCCAATGCAAACGAGACGTGGTTTTGAAAATGCAATTGTTAAAAAGCTACCCGTAGCTTCCACAAGAGAGGTAGGATCCAGCGGGTGTCAGACCCAAGCAACAGCACTTCGGCCTCTTCAGCTTCTTCGACCAAACCTACTCGGTGCTCTTTTGATCAATGGACCTCAGCTGGTCAGTCTTTTCATTCGTAAGCCCCTCATCACTGTCAAACCAGATGTCGGCAAAGGAAGTCCCAATCACACAAACAGCAGCCAGCAGGCTATCCTCGGGCTCGGACGGGATGGGTACAGTCGGCTTGGAGCTCGGGTTGATTTGAGTAGAGTTGATAGTTATCTGACCAACCAGAGGGTCAGCCTCATGTTGAGGCAAGGAGTCGGAAATGACGTTGGGCTTTGGTGGATCTTGAATCATGCCATTGTCAATATGATCTTGTATCTCGTGTCGGAGACGATAGCACATGTCTGTGAGATGGCCAAGCATTTGGTGGAAGGCACAGAAATGGTTGGCATTGCAGTTGGCTGGTAAGACTTTGGGTGGGGAAGTCGGGGTCAAAGGCTTGAGATGCCCGGATTGGAAAAGCTTCTCCATCACTGCAGACAGAGGTGCCTCGAAGACAGAGAAACTCTGAGGTTGGGTTCGGGCTCGGAAGCTTTGAGCCTTTTGAACCTGATTGATATCGGCTGTTGATGGAGGTGGGGTTGTGATGATGCCACAATCGACGAGATCTTGAATGGCATGTCGAAGCCGGAAACAGGCATTGGTAGAATGGCCAGGCGTTTGATGGTAGGTACAATAGAGATTATACTTGAAGTTGGGTGATAGATTTTTGGGTAGAGGAGTTGGATTGAGGGGCTTGATGGAACCAGCATCGAGGAGCTTCTCATAAATTGAGGCCAAAGGCGTAGAGAAGCATGAGAAAGTCCTTGGCGGGTTTCGGCGAGTGAACTGAAAATCCAAAGCGGAACCCTTGTTTGCTTCGCTGTTGCAACACATTGCCTCATCAACAGGATGCATTCTTTTGCCTTCGGGGCTGAATTCATCACTAAGTATGTCCTCCCCTTTGGCAATGGCTTTGAACAATGAATCAACATCTTCCTTCGAGTGAGTCCTGGCTTCGTGAAACTCAGCCAGGTCTTTGAACATGTCTCCTGAGCACAGCTTGATTCCAACCGTTGGAGGGTGGTAGGCTTGAGAAGGTTCTTTGACTAGCCCCATATCTGGCTGCGGGGCTGTGGAAGTAACAAGGCCAACGAGTCCCTGGACCATAATCATCTGTTTGTCCATCTTGTGACCCAATTCCTCTACAGCTTTTCTGAGCTCAGTCAGCTCCATTTGTACTGCCATTCTGAATTGATGAATGAGGTAGGTGATATGACCTTGGAAGCAAAGGTGTAACAACCCTGGCAGACTCTCCTAAGCAGGTTTGGCTCTTCTTTTCGGTACTCTTCGACGACGCAATGGCCCGAAGCTTTAACAGTAAGTAATGAAAGCTCAGTGACACCCTTTTTAGCAGTTTATTGAAAGAATTGAAAGAACGAAAAATGCAGAGATCATCGTCGTTAGTGTCCTCCTAGACTCTAGAACTAGAGACGAGTCTGTCTCATGATGTTCGGACGCTGCCAAAATCCTCAGATTTCTTTTCGAGAGTGTATCCTTTGAATGGATCAAACTGATCCTAAGAGATGTCAAAACAGACTAAATCTTCGAGTAGTCCCTTTTGAAGATTCGACTTCGAACTTGGAACAACTCGGTGTTGATGGCGTGACACCTTAACCTGGGTGGCGTGAGCGACAACGCGCTTTAGCCGGGGCGGTGTACGTACGAAGCACGATAACCAAAATGACATCAATATCACGACATCAACACTTTGTGGTTCTTTAATTTCAGTTGAATCCTCAAACGGGCATGAGTCGAGGACTTAATAAGGTTTGATTTCTCAAAGTCTCGCTGATCTAAGGACTTTGAAAAATTAACGACGTACACCATCGAGATGCACGACTCTTCATCGGGTCATAGCAGCGTCCTAGTAAGCATAAGACAGACTCGAAAAAGTGACAATCCTGGAAGCCACCCTAAACATGCTCCTATGCAGAACAAAATGCATGCATACATGTACATAATTAGAGACGAGTTTACCTCACAAGTTTCAGACATTGCCGGAATCCTTAGAATTCTTTTCGGCGATGTGTCCCTGAGTAGATCGACAGATCCTAAAAGATGTCAAAACAGACTAAATCTTCGGCTAGTCCCTTTTGAAGATTCAACTTGGAACATGGAACAACTCGGTGTTGATGGCATGGCACCTTAACCTTGAACACGGCGGTGTATAGTGACAATGCATTTCAACCTGGGTGGCGCCAGTGACACGACATCACTACTCTGTTGTTCCTTATTTGTCGGTTAAATCCTTAAACGGGCATGAGCCAAGGATGTAGTAAATTTTGATTTCTCAAAGTCTCATTGAACTAAGGACTTTGCGATTAATAACGAACATTCGACAGAATGAACGACTCCTCATCGAGTCCAACAACGTCTTAGACACCGTAAGACAATCTCGAAAGACAAAACAGCCTTAAGCATGCTCCTATGCAAAACAGTGCATGCGATAGGGAAAGCAATAACACATAGGCAGTTACGGGGTTAGATGCAAATTGATCTTACCTTGTGGGTACCTGTCCTAGTTTGGAGAGTTCTAGTGCTTTGTATATGCAAAGGCTGGTTTTGGCTTGTAACAGGTTCCTCGGACTAAGGCCATAGATATACCTCCCGTTGCCCGTGATACGCAGAGCAACAGTCGAACGGTAGCATGACCTATCATCGTCGAAGGTTGTTGGTCATTCGGGGTCCCCGGGCTCCGGTAAACCGTGCTGGATTGCCAAAACGATCCAATGAGGCTTATCCCACATCGATGCAAATGAGAATGCTAGAAATTGATTAAGAGAAGAAGAATCGCAAAATCGCAAAAAATGCCTTTTCAAATTTAGCTCACTTTATTTCATCCATCTTTAAAGGAAACTACACAAGTGAACAATCGAAAAAGCCCCAGATTAGAATGGCCGGACACGAGATCCTGTTAAATCACCATTCCAACCTTCAGCAGCGCGAAACTCACCGTTTTGACAAACTTTTAAGGGATTGTTCACAAGCGTATTAAACTCTAAGTATGAATTAATATCGGTTCGATCATCTCCAGCAGAGTCGCCACTGTGGGCAGCATGCCCTTAAAATGAGAGAAGGATTTCGTTCCTTTCCCAAGGCAATGGGCCCGGATCGAGGGAGCGCGAGAGCAGGTGGCAAGCGCTCAAAAATACAGAGTCGCCACTCGGGTTTGAAGGTCCGACACCCAAGGAACCGTATTTCGAAGTACCTGCCGCGCTATTTGATTTGAAAAAGTTAAGGAAACCAGTCCGTCATAACCATATCTGGGTTCGGGAGCCAGGTTACGAGAGGGGAAGGGTTTTAAGGCACCCATCTCGCCCAATCCGAAGATCGGTCTCTACTTAGGCATTTTGAAAACATTGCGATTCTTCTTTTATTAATCAATTTTAGCCAGTTAGGGCGAGGGAACAGTTAATCGGGGATTAAAACTGTAACATGTTTGCAGGATGTGATAAATGACATGTTTGCTCTATTGAAACAGTTAGAATAGGATGAGAACAGACTGCTGTGGTAGTTTTAAACAGACTGGAAAGCCCCTGTTTTGGAGTGTCGTACGCAGGAGGAAACCAGTATGCACTGATCAAGTCAATGCATGCTGATGATACCTGCGCACGGTACTACAAGACCTGCGCGCGCCAGTAAGCCTAAGCCCACAGCTCTTATTCTCAAACCCTCTGGGCTATGGAAGGACCAATGCACACCCAGGACAAACCAAGCAGTTTATACAGTCATAATATACAGTTTAAAGGCTGAAAAGCCCAACAAATAAACAAAACACCTCATAAACAGTGTGGGGACAAAATAATAGCCTAAAATCAAGTTGACCACGCAAGGCCAACCACTGGTCGGGGACAAACAGTCGCGCGAGGGTTCCAAACTGTCACGCGACAGTGCGCCCGGGCGCGCGATGGTTGTGCCCTGGCGCGCTGGTCAACGCTCCATTTGACCACCGCACGAGGGTTTGGGTGCAGCGCGCGATGGTTAGAGCCAACTTTCCAGTGTCTGATTTTGCTCATCCTGGGTTTTGGGACAGGTCCAGAATGATCCCAGGGGTACTCCAACAGAACAGAAATGAATATTGAAATGCAAGCTAGCAATTTAAGCTCTAAGAAAAGGAGTAAACTGGTTTTTTGCATGCTTAACAGTGAGCTATATGTAAGTAAAGCATAAAACAGTAGGACACCAATCCCCACGCGGTCTATCGCGCGCTGGCACGAAGTGTCGCGCGCGTATATGGGACCATCGCGCGCTGGTTCTTACAATGACGGTTTTGAACCTCTGCCAGCTTTTGGGCTAGGATTGGTATTGATTACCAGCCTTGACCCTGCCAGCCCCCCTCAGGGATCAGAACAGTAAGCAGAATAAAGGTGTTATACCTTTGGCTTTTGAGTTTGAACGGGTGTTTGAGCTTTGATGTTTGAGGCTTGAGGTTGTTTGAGATGAGAGAGTTATTTTGAGTAATGGAGGAGAAAGAACAAGCTATGTTCTTGGGAGATTAGGTTGTGACCCTTCACAAAACATTGTATTGAACTTACCAAAAATATCCACCAATAAAACCAACCCTTCAAATGGAAGAAGCATGGGGGTATTTATAGGCATGGAGGGTGAATCTGGTAGGTGCCAGGAGAGGAACTCAGCCAGCCACGAGGCCTGGCTGAGGTTGCATTGGTGGCCAAGTTTGGGAACTGACCATCGCGCGATGGTTCCAAACTGTCGCGCGAAGGTGCGCCCTGGTGCGCGACGGTCAACGGTCAAACTTTGACTTTGACCATCGCGCGAGGGTTCCAAACTGTCGCACGACTGTGCGCCCAGGCGTGCAATGGTTGTGCCCTGTCGCGCATCAGTAGGGTTTTGACTTTTGGAAGTTGCTTACGACTAGGTTAGGTTCAAGGGTTTTTCAAACACTCAAAGCTCAAACACTCGACATTCCCGAGGTGTTCTTGATCAGTTTCATCATCGGGGAATCAAATACCGTAAGTAAACTAATCTGGAAGCCTAGATTGGGGTGTCTACAGTTAGAATCTTGACACACTAGCTTTTTAACGGTACAAGCCTTGCAAAAAATGGAGTTCCGAAGCGCCCAAGACAATCCCGCGAAAGTTTAGCCAAAATTGTACAGCTTTAATGCGTCCAGGTGCACGTGTATGCGCCCCAGGCGCAGTGCATTGCGCCCTGGCGCATCATCTAAGTGTCAAAAATGGACCAAACTTTGGGGTCTCGCCACGGACACTCCCGAACTCCGATTTGCACGTGGTTTGAACCATTTAAAAGCTTGTCTAGCATACTTTCTAACCAATTTACTTTGGCTCCAAGCTTATTTATACATCAAAAGATACGACAATTTTGCCCTCAACGGATCGGAAAAACAAATTATTATTGGAAAACTTTTGATCACACCAACTTTAAAACCGGATTGAAACCTATTGTATATCGAGAAATACGGTATTCAAAGTCCAAAACGATGGTGGGATCGAAACATAAAAGTAATACATATTGGTGTATGAAAAGTTGGTCGAAAGTAGACCAATTCAAAGATCGTCGGAGCCACTAAGGCTAAAATACGTTTCCGCGCCCTCCCGCTCATTCTAATTTCCATTTGGTGCTCTAATTCCTAGTTCTAAGGTATTCGTTTATTTCATAAGAGTTGTAGTGAGTTCATTGGGCAATTCGAACTTGAACCAAGCTTACAAAAACATATTAATGATCGGGATTCGCCAAAAACGTATGCCCAGGACAAGACTTTTACATTTAGGAAGCCAAATTTTTGTTTCCATACCCCAACAATAGCCCATTATCACTACAACTAATTATAGGACATGTTACAGATCAAGGTTTACGAAAGAGACTCAGAATCGATTCACTTCAAAAATTCTTAGTGAAATATTCTTGATCTCAAAATGGAGTTTCTTACTACCAGCTTTTCATAGTATAAACATTACTATTTATATAGTGTGATTACATAATCTCTTAGTTCTTCGAAAATCTTCTTTATCCGTATATATTAGGTCTTTATCAGATTTAAAATGAAAGAGATGCGAACGTTTTACCAAATTTATTTATTTTCTGGCATATTCAGGGTAAATTCGTCATATCTTTTGATGCAAAAATATTTTTTGATCCAAACTACTTAAGTTAGAATCTTGACTCAACTAGCTTTTTAACGGTACAAGCCTTGCAAAAAACGGAGTTCCGAAGAGCCCGAGACCATCCCGCGAAGTTTAGCCAAAATTGTACAGCTTTAATGCGCCCAGGCGCACGTGTATGCGCCCCAGGCGCAGTGCATTGCGCATCCTCTAAGTGTCAAAAATGGACCAAACTTTGGGGTCTCGCTACGGACACTCCCGAACTCCGATTTGCACATGGTTTGAACCATTTAAAAGCTTGTCTAGCATATTTTCTAACCAATTTACTTTGGCTCAAAGCTTATTTATATATCAAAAGATACGATGATTTTACCCTCAACGGGTCGAAAAAACAAATTATTATTGGAAAACTTTTGATCACACCAACATTAAAACCGGATTGAAACCTATTGTATATTGAGAAAGACGGTATTCAAAGTCCAAAACGATGGTGGGATCGAAACACAAAAGTAATACATATTGGTGTATGAAAAGTTGGTCAAAAGTAGACCAATTCAAAGATCGTCGGAGCCACTAAGGCTAAAATACGTTTCCGCGCCCTCTCGCTCATTCTAATTTCCATTTGGTGCTCTCATTCCTAGTTCTAAGGTATTCGTTTATTTCTTAAGAGTTGTAGTGAGTTCATTGGGCTATTCGAACTTAAACCAAGCGTACAAAAACTGCTTAATGATCGGGATTCGCCAAAAATGTATGCCCAAGACAAGACTTTTACATTCACGAGGCCAAATTTTTGTTTCCATACCCGAACAATAGCCCATGATCACTACAACTAATTATAGGACATGTTACAGATCAAGGTTTACGAAAGAAACTCAGAATCGATTCACTTCAAAAATTTTGGTGAAATATTCTCGATCTCAAAACGGAGCTTTTTACTACCAGCTTTTCGTAGTCTAAACTTTACTATTTATAAAGTGTGATTACGTAATCTTTTAGTTCTTAGAAAATCTTCTTTATCCGTATATAATAGGTCTTTATCAGATTTAAAATGAAAGAGATGCGAGCGTTTTACCAAATTAATTTATTTTTTGGCATATTCAGGGTAAATTCGTCATATCTTTTGATGTAAAAATATTTTTTGATCCAAACTATTTAGGTTATAATCTTGACTCAACTAGCTTTTTAACGGTACAAGCCTTGCGAAAAATGGAGTTCCGAAGCGCCCGAGACAATCCCGCGAAATTTAGCCAAAATTGTACAGCTTTAATGCGCCCCAGGCGCAGTGCATTGCGCTCCAGGAGCAATGCATTGCGCCCTGGCGGATCATCTAAGTGTCAAAAATGGACCAAACTTTGGGGTCTCGCCCCGGACACTCCCGAACTCCGATTTGCACGTGGTTTGAACCATTTAAAAGCTTGTCTAGCATACTTTCTAACCAATTTACTTTGGCTCCAAGCTTATTTATACATCAAAAGATACGACAATTTTGCCCTCAACGGGTCGAAAAAACAAATTATTATTGGAAAACTTTTGATCACACCAACTTTAAAACCGGATTGAAACCTATTGTATATCGAGAAATACGGTATTCAAAGTCCAAAACGATAGTGGGATCGAAACATAAAAGTAATACATATTGGTGTATGAAAAGTTGGTCAAAAGTAGACCAATTCAAAGATCGTCGGAGCCACTAAGGCTAAAATACGTTTCCGCGCCCTCCCGCTCATTCTAATTTCCATTTGGTGCTCTCATTCCTAGTTCTAAGGTATTCATTTATTTCTTAAGAGTTGTAGTGAGTTCATTGGGCTATTCGAACTTAAACCAATCGTACAAAAATTGCTTAATGATCGGGATTCGCCAAAAACGTATGCCCAAGACAAGACTTTTACATTCACGAAGCCAAATTTTTGTTTCCATACACCAACAATAGCCCAGCGGATCAAAAAAAAACCCACCGTGGGAGTTAATTCCCCATTCTCTCTCCCAAATTTCTCTTCTCTTCCCGGCCAAACACCACCACCACACCTCCATAACCGCCGCCTCCACCAACACCCAAAAAAATTGAAATCTCCTCTTCCCCCTCTCTCTCCCCCGGTTCTCTACCACCACCACCACACCAACCACCACCACCTCCATGACTGCCGCCTTCACCAACACCAACAAAAAAAAATTCGAACAACACATACACACCACCACCACCGCGTATCCGAAATTTCAAAAAAAATTCCCGACATATTCGGATACACATCTCTAAAAAATTTTGACAATTTCAGATTTTAAAACTTGAAAATGTTTACAAATTTCATATTCTAAAATCTGAACACTTTATAACACATCTTGAAGATGCGTCATGTGTTTTTTTTTTTTAAACGCAGATTTTAACTGTTAAAAACACAAAAAACGCAAATTTCAAATACGTCATGCTCCGTATAACGCATTTTGCTAATGCGCGATGGGACTGGGTTCGTCAGTGAAAAAATTTCCAGACCACGGATCTGATGAACAAGGTTAGGGTTTTGTTTAATTTCAATGATACAGACATGGGTCCCGGCCGATCACGGCAAGGGTGAGACCAATCCGTCGTCCTTTTACTCAACTGATCCTTCCCCCTCGTAGTCGAGTCAAACTCAACCTCACTCCCATAAATACTATGATTCCTCCTTCCACAGAGCTTCTTTACTAGGGAATTGAATTTCTCTGGAACGATGGATGGATGGAACGGAAAAAATGGGGATTAATCTGGTGGCGGTACTGGTGATGATGGCTGTACTGGTGATGGAGGTGGTGGTTATGGAGATGTAGGTGGAGGTGGAGGTGGAGGTGGGGGGTGTGTGGTGTTGGGAGAACAGGAGAAAAACGGAAGAGAGAGAGAATGGGTATTTTTGGAAGTTTAGGGATATTTGTTAGGTTGCATATAGAAAATTGTTATAAGATTTGTGGGTTAGGTTTAGAACAGGCTAGGCTTAGGAAATTTGTGGTTGCAAATATCAAGCCCCACGTTTTTTTGAGCCAACGTTATGTCAGAGTTTCCCACAAGAACAGAAAATCAATGGCACGCCAGTGATTGATTGGCCCACTACGACTATGGTCTGGCCAAAGGTAATCTGATAGAGTATTTGTTCTGTTATGGGAGAATTTTTGTTTATTTTTTGATAACTTAAGTGTCCAGGTCAGTTTACGCGCGCTTCGACTAATCATGGGATCAATCTCACCGCTTACTTTTAGGGGTCTAATTAAAGTCAGAGTAAAGCTCTGTATAGACTAACCCCAAAAGAATTGATAGCACTTAAGAGATTTCGAATATGAGATTCTAAGGAGCAAACCCCCATTCGCGGACCGATTTATAATTTTTGAATGGTCCTGCAAAAAGATCAGTTAAATTGGATATGTATGCGGTCGATCAAATTTTCCAAGTTTCATTCAGAATTTAGGATTCTGAATTTTGAATGAAAAAAACCAAGATTGAATCGATCACTTAGACATATCTAATTGGGCTGTTTTTTGCTGGACCACTCAAAAAATTATTTACAAAATAATGAACGATTTGAGTTATTCATGTAAAACTCAAAAGTGGGCCCCACTTGGCGTATGTAATTTTTGGTACCCTGTATTCGGTAGCCATAGTCGAACTCCGATGGAATATGCTCTCCAAAATGGTTAAAATTTGAAGATTTGTTCTTTAAATATCAAATGCTCATATGTGAATTCTAGTCTAAGTACAAGACACATAATCATTCTCATTAACCAACTAATCCAAGACAAAGGTAGGCTACTTGTAAGTCTTTAAAGTTTCAATGTTGTCATCAACCACCCCTGGGAATAATCTACTCCTAGCGACATCCTTCGTTGTGAGGCACAACAAGCATCTCAAAGCAAATAGCATATAACCCCTTTGAAACCTCCCATCAGTCGTCTCTTCCTGAATCACATTTTTCAATTTGAATATATCAATGCCCTTAAAACATCCTTCAAAGTCCTTCTAAATTTTGTGTCTATGTGACTCAAGGCATTTAGTGGGCACGGGTGTGTCCCCAATCGACATTCCCAAAACTCTCGCCACATCATCTTTAGTAATTGGGAAAACTACGCCTCTCCTCAATTCAATGCTGCAATTGTCATGATTAAAACGTTGCACCAACTGCATACCAAAGGCTCTATGCAGATGTGCACATTTGACATCGAGTAGAGTATGAAATGGATTAAAAAATTTGATTGCATCAACTTAGTCTTCAGTCAAACTACTAATCAAAGCAACACCTCATCTTTATAAAAGGTTGTAAGTATAAACATGAAAAATTTATATTACCATTCTAGTAATTTCATTACCACCAAGGTAGCAAACATAGCATGTATATTGGGTGGTCAATTGTTGGTATACAGCGTTTAGATGTTAAAACAATCATGGGATTTGTATTTAGTACATCAGGGTTTGCATCAAACATTACCGCCCATTTTCCTAAATAGAAAAAAGGGAAGGAAGAATTACATTATACCCAATGGCCATAATGACTTTCATTATATTTACAAATGTCCAATCTTCCACTCTTCCTTCATATTTGGAGTAAAAATTCAGCCATCTGGCAAGTCAAATATATTCTCATGTGCAGCAAATGAAACTATCATTATGATAGTAAATGTAAAGAGGAGAACTGCTAGCTCATGCTAGACTCGGGCAATCTCACCAAGTCAACAAATGTAATGAGGGGACAATTGACCATATTTTTTTCTCCCATTGAGTGTTCTACAATTAGATTGGCGTAAATAATGCTCAATATGGGTATTTAGACAGACGAAATCCAAACCATAGTAATGTCAAACTTGTGGTATGTGCTGAAGACATGGTTACAAGGACAAGCAATTGATCTCTAGATGGTTAGAAGTAAAGCATGAATATATACTGCACTCAACTTGAACAAAGAATATAAGAAAACTTTTCCCAAACTTGGACATGCAAGAGCACTACTGATACAATTCTTCATAGCAAGTATTAGGTGGTCAACTATTGGCTTTAGATTGACATACCTGCACTTTTTTCTTCTTTTTACTCTCCCCTTTAATCTTCTTCTTCTTTGGAGGGGGCGGACAATTGTTGGCCTCTTGTTCGCTCGCTTCCTCATCATTCACTTCCTCATCATCATTCTCTTTCTCATCGCTCGATCCTTTATAGGTTTTGTCGTAGTGTTTTCGTCACAATCCCTCATGCCACCATTCCGACATGGCTGCCATTACCTACATAGGAAATGAATATCATGGACAACATTAAAAAATGGTACTGATAAAAACAATACAAATTATTTCCATCCCTCAATTCTAACCTCTGGTTGTTTTATAATATTGTCTTTTTCGAATGAATCATTTAAACCTTTACTCATATCTTTCATGCATTTAACCAAGGATTGGGTGGTCAATAGGTAAGGGGGATAACAAATGACATAAAATATTGTTGGGTCCGGAGTGCCCCCATGGATTTGGTTACACAATGCCACTCCATGCGACTGCTTTTAAAAACAAACTTGCGGGTGAGATGTCGAATGCCATAAAAGACTTAATTGAAACCCTTCCTAACACCAATTGATTTTAGAAGAGATGGTGGAAAAGCGGTCCGACAAATATAATTGAATAAAACCCACACATAAAAAGCGAAATCACTTGGTTTCCGTTGGGATTCTTTTGGACTAATTTCCTCATGAACTATGTCAGCCTTCTTCACATTCATCTTGAGAGGTCGTACTACTGATTTCCCAGCTTGGCTCTTTGAACGTGTCATCATAAAGATATCTGCACATGAAATCAATGTAACACAAAACTCATGTTTAAATCAAAGAGAAGTGCAAGTAAATTGGAGTAAAACTCACATCCCGCCTAGACCAGCTAAAAAGGAAGCACAAACTTTATGCATGGATTAGATGGCCGAAACCATATAAGGAATTATAGAATGGTGGAGGTGGGCCGAAACCATATAACTACTGCAAATAAACCTGGTGAGTTAAGAATAACAGTCCTTCAACACCCATATGGCTTCATCTTCTAACCCAAACCTCATATACACATTAAGAATAGCAGTCCAAGATACAACATTTTGTTGCGAAATTTTATCATGCATATTGAGCGCGTCAGTTAAATTACCCACTCTCAACATAAGCATTGATCAAGTTATTATCAACAAAGATGACTGGCCTCTTGAAACACTTAATAACAATCGCATACAATTTTTTAATTTCTTTTGTTGCATAACATTTGTGAAGCTTAAAAGCAAGAAAATTGCAGTCCACTGGAATTACAACTAAAATAAAGGAAATTTAGGGAATTAACAAACCTTAGAAATGCTCTACCAATTGTCTAAACGAACTCGAACAATGGAACTGAAAATCAAACTTAATCCTACCGCTTCACGCGAACTTCAGTTGAAATCTACCAACTCACCGACTCTTGTGCAAGAGAGAGAGGGGGAGAGGGAGACGATCAGATAACAAATAGAAGAATATTTGGACTGAGAGCTAAACAGGGGAAGAGGGAAACAATGAGATTGAGTTGGGAGCAACAGAGAAAGAGGGAGATGATCGATTTTAGAGAGAGAGTGAGTGAGATTGCATGTTTCATTTGGGGGGTTGAAACGACGTAGTATAGATGAGAGGGGTAGTTTTGTCCGGGTGTGTTTTGAACACAATGTATTTGGAATAATTATTCTTTTCCTTCTCAACATTTCTTAATTTCAAAAAATCTGGCCATCACTTGTGAATTGTTTGTCCGTACCACCGCTGAACCGAAATTCCCCCTTTAAACAAACGGAGACGCTTATCCATGCCGTTCAAAAAAAGACAAACAGAGACCTTTTTTTTTTAAGGAAAATCACTTTGTTTGGTTTAACTTTTAGAAAGTTATTTTTGAGAGTTGAGTGATAATGAGTGGAGAGAGATAAAGAGAAAGATTTATTGAAAACTGTGCCAAAAATTGAAAGTTACTCTCAAAAAGGCCATCCAAACACAGTGATTGTCACGTCTTTTTTTATTATTGCTATACCCTGCAAGTATATTTTTATACCAAAAAATATACTTGCAGAGTTTAGCAATAATAAAAAAGGACTTGGCAAAATCACTAGCTTTTTTTACTCAGAGAAGAAGCGAAAGAGGAGAGAGAAAGTTTGACTGTCCTTGAAGAGAGAGAGTATAGACTTCACATCATTTACACACAGAAAGAGAAAGATAAGTACCAAAAAGGCAGCAACTTCACGAGCTCCACTCTCTCTCTCTCTCTCTGCATCGTCACCCCCACAAATCCCATCGCCATCGTCGAAGTGTTTCCCCAATCAAAACCCTAATAAAAATCCTCCAATCTGTTGGGAAGAACCGGGTAAGTAAAACCTTCACGAGCTTCATCCCTCTCTCTCTCTCTTTCCCGTCTCTATCTCCCTCAACCAACCCCAATCGCGTGATCCATCTCTCGCCACGTCACTCCTTTTCGCACCTCCAGCTCGATCTCACAGCTCGACGTCGATCCGAGCCCTATTTCTAGCCTCGTAATGTGATTTTTTTTTCGACTTCGTTGATTCGGAGAGAGAGATGGATCGAGCTGCGGTTACGATGGGTCCGGGCATGGACTTGCCGATCATGCACGACAGCGATCGGTACGAGCTGGTTCGGGATATCGGGTCGGGGAATTTCGGTGTGGCGAGGTTGATGAGGGATAAGCAGACCGATGAGCTCGTGGCCGTGAAGTATATCGAGAGAGGTGAGAAGGTGAGTGTCTAATTGCCTTGTTCCCTGACTTTTTGCTAATTTTGAGCTTACTTTGTTCCGTGTTTCGTAATTTAGGATTTATTTCCACTAAAATGGACTCCCATGTTTTTTCACGGATTTCTAGGTAAGTCATTCTCCTCGCACACATAAACTAAAATATCATTTTGCGGAAACAACCTATTCTTGACTATTGTCATTAGCCTGAACCATATACATATATATATATATATTTATATGGTGGAAAGCACCCTTAGTTTCACATTTTTAGTGATTGTTGGTTGAGCCCTCCAATGGACAAAGGGAAATCTAGGCAAGTCCTTCTCCTCACGCACATCAACTAAAATATCATTTAGCAGAAAAAACTTGACTATTGTCAATAGCCTGAAGCGGAAACGCACCCTTAGTTTCACATTTTTAGTGATTGTTTGGTTGAAGCCCTCCAATGGACAAAGGGAAATCTAATCATAACTTTTAGCAAAAGATCCATTAACGGCATAGTTGTAAGTTTGAGAGGCACGAAATCAATGTTCTAAAAGTCGCTATACGCTAGTCGGGCGGTCGGCCACCTTCAAGCGATTAATCGGATTAAGCAGCGATAAATCGTGTTGCATATTAATTAGTAATCGGTGATTAATCGTTAGTCGGACCTAATCGGATAGGCCCGCCAATGATTAATCGCCGATTAATTCCTTGTTTTAGAACACTGACGAAATAGCCTTCTAAAATCCGAGTAAGGATTTTAGTCTCCCTTAATTTGAGTAAAAATTTGATTAAAACTCTTTTTGATACGCATTTTGGGTCAAGGAGGGAGTTGATTTTGAGGTGTCTTACTCAAATTCCGTGTTTAAGGGCTGGAGATGCTCTAAGGTGAGGTCATTTCCAGCCCTTTACTAAACTGTTTTTCAAATGGGAGTAGGAATTTAGTAGAAGTATCGCTTGACAAGACACAATCCACTTGGGCTAGCGTTAGGCTAGCCACCCCCTTGTAAATTATCCATTGAGAGTGAAGGGATCAAATCTTGCCATTGACAACAGGTGATTATTAATTTTCTTGTAAGACAACTTTCATTGGTAGTGTATTTCTACCTGTAAGGACTATTTTTTGGATTGTTGTGCATTAAGCTTGATTTACTTGTTGCTGACCTCACATGATTGATTAACTCTTTGAACTCAATTCTCTTACTCCTTGACATAAAAATAAATAAATTGGAGAACTCAGATTTGAACAATGAGTGGAGGCTTCATTACTGGGAAAGTGGAAATCTGGAAAGCCACAAACATATCCTCCCTTTGTTATATGGTAAATCACATCTTTGTTATGCATTGTGCTCAACTTGAAGTTTCAGTCAAGATTTGTGGAAGAGTTGGAGATGCTCTAAGTGGAAATTGTTGTGGGGGTGGAAGTGGAATTGGAATTAGTAGACACCAGTTTGGTTTTTGGTTGCTGGGAAGTGGTGTTTGGTGAAGAAGATAAAAACCTGAAACTTCAGAATAGTGAATTTGACGCTTTAAACTCACCTTCACCATGAGATTGGCCTAAGTTGATGTTTACCGTTTGTTTAATTTGCTAAGCTTTTGGAGTAAAAGAAACAAAACTTGGTTACTTCCTGCAGCTACACTATTCTAGGAGTAGAGTCAGTAGACTGACTTTTGCAAGAGTGTGTATTGAAGTGCTGACAACGAAGGAAATACGTTGATCCATTAATGATTGTTGTGGTATATGGAGAGCCATATATCGGCTAAATTGCAAAAGCCGAATCTTGTAATATTTCCTCTCGCGATAAACAATGGAGGATGTGGTCTCTTCTCAATTTAAGGATGTGAATCCGGCCGTTGAGGACATGGCTTTGGTGCTATTGTTTTGTCAGATCAACTCCAATAAAAGGCAGAGTAAAGGGGA
Source organism: Rhododendron griersonianum (assembly GCA_018127125.1). Classification (NCBI taxonomy): domain Eukaryota; kingdom Viridiplantae; phylum Streptophyta; class Magnoliopsida; order Ericales; family Ericaceae; genus Rhododendron; species Rhododendron griersonianum. Next base: position 12,995,066 of record CM030792.1, on the reverse strand, counting down.
GAATGTAAACTGACAGAAGCTTGAAGAGAAGATTCGCCCACTAAAGCTTTGTAGGTAGAATTGAACTTTTTGGTGGTTGTTGGTTGCCTCTTTGGCGATGTTTTCCTTTTTTTGCTAGTTTGTGTTTCCTCATAGCGATTAGTTTGGCTTGTCCTTGCCTGTATTGGTGCGACTTTGTGTGTCCTTTGGGGCTTGCGCTTTGAGCTTCATTGTATATCCTCTCTTTTTGGTATAAAAGTTGCTTGCTTAACTTAAAAAAAGCTCTCTATCTCAACCTTTGATGAAAGAAATGTTTATATTATGTTTTTGACAGAAAAGACAAAAGAAGGTAGAAGGGGCATGCAAGCTAAGCCTTCTTGCTTTGTAGTTCTCTTATTTTGCTCTCAAGCCAGGACAAAAAGAAAATCAGTCTGATACTTATAGACTGCATGCGTAAGATTGTATCATGGATTTACCTGTGTAACAAATCAAAATAACTCTGTTGGTTTCTTCCTCTCGGAAGATGATGAGTTACTCTGTCAACTTGGATGATTTGAGTTATGCAACTTGTTTGTAATCGACAGAGGTGTTTTTTGGGTTTAATTTTATAAGGAATAGACTGTATAGGTATTGAGGATAGTCTGCATCGTATAACTCAAGTGCTTGGCTGTAATATAGTGATTGTGAAACTGCTTGTACCCAATCTTTTTCCTTAAATATCTTCTGCCTGCTTATTAACTGTTGCAAAAATGATTTAACAGATAGATGAAAATGTACAGAGGGAAATTATTAACCACAGGTCGCTGAGGCATCCCAACATTGTTCGATTCAGAGAGGTCTATAATTCAGTCCCTGTGTTTCTTTTTTCTGCTTCTTTTCTTTCTATGTTTTGTGTTGGTAAACAAAGAGAAAAAGAGAACAAGGTTCAGTTAAATTAAATGGCATTTAACTTTCTGCTCTAGGTCATATTGACACCAACCCATCTGGCTATTGTAATGGAATATGCTTCTGGAGGAGAGCTCTTTGAGAGGATATGCAATGCAGGACGCTTCAGTGAGGACGAGGTTTTGATCCAACAATTGATCTTTTTTCCTTGGATGAATCTCAACATCTGTTATCTTTTGTGTACACTGTACACCTTTTTGTACTGCAGGCACTAAAACTCTACCCATTTGAACTGCAGGCACGCTTCTTCTTCCAACAACTCATATCAGGAGTCAGCTACTGCCATGGGATGGTACCTAAACTTGTTTACTGTGTCCAGTGTCATTATTTCATTGTCCTTTAAAGCAGGATTAGTGGTTAAGTGCGATTGTGTTCCTTTATGAAGCAAGTGTGCCACCGCGACTTGAAATTGGAGAACACATTACTGGATGGAAGCCCAGCTCCTAGGCTGAAGATCTGTGATTTTGGGTATTCCAAGGTACCTGGTCATGTTTCTTTCTATTGCTCATTTGCTCGTATTCACAAAATATTCTCTGCTTATAAGATACTATATCTCCTTTTGCTCAGTATTTTGCGTGGCAGTATTTCGAATGCATGTGTGCATGATTAGTCTTTTGCAACTCTGTGAACAACACCCCACAAACTGAACTACAATGATGGATTGATGATAATGATTTAAGTAGTGAAAAATAAAAATAAAAGAGAAACAGATAGAAAAAAAATATTCCAGTGTGCCTATCGATTCTATATGTGTTGTTGGTCATTCTTGTATGCATTCTGACTGTTTTTACTAATCTCAGTCTTCGGTGCTACATTCGCAACCAAAGTCAACTGTCGGAACCCCAGCCTATATAGCTCCAGAAATTTTACTCAAGAAAGAGTATGATGGCAAGGTAAATCAGTTTATGATAACTCTATTATATTTTGCTCTCACCAAGGTGAATTGAGTGCTGCGAAACCCGTTAACTTGATACATATTTTTGTAACAAATAATTCTGAGCTTTGTTTTTTCCAAACTGTATACTGGAGTTTCCGTACTGGTTTAATAGGGACTTGTGTAGGTTTTCTTTGGCAGTCGGCATGGACTTGTAATAAGTCTAGTTCTCCAGTCTAATTTTTCCTGAACCTCACTAAACCATATCACCATTTTTGGCTTATTAATATCTGCTTAGCAACTGTTTTGGTGGTAAGCCTGACAATTCTTCTAATTGGCCATAAGATCACGCGATAAAGCTGGCCTAGTGTGTTTTACCTTAACAGGAATCCAAATGGGAACTTCTGGGGGAACATGTTCATGTTTGAGCTTTCTGGTTTGAGGGCTGTAGTTCTTCTGTTGTAGTTGGGTAAAGAAATAAAATTACATGAATTCTGACAGGACGATTGATGAAAACTACTCCTATACTATAGAACGTGTTCATCTGTAATATGTATAATTTGCAAACAACTTGAATATCAGTCTTGATTCTTCAGCTTGGGAATAGAAATATTCATCACGGATGATTAATCTTCGTAACGCATAAAATGTCAGATTTCCTGGAAGAGATGTCATATTTATCCTTCCAATATGGGAAAAAAATGTGAATCATGTGAAAGGAATGTCAAGGTCATACTTTTAATACTGATGTTCTAGTGGTAAATGGGACAGTGTACCTCAATAACACCCTGGTATGGTATGGCAAAAGCAAAAATATCTGTTTGCTCTCCTATGTCCATGTATTCTTTGTATCATAACTGCTGCTGTTTTACTTGTTTTATGTGCCATTACAATTACAATTACAGACTGCAGATGTGTGGTCTTGTGGGGTAACCTTGTATGTCATGCTGGTTGGTGCATACCCATTTGAGGACCCTGAGGAGCCTAAAAATTTCCGCAAGACGATACAAGTAACTGTTCTCACTTGCTCTTACAATAGACATGCATCTCAAGTGGAGTACTCGGCTTGATAATTCTTTGCTTTATGCAGCGAATTTTGAGTGTTCAATATTCTATTCCGGACTATGTTCATATTTCTCCAGAGTGTCGCCATCTGATCTCAAGGATTTTTGTAGCTGACCCTGCAAAGGTCAGTTACTATTATAGCTTGTACCAGAGTCTATTTCTTGATGCGAAAATTGTTTTCCCTACTTGTTTAGATTTGCATTTTTGGAAGGGAGTTTGTCCTGCATTTAGCCTTAATTGTAAATGTTCTTTGGTGCTATTTTTTGAGAGTATCTCTATCTAGTACGAGCTGTGTGATTGGTAGACCTGAACGCATAGCCAGAACTCATGTTGACATGTGTAAACTTGACATTCCTATTAAAATGCTGTCTGGAATGTGCAGCCACGTATGTGTTGGAAATAGTTGGTATAGAGTCTGAAATGATGAACACCACAGCTGAAATATTCAAAATAGGAGTATTGAAGATCTGAATGTATAAAAACTGAATTTAATTTCACAAATATGCATATATACATTGATTTGCATGTACAGCCATGTTCTTGTATATACTCATATAGATAAGATAACGGAGTCTGTATCCAAAATAACTGAGTCTATCCTAAATATAGTGGCCTGTTGCTGACATGCCTGAATCCCTTATTTTTGGTAAATTATATTTGTTCCCAAAACAAAGATCAGTACGATGCCTCTTTTTAAATTCCGTTTGACCAAAAAAAGAGAGAGATCATTACGATGAAACTAAAGGGGTATCCCCCTGGGTCAAAACCCAGATAAACGGAGCAAACACATGGCTACAAACAGCACGAAGGGTGAGAACCTAACCCTTACTAGGCTACCACTATCAAACAGGAAAAAAACAAGCTAAGAAACAAAAGCTTAAACCAAGAGTCTGAAAGGGAATATTTCAAGCTGCACTTGTTGGCAATCACATGCCAAACTTTTTGTGATAATTAGTGCATGCCTTACTTTTGGTTTGTAATTAGGTTGGTGGAATATGAATTCATTTGCTTTACCAAATTGAACAGAGGATATCCATTACTGAAATCAGAAGCCACGAGTGGTTTCTAAAGAACCTTCCGGCAGACCTGATGGATGATAACACAACAAACAAACAGTTTGAAGAGCCCGATCAACCTATGCAGAGTATTGATGAAATCATGCAGATTATTGCCGAGGCCACCATTCCTGCCGCAGGGACCCAAAGTCTCAACCACTACCTGACCGGAAGCCTGGACATTGATGATGACATGGACGAGGACTTGGATACCGACCCCGACCTTGATATCGATAGCAGCGGAGAAATAGTCTATGCCATGTGATTGTCTACAGAAATTATGTATCTTCAGTCTTGTGTCTTTGGGTGTAAAAGGTAGGAGGTAAGTGTCTTCAGTTGCGTTCGAAGATCAGAAAATTCAGTCACTTACGGTCGCAATGTACACTTTCCACTTGTATCTGTTTAATTTACTACCTTCCATGCTCATTGTACCGTTGTTGTACTATATGTATGCCATTTCCAACCGGCACTTTCCTATCTAATTTGGGTTCCGTTACTGATTCGCATAGATCTTGGTCTATTGTTCTTCCAGTTTCTTTATCCTCCCCCACTACATGCCTCCATTTTTTACCTCTATTATTTTACATTTGGCCATTTGAGTCTTTATAGTTTGTTTCGTGGATGATGGAATGAATTCTCTGGGGTAAGTCATTTTTGCCTCCATTGGCGGAATAGATTTGACAAGGAAAATATTTTACCTATAATTTGTACTACCAAATACAGGAAAATAGGTAAAATGTTTTACGTGAAAGATTCCATGTTTACCTAGTGAATAAACAATGTAGTAATTGATACCAGAGGTTTAGGTGAGAAACTATCTTTTAACGATTGAACTTTGGAATCTGCGACATAGCTAAAGTCCCTAAGCCGTACCATAATTTGCAGAAGGGACGCCATAGCTGGGTTGGGTTATGACTTATGAGAAGCACATAGTGATCATGTGGTTTCCAAGTTTAAAATGATAATAGTATAACTGTAATACTGGAGAACTTTATCTACATTAATTGCTTGGATTTTCTCCCTTTTTTCATGGCTAGAATTATGTTCGAAGATAGTGCAAGATTGTGAAGTGATGATGCTGAATCAACTCTTTTTTGAACAATACATGATGGTCCAAAGAACGAGAGTCGGCTTCTTTAAGTCCGTTCTTCCTCAGTAGCTGATCAGTGGTAGAGCAGTCGGCTGTTAACTGACTGGTTGTAGGTTCAAAAACTTCAAAACATGGGGAATGTTTACCCTAATTTATAAAAGTAAAACACCATGCCTGGCAACAAAAAGAAGAAGAAGAAGATGGAAATATGGTTTTGGAGCTCTTGAATGACATAGCCAGTGTTTTTATTTTTTGATCGAACACTGGCTGTCTGGCTTTTCTGTTTGGGGGGTGAATTCTACTTAAATCCTTTCCTCCATCTGTTGAACAGTGTGGGCGCTCGTCGAGTCTAAAGAGGTTCCTACCGAGTTGGGGAGGTTGCTGCCGAGCAGTGAGAGCCGAGCCGTGAGTGGTTGCCACCGAGCCTGGAACCTGCAAACCGGAGGGGGGTTCCTCCGGGTAGAGCCTCCGACGAGCTAGTTAGTACCCGGGGAAGGTAAATCGAAAAAACATAAAGAAGAGAATATAAGCCATGTTTAAGGAGAGGAGTGTTATGTACCTTAGGTGAGGGGTAGAGCTTTGCTTATATAGAGAAAGAGGGAGTGAAACTTAATGACTAAGTAATGACCATTAATAGAAAGTTGCTATAAATGGAAAGTTAGGAAACTTAGGGAGTAAGTTATGTAAAAAGTGAAAAGGAAGCTTCTAGAAACTTCTAGAAGATCACAACTTACCGCATCCACATACCGAGCAATAGCAGTACGTTCCGAGCAATAGCGAGCGACCGTATATTTTTCCGAACGATAAAGATGTCTGCCGAGCTGTGAAGTATTCCGAGCAACATAAAGAACCTTCGAGCAATACAAAGAGCTGCCGAACGATACTAGAACTGTCGAGTAATAATAATAAGAACTGCCGAGCGTACTTAAGAAAAACGTTCGGCAATACTCGTGGGATACTACTTTACTTGTTGAAATCATTCGGCTGTAAATGACGTAGCTTTGGCAAGATAATAAATGAAAGTCCCGAAACTTGAATATGAACAAATATAACATCTCATGGTCCTTCCGAGATATGACGGTACACCTTTATGAACTGGGAGAAATTTGGCCCCCTACATTTTCTTTGATGTAAGATTGTAAGGTACGTATGACACAAGGATAGTGTTCTAGTCCAAAGTCTCTCGCAATGAAAGTGTTCATAAGTTAATTTTCTGCTAAGGTATTCAGCGAGGTCCTGTACTAATGCCTAATGGCATAGCTAATCAGAGCACTTATAACAAAGAAGCTAAAGTATTAAGATCATGAAATTGAGAAGATATATCATTCTTGAAACCTTGACTCAGCTAAAGCTGCCAAATGGACGGTTGTTAGCATGACTATATGTACATCTGTATGCGTGTGTGTGTTAGAATTTTTTTATTTATGTGAAATAATCATGTTAACTCAAGATGAGTGCTGCTATGGGTACATACAAAATGTACATACAATGTACATATAGATTTTGTGAGGCTCAAATCGGATCCCACAAAGATGATCCAAACCGTCCACTATTTTTAAAACATATTTTTATGGAGCCCTGTAAAAAATCAGCTCAACCCGATATCGGTAAGGATTTTTTCTGAATTTGTGGGGGCGACGAGTAGTTTTCGCTCCCACAAATTCAGAAAAAATCCTTACCGATATCGGGTTGAGCTGATTTTTTACAGGGCTCCATAAAAATATGTTTTAAAAATAATGGGCGGTTCGAATTATCTTTGTGGGACCCGATTTGAGCCCCACAAAATCCATATGTACATTTTGTATGTACCCTTAGCATTTTTGACTCAAGATATAGTTGTGAAATTAGTGAAAGAAAATCTCTCTCTCTCTCTCTCCACTTGTCTTTCTTGAGGTTAAGAGCACTGGATTAGGGGAATATCATAAAATTCCTATTGGAACTGACTGTTATAGAGCTGCCCTAGTACGAACGCCCGACCACGCTTCATCCTAATCGATTCCGACTGAAGCATCGTCAGGTAAGTCTCTCTCTCTCTCTCTGCGGAGAACCCTCCCTCCCTCTCTGGGAGGGTTCTTAAACTGCCAACCACCCAGATCAACATGAGGGTTCTTAAGCATCGTGAGGTAAGTCTCAAACCGCCCAGATGAACATTCATTGCCCAAAGAAAACAAAAATGCAAAACTGAAACAAAAATGGGTCAAACCCAGCCCAGAAGCCTAAAATTAACCCTAACCCTAATCAGACCAAAATCACTCAGCCACACAACATGAGAACCGCCAACCACCACCCAACATCAGACCAAAATCTTTTTTTGTTTGTTGCATACCATGTGTTTGTGAAAATGGCCCAATGGGGGAGCCAAATCCCTAATTCAAGGAGGTATTGTGTAGTTGTACTCGCATGTGTGACTAATATTGATTAATGTAGGTGAGATTACAGTAGTTAGTGTAATTAGTGTTGCGCTTGGAAAAATGGTGGTAAATAATTGGCATAATAATTCCTTGCACGTAGTCTTGTAAATGAAGAGGTCACAACCTCATGTATGTTCCCTGGCAATGTACATGAAGAGGTAGTGTAGTAGATTGTGTGGGTTTCAAACTATTTTGTATTCCTTGCTCCTAGTCTTGTAATTTCCCTTGGTTTTTCAGTTCTTTGTAAATGTGTTTCTGAAATTGGCGTTGCACCAACTGAGTGTGAAGATAGCCATGTAGACCACCTTTGGTCACTCTTTTCAAAAGACGGCGAACAATTGCCGAGACTAGAGGAGTTACTGTTAAAATGTTGGAGACAGTGTTGGGAGAGGAGGAAGCGGGTGTCAAGTTTCAGACTGCTTACGTCCTATTTGCATTGTCATGCTTCATGTGTCCAACAACAAAGGATGTCGCAGCTCCAAGGTTTTACCCGATTGTTGATGGCATTTTTAGTGCATTGCCGCAATTTGGGAATGTCTGTGGAATGTGTCAAATGTGCTGTATTTGTGTGTGTGTGTGTGTGAGAGAGAGAGAGAGAGAGAGAGAGACCATGTCTTGGTGAATATTTTACTTGTTGTCACGGGAGGGGTGATTTCAAGAGTGGAGACCATCTATTGGAGAAAAGACTTGGTCTTCTCCACCTGCCGGTCATTTTCCCTTCATGATTTAGGGTAAATTTGTAAAGTTCGGTTGACACATTCAGGACCACAACGTAGTTCGGGCGGGATCAGATTTTGACTGGAGGTTCCTTATATAAACCACTCTATACTTCATAGCTTGACTACAAACAACTTGCATTTAGTTTGATTTTCAAGCGGTTATACATACCAGTACACGAAATGACGAAAATAGTTGTTTCTCTTTAGAGGATTTTTGTTTCTGCTCCAAAACTAAAACTCATCCAGAATGTGACAAAAATAGCTGTTCCTCTTTAGAGGATTTGTTTCGACAATTTGATCTAGCAAGATTATTTTCATTTGTGCGCAGAATCAAGGAAACAGAATCCTGTATAGTTCATCTATGTCATGTTGAACAGGGGGAAAATAGGTTACATTTAATTGAAAACCTCAGTGAAACGCTGTTTTAGAATTCATCCATGTTGCACTAGCAGTCATATTAGGCTGCATCAATTTCCTCTAGAAATTCCTTCATATGAGGTGAAAATGATTGTGTTCTATATAGAATACATTCGTGTTGTATACTGATTTCATTTCAGGACTCTCTCTCCACTTGTCTTTCTTTCATCACAATCTCGTGATCTCTTTCACTGTTTTACGTTCTGTTCAGAGTCCTGAAAGTTCTGAAATAAGATTTCGCCACAAGAGGTTTAGGTTCTTTATAGTTCATGTAGAATTTCACGCGCTCACTGGGCTTACCTAAATTGTGTGTTCTAATTGTATGTTCTTTGTATTTTTTAAACAGCTGATTGTATGTTCTTTTGACAGGGATGAGTCTATCCCAGGACGCTATGTCCCTTAAGCGGAAACGACAAGAACCAAATGCACAACAAACTAAGACACCTGAGAGTGTACTATTAAGTCTTATCAAAAGTAAAGGAGATATGGGAATCTGGAAAGCAGACATGAAACGAGAGACGAATCTTCCTGAACCCGTGGTCAATAAAGCCCTCAAGATACTCCAAGGCAGGAATTTGATAAAAGAGGTCGTTAATGTCAAAAGCAAGGGGAGAAAACATTATATGGCTACTGAGTTTCAACCCTCAATGGAAGTCACCGGTGGTTCATGGTATGCGGTGGTGTTCTGATATAGAATACACTCGTGTTCTGAGAGAGTCGTGCTTAAGAATCGTAAAGAAGATGAAGGTTGCTACAACAGAAGGAATTTCCGAGTTTATCACTAGGAATAAAATTACCAAGGCTGATTGCACAAGACAACAAATTGAAGAGATACTGAGTTCTATGGTTTTAGACAATGAGATTATTGAGGTTAAGAGCACTGGATTAGGGGAATATCATAAAATTCCTATTGGAACTGACTGTTATAGAGCTGCAAGCAGGATGGGGTTAGGACAAGGGGCAATGGCTTCAATTCCATGCGGCGTTTGTCCCTGGATAAATTAGTGCACACCTGATGGCATTATCTCTCCAAAGACCTGTATCTACTATGAGAAATGGTTGGATTTTTTAGTGTTTTTACTTTATTTCCTAAACATTCGAGAATTTTTCTTTTAAAATTGTTTATGATGTTTTTTTTATATGTTCTATTGACAGATATGGTTTACGGTTTTTGTTATTTACGGGTCTCATAAGCTCGTCATTTGTTTTTTATTCATTATTTTTTGTTTTTTTTGGGTAATAGAAACGTGAATTGCCTTGCTTGGTTGCTGGTTACATTGTCTGGTTTGCAGATTGCTTTCTTGAAACTTGTTCATTTGATGGTGTTCAAAAGTTGCTCTTTTGGAATTAGATTTATCAACGATGAGTGATTTAATTTTCAAAGCAGTTTCTTAGAAGTGTTTAACGATAACTAAACAAGGCCTAAGCGTTTTTAACTTTTTACTCAAGATTAAGAGAGAAGGTGGCGGTGGTGATTGGAATCGCGATGAGACTTTAATCAACAGGCTATCTATCCCCGTAAGGCTTAAACTAATTGATTTTGTTGCACACGGATTTTGTTAAAGACTAGGAGTAGTATTTTGTACAAACTATAAACGCTTTTGTGTACATGATTTTGTTTTTGAAAAATTGAGTGAAATGTGTACATATACGGAGTATTATTTATTTTGTCCAATGCTCACTATATCGCGCAAGCAAACCCCATGGGTTGCTGATTTTGGGGATGCTGAAATTGGTGCCTGTTTTTTCAAAGCCCAAATATTTTGTCCCTTCTAACAGCAGTATTGGTTCCATAGGCCTTTGGCTCACGAAGAAGATTGGGCTTTATTGTACATTTACTTTGACAACGAACTTTCTGTTGGACCAATAGGATTTGGTTCGGTCGAAACTCAGAACATGGTTAGACAATGTCCATGTTCGAGTCCCCATAGTCTTTTATTGGGACTAAACATTTTTCTAATACAATTCAATTTTGGTGGGACTTTACCTTCAGCCCCGACATAGGTATGGTACCGTACCGGGATTTTTATTTTAGTACAAAATAAAAGAGGAAATTTATACCAACCTCCCTAGAGGTTTTTGACAAATACACTATGCCCCAAACCTTTCAACTAATTACGCTGACCTCTATTGGATGGAAATAATGAGATCAGTTAGATCCATTGTGTAAGTCTTTCGTTAGATTTGTGGATTCCGAGTTAATGACCTTAAAACACTTTGTGTAGCTCCCATTTCGCTCTTAAGTTTCCCCTTATAATTGCACACCTCATTTTGTCCTTCAGCAGATAAATTTCATTGGTCCCAAAAATCAAAATTACAGTCAAATCAATTTACTCTTCAACAATTCAGTCCCCGAAAGCCTTAATTCTTAGGGTATTGATTTCCCAAAGGAAACTTAAGGGCAAATGGGAGCTACATAAACTTTTTGTTAAGCTCATTAACCTGGAATACTCAAATCTAACTAAAGGTTAAGGGAGTGATCTAACTAAAGGTTAGTTTGTGTTTCAGAACACTTTCTTAAAAAATAAGTACTTATTTCACATTTTCAATCTAAAAAATAATGTAAATGAAAAATAATTTTTTGATTTTTTGCACCGTTCTTGCACCGTTCAAAAGATCTCAATGAGATCTATCAAACAAGATCCATATTGCTAGAAAAATTATTTGAGTAAACACATTATTTTGGAGCTTGAAATTGCCTTCTTAAAGAATTAGTACTTATTTTCTTTTCTGGAACAGGCCCTTAGATCTACCTTATTCACATTCAAGGGAGGCCGATGTAATTAGTTAAAAGAAAGGGGGCTAGTGTATTTGTAAGAAGCCTCAAGGGAGGTTAGTGTAAAGTACCCAAAAAGAAAACTTTCGGCTGGGATTATGATTCATGTATTTTTGCCAGCTTTTGCTTTAATTTTAGGGGGCGACTATTCGCAATCCTCAAATTTTCTCCCGTAGCCCGTTAAAAATTTTTGAAAATTATATTTCAGTAACTACATGTCGAAAATATGTTCAACCTTCGGTAAACAACTGCCGAACATACATTTCGGTAAATAGCTGTTGAAAATAAGATTATATTTCGGTAACTACATGTCGGAAATGCACAAGAAACATATATTTTCGTAATTGGATGCTGAAAATGTATCTCAATTTCGGTAACTAACTGTCGAAAATGTATCTTAATTTCGGTAACTAACTGTCGAAACATATGGAAATTTTTAACGGGCTACGGGAGAAAATTGAGGGGTGTGAATAGCAGCGCAATTTTAATGTTAACCTTGTGAATAAGGGACGGTGGGTTTATGGTTCCTAGGATTAGTAGAGGTGCGAGTATGCTAGCCCGGACACCTAGATATAAAATAGAAGAAGAAAAAAATGATACTAGAGGTTTAGGTGAGAAACTCTCTTTAACCATGGAACTCTGGAATTTGCGACATGGCTAAAGTCCCTAAGCAATATAATTCGAAGAAGGAAGGCCTTAACTGGGTTGGGCTATGAGAAGCACATACTGATCACGTGGTTTCCGAGTTTAAGACGAACTAATACAACTGTGCTACTGGAGAACCTTATCTGCATTGCTTGGATTTTGTCCCTTTTATCAGGGCTAGAAGCCTTGAACTGGTAGTTTGTTTTTTAACTCATGATAAAAACTGGTGATAGTTCTTTTTGAGGATTATAGTCAACTTTTGGTTAAAGTTTGCTTCTTCTGGTTAAAGTTTAATGGTGAGCTTGCTTCTTCTGGTTAAAGTTTGTTCTACCTTTTCTCTAATGAATCGAGATTCCAGTTATCCTGGATATATATTTCCTTTACAGTCTCAAAAGAGTGTGTTGCTAATTAATTATCAGTTTCCATCCATTTGATTGAACCTCTTTGGCTATGGGTTTGCTTCCTTTCAACCATTAAGTTAACGATGTGATCTGTTGTAGCCATATATCATCCATAGAGTCAAGCAAGATATGTGAAAAAACCTTTCATACTAAGGTGTGCTTGACTGCTTGTTACTCACTTCTGAAAATATCAATTCTGTTATGGTTTAGGGACACTTTCTTTTCAAATGTAAGGCAGGAAAAAATTCAGACGTTATTGTGCAGAACTAACCTATCAAGAAAATGTGTTCATGAACTCATTAAACAGCTGAACGAGGCACTTGTGGAAGGTTCCTTACAACCTTCCGGAAAAATGAAAGATTTGAAGGATGACTCACTTGATGATCTCGTTTCTGGCATTTCTGACCTGTCCCTGAATCAAATTTCTGTATGAATCATTTTTTAACATTATGTTTTTTTTTTCTTTTTCGTTCAAACTAACTTGGCTTGTAAACTAGTTCCCTTGTTAAGGTATCGCGGTTATTAACTAGTTCATCTGCTGTGTAAAGAATGGTATATCTACATTCCGGATGGTAACTGTATCATAGTGTACTATAGGATGTCATGAGAATTTCGTTACCCAAGTTTAAATTTGTGAGTGATGCACTGTGCCAAGTAGACAAATTATCATCCACATGGGGATATAGCCTGTTGATTAAAGTCTCATTGCGATTCCGATCCCCGCCGCCACCTTCTCCCTCTTAATCTCGAGTAAAAAGTAAAAAACGCTTAGACCCTGTTTAGTTATCGTTAAACACTTCTAAGAGACTGCTTTGAAAATTTAAATCATCGTTGATGTATCTAATTCCAAAAGAGCAGCTTTTGAACACCATCAAACAAACAAGTTTCAAGAAAGCAATCTGCAAACCAGACAATGTAACCAGCAACCATGCAGGGCAGTTCACGTTTCTATTACCTAAAAAACAAAAAATAACGAATAAAAACAAATGACGAGCTTATGAGACCCATAAATAACAAAAACCGTAAACCATATTTGTCAACAGAACATATAAAAAAATATCATAAACAATTCTAAAAGAAAAATTCTCAAATGTTTAGGAAATAAAGTAAAAACACTCAAAAATCCAACCATTTCTCAAAGTAGATACAGGTCTTCGGAGAGATAATGCCATCAGGTGTGCACTGATTTATCCGGGGACAAACGCCGCATGGAATTGAAGCCATAGCACCAATTTTCACCCCTTGTCCTAACCCCATCCCGCTTGCAGCTCTATAACAGTCAGTTCCAATAGGAATTTTATGGTATTCCCCTAATCCACTGCTCTTAACCTCAATAATCTCATTGTCTAAAACCATAGAACTCAGTATCTCTTCAATTTGTTGTCTTGTGCAATCAGCCTTGGTAATTTTATTTCTAGTGATAAACTCGGAAATTCCTTCTGTTGTAGCAACCTTCATCTTATTTACGATTCTTAAGCACGACTCTCTCAGAACACGAATGTATTCTATATCAAGAACACCATCCGCATACCATGAACCACCGGTGACTTCCTTTGAGGGTTGAAACTCAGTAGCCATATAATGTTTTCTCCCCTTGCTTTTGACATTAACGACCTCTTTTATCAAATTCCTACCTTGGAGTATCTTGAGGGCTTTATTAACCACGGGTTCAGGAAGATTCGTCTCTCGTTTCATGTCTGCTTTCCAGATTCCCATATCTCCTTTACTTTTGATAAGACTTAATAGTACACTCTCAGGTGTCTTAGTTTGTTGTGCATTTGGTTCTTGTCGTTTCCGCTTAAGGGACATAGCGTCCTGGGATAGACTCATCCTTGTCAAAAGAACAAACAATCAGCTGTTCAAAAAATACAAAGAACATACAATTAGAACGCACAATTTAGGTAAGCCCAGTGAGCGCGTGAAAATTCTACATGAACTATAAAGAACCTAAACCGCTTGTGGCGAAATCTTATTTGAGAACTTTAAGGACTCTGAACAGAACGTAAAACAGTGAAAGATCACGTGACTGTGATGAAAGAAAGAAAAGTGGAGAGAGAGAGAGAGAGAGTCCTGAAATGAAATCAGTATACAACACGAATGTATTCTATATAGAACACAGAATCATTCACCTCATATGAAGGAATTTCTAGAGGAAATTGATGCAGCCTAATATGACTGCTAGTGCAACATGGATGAATTCTAAAACAGCGTTTCACTGAGGTTTTTCAATTAAATGTAACCCATTTTCCCCCTGTTCAACATGACATAGATGAAAGGATTCTGTTTCCTTGATTCTGCGTACAAATGAAAATAATCTTGCTAGATCAAATTGTCGAAACAAATCCTCTAAAGAGGAACAGCTATTTTCGTCACATTCTGGATGAGTTTTAGTTTTGGAGCATAAACATAATTCTCTAAAGAGAAACAACTATTTTCGTCATTACGTGTACTGGTATGTATAACCGCTTGAAAATCAAACTAAATGCAAGTTGTTTGTAGTCAAGCTATGAAGTATAGAGTGGTTTACACAAGGAACCTCCAGTCAAAATCTGATCCCGCCCGAACTACGTTGTGGTCCTGAATGTGTCAACCGAACTTTACAAATTTACCCTAAATCATGAAGGGAAAATGACCGGCAGGTGGAGAAGACCAAGTCTTTTCTCCAATAGATGGTCTCCACTCTTGAAATCAACCCTCCCATGACAACAAGTAAAATATTCACCAAGACATGGTGTGCCAACTTGAAATGACAATTATACCCTCCTTCATATACCACTTAAAAGCCCTAACCCTCATTTCCCCCAAATCTCCCATCGTTCTCACTTCCCAGGCAGCCCACTCTCTCTCTCTCTCTCTCTCTCTCTCTCTCTCTCTCTCTCTCCTGTTTGACTACAACCCTGGTGTGTATCTCTCTCTCTCTCACACACACACATACACACACACACAAATACAGCACCTTTGACACATTCCACAGACATTCCCAAATTGCGGCCATGCACTAAAAATGAATTTGAGTCAAATCCTCAACAATCGGGTAAAACCTTGGAGCTGCGACATCCTTTGTTGTTGGACACATGAAGCATGACAATGCAAGTAGGACGTAAGCAGTCTGAAACTTGGCACCCGCTTCCTCCTCTTCCAACACTGTCTCCAACATTTTAACTGTAACTCCTCTCGGCAATTGTTCGCCATCTTTTGAAAAGAGTGACCAAAGGTGGTCTACATGGCTATCTTCACACTCAGTTGGTGCAACGCCAATTTCATAAACACATTTACAAAGAACTGAAAAACCAAGGGAAATTACAAGACTAGGAGCAAGGAATACAAAATAGTTTGAAACCCACACAATCTACTACACTACCTCTTCATGTACATTGCCAGGGAACAATACATGAGGTTGTGACCTCTTCATTTACAAGACTACGTGCAAGGAATTATTAGGCCAATTATTTACCTCCATTTTTCCAAGCGCAACACTAATTACACTAACTACTGTAATCTCACCTACATTAATCAATATTAGCCACACATGGGAGTACAACTACACAATACCTCCTTGAATTAGGGATTTGGCTCCCCATTGGGCCATTTTCACAAACACATGGTATGCAACAAACAAAAAAAGATTTTGGTCTGATGTTGGGTGGTGGTTGGCGGTTCTCATGTTGTGTGGCTGAGTGATTTTGGTCTGATTAGGGTTAGGGTTAATTTTAGGCTTCTGGGCTGGGTTTGACCCATTTTTTGTTTTCTTTGGGCAATGAGTGTTCATCTGTGCGATTTGAGACTTACCTCACAATGCTTAAGAACCCTCATGTTGATCTGGGTGGTTGGCAGTTTAAGAACCCTCCAAGAGAGGGAGGGAGGGTTCTCCGCAAAGAGAGAGAGAGAGAGATACCTGACGATGCTTCAGTCGGAATCGATTCGGATGAAGCGTGGTCGGGCGTTCGTACTAGGGCAAGTCTTGCGACGATGTGGAGCAGAGAGGAGATGAGGGGGGAGAGCAAACGAGGGAAGGGGTAGTTACGTTCCAGTGGGAGAGAGGAGGGAGGAAAGAGGGGGTTTCGGGAGTCCCTCTGTCCGACGTCGTCTAATAGATAAGGGTAGAATTGTCCATTCCAGACATGGTACCATGTATTGGTGATATAAATAAGAACATACCATGTATTGGTGATATAAATTAGAACATACCATGTAGTGGTAATTTGGAGAGTGGTGCCCATTAAAGTGATGATTAAGCTTGGTCTTCTCCACTGTGCGGTGATTTTCACAAACTCAACTAGTTTTAAGTCTTATGGGGATATACAATATAGCCTGTTGATTAAAGTCTCATCGCGATTCCGATCCCCGCCACCACCTTCTTCTTAATCTTGAGTAAAAAGTTAAAAACGCTTAAGCCCTGTTCAGTTATGGTTAAACACTTCTAAGAGACTGCTTTGAAAATTAAATCTTCGTTGATAAATTTAATTCCAAAAGAGCAACTTTTGAACACTATTACTTTTGAACACTATCAAACAAACAAGTTTCAAGAAAGCAATCTGTAAACCAGACAATGTAACCAGCAACCATGCAGGGTAGTTCACGTTTCTATTACCCCAAAAAAAATGAATAAAAATCAAATGACGAGCTTATGAGACCTGTAAATAACAAAAACCATAAATCATATCTGTCAACAGAACATATAAAAAAGATATCATAAACAATTTTAAAAAATTTCTCAAATGTTTAGGAAATAAAGTAAAAACACTCAGAAATCCAACCATTTCTCGTAGTAGATACAGGTCTTCGGAGAGATAATGCCATCAGGTGTGCACTGATTTATCCGGGGACAAATGCCGCATGGAATTGAAGCCATAGCACCAATTTTTGCCCCTTGTCATAGCCCCATCCCGCTTGAAGCTCTATAACAATCAGTTCCAATAGGAATTTTATGATATTTCCCTTATCCAGTGCTCTTAACCTCAATAATCTCATTGTCTAAAACCATAGAACTCAGTATCTCTTCAATCTGTTGTCTTGTGCAATCGGCCTTGGTAATTTTATTCCTAGTGATAAACTCAGAAATTCCTTCTGTTGTAGCAACCTTCATCTTATTTACGATTCTTAAGCACGACTCTCTCAGAACACGAATGTATTCTATATCAAGAACACCATCCGCATACCATGAACCACCGGTGACTTCCTTTGAGGGTTGAAACTCAGTAGCCATATAATGTTTTCTCCCCTTGCTTTTGACATTAACGACCTCTTTTATCAAATTCCTACCTTGGAGTATCTTGAGGGCTTTATTGACCACGAGTTCAGGAAGATTCGTCTCTCGTTTCATGTCTGCTTTCCAGATTCCCATACCTCCTTTACTTTTGATAAGACTTAATAGTACACTCCCAGGCGTCTTAGTTTGTTGTGCATTTGGTTCTTGTCGTTTCCGCTTAAGGGACATAGCGTCCTGGGATAGACTCATCCCTGTCAAAAGAACATACAATCAGCTGTTCAAAAAATACAAAGAAATACAATTAGAACGCACAATTTAGGTAAGCCCAGTGAGCGCGTTAAAATTCTACAGGAACTATAAAGAACCTAAACCTCTTGTGACAAGAGCTGATTTAAGAAATTTCAGGGCTCTGATCAACAAAATGTAAAACAGTGAAAGAGATCACATGATTATGATGAAAGAAAGACAAGTGGAGAGAGAGAGATATATATATATATATATATATATATATACGGGGCGGTTCCGGGGACAACCAAACAAACACCTAAACAAACACCCCATCTCAGCCCTCCATTTCAAGGGCTGCGATTAAATCCCAACCCATCCTTAAAAACTAATTACACGCTTCCCCCTTCTCCCATCTATCACGTCTGACAGACTTACACAGAACCGGCAGCCCCTCCACCTCCCTCCACTCCGACTCCACCTCCCTCCACTCCGACCGACGAGCTCAGACCTCGCCGCCGACGACCCTCTCTCTCCACCGACGACCCACCAACACGCCGCTGTAGACCCCCCCCTCTCTCTCTCTCTCTCTCCCTCTCTGAACTTGCCGAATCCTCTTCCATAGCTGGGCTAATCTCTTCCAAATCAATACAAGAAGCAAAAACCACAACAGAATTCAACCTTCTTGTCGAGAACCGGAAGTATCTCTTCGCTGGGCTAATCTTTCAGGTTCTCATTTGTGCTTTGAGATTAAATCAATGCACACTCTCTGATATGATGAATGGGCCAAATTAAATGACTTGCAAATATCTAATTACCGTTTCCATAAATTGTATGCATCTTCCTTCAAATGTGGAAGAGGGACCTTCTGAAGGAAAATCTGCCAACTAATTGGCTATATATGAACATGGGCCCAACTTTTTCCTTCACAGCTGCCTCTTTCGAACAGGGCCGGGCTGGATTTTTGGGCCCATGGGTGGACCCGTAGTGTAGCATTTTTTTTTTTTAGGGTTTAGGGTACCCTAAGGTTTAGGTTTAGGCATTTTCATAGGGATTTCAGGGTACACTTTTCTATTATAGTGTTTTAGCGAATTATGCACTTTCATAGGGTTCAAAATTAATGGGGTCGGATGACTCCATGGGGAGAAATTAAAATGCTACTACAATTATGCTATAAATCTCTATTAAATTAACGAAGATTGAACTCATTAAAGATTGTTTATGACCCAACTAGTATCCAACGGCAGAGTATTAAACAATTCATTTGTTAAAACAATACACTGCTGCACCTTTTTTCGATAACTCAATGTATTCGTGCTAGTTTATGCATACATCGACTATTTTATAGGGACTCAATTTCACCGTTCGTTGACACATAGCCTATTTAAAATTAGGGCAATGCCCTGTATAGACAAACCCATAAGAGTTGATGATACATGAGAGGTATCGAACGTGAGACCTTAAAAGAAACAATACACATCTTAATTACTTTACAAAAAAGAAAAAAGTATCATATGCCTTATAACTATGTGGCTGAAGACAATTTGTGTAATGGATCCAATTGGGTATTTTTTTTATGTTTTCCATGTTTTCATTTGCTTAGCACTACTTGGAGATATAATTTTGTGAATAATTTTGTGAATTTGACTTGCCAAGCTACTGCACAATAGCATATCGATCTCTTATCTTTTTATTGCAGGCAATTGAAGGGTGAACAATGGAGTTAGTGGGTTTAGATGATGTCGAAGTAGATGATACCGAGACTGTAGATAATATTGTGGAAGGTTTAGCAACACCAACAATTGGGATGTATTTTGAGACAATTGAAGAAGCACGGAAATACTATAAACGTTATGGTCAAGAAAATGGATTTTGGATTCGTACTCGGGCTTCAGGCAAAGGACGAAACCGGTCAAATGAAGTCACTAAGGTGCTATTTGTTTGCGGAAAAGAAGGAAAGTATGTTGCGAAAAATCAGCAGGAGGGTATCGTGGAGGTGAATGATGAGACAGTCGAAGAGGAGAAAGTGATATCAAAGAAAAGAGTTAGAAGTTGTTCAACCGTTAAATGTGGATGCGAGGCTCATATGCGGATTATGCTTGACAAATGGAATTACAAATGGAAAGTAACAGGTTTCGATGAAAGTCACAACCACCAACTAGTGACTCCATCTAAGAGGATGAAAATGAAGTCAAATCGAAACATGCCCAACGCAGTTAAGGATTTGACTGAGGTATTTCATGAAGAAAATATAGGAATTTCAAAAGTTCCTTCAATTTTTGGTGGGGAGTACATTGGCTTTGATAATAGGGACTGCTATAATCACTTGAGGAATGTGAGGCATAGAGACCTAGATTGCGGGGATGCACAATCAGTTCTTGACTACTTTAAGAACAAACAAGCACATAATCCACAATTTTTTTATGCGATTCAATGTGATGAAAGTGGGAGGGCAGTTAATTTTTTTTGGGTGGATTCTCGATCTCGCATGGCATACCAATATTTTGGAGATGTGGTCACATTTGACACAACATATCGAACAAATAAATATGATATGCCTTTCGCACCATTTACGGGAGTAAACCATCACATGCAGTCGATACAGTTTGGATGTGCACTTTTACAAGACGAGACAGAGGTGACGTTTGAATGGTTGTTTCGGACATGGCTTGATGCTATGGGAGGACGTCATCCAACTTCTATCATCACTGACCAAGACTTGGGAATGAAAGGAGCTATTGCCACAGTCTTTCCCAACACCCGTCATCGTCTCTGTCTTTGGCATATTAAGAAGAAATTTGTTGAAAAGTTGTCACAAGTGTACTACAAGAGATCGAAATTCAAGAAGGATATGAAAAAATGTATTAAGGAGACATACAAGAAAGAGGACTTTGAAGGGAGATGGATGTTATTGATGAAGGAAAACGAGTTAGAAAGCAACAAATGGCTTCAAGGGTTGTTTGATATTCGTGAATCATGGGTACCCGTTTATAATCGTGGTACATTTTTTGCCGGTATGAATACTACCGGACGTAGTGAGGGCATCAACTCATTTTTTGATGGTTTTGTAACTCACACGTCAAATCTCAAAGAATTTGTGGTGAAGTATGAGAAAGCCTTGAATAGGATTGTGAAAAGGGAAAATGATGAAGATTTTGAGTCCGAACATAAGTTTCGGATTGTTAATGACCATGAATTTTTGTTGAAGCATGCGGGAAAAGTGTATACTAGAAACGTCTTCAACAAGTTCAAGGAATCATGGAGTAAAGTCTTTCACTACAAAGTTGAAAATGTGAGAAATGGCAATGGTTTTCAATCTTTCGTAGTAAAGTCAAAAGATGATGAACTTGAAAAGTTTGAGGTGACATTGGATTCGCAAACCTACGAGGGTAAGTGTGAATGCCAACAATTTGAGTTTGTTGGGATATTGTGTCCGCACATTTTGAAAGTGTTTGTCCGACTAGACATTGATGAAATACCGGAACATTTTATTCTTCCACGATGGAGGTAAAAGGCCAACAAATTTAGGATAATTGATTCCCAAGGATTGGTGCATGACGACGGCAAAGAAGAATCTGAGGCATTAAGACTTAGCCATATGTGCCAAGAAGCTACAAAATTGGCTTGTTTGGCCGCCCCATCAAATGAGGCATACACAATTTTCATTAAAGGTATGAATGATTTATTCGAGAAGATCCAAGAAGTTTCTAAGGTGTCTCCAATTGAAATTTGTGCTAACAAAGATAATGAGAAATCTATTGAGCCGTCGCCATCTCAAATATTGCTTTTGGATCCGAACATCTCGCAATGCAAGGGTAGGAAAAAGGATGTCAAGGGCAAAGCTGCTACTACACAGTCCGAAAGATTGAAAAGTGGTATTGAGATGTCATTGAATAAGAAGAAAAGAAAGTGTCACATGTGCTTTCAATTTGGACATGATAAGAGAACTTGTCCTTCTAATCCAATGCGTAAAACTAACATAGGTAACTCAATTACTAATTTTATTTTTCTTATTGACATAGATGTTCTTAAATTACTAATCTTATTTTTTTTAATTGTCATTTTTATTCAGTAGACTTGGAAGAGGAAGCGGAAGGCTCAGATAGTGACCAAGAGGAAGGCTCAGATTGCTCCGAATGATTTTGGAGTATTTTGGCATGTTGACTTTGCTTCGTAATGTAGTGTAGTAATTGTGCTTTCAGTTTAGAATTGAATGTAATGCGATGGACTAGTTTTTCGGTTAATTGTAAGAAAGTTCTTTTTATGGACCACGTTTTGGGATGAAATTGAATGTAAGATATATGGAACAGTTTTTTATGGATCAATTTTTATGGATCGGTTTGGTTTTAATTTTATGGCAATGCATTCATGAAAAATTTTGGCAGAGTTTCCCTTGTTTTTGGTCCTAGCCCGACGTCTCGCGTCTCAGTCAGTATAATAAGAACAACAGGAATAGCATCAAGTTATGCATAAGCCCACACCGGGCATTTCTCATAAGTGGTTAATCACCTTTCACAACAAAAACCATAAAATCCATTGCCAAGTTATCAAGCAGCCATGTCTCGACCATTCAATCTGCACATGCTATGGTATAACAACCGAAAAACATTGATCAAAAAAGGATTTCCAGATTGCCCAGATTTTCC
Organism: Rhododendron griersonianum; assembly: GCA_018127125.1. Classification (NCBI taxonomy): domain Eukaryota; kingdom Viridiplantae; phylum Streptophyta; class Magnoliopsida; order Ericales; family Ericaceae; genus Rhododendron; species Rhododendron griersonianum. The sequence goes on along the minus strand of CM030792.1, from coordinate 12,972,609 downwards.
GAAGAACAATACTTGAGTGGAACAACCATTAAGTGTCAACTAAGATTGCCCACTACTATAAGCTTGTCAAATTAAGGCTACAACATAACATACGGATTCTTGTTTCAAATTAAGGCTACAAAATACAGCCAACAAAAAATATAGCTCTATCCAGATTACAACAAAAAAAAAAATCCCAAAACAACAGACAGTCCTCTTTGGTTACTGCATCTTCAAACTGCCTCTTTGCTCTCTTTTTTAACCCGAATAGCCTCTTTGCTTGCTGCAGTAACTTCACCTTCTCTTTACTTTTTCTTGGTCGTCGTCGTGATCTTTGCTGCAATGCCACACCCCATCTTCACCTTCTCTAGTTGCTGGAGATAGCCTGATTCATGGATGAAGTTCTTAACTATAGTGCAAGCATAACCCAGACCAAAAGAAGCTTCTATCCACTGTATTTGAATGACACCAGATTTGAGTCACAAACATCAAGTTTTTCCAGATTCCACTTGTCTTGTATCTCCAAGTGCTTGGCAGCTCTAGTAAACTGAAAATTGACAAATGGACAAGTATCAAAGAGATGGAAGTGCAAAGGTAGTACGGCCACAGTAATTAAAAGAGGAGTATTTTACAAATGGAGCAAGGACATAATATTGCAGGCCGAACACAATTAAGAGCAAGAAACTCATGGTGTATACAGTGTGGTTAAGTAGGTAACTAGAATCACAAACTGCAATCAACAGGAAAAAAGAAAGGGCTTTGTCATAAGTGGAAATTATCTTGTGAACCAGAAATTCACACGATTCGAGGGATGTCAATGGGTCAATGTGGCGTTTGAGCTCCTTGGTTAGCTCATACCCTTGGTGTAGCTCATTGATTAGAGTCTCTTGCTCCCACCCCCTGATTATTTCCATTTGGAAGTTGCAAGAAAAAGAAAAAAGAACTGGTTTTGTTGAGTAGTAGGGGCTGAAATTATTTGACCAGTTCAGATAATGCAAACATGAGATTCTACCATCAAAGACAATACTTAGGCCCATTCATTTTAGAATCTATCCATCCAAAAATAATTTAAATAGCACTTTTGATTTTCCAAATATCCCATTACCAATTCACCACGCCTTTCCAAAGATGGATTTTGCAGCCCACGTGAAACAAGTTCAACTAGCATATATCAACTTCGAACCCTAATTTACGCAATCAAATTGAACGCAAAAAATCTGCAATTTCCCCAAATTTTGAAACCCTAATTTTTGGGGGTTTGAAGATGGAGAATCTAGGGCAAATTAAGAATGGAATCATCCACCAATTTAGGTGCATGACCTTTTCATTAGTTGGCTGGCTTCGTTCATTCTAGTGAACCAAACACTACCTAAACATTGCAGAAACAAACATGAATCTCAAAGCACAAATGAGAACCTGAAAAATTAGCCCAGCGAAGAGATACTTCCGGTTCTCGACAAGAAGGTTGAATTCTGTTGTGGTTTTTGCTTCTTGTATTGATTTGGAAGAGATTAGCCCAGCTATGGAAGAGGATTCGACAAGTTCAAAGAGAGAGAGAGAGAGGGGGGGGTCTGCAACGGCGTGGTGGTGGGTCGTCGGTGGAGAGAGAGGGTTGTCGGCGGCGAGGTCTGAGCTCGTCGGTCGGAGTGGAGGGAGGTGGAGTCGGAGTGGACGGAGGTGGAGGGGTTGCCGGTTCTGTATAAGTCTGTCAGACGTGAGAGATGGGAGAAGGGGGAAGCGTGTAATTAGTTTTTAAGGTTGGTTTGGGATTTAATCTCAGCCCTTGAAATGGAGGGCTGAGATGGGGTGTTTGTTTAGGTGTTTGTTTGGTTGTCTCTGGAACCGCCCCGATATTTTCTTTCACTAATTTCACAACTATATCTAGAGTTACATGATTATTTCACATACATAAACATTTTCTAACACACACACACGCATACAGATGTACATATAGTCATGCTAACAACCGTCCATTTGGCAGCTTTAGCTGAGTTAAGGTTTCAAGAATGACATATCTTCAATGTCATGATCTTATACTTTAGTTTCTTTGTTATAAGTGCTCTAATTAGCTATGCCATTAGTATACGACCTCGCTGAATTCCTTAGCAGAAAATTAACTTACGAACACTTTCATTGCGAGAGACTTTGGCCTTGAACACTATCCTAGAGTCATACCTTACATCAACGAAAAGCCAGACAGCCAATGCTCGATCAAAAAATAAAAACATTGGCTATTCATTCAAGAGCTCCAAAACCATATTTCCATCTTCTTCTTCTTTTTGTTGCCAGGCATGGTGTTTTACTTTTATAAATGGGGTAAACATTCCCCATGTTTTGAAGTTTTGAACCTACAACCAGTCAGTTAACAACCGACTACTCTACCACTGTGCTATTGAGGAAGAACGGACTTAAAGAAGTCGACTCTCGTTCTTTGGACCATCATGTATTGTTCAAAAAAGAGTTGATTCAGCATCACTTCACAATCTTGCTCTATCTTCGAACATAATTCTAGCCATGAAAAAAAGGGAGAAAATCCAAGCAATGCAGATAAGCTTCTCCAGTATTACAGTTATATTAGTCATTTCAAACTTGGAAACCACACGATCACTATGTGCTTCTCATAACCCAACCCAGATATGGCATCTCTTCTGCAAAGTATACGGCTTAGGGACTTTAGCTATGTCACAGATTCCAAAGTTCAATCATTAAAAGATAGTTTCTCACCTAAACCTCTGGTATCAATTACATTGCTTATTCACCAGGTAAACATGGAATCTTTCACGTATAACATTTTACCTATTTTCTTGTGTTTGGTAGTACAAATTATAGGTAAAATGTTTACCTTGTCAAGTCTTTTCCGCCAATGGAGGCAAAAATGACTTACCCCCAAGAATTCGGTTAGTCATGTTCCAGTGCATCTCCCGTCCAACTACCCAAGCACCTCTATCACTCTTATTCATTCTCCTCACCTCAATTCAGTTTATAAAGCTAAAATTCACCAATTTATACACACGCACATACACACACACAATTAATTGGTCGGGTGACCATAGAAACCTACAACAATGAGTAATGACTTATCCTGGAGAATTCCGTTAGTCATTTTCCAGTGCATTTCCCGTCCCACTACCCAAGCACCTCTATCACTCTCATTCATTCTCCTAACCTCAATTCAGTTTATATACTTCAAATTCACCAATTTAAACGCACTCCCCAATTTATACACACGCAATAAATAGGTTGGGTGAGTCGGGTGACCATAGCAACCTACAACAATGAATACAAATCACTCCTACAGCTTCTCTTTTCTACTATTTAGTTTTATTCCTACAAATACTTATTAAGAACCAACCAAACATCGGAAAACAAAAAATTTAAAATTTTCTTTTTGCCAAAACAATTTTACATGTAAAATAATTGAAACAAACGGAGCCTTAAAGTAAAACTGGCAAAAATATATGAAGTTGAGAGAAGTGTTCAGAAGAACAAAAAACACTTCTTTATCTTTAGGGGCTAAAGAATGTAAACCACTAATTGATATAGCTAAAACTTAAGTTCACGTCTCGTGCAATTTGAGATGAAATTTTCGTTTTCCTTTATACAGGAGTACTAAATTTATACAAACAACATAAGAAAAAAAAAAACTCATGTGCAAAAAAACACTTGAATAAGGAATTAAAAAAATGAAAGACACTGAAGCAAGCCCTTGCGAAAAAACCTAACCACGAAAACTAATGATAGACATTGAAGAAGGGAAGAAGAATAAAAGACCCACCTTGGCGTCGTAGAGCTCCGCAATTAAGCCATAGATTATGAGGAAATGGAAAACCCTAGGCTTGCAGGGTCCGTTTGCAAGAACATATTTCTTCTCTACTTGAAAGGGCAGGGGACTCTGGATCATAATACCAACACGAAAGTTTTGGGCGCCGCTATTCGCAGCCCTCTATTTTCTCCCGTAGCCTGTAAAAAATTTTCATATATTTCGACAGTTAGTTATCGAAATTAAGATACATTTTCAACACTGTTCAAAAAAAGAGATACATTTTCAACAGTTAGTTACCGAAATTGAGATACATTTTCAGCATCCAATTACCGAAATATATGTTTCTTGTGCATTTCCGACATGTAGTTACCGAAATATAATCTTATTTTCAACAGCTATTTACCGAAATGTATATTCGGCAGTTGTTTACCGAAGGTTGAATATATTTTCGACATGTTGTTACTGAAATATAATTTTTGAAAATTTTTAACGGGCTACGGGAGAAAATAGAGGATTGCGAATAGTCACCCCCAAAGTTTTTTGTATTTATTTTCTTAGTAATTTACACCAATATCCCTTGAATTTTCTTACATATACATTGGCCCCCCTGCCTTTAACTTATTTCACCGGCCTCCCTTGAATAGTTGAATGTGAATGATCCCGTAGATCCATTCCCGTAGTCTTCAGTTACATTTAAGGATTCCAAGTTAAATTAGTTTATATAAACTCTGCGTAGCTCCCATTCTTAAGTTTCCCTTGGAGAATCCATACAAAAGGAATTAAGATTTTTTGGGATTAAATTTATTGTGGAGTAAATTAATTTGGTTGTACTTTGACTTTTGGGGACAAAAATTTTTATTTTCCTAAAGGCAAAATGGGGCACAGTAATTTAAGGAGAAACTTAAGTGCAAAATGGGTGCTAGAAAAAGTTTTTATAAAAGTTTGGAATTCTCAAATCTAACGGGAGACTAATAAGGTGGATCTATTGATCTCAGTATTCACATTCAAGAAAGGTCAGTGTAATTACGTTGAAAGGTTTGGGGCACAGTGTATTTGTCAAAAATCTCAAGGAAGGTTGGTGTAAATCACGCTCTCCCTTTTTTACGAAAGTGAAACTGCTGCTATGGAATTCGTAACCTCTGCCTCAGAATATTGTTTTGTTATACCACACCACTATTTCTTTGGGATTCAAGTGCACCTATGTTGGGACTGAAGGTAAAGTCCCGCCGCATATAGATGATGCTAGAAGTATGTTTAGTCGCACTAAAATGTTAAGGAGATTCGAACATGGGTCTTGTCCAACTAGATTCTGTGTTTCCACCTAACCAAAACCTCTTGGTCCAACCGAAAGTTTGTTGTCAAAGCAAAAGTACGATAAAAGCCCAACCTTGTTCGTGAACCAATACTGCTACTCCATTAGGGGAAAAGTTTGGGCTTTGCATTGTCGAAAAGTATAGATGATTTGGGCTTTCTATTAGTCTAGAGCAATTCTTTTTTTCGAAACAATCTTAATCTAAGCCCAAGACATCCTTAATCTATCAAAAATACAAGTCCAATGATTGTCACTATTTTTTGAAGAGCAACTTCTTGGCCGGTCCTGTCTGGGTGAAGAATAGCCCATTAGGTCCTGCCCAAAGACCCCATAGTCCAATAAGTCCTCTTTATTATTTTGTTGACAAAAATACCCCTCACAAAAAAAAGGCGATTTGAGAGAGACGATCCAACCACCACCACCACCATGCCGCTGCCGCCACCACCACCACCACCACGTCGCCACCACCACCACCCCGCCGCCACCACCACCACAACGCCGCCGCCGCCACCACGTCACCACCACCACCGCCGCCGCCGCCACCACCACAACGCCGCCACCACCATCACTACCGCCACCACCACCACCCCCATAACGTTGCCGCCGCCACCACCACCACCATGCCACCGCCGCCACCGCCGCCACACCACCACCACCACATCGCCGCCACCACCACCACGCCACCACCTCCACCGCCACCGTCACCACCACCTCCACCGCCACCACCACCACCACTACGTCACCACCACCACCACCGCAATGCCGCCGCCACCACTACACCACCACCACCACTACCGCCACCACCACTCCGCCACCACCACCACATCGCCGCCACCACCACCTCCACCGCCACCATCACCACCACCTCCACCGCCACCACAACCAGCGCCACCACCATCACCACAACGCCGCCACCACCATCACCGCCAACACCACTCCACCATCATCATCACCACCACCACCGCCACCACCACTACAATGCCGCCGCCGCCACCACAACCACCACAATTAACAGTGTTAATCCGGTATTAACACTGTTAATTGGGATGTGAATTTAGACGAAAATTAACATTGTTAATCGTGGCAGATTAACACTATTAGTTGGGATGTACACTATTAATTGGGGTGTGAATTTAGACGAAAACCACTACTACCACCACTCCACCACCACCATTCCACCATCATCATCACCACCACCACCACCACCACCATGCCGCCTCCGCCACCACCACCACAATTAACAGTGTTAATTAACAGTCAGCTCATACAACCTCCTACACCACCACCACCACGACACTGCCACCATCATCACGCTACCACCACCACCGCTGCCACCACCATCACCACCAAAATTAACAGTGTTAATTTCTATATAAATTCACACCACAATTAACAATGTTAATTAACAGTTGGCCCATATAACCTTCTACACAGCCACCACTACCAGCCACCACCACCAAACCACCACCACGCCGCTGCCACCATCACCACGTCGCCATCAGCCCACCACCACCACCACCACCACGCCGCCGCCGCCACCACCACCACCATGCCACCAGCGCCGCTGCTACCACCACCACGTCGCCACCACCACCACCACCGCCACCACCACCACCACTACCGCCACCACCACGATGCCGCCACCACCATCACCACCACAATGTCGCCATCGCCACCACCACCAACACATCACCGCCGCCGTCGCCACCACTCCACCACCACAATTAACAGTGTTAATTTTTGTCTAACTTAACAGTGTTAATTTTTGTTTAAATTAGCAGTGTTAATTTTTATCTAAATTAACAGTGTTAATAACCTTCGGCCCATACAACCTCCTAAACTACCACCATCACACTGCCACCACCATCTCCGCCACCATAATGACCACCACTCCACCACCACTGCCGCCACCACAGTGACCATCACCACGCTGCCGCCGCCGCCGCCACCACCACCACATCACAATTAACAGTGTTAAATTCTATCTAAATTTATAATTAATAGTGTTAAATTCTGTCTAAATTTATAATTAACAGTGCTAATTGCACACAAAAAAAGTCGAAACCATGTTAACAGTGTTAATTCCCAGTAAATTAATAGTGTTAACAGTGTTAATTCCCATCTACTCCCAGATCCGAACCAAAAAAGAACAACTCATGGATCTTGGCGTCCCAATCACTGCCCCACCTGACTACTCTCCACCAACAACCTACACAGCTCCACACCCCTCAACTCCTCCGCCACTCGTCCGTCAAAATCGAGTTTGGTGTTTTTTGTTTATCACAAAACAAGTAGTGTTGTATTCCAGAATCCAGACAAAAGTAAACAATTTATGCCATCTCTCTCTCTAAACTGAATTATATACTTCCCTAACTAGTACATAATATATAATATGCACACCACTAACTAGTAATATAAATAAACTAATATACACCACAGTAGTGAATATTTCGAAAGTTAGTAAACTCACCGCCAGGAACAAGATGCAATTCAAACATCCATGTCGACGTCGGAAACTTCGAAGGAGCTCGAAACTTCTTTATGAGGTGGATCTCGCAGCGGTCGTGGCGGCAGACAACGCGGAGGCGGCCAGTCCAGATCTTGTCAGACTAGAGCCACTCGCCGCACTTGTAGTCGCCCGAGGTGGACCTGGGCGGGATCTTGAAGACGGAGACCTCGCCGACGACGAGGAGCATGTGCTCGAGCGATTCTTCGTCGTCTTCGATCGACATTGGGCGTCGTGGTTAGGGGATTGAGAGGGAGAGTACCAGGTGTGGAGGACGTCGGACTTCCGGTGCCGGGCCGCTGGGCCACTTCCGATTATACAGAGGCGGAACTTGAGGACCTGAAGGTCGTCCACGACGGCGGTGGAGGAGGAGGTGGCGGTGATGGCGGAGCACGATTGATCTGGGCGGTGGATGCGAGGAGCGCGGCGCCGCTGACGATGATCTGGTGGATGGTAGCGGAGTTCTCCATGGACACGATCTCCATTTGGTCTCTCCCAACGAGAGTGTTTTCCTGGCTGTGATCAAATAAGGGTAAATTTGTCACAGGACTTGTAAGGAATTGCACCTTTCGCGCAAAGGACCTGGCGGGCTAATATGCCCAAAAATAGGAGCGGCCTGGAATTTACTCTTTTTTGAAACAACACGCATCACCAAAAGAAGAGAGCGAAGTCTCTACATATGCCAATAAACCAACAACAATGAGTAATGACTTACCCCGGAGAATTCCGTTAGTCATTTTCCAATGCATTTCCCGTTCCACTACCCAAGCACCTCTATCACTCTCATTCATTCTCCTCACCTCAATTCAGTTGATATACCACAAATTCACCAATTTATACACACGCCCAAATTTATACACACACAATTAATTGGTTGGGTGAGTCGGGTGACCATAGCAACTTAAAGCAATGAATACAAATCCCTACTACAGTTTCTATTTTCTACTATTTAGTTTTATTCCTACGAATACTTATTAACATTCAAGCGAACATCGGAAAACAAAAATCAAACTTTTTTTTTGCCAAAACAATTTTACATGTAAAATAATTGAAACAAACGGAACCCTAAAGAAAAACTGGCAAAAATATATGAAGTTGAGAGAAGTGTTCAAAAGAACAAAAAACACTTCTTTATCTTTAGGGGCTAAAGAATGTAAACCACTAATTGATATAGCTAAAACATAAGTTCACGTCTTGTGCAATTTGAGATGAAATTTCCGTTTTCCTTTATACATGAGTTCTAAATTTATACAAACAACATAAGAAAAAAAAAAAAAAACTCATGTGCAAAAAAACACTTCAATAAGGAATTAAATAAAGGTGAAAGTACATAAACACCCCATCAACTATCACGTTTTCTCGTAAACACCCCATCACATTTAAAAGCGCCCATGGAGACCCCCTCAACTACTGAAAACAAAAAAATGACAAACTCCGTTAACGGAATGAATGAATTGACGAATATGCCCTTATCATATTATACGGTGAAATACATTCCTCTCCCATTCCCCACTTCACTCGATCAGAAAACACTCCACCCATGGCGATTTTCTCTCTTTTCCTCTCCCACTCGTCACTCTAATCTTCTCTACAAAGTGAATCGACAAAAACCCTCGAAGAAGACGCATGCTTTGATCGTGGCAACGAAAGAATCGCAGATCGTGGCAAACCTGAAACCCTTGTTTGAAGGTACGTTTTGTACTAAAAAAAACCTAGATGTCTGTGAGACAAAGGCAAGAATGTTGATGTATTTTGATATAGTATATGATGTAGTAGTATGTTATGTATTCTGTATTGGATTATTAGGGTTCTTGGAAGTAGTATTATATGTATTCCGTAATAAAAAAATTTGGGGTTTTGACTTGGTTACGAAAAAAATTGGGGCTTTTGTTGTTTTGCATTTGGTTTGGCATTTTAATGGCTTTTATATGCTCCTGGTCCCCTCGATAAAGGGAAACACATCTTATTTGGTCCCCCCTGTCTGTCCCCCCCCCCCCCCCCGTCTGTCTTTGTCCGAACAAGGGCAATTATTGACCCTTGTTTTATGTTTACCTTTTCAGTTTCAAATGGGCTTTTCAACAGTAACACTTCTCTTTTACCATGGAGGTTATATATCTGAGGGACCTCAAAAGAAGTATGTTGGTGGGAATGTGACCCCACTTGACATTGACCCTGACCTGATTTCATACATTGATTTAAGGGCTATTGTCAAGGAATTAGATTCAGATATCTGTGAGATGTACCAAAAGGATCCACATCAAACTATGGATGATGGGTTGGTGGGTCTAATCTCTGACCAAACTATATTAGACATGTTTGCAATGCACAAGGACAATAACTCTAAAATGATTGATATTTATATCCATAACCCAATGTTGGTGAAGAACAAAACTAGTGGTGAAGAGCTATCTGCTTTGACTAAGACTGACCCTACTGTGCAAGGTGATGACTTAATTTACCTTGATGATTTAGTTGACTTTGATGACATAGTTGACCTTGATAAGATACCAACTGATGAAGGAGTAATACCAGTTGGTCCACTGGAGGATGATAAAGATGATGATTCTGATAAAGATTGGGAATGTGGTGATGAGAGTGATGAGGGGAGTGATGATGACAGTTTTAGTGGCTTTCATGAGTCATCTAAAGATGATGAGGAGGTTGAACAAATGCTTGCCATTAAGAATAGAAATGAGGAAGAAGAACGTAGTGATCAGAGTGATGACCAAGGGTGTTTAAATTCAGAGGATGAGAGTGATGAGGGTGGCCACATAAGCAAGCACAAGTTAGTTGAGTTTAACAAGGACAAGGTTATGAAGAACCCCAAACTTTTGGAGGGCATGATTTTCCCTAATGTTCATGCCTTCAGAGCTCTCCTGAAAGAGTTTCACATTAAGGAAGGGTGTGAATACACCTACTTGAAGAATGAAGCTACTAAGGTGACTGTTATTTGCAAAGAGAAGTGTGGTTTTAGGTTACATGCATCACCAATGCATGGTGAGAAATCATTCCAAATTAAGAAAATCAATGCTGACCATTGTTGTACCAGGAAATACATTAATAAGTATGCAACAGCCAAGTGGATAGCTGACAAGTACATTGAGAACTTGACTGATGAACCAAATAAAAAGGTCAAGATAATAAAAAATGATGTTAGGAGGGAGTGGATGTTGGATGTGTCTCGTAAGAAGATTTACAGGGCAAAGAAAGTTGCTCTAGACAAAATCCAAGGGAGTCATGAAGAACAATACTTGAGAATAAGGGATTATTGTCAGATTTTGATCAACAAAAACCCAAGGTCAACTGCACTTCTTAAGGTGGAAAGGATGGGCTGTACTGTGTTTTTCCAAAGGATGTTCATATGCTTTGATGCTCAGGCTAAGGGATTCCTTGCTGGATGTAGACCTTTCTTGGTTTAGATGCATGCTTCCTTAAAGGCCCTTTTGGTGGACAACTAATGCATGCAGTGGGGAGGGATGCCAACAACCAAATGTACCCACTGTGTATGGCCATTGTTGAAGCAGAACTAAAGGATAGTTGGATTTGGTTTCTAGAGAATTTGATACAAATCATAGGAAGACCTGAGGAGAGGGGATGGTGTTTCATGTCTGACAGGCAGAAGGTAACCTTATTCATTGTTCTTTGATATTAATTGCATAAATTGAAGTTAATTTCATGGGAATATATTGTTTTGTCCTTATTTTATGTACTAATTGCAAAGATTGATTGCAGGGTTTGATTGAAGCATTCAAAAGATTGATGCCTAATGTGGAACATAGATTTTGTCTAAGGCATATGTATGCCAATTTCAACAAGATCTACAAAGGAAAAGAGTATAAAGATTTGTTTTGGGGAGCAGCTTTTGCTTACACAATTCCAGAGTTTACTGAGAAAATGGCAGAGATATATAGTGTTGATAAAAAGGCACATGAGTGGCTGCTTGAGGAGGAAAAAGAGATTTGGGCTAGAGCCTACTATCACTCTAGGTCCAAGGTTAACAGAATGGATAACAACATGAGTGAGGGGTTCAATACTTGGATAAAAGAAGCAAGGGAGATGCCCATACTCACACTAGTAGAGTCAATTAGGAGACAACTGATGGTAAGGTATGTGAAAAGACTTGAATACAGTAAGAAGTTCAAAGGTAAGTTGTGCCCAAATATTAGTAAGAGTGTTGAGAGGGAAAAGGTGAATGCAAGAACACTAAATGTAAACTACTAATTGATATAGCTAAACCTTAAGTTCACGTCTTGTGGAATTTGAGATGAAATTTTCGTTTTCCTTTATACAGGAGTACTAAATTTATACAAACAACATAAGAAAAAATAAATAAACTCATGTGCAAAAAAACACTTGAATAAGGAATTAAAAAAATGAAAGACACTGAAGCAAGCCCTTGCGACAAAACCTAACCACGAAAACTAATGATAGACATTGAAGAAGGGAAGAAGAATAAAAGACCCACCTTTGGCATCGTAGAGCTCCGCAATTAAACCCTAGATTTTGAGCAAATGGAAAACCCTAGACTTGCAGGGTCTGTTAGCAAGGACGTATTTCTTCTCTACTTGAAAGGGCAAGGGACTCTAGATTATAATACCAGCACAAAAGTTTTTTGTATTTATTTTCTTAGTAATTTACACCAATATCCCTTGAATTTTCTTATAAATACATTGGTCCCCCCTACCTTTAACTTATTACATCAGCCTCCCTTGAATGTGAATGATCCTGTAGTCTTCAGTTAGATTTACGGATTCCAAGTTAAATTTGTTTATATAAACTCTTCGTATCTCCCATTCTTAAGTTTCCCTTGGAGAATCCATACAAAAGGTTTTTTGGGATTAAATTGATTGGGGAGTAAATTAATTTTGTTGTACTTTGACTTTTGGGGACAAAAAATTTTATTTGCCTAAAGGCAAAATGGGCACAGTAATTTAAGGAGAAACTTAAGTGCAAAATGGGAGCTAGAAAAAGTTTTTATAAAGTTTGGAATTCACAAATCTAACTGAAGACTAACAAAATAGATCTAACTGATCTCAGTATTCACATTCGAGAAAGGTCAGTGTCATTAGTTGAAAGGTTTGGGGCACAGTGTATTTGTCCAAAATATCAAGGAAGGTTGGTGTAAATTATGCTCTCCATTTTTTAAGAAAGTGAAATTGCTGCTATGGAATTCGTAACCTCGTCCTCAGAATATTATTTCGTTATACCACACCACTATTTCTATAGGATTCAAGTGCACCTATGTCGGGACTGAAGGTAAAGTCCCGCCACATATAGATGATGCTAGAAGTATGTTTAGTCCCACTAAAATGTTAAGGAGATTCGAACATGGGTCTTGTCCAACTAGGTTCTGAGTTTCCACCTAACCAAAATCTCTTGGTCCAACCGAAAGTTTGTTGTCAAAGCAAACATACAATAAAAGCCCAACCTTGTTCGTGAACCAATACTGCTACTCCATTAGGGAAAATGTATGGGCTTTGCATTGTCGAAAAGTATAGATGAATTGGCCTTTCCATTAGTCTAGAGCAATAATTTTTTTCGAAACAATCTCAATCTAAGCCCAAGACATCCTTAATCTATCAAAGATAGAAGTTCAACGATTGTCACTGTGTTTTGAAACTACACGCATCACCAAAAGAAGAGAACCAAGTCTCTACATATGCCAAGAAACCTATAGCAATGAGTAATGACTTACCCCGGATAATTCCGTTATTTTTATTTACGGTGATTATATTTACAGATTTTTCTCCGGCTTCGTAGTCGTTCTCTGTACCGTTCTTAGTTTCGCATTTGATCGTTGGAAGAAAGGTAGTTCACTCGAAACTTAACTTTTACTGAGGTCTTATCGGTTACTTATTAGGTCTTATTGGGAAATCGAACCATTGGAGTAGTGTGCGTGGAAACGAAGTAAAACATCGGGAACACGAGTAGTTTTTTTGTATAGGTACTATTCTTAAAATTTAGGCCATTTCGGGTCAGATTTTGGATAAACTCAAAACACAAAAGTTGTAGATCTCAAAAAGCTATGCAATTTTGATATAAGATTTATCGAAAACTGAGGTCAGTAGAATTAATTATGAATTTCTGAAGTTGCTGTTTTTAGTTGAACATGAGACAATTAGGTAGTTAACTTCGAGCCCATTTTTACCCCGTTAGACATTTGATTTGAATTTTTGGATAAAACACAAAAGTTGTAGATAATTTAATTGTAAGCGATTTTCATACAGAATTTGTCTCAAACGGAGGTCAACCTAATTTATTATGATTTTCGGAAGTTGACTGAACTTTGCAAATTCGGGACAGATTGTGTTTCTACTTAAACCCTATTTTGACCTCACTTAAGTTGATAACTAGACTTCGCACAAAACAAAAAGTTGGTTTCAAATTTGATTACTTATATCCATGTTGAATTTTGTGAATTATGGAATTAATTTGCTATTTTAATGAACCGAAATTGATAAGTCACTTTTAGTTTTGTGAGAGTCGATTACTTGTTATTCTTTTCTACTGGATAAACTATTGGACTTATGTGATTGTTAAATCCATGTGATGCATGAATCCCTTACCTTTTCGAGACTGTTATGTCGGTTTATTAATTAAGGTGTTGGAAATAATTGTGATCGTATGAGTTGGGACGTTCCTATCTGGTATGGGTCTTGAGCTAATTATCGCGAATATTCCCAGAGGCCTTGCAAGCCTAATAGATTGTCTATTCGCGGATGGAAACCGATGTCGGATACTGAGGTGGTTTGATATGGGTTATCCGGTATTGGTCTTGAGTCAATTATCGCAAATATTCCTAGAGGCTTGGATGGGCTAATAGATTGTCTATTTGTGGATGAGAATCAATACTGGATAACTAGGTGAAATGACTTGAGACATTAAATCACTGGTTGGAATAATTAAATGAATTGTGGGTTGTGAACCCTGATGATTGAAATTGTGGAATCTAATGTGTTGGATCTTAACGAACTGAAATTATCTATCTGTGATGCTATTGGACTTAAATGTTAGAATTGTTATTACTTGATGCATGGGTAAACCTTAGTAAAGGGGTAGCTTCAGGTGCCCTACTGAGTGTTTGTCACTCACAGTGCTATTTTTGTGGCCCTGGCATTTTACGCCAGGTTTTGAGGATAATGTGGAATATGAGGAGTCGCCTGCAGAATACGAGGCGACGGAGCAGCAAGATGGGAATGGACCGTCGGAGTCGTGGTTTTTTCAGTAGATCCGTTGATTTAGATGGTTCTGTTTAATTTTCTAATAAAGTTGGACGTTTATTTAACATAGAATTTTTCAAACAAATTTCTTTTCGGACAAGTTCAGTTGTAATAAATTACTCCCTCCGTCCATTTTTAAATGTCCTGCTTCGTAACTCCAACTTATTAAAAAGACATCATCATTGTACCTTTCACATCAACTTTTTCCTCCACTTTCCCTACTTACCCATCATCATTACACTTTTACTCACTAACTTTTCAAAATGGAATCTACTTTTAGGGACAAAATAGACAATTCACCAACTTTTACCTACTAACTTTACAAAATGGACACTTATTAAGGGACAGCCCAAAATGGAATACTGGACTGTAATAAAGGGACGGAGGGAGTAGTTAATTTTGTTTACCGTTACAATTTGGAGACTTGAGATGTCTAGTTATTAATAAAATTGTTGTTTTTCTTCGAAAAAATAGAAAATTTATTTATTAACATACCCAATTTTCGGGGCGTTACACCACCTTGTTCATGAACCAATACTTACTACTACTCCATCAGGGAAAAAGTTTGGGCTTTGCATTGTCGAAAATTATAGATGAATTGGGCTTTCCATTAGCAATTCTTTTTTTTCGAAACAATCTTAATCTAAACTCCATACATCCTTAATCTATCAAAGATACAAGTCCAACGATTGTCACTGCTTTTTGAAACAACACACATCACCAAAAGAAAAGAGCAAAGTCTCTACATGTGCCAAGAAACCTACAGCAATGAGTAATGACTTACCCCGGAGAATTCTGTTAGTCATTTTCCAATGCATTTCCCGTCCCGCTACCCAAACATCTCTATCACTCTCATTCATTCTCCTCACCTCAATTCAGTTTATATACCTCAAATTCACCAATTTATACACGCGCACATACACACACAATTAATTGGTTGGGTGAGTCGGGTGACCATAGCAACCTACAACAATGAATACAAATCCCTCCTACAGTTTCTATTTTCTACTATTCAGTTTTATTCCTACGAATACTTATTAACAACCAACCAAACATCGGAAAACAAAAATCAAAATTTTCTTTTTTGCCAAAACAATTTTACGTATAAAATAATTGAAACAAACGGAGCCTTAAAGCAAAACTGGCAAAAATATATGAAGTTGAGAGAAGTGTTCAGAAGAACAAAAAACACTTCTTTATCTTTAGGAGCTAAAGAATGTAAACCACTAATTGATATAGCTAAAACTTAAGTTCACGTCTTGTGCAATTTGATATGAAATTTCCATTTTCCTTTATACTGGAGTACTAAATTTATACAAACAATAGAAGAAGAAAAAATCAAACTCATTTGCAAAAAAACACTTGCAGGGTGTGGCATTAACAAATAAGAGTGTGGCAAAATCACTAGCCTTAAAAAAATGAAAGACACTGAAGCAAGCCCTCGCGACAAAGTCTAACCACGAAAACTAATGAAAGACATTGAAGAAGAGAAGAAGAATAAAAGACCCACCTTTGGCGTCGTAGAGCTCCGCAATTTAAGCCCTAGATTTTGAGCACATGGAAAACCCTAGGCTTACAGGGTCTGTTTGCAAGAACGATTTTTTTCTCTACTTGAAAGGGCAGGGGACTCTGGATCATAATACCAGCACGAAAGATTTTTGTATTTATTTTCTCAGTAATTTACACCAATATCCCTTAAGTTTTCTTAAAAATACATTGGCCCCCCTTCCTTTAACTTATAACACCGGCCTCCCTTGAATGTGAATGATCCTGTAGATCCACTTCCGTAGTCTTCAGTTAGATTTAAGGATTCCAAGTTAAATTGGTTTATATAAACTCTGTGTAGCTCCCATTCTTAAGTTTCCCTTGGAGAATCCATACAAAAGGTTTTTTGGGATTAAATTGATTGGGGAGTAAATTAATTTGGTTGTACTTTGACTTTTGGGGATAAAAAATTTTATTTGTCTAAAGGCAAAATGGGGCACAGTAATTTAAGGAGAAACTTAAGTGCAAAATGGGTGGTAGAAAAAGTTTTTATAAAAGTTTGGAATTCTCAAATCTAACGGAAGACTAACAAGGTGGATCTAACTGATCTCAGTATTCACATTCAAGAAAGGTCAATGTCATTAGTTGAAAGATTTGGGGCACATTGTATTTGTCAAAAATCTCAAGGAAGGTTGATGTAAATTATGCTCTCCTTTTTCAACGAAAGTGAAACTACTGCTATGAAATTCGTAACCTCTGCCTCAGAATATTGATTCGTTATACCACACCACCATTTCTAGGAGTTTTTAAATATCCCATGTAAGTATTCATCATGGTCATTTTGAACAGTTATGTTGTCATCCATGCTTTTAAATAATTCCAAGTTTGCCCTTTATTACATAGATATATTGACTATTATATATATAGTATATGTATATATAGGCAGAGATTTTTGAGACTAAAAACTAATCTTTAAAGTCCTGTAGCATAATTTTAGGTAAGCACCCCTATCATCAAATCCCAAAACTTTCGGCAAAACAATTGAAAACATAAAACCCATTGAAAGCAGTAAGCTCTTTTAGGTGGTTTGGGAGTCTGGGCTTTTTATTTTTTTATTTTGATCCGCCCGGTCTGGGCTTTTTTACTCCTGCTAATATTGCTTATGTACAAGAATCTGATGTTAAAAGCAGTAAGCTCCATTAGTTCTTTGACACAGTTTTTCGTTTCAAACATGGTGTATTTTTCATATTGTTGTGTTTTCATGAATAAAAATGGTGTATTCGTATTTTTTCATGGTGTATTCATGAAAAATATGGCCGATTAATTTATTCATATTTTTCATGGTCGATTAAAAACATGGAATATTCATATTTTTTCGATTAATTTATTTGTGTTTTCATTTTTTTTAAAAATTTATTCATGTATTTTCATGAATAAAACATGGTGTATTCATTTTTTTTTATCTAAATCATGAATTTTCGTGAAATTGGTTGAATCATATTCATGTAAGTTTATAATATAATGCGATCAATTTACCAAAATTCACGAAAATTAAGAATTGAAAAAATCACGAAATTAAGGAGAGAGAGAATGATTTAGAATGTATCCATTAAAGATTTTAAAAATTGAAAATTCCCCCCATTTTTATCCCATGAGTTTAGATAACTATAATTACTAGAATCCCATGAATTTAGGAAGGAAATATACATCTACATATGAATACATATATTAAAAGGGTAATATAGGTAATTCACCATCTAAAAGGATGAAAACATAACTGTTCAAAAAGTGCCGGATGAAAACTTACAAATAGTTGAACCCGAGGATTATTCTTTAAGCCTCCCCTATTTCTATGGTATTCGAGTGCACCTATGTGGCTATGTCGGGACTAAAGGTAAAGTCCCGCCACATATAAATGATGCTAGAAGTATGTTTAGTCCCACTAAAATGTTTAAGAGATTCGAACATGGGTCTTGTCCAACTAGGTTCTGAGTTTCCACCAAACCAAAACCTCTTGGTCCAACCGAAAGTTTGTTGTCAAAGTAAACGTACGATAGAAACCCAACCTTTGCTTGTGAACCAATACTGCTACTCCATTAGGGAAAAAGTTTGGGTTTTGCATTGTCGAAAAGTTTAGATGAATTGGGCTTTCCATTAGTCTAGAGCAATTCTTTTTTTCGAAACAATCTTAATCTAAGCCCAAGACATCCGTAATCTATCAAAGATACAAGTCCAACGATTGTCACTGTTTTTTGAAACAACACGCATCACCAAAAGAAGAGAAGCTGAGTCTCTACATATGCCAAGAAACCTAGCTACAACAATGAGTAATGACTTACCCCGGAGAATTCCGTTAAGTCATTTCCCAGTGCATTCTCCGTCCCACTACCCAAGCACCTCTATCACTCTCATTTATTCTCCTCACCTCAATTCAGTTTATATACCTCAAATTCACCAATTTATACACACGCCCCAATGTATAGTAGGCTTCCTTCGCCACACTGCTAGAGGCTCGGCTTGGTCTTGCTCCCTTCGCCCGCCTATCATAGCTGCTCGGTTTCGTCCTAGAAGCTACTGCTTCAGCCTCTGACGACTTCGCCATCGCTCATGATTATGGATCTTCTCTATGTAGCGGTGACTAGATTGAATCGAAACCCATTGCGGAATCTGTAAAGCACTCAAGGAAACACCCATAAGCTGAATTCTCCCCAAAACCAAAACCCATTTTATGAATCTCCGAAGCCCTCGAACAAAACCCCCTGACCAACGACTGTCGAAAAAGGGAAAAACTTAACTCCCTCAGATCATCAATCATCCAAACAGCAAAAAAACGCGTATATAGTTGCATGCTAGACCACTTCTTCACTCTCTACCTTTTCTAAAGAGAGAAATTCATAAATGCAAAACAAGAATACTCATCCGAGCCTCAGGAACACGTACGTACGGAAAACGAGAATTTCCGCCTTGTTGAAGATCGGCTTACCTTCAATCCATGAAGGTCGGTGAAGAGTTGAAGCAGCACTGAACATGGGAGTTCACCCTCAAATATCAACTAAATCTTGAGGTTATAACCAATTTGCCCTTAATGCAAAAGCGCTAACAGAAGCACACTTACAAGGGTTCTTATTTCCCCTTCCAAAGTTGCAAAATAAGTACTTATTGAATAAGAAGGCTTAGTGGAATGGAACCTGATTATCGAACTTAATTACCTTAAAGGTCAAAAATTATTAAACACCCCTACTATATCCACCTCATGTGAAAGGATGACGTCCTCCTTTTTGGCTTGCCCGAGGCCCTTTAGTTAGGTCCCTTCCTCACCACACATTAAGGAATTTTTTACAAACAATTAAGAAGTATTTGTATTCTTTCCATTTTCTATGTCAAACTCGAATGAAGAAAAACAATTGCACCCTCTGAGTAATTTTTGGCACAACACTCTGAAATGCACATTGACAGGGAAATGCAAATGTTTCAAATCCAGAACTTCATCGAGATACGAAGTCCTCATTCAGAACCCTGGCTTTTGGGGCGGGCCGAGCATTTGAACCATTATTTGGATTATTTCTTCACTAATACATAAATTATCTTCATATTCTTACCGGAGAAGATCACAATACTTCAAAAACAAAGAACAGAAAGTGTTGTAGATCAGAGCTCAAGCCAGGGTAATGACCGCCAATCTCTGGACTCCATCATTCTTGTTTTCCATCAGATAGCATACGTACTTTCGTGATTAACAGCTCCGAACGAGTATTGAATGCAGAGGCTCTTATTTTGAAAGCAGAAACCCCGCCTAACCTTTGCCTGCAAAAAAAAGACAAGCATCAGCCTAAAACTACATAACAGTCATCTACATACATCTAACATTGGATTAAAGTAGCCGATCCAAAAATAAATAAAAAAATACATTGGATTAAAGTATCTGCCAAAGATGATAACAAAAAGACATGGTACCACCATCCAATATACTAAGATGCCAAATAGGAGCAGTGAACCCCAGATAATCCATCTAACCACACAATCTAATAATATCCATCTACATACCAACTGCCACATGTTTATGTGGGTCCACCCTGCCCGTATGGTCTTTCAGCAGAGTAATGGGCTGGGATTTCCCTCTAATATTCCAAGAAGAAGTCAAAATTGCAATTTTTTTTTTTTGTTTCAGTTCATGGAAATATGGCATCGTGCATAAAAAAATAATCATAATGAATTATAAGCAAAGCATAGCTTACTCATCAAATCAGGGTTCAAGAATCCATCGAATGCATGCTAAATCCAGGGCCCAAATCACTGAGAATTTTACATTGTTGTGTTTCTATTATTTTTTTCCTTAATTCTGTGTTTCAGTTACACGGCATTCCCGTATTTATCTTAACATTTCTTTCTTATTTGAGGTGTAGAGTCCTAATTTTTCTTCTCTTTTCTTTTCTCTCCCTTCTTTCTGTTCTTCCAAACCCTAAATTTTTTTCAGAGAGAACGTTTATTGTAGCTATATTTTGTTGGTATTATGATAGAAGTTGCCAAACATATGCATCCCTAAAAAATCTTGGGTGAAAGCACTGAAAGGTGTCCAAGAAACCCGGTGGCTTTCTGGCCTATGACTACGAGACTGTTAAAGCATCCAACTCCAAACCAATTGGCAAAGAGTAGAGAGGTCGTCTAGGCTCATATACTAGTTTTGGAGGAGATAATTAACCGATGTGGGACAAACTCCAACACTCCCCCGCACGTGCGACCCCCGACTCGCACGTGGAGAGGTAAACAAAGGATCCGGAACACACGGATCACAATGAAAGAAAGTGCAACTATGGCACAGACAAAGGGGAAAAGCCTCCGAAACCCTAGCTTTGATACCATGTTAAAGCATCCAACTCCAAACCAATTGGCAAAGAGTAGAGAGGCCGCCCAGGCTCATATACTAGTTTTGGAGGAGATAATTAACCGATGTGGGACAAACTCCAACAGAGACCATAATCAGAAAGCAAAAGAGCATCTACACCTAACGTTAAATTCTAAAGTGAGGCTTTTGAAATGTGAAGACTTACGTGGTTATTGATCATAAACAGAAAGGCACTAAGGAAACAAAGGCAAGTAGGTAAGCCCTGTATTCTCTGGAATTCCCATCATCAAGTTAAGATTCTGTAAAGCTTGACCAGAAGCTCCCTTCACGAGATTATCGATCTACAACAGAATTCTTTAGAGCTTAGCCAACAAAAAAAAAAATGCAACCGAATTCTTCACCAGCATTTCATAAAAGTGGAGTAAAAGATTTGAAGACATACGACAGAAAGTATTATTGCTCTTCCAGTAATTCGGTCGGGAAAGACATTCATAATGCAGTAATTGGATCCGCGAACATGACGAGTGTGAGGAACTTCTTTTTCCTTTCCCAAAACTACAAATTCTTCATTCTGCACAGTGAAATGACAGACGAGTAATAAGTCTACTCCATCATCACCAAAATATAAAGACAAGCATTTTCAAAGTCAGGAAAGCAATGTATGTAGGAGGGGCTGAGGCCACCGCCCCGAAAACATTAGCATAATCTCATTTTCCCCACGTGTTTTGGCCCCCCCTTCTAAACATTGATAATCTTACTTTATCTCCTTCAAAATCTTGGCAGTCTTACTTTTTCCCTCAATATTGTTATTTCTTATCAATCCTTCCAAACTCCCTAAAATTTTGCATTTAGCGCCCACTTCGTGAAATTCATGCATTGGCCATCGGTTATGCATGCACATCAATCCAACCGGGTCACACCTAATGATGGTGGACAGATGGAGCAGGACTGAATATCTCTTGGATTGGGAAGAGTGAAGACTATTTCTGAACTACACCAAATTGTAAACTAGTTTGTCAAACGCTACACATGGAAATTTGCAAAGACCAAGACCATGGAAGTGAACAGATGATCTCCTAGGTCATCAACTTGAGTAATGATGCATATATCTTGCTCCCCAAATTGTCTAGAGGAAGCTTCTTCAGTTACCAAACAAAGATCACTTCTGGCTGCATGCATCTTCTTATCTCCCTCCCCAACCCAGACATGTCAAAAGAAATGGAAAACCTAAACTCAAATTCCAATAACGTGATTCTCTAGTCAGTCATGAATATCGATGGATTGATCAAACACTACAGTAGTGCATTCAAGAATTGATCTATTCAGAGATACATCTGATAAATAGGATTGATCCGGTATTATAGTGGATCGCAATTTACACACCTCATAAAAGACTTTCAAATGTTGGCGCAAATCCTCAACTGATGCTCCTGGAGCTAATTCCACGTAAATACTTGATTGCATACCACGACTCTATAAGGAAATGCAGTTAGTAACACAGATAGGTTCACTAAAATATCCTAAATGTATGAGCATAGTACTACCATTGGCATTAAGTGAGGCGTGAAACTGACAGTCACTTTCGAATTCGCAGCCTCAGCTAATCCTTGTTCGATTTCTGGCACTGGAAATCACCAAATTGAGATCACTACTAATACAAGGAAGGAAGCCACTCAAAACATCCTCAAATACCAATCATAGCAATTGAAAATATTAAACCCCAGTTTAGATCCCAAATGGAAGGGCAAAGATGGAAAAAAGGGGGCAGTCCAAAGTATAGAGATTGGCCACAAATGTACAAAAGGGATCGTAAACTCATATAATGGTAAATAACCACCTGAACTCATATAATGGTAAATAATCACCTGGAATCCATGCACAAAATGGTTCCCCTAAGTTAACATTAGATTTTATGTTCCAGGTTGAGGCAAGGAAGTTGGATAATGCCCCATCAGGAAGTATTATCACAGCCCAAATGACAGATTTGTCGAGAGGAAATACTAACCATGACGATGGCCGGTAATACCATAAGAATGAATCCCTTCAGCTATTTCAGTGTATAAATTTGCCTCCTTGGCGCCACGCCCTGCACAACACATATAATATCAGCAATCGCTCAAACATAGATGAATGTCACAGTATATCTGCGAATGCAAGATTATGCACTGACACCATAATTTTACCTGCTCCACTAACACCCGATTTTGCATCAATAATAATGTTTTCACTTCTAATGAGGTTAGCCTGCAAGCAAGAGGGTATCCAAAAAAGCAAGGGGTGTGATTCATGAGAAGAAGAAAAAGTGTGAACAAAGCTCGCTAGTATTTATGCATTCTGATGATATACTCGTCATAAGTAGAAAATGCTCTACCTAGCAAAAGAGTTCCACCATACAAACCTTTATCAAGGGAACAAGAGGAAGCTGAATAGAAGTTGGATAACAACCAGGATTTGCAACAAGACGAGCATCTTTGATATCTGTTCTATAAATCTCTGTTAAGCCATACACAGCTTCTCTCTGGGTCCAAACAAAATAAGAGAGTTGTTCACACGCAGACAATGAAAATTTAGATGAAAGAAAGGAGAATATTCGTCAAAAAATTGTCCCAACAATATTATAATGTAGAAATGTACGTTCAAAGGGGGAAATTCATTAAAATCTGTGCATCAGATGTTCTTGTTAAACATGTAAAACCCAACCTGCAACTCTGGTGCTCTGTGAGGTTGTCCATACCATTTTTCGTAATCGTCAATATCTCGCAGCCGAAAGTCCTGCATAATCAAATAACTTTGGAATGAATAAGACATAAGGTTACAAACAGGACATCGAAAAAATATGCGTCCTGTGCTTACAGCAGATAGATCAACAATCTTTAATCCTTTAGGAAGAGCTTTGATGATTTCCTGTAAGAAAAATGAGTAAGTTAGTAAGAGAATGTTGATAGAAGGTTTGAATTGATTTTTTGTAGTTCAACAATCTTCAACAAGGATCTGAAAAGCAAATAATTCTCTTCCAGCGTAATAAAAAGGTATTGTATACAAAGCATTGATAGAATAAGCAAAATCTAATCCTGCAAAAATGTATTGTATACAAAGTGTTAGTAGAAATGTATTGTATACCTGTGTGGTTCCATGTGGCAAACAACAAAACACCGCATCCACATTCGAAAAGTCTGCATCATTAACAGCTATCATATCCGGTAAATGCTGCAAAAGTTAGGCGAATCAGACATTGTAATTTGCATAATAAGATCAGCTTTTGTTTGGAGTTGCTCATAGAAAAGTACAATGGCGATGTTTCAAAAGGGTGAAGCTGTGAAGGAATACAACTTGAGTGCGTGCTGCATTAGAAAACTAGAATAAATGACCACCAGTTGCTTCATGGCTTCCTACAAACATGAATAAGTGTCTGACTGTATGTATTGGTAACTCAAAGAATGACATTGGTAAATTACCTCTTATTTGTTACAACAATACCATAGGTTAATCACACGAGATAAATGAAATCATTTCCATCCGCAACTTTGTTTGTTTTCACGTCTTCACCATGTTGCATTGATTTTATTGCTCGAAATGAATTACAAATGTGAATTCTACATCTTCGAAATTGCAACCAGAAATAAGTATTTACCTTTCAACGAGAACAAAAAAGAAAAATCCTACTCCCGCAATGGTCTCTAGAACACTACAGGCAAAAATCTAACCAGAAAGAACGAGAAATAAAGCTACCAGGGACTAACAAAATTATTTAAGCATCTTCAGTAGGAAAAAAGAGCTTTAAAACATAAAAGGAATGATCTACAAGGATAGAAGGGCTCATACTTGTGTTGCCAAATGGGGGAATACAGATCCAATCGATTGGCCGGCTTTTCTATCAGCAGTCAAGACAGTAATACCAAAGTAAGGATGGTTTGCAAGAAGCCGAACAATCTGCATGAGAAGGATCAACTTGTGCGTTTAGAATAAAAGTTCAAGGATGGATACATGTACAATTGATAAAGCATAAGAATGCTACATCTATTACTTCATAAATACAAAAATTCGACGGAACAGAATAAGAGCAAGCTTTGAATCCCCTAAGCAAATTTATCGTCTTCCCCTGTTCCCCCATTTCATCTATGCCTTGCTTAACTATACTTACCAAAAACTATGTTGCTTGTCAACATCCTTTGTCAAAAGATATCATGTCACGCACCATTCCCAGATCATCTACAACAGAACATCTATCAAGATATCCATTAAGGCGTCCAAGCACAATTAATGTCTTTCATGTGAGAAATATTGTTGCCTTTAACACATATGTATTCAGTTTTGCAGGTTTTCCTTATTCACTACCATATTTTTGCCTTACTGAAATAATGAAAATTCCACTTTTTGGCCTCATTCTGTGATATGAAATTTAATAATGTTTAGTGATAATCCGTAGGAATAACACTGTACGTCTCCACTTTAGGTATGTAGGTATAATCCTCACAAGCAAAATTCACCAGCATCGCGCCCCCGAATGATGACTGAGATGCTATGAACTGAAAAAAGATTCGAAAGAAGAAAGAAAAGGAGAACAAGAGTAACCTAACAAATGGAAGCTGAAATAAAGTTCTGGGAATAGGCAGCCAGTACAACAAGATATATTTCATTTCCGTAGGATCGGAACTGAAAGACAGTAGTGAAGGATGAAGTTCAAACACTATATACACACTTACACCTCTATTCTAAGAATTTATCTTGAGAAGTTAAAATCTATGAATCTATCATGGAAATTTTAGCAAATGGGCAACTAAACACAAATCTCAATGAAACCAGGGATGATTCAAGAGTGATTGCTATTCAACTCATTGATAAGTTTAAGTTTGATACGTCACAGAGGAGTTTAATAATTAATAGAGCACTAACAAAAAGAAGACAAAATCTTGTTGATTTCTAGAGAGAGAGACCTCTGAACCAGTGTAACCACTAGCTCCAAGAACACCAATTCGAACGCTCTTTTCAGGCATCTGCACTTTGGTCTTTTCATACTGCAAGCTCTGCGGTGTAAAGGCCACTGACTTACAAACGCACACCTTCCTAGCCTTCGAACTTTTCGCCCTGTCCTACACTTTCATACACACCAATGTCAAAATCAACACTTCAAAAACTGAACTAATAAGTAACTGAAACAATTTTCCCATACCCTCAATCCTCATCCCCCAAAAAAAAAAAAAAAAAACCTTTCAGCCATAAGATGAGTAAGTTACAAGAATTAGAACTAAAAGACACATGAATCTGCAAATCCACACATAAAAACTGAACTAATAAGGAACTGGAACTATTTTCCAGTATCCCAAATACTCCTCAACAAAAATCACAACTCTCAGCCACAATATTAAAAGAATAAAAATCACAACTTTCAGCCACAAATTCAGCCGATCAAGACCTTACCAATACCGATATCCGAGCTGATGTTTATGCAGGGTTCCTTACAAATATATTTCAAATAAATATGAGCGGCTCCGACCATTTGTTTGGGACCACGGTGTGTGTTGGTGTACACCAAATGGTTTACCCATAGTTCTATCGATTCGAAAATAGAAGTCGAGTAAGCTAGTGGTACTGTCCTACATTGCATGTAGATAATTCAATTGAGCACTTTACGATCAAAACTACGAAAAGATTTCTACTTTCTAAATTTTCTCAGCGACCATCCTTGTTCTCTTTACAATTCAAGAAGAATTTTTCAAAAAATTCCCCCTAGATTCCTCCTACTTCCAACATTTCTCTCTCTGTCTCTCTCCACTTATTACCCCTACTATTTTTCAAAAAACTTTTCAAATTCCAATCCAAACACAGCATTTTTTAAACAGAGCTACAATTGGGCTTACCTCCCGAAAGCATCTTTGGTTGACATATACGGACCCATAGGCCACCGCAGAGCTCATTTTTCGACGGAGTAAGCGCAGAAACGGAGCAGTAACAAAACAGATGCGCTACTTATAGAGAAGAAATCGAAATGTTATATAGATGGAAAATATAGGAATTAAGTTAGAAAAGTGGGGATTTGGCTTTAGGATTATGATCCGCCGTTAGAATCAGGAACTAGGTTTTTTTCAGGAAATTGGATGAAACGAGTGGGGTGAGGGAAATCTTTTGGGTGAGATACGGAAAGTAAAACAAAGCTGCTTTCGAAGAGAGAATCAACGGCGTAACCCTGAATTTGGGTTTGATTTTTTTTGGAGAATATTCACTGTTGTCAGTCTCACAAGGTGGCTGCTGCCGAGGAGAGAGGAGAGAGAGAGTGAGAGAGAGGGGGGACGGTGACGTCTGGTTTGTTGGAGAAAAAGATTTTGTGGAGCAGTGACACATTTCTACGTTCAAAAATTCTAATCTATGTATGTTGTTACAAGTATAGCAATTATTTTTTTTTAAGTTACTTAAATTGTCACGTGTTTATTTTTTATTTACGAAAGAAATTGAGAAATAAGAATATAAAAAATAACTAATTTTTATCAAATTAAACCAAAATTATTATTAAGATTATAAGTAGCTCTACACGAATAATTATCAAATAATATTTAAAATCAGGTATATGCTAAATAAAAATTTTAAAATTTGAGAGCTCAGGGGATAACTTCACATAGCCCCAACATCGCCGCCACTGCGAATAGTATACCGAATTTATACATAACTTGGCTATGTGAACCCCAAGGGGTTGGCTAAATGGTCTCATGTTCGATTCTTCTTGCCAATAATTATCCGTAAACATTTGAAACAGCTATAGGAATTAGTCCGAGGTGTGCGCAAACTGGCATGAGACACCCTGCATTACCAAAAATAAATAAATTTCAGGACTTTCCATTGCCAGTTTCAATTCAAAAGTTACTTGAAATTGTCGTAACTTACCATTCCGTCCTTGAGCTGTAGGGGTTTCCTATGATAGATTACAGTATTTACAAGCTCTAGATTACGAATGCAGATTCTATCGAATGTGGTAGTGATGAAAAACCACTATACAAATGAAAAAAATCAATCAAATTTACAGCATGACCAGCCAAACAAAAACCTTAGCTGAAACTTGAAAATTTGGCAGCTGCTAGCAAAAGGCTAACTAACTATTCATGTTGAACTATCTCCCGTTTCCCGTATTAAGCTCCAAGTTGACATTATCTATCCAAAGCAGAGAGAAATGGAGTCTGAGAAGCTCGATTTGGAGTTCGCCGGTTCTCATCTGTTCTCGAGCTAAATGGTGATGGTTGTGGCATGAGCTCGGACAATCGTGCTCTTTCACTGGTTATTCTATTCTGTAGTAGAAAATGAGGGCATCTTAGTCTCGACAGGAAGACAAAACATCTTGGATCATTTCAAACCATCATTCCTTTGAAACGAATCCCGAATAAGGAAAACCAATACAAAGGCGAAAGAATATTTGCTTTCGGAAGTACTGCATGATAGTAATAGAAACAAGTGACTTTCTTTACCTTGAACCTGACATCTTGCAACTCTCTTTCAAGTGAGGTAACCCGGTTCTTGAGCTGCTCTAGTGCTTCTTCGGCCACGGAGAGACTTACATCAGGCACTGGATTCGTTATACCAGCAGCCTGCGAAATTTTGATTCAGAAGGGCGAGAGATGAAGCACGAAACACTATTTTGATGAAAAGACGCAGTGCATAGGTTTCCTTAGGTACAAAAAGAAACAAGAGCAAGGATACTCTACCAACCTTCAAAATGCTGGTGCACAAACCAACTAGCTTTTGTGCTAATTGCAGCCTCTCCTCTTCAGTTTCCTGTTGCAGCTTCACTTGATTATTACTCTGTATTTCTATGCAAACGCTATGTTCTTTTTTGAAAACAAAAGACACTCTCATATTGCAGTTATTAGCAGACATAGGCATTCGAGAACATCTTTTCGAAGTTTTACCAAAATTGACCTTCTAACCAAATAAGTTTGGGGAATGGAAAACTGACAGAAAGCAGTTTTTGCCAACTATTCACGGAACAAGTTGTCTGTGTTCAAGAATGAAAAACTGAAAAACAAAAGCCCAGAGTGTTTGCTTACCTTTAGCATGTTACTTAACCGTTGCTCCTCGTCAAAATTGATGAAAGGGCTTCTTCCACTACTGGCACGGAAGTTTGCAAGCTCTTCCTTGATGCGTGCAAGAATACCATCTGTTCGTCTCAGCTTAATGGTGAGATCATCATTCTGACTTCTCAAGAAATTGTTTTCCTCCTGTTAAGTTTCATAGGAAGCTTTCTGAATATTAGCTTCAAGAAAAAGTGAATATGAAGATTCTACAAACTAGACAAGGAGACCACAAAAGGCTCGGTACTTCTAAATTCACTAGCATTTGGTTGTTTGCTTGCCTTAATTTTGGCGTGATGATGGATCCGCTGCTGGAGGTTCTGCTGGCCAGACAGCTTCTTCATTTCAGTTTCAAGTTCCATGATCTTTTTCTTATGATTAGTGTTCTCCATCTATACAATTAAAGATCAGAAAGGCTAATCAAGAACAGTAAACAAGAAAACCCATGTTTTCTGAATAATTGCTGTTAGAAGCACGTGCACAAATAGAAAGAGCTCTACCTTGAACATTTCAATTTCAGCTGTAATTAAACGATCTCGTTGACGAAGTTCTTCCAATGCAACCCGTGCTGCCACCATCTCAGCCTGTTTTCTGTCGATTTCCTCTAACCATCTGGAGTAAGACCTCAAATCAAATTAGGAATGCTTGAAAGAAAAAGGATCAATAAACCCTTAAGTTCGAATTTTGGGGTCAAATATGCTTACCCTCTCCTCTCCTCAATAAACTCGTTGAGCTGTTGCTTTAACTTCATTGCCTCCTGATCCTGCACAAAATATGCAAATTGTAACAATGAAAATGCAAGAGAAAAGGGCCCACTTTAGTTTTCGTGTTACTGAAAGCTTAGTGTACCTTAACTTCTTGAGCTTCAAAATTATGAAGGCGAGCCTTCTCTGTTATCTTTTGCACTTGCTGATTATCTAGCAATGACTGACATTAAGCAATCAAAAAATAAGCATGAGTACTTGGGCAGAGATTCTGTAATCAATGCTCATTAGGCATTGCAAGCTCAATCAAACACATACTGTCAACTGCAGAACATCCTGAAATGACAACAATCAAGTACTTCCTTTTTCCATCTTTCAAATTAGGGGGACAAGTTTTTTCTGCACTATTATTAAAATATGAACTCATTTACTTCATCATTGCTCCTGTATTTCTCATCATTGCTCCTGTATTTCTACTTTGAGAAGAATTTACAACCATTTGTAAGAATAGATTTAGTTTTCTAAAAAGTTTATTTTTTACTTTTGAAAATGGGAGATGCATTTCGGCACATCCCTGATTGGGAAGATGGCCAAAAACAAAACGGGACGGAAGAGTAGTTCTTTGGTTCTAAAAGAACTCTGAATGCTGTGAAGTAGTGTGATCGAACTCAAAAGAATGTGATATAACTCGTAAATTTACCGCGTAGTTCGTCATATCCAACTTCACTCCCAACAAGTCTCGAATTACGTCATGGGTCATGCTTTCTGTAGCAGCTAATTTTGTGTTTAGCATGAAGATCTGGACATGAGAAAAGTTTGAAACTTAATGATTCATGATATAAATATCAAACGAATAACCAGCAACAAAATATGCATCAAGCCTACTACCTCCTTCTGTCGACTTGCAGCTAAGGCTTCAAGCTCTTCAATACGGGCTCTTCCAGCACTGAGCTCCTCATCCCTCTCAGATTTTATTTGCTGTACTAAGCCCAATCCCATACATTTGAAAGGGGAACCGGAACCCCTGGACTTTGATGCATTTTTCTCTAATTTTCTTGATGGTGAATTTGCAGCATGGGTAGGATGGCCTTCAGGTTTGACTTGTTCAGCCATGGCTTCCAATGCCTTGAACTGTTTCCAAGTTCATTTCTTACTTAGTTCAAGAAGTGTAAAAATGAAAAAAAAAATCTAATCCCAACCTCTTTACATACAACTAAGTTGTACGCTTTTACAAAAGAAATTGTAGAGTATACAGGTTGGCCTACCTTTTGCTTGTACTCAGAAGCCTGTGCCTCTGCATGCAAATTTAGCTCAGTGATATGAACTTTGCATTGTGCAATCTGTTGAAAAGGAACAAAAAAAATAAACCATAAGCTATGGTACCACAAAGAAAAGGCCAACTAGGTTCAATTTATCGCTACCGACAAAAAATTAAGTTTCATTTTACAGCTGAACACAGAAAAACCAGGTAAGTCACCTCTGCATCCCTGGCAGCTATTTCTCTCTCAAGAATTTGTATGCGCTGGAATGCTTCTCGGAGGTTTTTCTCTTTCTCATCTAGATTCCTGTAGACATGGTACACATCTATTATTAACAAAACAGTTCAGTATGTTACTTCAAACGACATACTTCTAGTCAAATAATTCCTTTTAACCTTCTTATGTCAGTATCACCCTTTTTAACATTGTTCATCTGCTGTTTTACAGCATCAAGCTCCATTTCTAGCTCCTCTCTTTCTAACCGCTGCCGTTCCACTTCCCCTTTGACAATGTCGACCTTAGAAAGCAAAAAAATGTGTCATAAATAGGACATATCGTAAATTGAAAAGTATTACATAGGCGACACAAAGCTCTGTTTGAACTTAAAAGGAAAAGGAAAGGAAGAGAAAGGAAACAGTAAGGAAGTGAAAGGGAGAGTCACTTAATAAGTTTTTTCCCTTGATTGGTTTGGCAATGCAAGGAAAGAAGGTGAAAAGAAAATAAATATTTTCCCTAATAAATATTTTCCCTTCCCTTCCTTTCTTTTCCTTCCCTAGGCTCTCCACACACTGTGTTCTTAAAATCCGGTGAAAAGTTACCTTGTTTTCCAATACATTCACCGTGCATTCTAGTTCTTCCACTGATCTCTCTAATAGCTTCACCTCCTCTTCCTTCTCTTCGGCGTAGAGCTTTCTGCACTCAGCAGTCTAATCAACAGGAACCAACAAAGAAATTAGAAAGATGAAAGATAAAAAAAACTACAGAAATCATTACAAATTTGTTTTGGAGCAAATAAACACGTACCTCTCGAGCTTCCACAGCAATCGCATTGTTTTCTTCAGCAAGAGCATGTGCCATCTCCAAATTCTCCTTGTGAATAAGGACTTCTGATTGGAGACCATCTCTCTCAATAATAACTGCATCCAAATTGCCCTTCAACGACTCAATACAATTATTCATTTCACGAAGGGCAGCTTCCATTTCGACAAGTTCCGCTTCTAATGTCTCGTTTACCTTCCTTGTCTCTGTTAACTCCTCCTCACTGGACTTTTTAGCCTCTAAGGCATTTTCCGTGTTTGCTGTCAGCTCAAGGTTTTTGTTGGAGAGTGATTCAACAGTCTCATGCATTTTTGAGATATCCAGTTGAAGAATGCAGATAATGCCTGTCTTCTCCTGCACTTGAGCTTCAAGTATTTGTCCATTAGCAACTGCTTCATCAAACTCACGCAATTTCACTGCATGCTCATCTTCTAAAGCCTTAAAAGAAGCCGCCAATTCTTCAATTTTGTCTTTTTGGTCCTTGGTGTTTGATGCAGATTCTTGCAACATGCTTAGATCGAATAACAATCCTTTTAGAACATCATCCTTCCTTGATAACTCAGTCTGAAGGGTAGAATTTTCTGATATGAGCTCTTTGGAAAGTTCTTCCAAGCTCTCCAGCTCATCCATGAACCTATGTATCATTTCCATAACTTCTCTCATCTCTTTGTGCATTTTTTCGGAAGTAGCGCTGCCATCATACAGTGTTTGAGATATTCTGCTACCCACTGTTTCTACATTTGCAACCGAGTCATGACATAAAGAGAGGAACTCGATATTGTGTTTCACTTGAGATTGGAGTTCATTTCTCAAGGAAACATTCTCTTGCTTCAAAGAATAAACTCTGTCAACATGGATTTGCAAATCCTGGGCTTTGGAGCATAACTCATCCCTAGCAACGGATTCAGAAAGTTGGAGTTCCGACAGTTCTGGTCGTACCCTGTCCAGGTCAGCCTTTAAATTGGAAATTTGGGACTTCAGGGAAGTAATTTCATCTAGCAATCGATTATTCTCTTTATCAACTGCATCTGTATGGCTTATATATGACTCAATTTCAGATTTCTTCTCCTCCAAATTTCCATTAACTGAACAAAATTCTGCCTTCACCTTCCTTAGTTCATTTTCCAAACACCCATTTTCCTCCTCAAGACAGCTCATCTTGCTTAGCTCAACGTCTTTCATCCTTAACTCATTTTGAAGTTCGGCTAATGACGCTTCCAACAAGGAAATGTCATCCTGCAACACTTTGTTTTGTTGATCAAGGGCTGAGATAGAGCTGGACGAAATCTCTAGAGCATCTTCCTTTGTCTTAATATCTTCCATTAATCTTTCATACTCAGCTTCAAGATTTTGCAGCTGGGTCAACAGTCTCATCTTTGCTTCTGTCACTTCACCTAGTTCACCTTTCAATGTTTCGTGTGAAAGAGCAACACCCTTTAGCAATTGAATATCTTGCTCAAGAGCCTCATTTGTTTTGCCCATATCTGCAATTGTTGCGTTGCTTTCATTTATCTTTGATAAAAACTCCTGCCTCGCGCTTTGCGCTTCCTTGACTCCTTTCTGTAGGAGAGAAACCTCAACTTCCTTGTCGACAGAGATCGATTCCATCAACTCTGCATCAACTGTGAGAAGAATCAACTCTCTCTTGAAATCGTGAAGAACAGCAGAGAAACTTAGCTTTTCCTTTTCCATCTTAGCTTTTTGGAGAGCCATCTGTTCTAACTCTGACACCAGAATAAGCAACTCAAAGCCCTTAGCAGAAAGTTCCAGCACGAAATTCTCCTCCTGAGATTTTAACACTTCATCCCGCTCCTTCGCAAATTTTTCTTGATCCACCAGTGATGCAACAATATTCTTGTTATTTAGGTCCAACTCCTTTGTCAACATGGCAAGCTCAGATCCCATGTGATTAGACCTTCGCAACATTGACTCCTCTTGGAGCTGTAGATCTAATATTCTCTTCTCAAAAGAAGTTAGCTTCACAGTGAGTTCACCGGTTTCATCTTCTTTCCTTGAGATGCGATCAAAACCACTCTTGATGTCAGCCAATAGCTTACCCTTCAGGATTCTACACATTTCTAGCTCCCTTCTCGACTTGAAATTATGTTCCCGCAACTCTGATATGACAGAATTTGACTCAGAGAGCCCATGGTGAAGCAAACCTTTTTCTGCATTCAGCCCAGTTACTGTTTCCAACAGTATTCCCATGTGACAAAGGTGTAGGACAGAGACAGCACAATCCTTGACAAAAATCTCAGACCAGATGTCCTCAATCCATGAATGCATCAACTTTCTTGAGCTTTGAAGTTGGGACTTCATGCAAAGGAACTCAGAGGCTATAGATGCAAAATCTTGGTTAAAAGTGCTCTGGACCTGTGAATTGATACCCTCCAGCTCCAAGACTAGATTCTTCATTTCTGACAAATCTGAAGCATAGAGTTTCTCTAATTTTTCATAATGGCAATCCTTCTGATCATTGGCTGTTTGCAAGCTCTGAACCTCTTGGATTAGGATATCGTTCTCAGTGATCAAGGAGAACCTCATCCTCTTCAGCTCTTCAGTTTCAAGCTTCGCGGTTTCATTTGCTATAACTAGCTCATTTATCATAATATCTGCATCTTTCATGGTATCTTGGGCCTCTTCAAATTTAGCAAGTATGCAAGAAGCCTCAGCCATTTTCTGGACCGCAACTGCCTTTGCATCACCAAGTTCAAGCTCAAGTAGCTGTAGCAATTAAGGAGGGAGAATAAAAATCAAAGGCAGTTCTTATGTATAAAAAGAGGAACAACAGCTACCATTGAGTGTATATTCACAGTGATCGAGTTCACTTAAGTAAAACGTAGACCATCTCCAACCATTAACTAAAATTTTTCACTTGATATGAAGCAATCAAATGGGCAAGCTTAAATTGGCCAAAATCAAGTCCAAGGATATTTGAGTAAACGCTTCAGTAGTGTCATTGTTGTTAATTTGGAAGACACAAAATGAACTTAAAACATTTCAGTAAAGATTTGATGTGATTAATAATTTGAGCAAAACTCAGTTTGATAGAGGTTTGAGTCAAGGAGTAAAGGGAGTTTCAAGGTATAATTTTAACCAAATTTAAGTTTGAGTGCAGATTTGAGCAAGGGCCGGAGATGGTCTAACAGAGACTATACAATCTGAGAATACAGTGGTTTGGAAGGACATAAATTGTCAAGAGAAGTTCAAATCTCAAAGCAACAAGAGAAAAAAACTATCTGGAAAAAGAAAATTACACTAGAAATAGCTTACCTACCTCTTTTTCCTGGCACCATGTACTACCAGCATTTTGCCCGGCTTCTTCAACAGTCCGCAGCTTATGATCCAGAGATTCCATCTTGAATCCAAACACCTCGTCAAAGTTAATCATAGCTGCTTGTAGGGAAAGCACCTGAGTCAGAACATTTTTGATGCTCTCCTTACTTTCTTTTTCAGACATCCACACCTTTTCTTTCTCAAAACGCAGTCTGGTCATCTCAGCTTGCACTCCTTTTAAGCTATCAAGAGCGGATTCTATTTCCTTTTTGAGAAGAATAATGGTAGCATCTCTGTCACTCTCATCCTTCCGAATTCTTCCAGATGCGAGGTTTTTCTGAACAGATGAATATTCATGTGGATCCTCTGGAATCTCCCTTTTCAGGTCCTCAACAACATATGAATCTATGTTGCTGATTTCTTGTCTTGTTTCACTACCTGTCTGCAACAAGACCAAGATGAGTAGAATTACAAATTCAAACCCGTCACCCAAAAATATGATACTACATAAGAAGGGAAATTTACAAGAAGACCTAAACTGTCAGTCAAGAAACCAAGAAAAAGCTTACCCATGCTTCACATACGCCATCAGTCAACAGAGAAACATGACTTGTAATAGCATTATCTTCCTCACCATTTGGAACCTTCTCTGCATATTCATTCATGCAATACTTGATTGCTGAAACACCATTTTTTAGCTCAGCAAGTTTCTCAGTGGTCTTCAAAATGTCACTTTCTCGTGCTTCTTCAAACTTCTGTTCCATAACACAAGCTCGCTTCTGCTCCTGAGAAAGCTGCAGTCGTAGCTCACTGCAACTTTCCTTGGACAGATCCAGTTCTCTTGCAAGGGACTCAATCTGTCTCTTTGCTTCATCAATTTCAGCAGTCCGAGTACTCAGAGAAACATCCTTATGCTCTAACGCATCAAGATGAGTAGAATTTATCTCAGAGAACCTATTCACAATGACAAAAGCAACCGTTGCGCAGATTGATGCTTTTTGAATTTCCTCTTCCCCATGCTTAATCCTCTTCTCCAGCTCTTCTGTGGTAGACTTTCTTGAGTTCAACTGAGATGACAACAGGAGGATTTCTTTCTCCTTTTCCCTGCACTCTTGCTCGTGTGCTTCAGTAATAACCAAAGTCGCCCCTCTCAAAGACCTTAGCATGCACTCCATTTCACTTATTCTTTTGTCAGCATCTTCCAAGCATTGGTTGAGGTTTTCAATCAAAAACTCCTTTTCGGATAGTACTTTTCTTATCCTACCAACTTGCTCAGGGATTTCATTTCTTTTCCAAGGAAAGGAAGTGGAAACAGAATCCAGCTGATCCGATGCATGTTTGAGCGCCTCATGCCCATCAGAAAGAAGAAGTTCAATCTCACCGGTCAACAATTCCCACTCTTTGGACATTGTTCTTGATTCTTTATCTTTCTCTTCTAGCTTTTCGCCTAAAACTGTGTTATCTTGCTCCATGAGATGCATTTTTTCCTGAAGGTCCTTCAATTCAGTTTGCAGACCCAACAATCTCTCTTCAGTCTCTGTCTCTCTTTTACTACTTTCTTCTACGTGTTGCTGAAGAATAGAGATTTCATCCTGCAAGCAGACAATCACCTCAGCAGTTTCAGCCTCAACTTGCCTTCTGACTTCATCCATTTCTTCTTCATTAGATTCTTGAAATTCAAGATCACTTTGATACCGTGTATTCAACCTCCTCGCCTTTTCAAGAGAGCTGTGCATCTTCTTTAACTTCCCCTGTAAAGAAGAGTCCTCACTTCCAGA
Organism: Rhododendron griersonianum; assembly: GCA_018127125.1. Taxonomy (NCBI): domain Eukaryota; kingdom Viridiplantae; phylum Streptophyta; class Magnoliopsida; order Ericales; family Ericaceae; genus Rhododendron; species Rhododendron griersonianum. The sequence continues at coordinate 12,935,392 of CM030792.1, read as the reverse complement.
ACACTTGAACGATCGGGGAGCTCTTAATTCTTGACAAAATATTTGCTCCTTCAAAGTAGAGATTTCAAGCTCCTGTTTACTCAAAAGCTCTGCATAGTGGCTGTTACTGCTCCTAAGATCCTCCATTTCATTGATCGAAAGTATTTGTTGAGACTCCAGAGCTTCAATAACAGATTTTGCTTCCTTAAGCTCTTCCTTCACATCTTCAAATAGTCTAGTTATCAACAAAATGTTTTCTTTTGTCTTCTCGAGATCCCTATTCAAGCACAGTTCCCTTGCCTGTACTTGCGCATGAGATGACCTTTCTTCTTTGAGCATGATATTTAAAATATCCACTTCCAGTTGTAATTTCATGACTTCTTCTGCGTGTTCCAACAGATTTTCATTCTTTGCCTGTCCATTCCGTCCATTCTCTTCTTGAGCTGCCTTAATTGATTGATCCAAAGGTGGAGCTTCTAATATGGGCTCCTGGAAGTCATGATATTACCACCCATTAAGAGGAATTTCGTGGATGAATGAACATATCACAGACAAAAAGAAGAACAAAGAAAAATCTGTCATGTTTTTCTTGGTTACGCCATCTATAATGAGAGAGCTTGGGCTAATGGAGGATCATTCCATAAGCACCATCCATCATTTGTTTCTCTCCCTTTCGTTGGTCTTTTTCTTTCTATATTTTTCTCATTGACTCCACAAATGAGTCTCCAATCACTAGAAATCAATTAGCTATCTAACTTCCTATCCACATAAAGCTCTATTACTAAAAGTACCTTTATGACTTCAACGCTGCTGTCATGATCATGGGTTGCAGTTTTGAGGTTACTTAGTGAAGCATGCAGATCATCAATTTCTCTGTGGTAGACAGAGAAAAAGAATTAAAAATTATTAACATCTCGAGATGCAAAACAAGGAAAAAGTTGACAAAATACCTTCTGAGCCTTGCATTTTCCTCTAAGCAAGAGCTTAGGTTATTCCTGCACTCTTCTAACTCGCTGAGCGTCTTATTCAGCTGAAACAGTGAGGAGCGAATGTGAGATGAGTTCCAAAGAATAAGGAAGTCACATGTGTTCATTCGGATTTTATTCACCAACCTCGAAGTGGAGCAAATCATTTTCTTTTCTGACATGTTGAGCTTCCTGTTCCCAAGGGAAGAATTAGTGAAGATTGGAAAAATAAAAATCTGCTTTTCAAGACGAATTTGAAAATGAAATCTGAACCGTTTTAAATATACCTGATAAGGCAGGTCCACTTTTGGATGGTTATGTTGCTTTGAGTTGCCATCAAGAAAACACACCAGCTGCAAACAGATGAAAATCCCAACAAGTTACACACAAAAAAAAAAAAAAAGAGAACTGTGGAAATGAAAAGAAAAATACAATCTCTGTTTAGATTCTGTAGATACCTGGTCCCGCAGTTCAGATACTTCAGCTAGCAGCATTTCCTTCTCCCCTTCTTCGTAGAAATCCTGAAACCTATGCATGCCAAAACGGAAAAATAAAAATACAGTACTGAAGTTTTGGTGGACAAAAGTATTTTGTTGACAAAAGCTACCTTCTAAGTTGTTCTAAAAGCCTGATATTCTCCAGAGCAAAACGAGTCACTTCTGGGTTTCTCTCAACTTTTGCTTGAAGGAGCTGAATCTCTTCAGAGAGTGCACTGTTCTCTTCCAGTAAATAAGTATCTGCCGGTAGTAAGCCACCAACAACTGACTCCATTCTTTGAATTTTGTCCTCTCGAAACTTCAACATCATTTTTGTGCACCTAGTGTCCTCCTCTCTTTGACGAACCTGAGTAATATGGTTTAGAAATTATAATGAAGTCCCAAAGGCAACAAAATCTTCCATTTTCCACCATAACCTGGTCTCCAGTTACCCTAGGCAAAAGAGAAGGAACAAATAAATAATATAAATTAAGTCAAGTTACCAGACGATTCAGCTGCTCGATTTCAGCTTCAAGTTGCTTTATAGAAGTTTCTGCCATTTTTTCCCTTCTCAAGGCACCAGCAAGTGTGCACTCCAATGATTTTAACTAAAGGGATAAGAAAGGAAAGCCTTAGCAGAACATTATATATCATCTGCTAAAATATTCATGGAACTTATTTTATTTCTTCCGTTTCTTAACCAAAAAACAAGTAAAAGCCGACGGAGGTTGACTAATCAACTATTTATTCCATATCTTTTGCGCCCTTCCATGGTGGAGTTCCTCGTCACCCAAAAAGGCAAGGAAAGAAGAAAAAACAACTTTAATTTTTACAATCCAGCTTTGAGCCCATCTCTATTTCCCTTTTTCAAAATGTCATTCGTCCCATGGCACTATGAGGAACCGATTCAAGCATAATAGTCAACAAAGTGTACCTGTTTAGTAGACAATTTAAGAACACATTTGTCTGTTTGCTGTAGATCCATCTCGGCACTGTCATGTTCTTGTGTTATATCTATCATGTCTTCTGGACCAAACGACAGAGCCCTGGAGACATTCTGACGTTTGAGGGCAGAAAGCTCCTCCTATTCAAGAACAGCTACTTGTTAGTAAATGTAGAGAAGTAGACCGTGACATTTGTAGAAGATGACTAAAATATTAGTAGTTCAACACCAACTTTTAAGAGCCGTATCTGGTGTTGTAGTGCGATGACATCCCCCGAAGAATCTTCATTCACAACAGCCTTCACCATGACAAATGCCAAAATGCATGGGTCAGGACTCAGAATCCATAACGACAAGTGTCTTATTCATGTCATACTTCATTACGTGCAAAGAGAAGCTTACATTGTTCTGAATAAGTTTTGCACGTTGAGCAAACTTCAAAGTATTCAGCGTTTCAGCAGCACAGCTGGAAAGGGCAAAAACTGTTAGAACATTCCATAAAAAAACCTTCAAGATCAAAAGAGGCAGAACAGGTATATCACAAATAGACTAACCAGATGGACGGGCTGACATTGGCAATTATCATCGTTTTCGAGTTTCCACCAAGTGAGTCCTGCATTGGCTCATGTTAACGGCGAAACAAATAGCACATGTAAGTCTGATGGAGGCAAAGGACATGGACTTAGAACTCACCTGAAGAAGAAAGGTCAGCCTTGAATCTCTGTAGGGAACATGTTTCGGCTTCCCATTCGCCACGTCCACTAGAACCATTATCACATGACTGCCAAACAAAATATTTACTCACAGAATCAAGAAACAAGAGCAGGTGGCAAATACATACAAGGGAAGGTGATGGGGACATCAAAACCAGCAAATATATAGCTGTAAGAGAAATTTAGTAACTGGTGTAGTACCCGAGAGTAGATAGTGATTTGTTAATATTAGCAGCTTCCTTTAAACGTTCACCTTCAGCACCAGAACTTTTCTGCCTGTGAAAGTGAATGATACATTAGTGGCCGTAACATGACTGAACTATTTGAGTTTTTCTTTCTTTTTTTTTGGAAGGACCAATGCATTACCTTTCTGAGCCGGCAAGATCAACAAGGTTTAGCCTTGAGAACCGTAGGTTAGACATGGCATCCTTTTCCCACCTACTCTCTATTACGCAGGTAAAGACACTGTGCGAACGACTACTCTCTCTATTCATGTTGGTGGAAGCGACTTTCCTATTTGAAGAACCCTATTGCAAATTTCCAATTAGTCAAGGCTTAATGATAAGGTATAATAACTAGAGACAAACAGAAAGAGAGGGAGATAGCATAGCCAAAGCAGACGAGATAATAATGTAAGGTTTGTAACCTGACTCAAAAGCTTAAGAATATCACCCACTGTCTGCACTTCAAATTCTGAGAGATTATCCACATAAACACCCTTTTGCGTATCCTCACGCAGCTGCAAAAATCATAACAGAACAAAGTCAATACGATATCATTTCCAAGACTCCAAAGTTCAAGGACGAACTGATCTTACTAGCAAGTTTGTGGATGAAGGATCAAGAAGATCGCAAATTTGTTCATTGTAGATCTCCAAGAAAGAGCACTTGCAGTAGTATTTTAATCTCTCATCTCTTCGACTTTCCTCTTCCTGCTCGTAGAAGAATTCAAGGGAAGAATAAATTAGTTGCAGCTACAATACTCAAACATAATCAAAAGCTGTGGTAGAAAGATCAGACAAAGGATCTTGGACTTACAGCTCTGATTCTTGCAAACAAGAATTCAAATATGCGCGGTGTCATTCCGCGATGTGGACTCGGCTTAAGTTCTAACTCTTCAATCTCTCCGAGCATGGTGAATGTTTTCCCACTTCCTGTCTACATGATTAAACTTATCCTCATCAAAAAAAGATGTTTATTCTGTTTCAAATTAAATAAAGAAAAAAAAGAAGAGGAGACACGTCTATGATCATTAATTGCCCAATATGCGTAAAGAGTTCAAGCTCAAATTCATAAAGTTTATTGACCACCATAGACTTCCCCAAATTATATAGAAATTTTGTTTGACCAATCATAAGTAGTTTGCATGACAACATAATTAGAATGGGAAGCATCATTCAATCAATCAAAAATAGAAATCAGATGAGATAAAGAAAACTTTCTCAACACTTCGTAACAAACTGCCATTTTTCCACGCTGCGACACACACAAGAAATTGAAGTTATAGGAGCGTCTACGTATTACAACAAATCATATATTCCCTTCCTCCATGAACTATGAATAAGATTTGGATGCTGGGGTAAGAAATTTTTTTATCTCCTTCTTCCCATCAGGTTGAAACACGAAGGTTTAGCATGTGTAAAAGGGGGTGGTACTCGAATGGACAACTTATTAAGGAGTGCTATGTATTACAGCAATGTCCTCATATATCCTTGCCAACATATTTATACATGCAATAGAAATGGATTTCTCCTTGTCTATCTTCAGTAATGGAGTTGAAGAAAATTAAAAAACCACAACTTTGAAATACCTGCCCATAGGCGAACATACAGCTATTATAGCCAGACAAACAATTCTCAACCATTGGCAGACCAACCATCCTGAAAAGTGTTTCCTGCAAAAATTAAAATCATTCAAACAACATGTAACATAGTATCATACCATGGAACTTCATTAGAGAACTGTATTTCTTTCTTAATTCTAACTAGACCTGGTCAACTGTTTCACACGCGACATGATCGAATGTAAATCGAGTTTCCGGCTGCCCAGTCCACGTGATGCATTGAGCACTCTCTTGTTTCAAGCACCTATGGTAGCCGTTCATGCTTCTCTCCATGCTATTCAGTGGGCGAACCCGTATCAAAACCTAAACCAATTCAAAATTCAACATAAGCTCTGATGAATAAGGCGATTTAATCAAACAAGATTGAAAAAAGAAAAGGAAAAATAACTTACTTGCACATTATGCTCCATCCAAAACGACGGATCTTCCTTGAGATCAAAATGTGGAACATCAACTGTATTAACAACAGAGGAAGAACTACAAGAAATCGGAAGCCCTTTGGCCATCGCGACATAGTTCCCAACTCGAGGACCGCCATTGACATGAGGCCTAGAAACACTGGCTGGACAATATCCCGGATTCGGGGGTTTCGACACACTCTTAGTTGGGGTGCTTTGTGTCGAATTGCATTCCGTATAACTTGAAGTAGCATTAGGTCTCCCCACTGTCCGAGTTGACCTGGGAGTAGCCATACTACCAAAACCCCCATTCCCAACCCCTCTGCTTGCTTGGCTCACATAGCCAGTCACATCACTGCGCCCCTCATCACGCGCTTCACTCATAAACAAACTGGATTCATTCTTCTGGGCCCACCCAAACCGGTTCTTCGCAGAAACTCCCGACTTTTCAGGAGTTCGACTGGGCATTGTGCTTTTAGGCTTCGTAGGTGTTCTTTCAATCTTAGTACTCCTACCACCCAAATCTTGTTCTACAACAGATTTGGGATTAGGGTTTGGTTCTTGAATTGTGTTTAGTGGGGCCCTGACTGGGTCTGTGGTGATTTGAGCAACCAAAGAGTCCCTAGGGTTTACTGGCACATTCTCAAATTCCTCTGCGTTGGAGTTCTTGCCCGAATACCGGCGCGAGGACTTGATATCCCTCAACATTCTAACACATAAGAAAACCCCCAAATAAGGTCAAGAAATTTGGAAAATTTTGAATTGGAAACGAGATAGTAGTAAAAGTGAAGGTACCTGAAAGAGGAAGTGAGAAAGAGGATACCCAATTGACGAGACCCTGAAATTGCTGGTTGTTTTTTCTAGGGTTTCAGTAAAAATCTTTGCAGTGGTTCTTCATTCAAGAACACACTCTGTGTCTAATTTCTTTCCAGTATCTGGATTCTGAACTAGAACATCTCTCTCTCTCTCTCTCTCTCTCAGTGGTTCTTGAAATCTTTTCAAACAGTGGTTCTTGAAATCTTTTCCAACAATGGTTCTTGAAATCTTTACAACATCTCTCTTTCTCTCTCTAATTTCTTTCCTAGTTTCTTGGTCCTGAACTAGAACCTCTCTCTCTCTCTCTCTCTCTCTCTCTCTCTCTGTGGTTCTTGAAATCTTTGGGAAAAGAAAGAAATGGGTTGTTGTCTGTTTTTCAAATTGTGGGGTCTGAGATCTGACACAGTGTTTTGGAAGGTGAACCAGATTGGGAAAACGGACGGCCGAGATGGTGTCTTAGATTTTGTAAACCGTCACCGCGCTTGCGTTTTGAATTGTGTGTGGGCCCAATGGCTTCTTTTCTTTTTTCAAAGAGAAAAGTATGGAAATTTGGAGGGGCAGTAGTAATGGCTAGTAACGGCTACATTTTTCAATTTCAAGTTACAGGGGTAGTAGATAGGGACTTTTTAATTATTTGAATTTGAGAATAAATTAAATTTGTCAACGGTGCTTCACTAAAGTTGTGGCTTTCTTAATTCTAATATTTTATAGTTTAAAATGCCAATCATGTCTAGATATGTATTTAGGCTGCGTTCTTATGAACTTAACTTAAATCTGATAATTTTATTCTTATTTAAATTTTTTTTGCGTGACTATTTTTGCTAAAAAATGGTTGTTTTTCAAAATACTTGGGTAAAAGTAAAAAAAAATATTTTTCCGATTCCTCTCGTCGAGACAAATCAATAACCCACAAAAGTTTGGCGCAAAACTAACAAATGCGAAAAAAAAATTCAAATAAGGACAAAATTATCATATTTAAGTTAAGTTTAAGTTAACGCAGCCTTATTATATATCTTCACATGTAAAGTAACACATTCAGGCCGCTAAGGGTTTATTTTTTAAATTAAAAATGACGTATTGTGAGAGAATAACTTGTCTCGTAAAATAAAATAAAAAAGTACTTAAAAAATAAAAATCTTAGTAAAACAGGGTTACTTGACTACTGTATCTCTTTAATGGTATGCAACCATTATAGTATTGCTCGAATAGAAAAAGCTGCTAATTTTGTTATTCCTTTTTTTGTTAACGGCACCCCCTGCAAGTGTATTTTTGGTGCAAAATATACTTGCAGGGGAGTGCTGTTAACAAAAAAAAAAAGAATGGCAAAATCATTTTCCATAGAAAAATAACACATTAATTTCATTTCACAGTCAATATCCGTTAAATGTAACTGTCATACAACTTTGATCTAACATGCAAGATCAACCCCCAACAGACATATGCAACTCAGCACAACACAGTGTGGAAAAGAAAGCAATAATAAGATACAGAAATGCTATCCACACAGATAGTATGTGCACAGATCGTGCATATACGGTTTCGTGGGGCCTATTACGGGGTCCTCACAAATGATCCAAGCCGTCCGTTAGCTTTAAAATGATTTTCTAAGTCTTCACATAAAAATCAGCTCAAATCCGATACTTTTAAATGCTTAATATGCCTAATGTAATCATTCAAATTTTCGATTAACTTTAGGATTTTGAAATCTGAAGAAACATTTAGACGATAGAATCAAGCACTTAAAGGTATTGGATTGAACTGATTTTTTACTTGATGACTTAGAAAATTATTTTAAAACTAATGGATGGCTTGGATTGTTTTTGGGGACCCGGTAATGGGCCCCACGGAGTTGTATGTGCACGATCTGTGCACATCCAGTCTGTGTTGATAACATTTCTGAATAAGATATGACACATGATTTTATTTGTTAATATCACTCCTCTTGTTGTTTTTATTATGGTGAATTTACTAAAACACCCTTGCATTTAGAAAGTGAGAAAAAGCTAGCATCATAAAGTGCAAGGGTATTTTAATAAATTCACCCTAATAAAAACAAAAAGGAGAGTATAGCATTAACAAATAAAAGAGTCGCAAAATCATTAGCCGAAGATATAAATATTTTATTCATACAAAGCACTATGGTAAGCTCTAAAACAACTTATCTATGGTTGTACATAAATAGACAATACAACTCAACACAACGCTGTATGGTCATTTACATCCGGTCATGCGATCGATCGTCACGGTACGAACTGATTAAGAAATGGGCCGCTAATTTTAGGCCAACCCAGATTTTTCCCGGATTACTCTGCTGCAATCTTGAAATCAGAAACTTGGAGGTTTTCGCCATCTAACTTCTTGAAATTACTGCGCCTTCTAGTGGCAACAAACTTTCCCCAGTTGAAGGGCTTGTACTTAGCTGGGTTCTTCTGGTGATCTATCAGCTCTTTCAGGGGCTCCACATTGACATAGTGTGCTGGGTTGAAGAAGAATCCAATTGAAAACCTCTCCCTCTCAGAGTTCACTATGGCCCTGTGCTCCACACTCTCATACACGTCATTGGTCCAAGCCTGTAAACCAAACAAGAAAATTAAAATTAAAAAACCATTTGTAAATTAAATAAGGATCGATTAATTACAAAATCTCCACAAAAAAAAAACAACATTTTTCTATAGAGATATTCTGGTTACCTGCACAATGGCACCAAGATTAACAATATAGGCATCAGGGATGGGTTCAACTCGAATCCACGCCCCCCCTGCTTTCCGCTTCACTTCCAATCCTCCCACGTCGTCTTGAGCCAAAATGGTTAAACCAACGGAATCCTTGTGTGGACCGACGCCAAGAGCAACGTCAGGGGTTGGGCAGGGCGGATAGTGATTGATCCAGACAAGGCTTGCGTGATCTTTGAAGAAGCCATCCAAATGGTTTTCTGGCAATCCTAAGCTCAAGGAAATGAGTTGCAATAGCTTGAAAGCTAGGTTTTTCACTTCAAGAGCGTATTCTTGGCATGCCTCCCTGTGGTTAATTAATTGAGCCAATTTATCAAAATATTGCCAATCCCTTTTATAATGCTTTAAAGAACTACTCCTCAAGAAATACCATCTTCCAGATCAGAAGAAAAAGAAAAGAAATGCAATCTTCAAATTATTTCGAACATAATGCAGAGAAAGTAGTCCAGATTACAAGACTTCTAATATTCTTCTAATTTGAAATTCGGTCATCTCGCGGCTTTTTGTGCGTATACGTAGATAGTTCATGAATTTATCGCTTTTGTATCCGAAAGATGAACTACTTTTCTTCTGGAAGAAAAACGTGATGAATTGCATGAAAAATCTACAAACAGTAACTATTGAAGATATAAATAATAAAGTTATATCCATCATGATCTTTAACATTTTTAATCTTTCTGATGAATTCATGATTAACAATCTAATAGCTAGTAAGCTACTCCAACGCAACAGTATATCGGACCATCTGAGCGAGGCCCATGACGGTCCCACGAGTCCGAACTGCATAGATACTCAAGTGGGTTAGCTAGAGAGAAATTCAACAGTATATCGGACCATATGGGCGAGGCCCATGATGGTCCCACGAGTCCGAACTGCATAAATACTCAAGTGGGCTAGCTAGAGAGAAATTAAGAAACTAGCTAGCTTGATTCTTACCGGAAATTAGGAGGGTATTCCGGCCACCGATTATGCATCTCCATGAGCTCCTTGTCGTCGGGATCATGGGAAACCGGCATCACTATTGGACTCTCAACGGCAAGATCAAACAACTCTTTCCAGTCCTTAACGTTCTTTGTATGTTCAGAGTCGTAGTAACCCAATGGGTTTACTTCATCCCTCTTCACCTGTCCAAGTACAGGTAAATTCAAATAACAAAGAAATTTCTAAGGAAATTTTTAATAGAGTTGGAAATCCTGCCTCCACCGCTGTCTAAGGCCCCGTTCCAGAAATGGAAAAAGCTCTTCTTTTTTGTCCAATAAGAAGGGGAGTTCCTGAAAAATAAGAAGGCTTGGAAGAATTTATATAGGTTCCATGAGGGCCGGCGGAGGGAAATCGGTCCGGCGGCCGCGCCGGGCCGTCTCCGGCCACCGGACGGCCGATCCGAGCCGTCCAAAAATTCTAAAAAAAAAACCAAGGGGGCCGAAGCGGGAATCAACGGCATCCGAGGTGTGTAGGGTGCTTGATCCGAGCACCCCTTTTCCGTGTACATATGAGTTAGGCGGAGGGAAATCGGTCCGGCGGCCGCGCCGAGCCGTCTCCGGCCACCAGATGGCCGATCCGAGCCGTCCAAAAATTCTAAAAAAAAAACCAAGGGGGCTAACGCGGGAATCAACGGCATCCGAGGTGTGTAGGGTGCTTGATCCGAGCACCCCTTTTCCGTGTACATATGAACTGGCCCCTTGGTTTTTTTTTTAGAATTTTTGGACGGCTCAGATCGGCCGTCCGGTGGCCGGAGACGGCCCGGCGCGGCCGCCGGACCGATTTCCCTCCGCCGGCCCCCATATTGGTAAAAACAGTCTTCTTTTTGTAAAGGCAACTTCAAGCTCAAAAATCATGTGTTTACGCAAATAATTTTCCTATCACAATGGATCTTGTTTGATAGATCTCATTGAGATATTTAATACGGTGAAAAAAAATTATTTTATTTTTTTTCATTTATATTATTTTTGAGTTTGAAAATGTGAAAGAAACTTTTTGTTTGGAAAAAATAAGAAGAGTGGATTATTTTTGAATGAGAAGTGAAGGAAATAAGTACTTATTTTTTAAGAAGGTTTCCAGAACGGAGCCTAAAAATACTACACCGCTCCAGAGATTTCGAGCGTAAAATTACAAACATTTTACGTACCTTCCCTTTTTCCTCCTTGGACTGTGCAAAGAACTCTCTCGCCGCCGACTCGATATTCCGGCGCAATTCTAGGGAGGCTCCATGGTTGACAACTTGGAAGAATCCCCATTCCTTGCATGCATCCCTTATCTCAGCTAAAAGGTTTGATTCCGCCGAGAGATCGATCAACGGTATGTTTTCGGCCTCGGTGAATATGGCATGCTTGGGATAAGCTGAATCCACTACATCCACCATAGTTATGGATTGGAAGATGTACCTAGCTAGCTCGTTACTAGTAATTTCTCTGTTTTGGGTTTTGCTGAAATAATTTGTTTTGAAGGATTGAGTTGTTTCAAATGCTATTTGATCAGACAGTGATATATATAGAACAAAAGTGAGACTGAATTTGGACAAGTTTTGGTACCACATTAGGAGGAGTTTTTCAGTGCCGAGCGGGTATTACTGACGTGGTATCCGCTCGGCGCATCTGAGCCGTCCGATACACTTTTGGACGGCTCGGATTGAAACCCTCTCTCTCCTCTCACCTCAACACTTTATCTCTTTCCAAATCTGAACCGTTCAAACACGCAATGGACTGCTCGGATTCGCGAGCGGGCACCACGTGGTACCCGCTCGGCACTGAAAAATTTTCCCCACATTAGAGATAAGGGGAAACTAGTCAAAGCCAGCTTGCACCATTTTCTAGGGTTTTCTCACGCATGGCGTATAATGTACTAGTTACAAAAGCATATTTGAAAATTTTTAACTTTTAAAAAGAATCCTTATCGGTTAAACTAGCAAGTTACTATTCCTAATATAGGAGTACAATTCAAATCCAACTTTTCTAGTACAGGTAATTATGTTGAACATTCCAAACTATCAGACTTGCCATGACCCCCATAAACCATCATATCTATTTTAGATAACCTTCCTGAGAGCAAGTCCAATGATTTTGGCAAAATGGCCTTAGCCATTCCCAAAAAAATGTCCACGAATAGTGTCATTTGGCCAAAAAATGGTAATGTTGGTGCAATGGTGCAGGGTTACTTTTCTGGCCATTCTTCTCCATAATTCTATGTGGACCCTATTTTCAGTTAGTTGTGTGGGTCCAACTGAGAAAAAGAAGGGTTTGGTGGTGGCTTTGGTGATGTGGCAGAAATGACTTGAGCCATTTTTGGTGCCATTTTGGGTGAGAAATGGCTGCACAAATGGCCCAGCCATTTTTATGGCTTCACAAACGGCCACCCATTGGGGTAGGTTTTTTTTTGCCAATATTGCCATTTTGGCACCACTAGACTTGCTCTGAGGGTGCAAGCGAGCCGAGCCCATATCAAGTCGAGTTCAGTTCATTCACTAAACAAGCCTTTATAAACGAGCCAAGCTCAAGCTGTCTAAAACACAAGCGCGACTCAATTACTTCTAAACAAGTCGAGCCAAACCTTGAGCTGCTCCCGAGCAGCTCGATTTGTTTGCAGTCCTACACACAACACACCAATGTCCAATATGGGACCCACTCGGAGCCCAGTTATTTGATCTAAATCCTACAATGTCTTCTTCATCTTAACGAGTAGTATTCATGCAACATTTCAATAGGATCGGTCGAGCATCTATAACCATGTGATCAAAACACATTTACCTTACCGTTCATTTTCAAGCAGGGCCAGCCCAAGGTATTTGGGTGCTCAAGGCCTGTTCTAAGAATAGTGCCCTAAACGCTTGATAATTTTTACGGAAAAAAATAAATAAATAGTCACAGTACGAGAAACAAGTTGCAAATTGAGCCTTTGCTCTGTCAATGTGAGACAAACAAGTTGCAAAACAAAGCCTCCCACCTATAGTCGTACATAGCTAGTTGAAGGAAACAATGAAAGTAAAGAATCTTTTATAAGTAGAAAGTCCTACAGCCTTAGTACCAATATATGCTCTAGGGATTGGGTCTTGCTTCTGAAACTTGGACTAGGCCTTTCCTAAAAAGAGTCATACCCAACCCAAAATTCCGATACTTGTTGCCCACGTGTTGCTTTCACATGTAGCCACTCTGTGAGCAAGTAGAACAGGTGGAGTAGATGGCTTTATAGGTGAGCACTTTGCCAATTGAGCCTTTACTCTATTGATGTGGATAAACAAGTTGCAAAACAAAGCCTTCCACCTATAGTCACACATCACTAGTTGAAAGAAACAATGAAGACAAAGAATCTTTTACAAGTAGAAAGTCCTACAGCCTCAGCACCAATGCTCTAGGCACTGGGCTTTGCTTCTGAAATTTGGATTGAGCATTTCCTAAAAAGAGTCCTACCTAATCCAAATATTAAAAAAAATTAGAGTGCCTCAAAAATTGGGCAATTTGGAGATGTCCAAGACCCATGCCTTGTGGGCCTTGTGCCTGGGCCCGCCCTGTTTTCAAGTCTTGTTCCCTAGCCCTGGGGATGATATTCATTCATGTCTTCTTCTCAGCAACATATTGGAGCATAGGAATACATGCTCAACTGGAAACCCTTCCTTTTCCACATTGATCTTGTCTTTTATCGTACCCTAAGTATCCTAAACATACTTAGACCAATACACTTGCTGCAAAAAAATTAAGCACCAATTCACCATATTTCATACCAAATCTATTTTATTTCCCCAAGAAATTTTATGGGAACATACTGTCTCCAAAAGCTACAAAAAGAACGAATTTCCAACCCTAACACAAATTCAAAAAGTATCATATATCCAATTCTTCACGAGAGCGCAACAGTGTGGCTGTATAGAATATTCCAAACAGAGACCAGGAACAGTAAAACAATGAAGAACGTATATTTTGGTGGAATATCAAGTAACCGGCATGGAGGTAGAAAGAACTATGTCAGGTATTGGAACCCGTCCTGAATTTTGCCCACAGTTGTGGGTATGAAATATGGTGATTTAGCTGAAGCTTACGCAGCAGCCATAAAAGGTGCTAGTGCCGAGGCGCAAGAAGTCCTTCTACATAAATCTATTTCAGGAAAAAGCCGCTCGAGTATTTGGTTCGTTAAGTAAACGAGCCGAGCTCGAGCTCACTGAAGCTCGGCTCGACTCGGCTAGTTTACACCCCTAGTGCTGGGTCGCAAGAAGTCCTCCTACATATATCTATTCAGGAAAAAGCCGATTTGTTGACAACTACTTTGTAAACAGTGCTTCTCTATACAACTACTACTTTGTAAAATGCCTAATTTTAACAATTAACATCACGCTATAAGTTAGATAAAATTGTAGGAGTAATTAGTTAATTAGCCCATGCATAGCACAAGATTTGCCGCTAGTTATCATGTAGTAGCATGAAGTACTGAGACCGGGGAAGGTGCTGCGCAACCCCATGCTGTGCACGGCAAATTGTCACCGCCCAGGTCTCGCTTTGATGATCGGAATCGTTCATTTCGTAGAGCTTGTCGAGTAGAACAAGTGTACCATAAATCAACTTGATCGGATATCAATAAGTGTCTCATCCGAACATTATTATCTTGAAACAAATTGATCAGAAACACTAGATAAAATTCACTGTTTTTTGGGATCACTTAATAATTTCAAGATAATCGTGTTCTGATGATGCACTTAATGATATCCGATCGATCTGATTTTTGGTACACTTGTTCTACTCGACGAGCTCTACGACATGAACGTTTTCGATTGTCAGAGTGAGACCGGAGCGGCAGTGTTTTGCCGTGCACAGCACCTTCCCCCAGTTCGAAGTATTGTATCTCTTTAGTGGTATGCAACCATTATAGCATTGCTCGAATAATACTAACACATTAACTTCTTTTCACAGTCAATATTCGTCAAATGTAAACTATAAGTATTTATTCATACAAAGCACTATGGTTGTACATAAAAACAGATATAATACAACAACTCAACACAACACTGTTTGTTCGGACCTCTTATTTCTATTCACATCCGGCCACACGATTGATCGTTACAATACATACATACGCAACACGCCATCTTACCATAAGGAAGCTAGCTAGTAGCCAGTCGTACAACTAGACGCAACAGTTTATTCGGACCTCTTATTTCTATTTATAGTCCCGGATTACTCTGCTGCAATCTTGAAATCAGAAATTTGGATGTTTTCGACATCCAACTTCTTGAAATTACTGTGTCTTCTAGTGGCAACGAACTTTCCCCAGTTGAACGGCTTGTACTTCGCTGGGCTCTTCTGGTGATCTATCAGCTCTTTCAGGGGCTCCACATTGACTTGGTGTGCTGGGTTGAAGAAGAATCCAATTGAAAACCTCTCCCTCTCGGAGTTCACCACGGCCCTGTGCTCCACACTCTGGTATATGTCATTGCTCCAAACCTGTAAACCAAACAAGGAAAAAAAAAAAAAAACCATTTGTTAAGGACCTAATTCGTTCGTTGATTGGATAGGCGTCGCATCTCGCTTCCCGGCTGGGCATTTTTCTGTTCTCCGTAAACTTATTTTTCTTCTTCGTTTTGTGTGTTTTATTCGTCTTTTCTGAATTTTTGTTAGATTCGCGTCATACCTTTTGGATTAATCATCAGTCCAACAAGAGAAGTCTAAAAAGTACAAATAATGACAGAAACCCAAAAAAAGAAAAGAAGGTTCACAAGTTTTTGACTTATTTTTTGTCATTATTCAAAAAATTATGAGTTTCGATCAAAATTTTATACTTTTTCGATTCCTCTCGTTGCATCAATAGTTCCTGTGGTAGTCATATTAGTTTCGTGTGCAGGTTTGGTGAATCTAAAATATCAAAAGTGATTATTTTCCCTTTTCTTTTCCCATTCTTTTAAAATTTAAGTGAGTCCACAGCACGAGCATATATATAAAATGTCAAAATAATCTAACTAACTTGAAAAAAAAATACTAAGTATAACAAAATCTGAAAGAAAAAAAAAAAAACTTTTCTATAGAGATATTCTGGTTACCTGCAAAATGGCACCAAGATTAACAATATAGGCATCCGGGATGGGTTCAACCCGAATCCACGCCCCATCTTTCCGCTTCACTTCCAATCCCCCCACATCGTCTTGAGCCAAAATGGTTAAACCACCGGAATCCTTGTGCGGACCGACGCCAAAAGCGGCGTCAGGAGTTGGGCAGGGCGGATAGTGATTGATCCTGATAAAGCTTGCATGGTCTTTGAAGAAGCCATCCAAATGGTTTTCTGGCAATCCTAAGCTCTTGGAAATGAGTTGCAATAGCTTGAAAGCTAGGTTTTTCACTTCAAGAGCGTATTCTTGGCAGGCCTCCCTGTGGTTAATTGAGCCAATTTACGATGTAGAAGTTAGAAAGCTTTTTTGTCGAAGTTTTTTGCTTCTTTCTCATTTAGTAGTACTTTTTTTTGGTTCTACGCGCACCTCAGCTGATCTCCCGGCCGATCCAGTCAAAAACAGACTCATCCACTCCGGGATCAACAGGGAATTCACAAGAAATTACTTTCTTGCAACCTGACCTCAGGAATCGAACTATGGTCAATTGAGTCTGGAGCAAATTCACTAACCAACCGGACTAAACCCTTAGGGTTAAAATTAAGTGAGTAGTATATATTACTAAAGTTTAAAAGGGTTATCAAGAAATGCCATATTCAAATGATTTCAAACAGTAACTATTGAAGATATAAATAACAGAGTTATAATTAATTTTTTAAATAAGTTGGTGGTTAACGATCAATAGTAACCTACAATGCAACGATATATCGGACCATCTGGGCGAGGCCCGTGATGGTCCCACGAGTCCAAACTGCATAAATCAAGTAGGCTGGCTAGAGAGAAACTAGCTAGCTTGATTCTTACCGGAAATTAGGAGGGTATCCCGGCCACCGATTATGCAACTCCACGAGCTCCTTGTCATCGGGATCATGGGAAACCGGCATCACCATTGGACTCTCAACGGCAAGATCAAACAACTCTTTCCAGTCCCTAACGTTCTTTGTATGTTCAGAGTCGTAGTAACCCAATGGGTTTACTTCATCCCTCTTCACCTGTCCAAGTAAAGGTAAATTCAAATAACAAGAAAATTTAATTTGGTAGGTTATATTATTACTATATAGGTTTATTATAACATACTCCATATACGTACAAGAGATTTTTCTGTGCTCTACGAGCCCTCTCGTTAGAAGTGCGTGGGTCCATGCCCGGCTCTGGATATAGGCCCACCAGACGACCGCTTAGGGCCTCCAGTTTTGGGCCCAATAATTGAATTCCTAAATAGTGGAATATATTAAATATTATGTATGTGAACTACTTTACTACTGTGTTGTGTAGCACGGTGATAAGGCGCACATGTTTTGAGCGATTGCGAGTTCGATCCTTGGCTCCTTCAATTTTTAACGCCACAATTTTGCAACTTGTACCCAAAAAAAAAAAAAAAAGGTTTCAAGACAATGCTTTCGGGGCTTGAAATCATGTCTTGAGGTACTAAACTATAAGACTACCTTGTTTCTTATATCGAACAACTAATTACTAATATACTAGAAAAAGAGAGGCCCCATTTTCAAGGCCCACCTAAGGCTTTGGAAATCTCTGGGCCGGATCTGCGTGGCCCCAAACACCTTTTAAATCTACTCGTTCATCCATACTTAGAAAGCGGCACTTTTGCCCAACAATCTTTTACCATCATCTCTCCAAACAATAAATAATCTGACTTTAACCATTTGATATATAGAGTTGGAAATCCTGCCTTCACCACTGTCTAACTCTAAAAATGGTACATTACTTGAGAAATTCCGAGCGTGAAATTAGAATGTTACCTTCCCTTTTTCCTCCTTGGACTGCGCAAAGAACTCTCTCGCCGCCGACTCAATATTCCGACGCAATTCCAGTGAGACTCCATGGTTGACAACTTGGAAGAATCCCCATTCCTTGCTTGCATCCCTTATCTCAGCTAAAAGGTCAGACTCGGCCGAGAGATCGATCAACGGTATGTTTTCGGCCTCGGTGATGGCATGCTTGGGCCTATGTTCAGTGGCATGAAAATAAGCTGAATCCACTACATCCACCATTGTTGAGGATTGGAAGATGCTTGTTAGTAATTTCTCTGTTTTGGGTTGCTGAAATAATTTGCTTTGAAAGATTGAGTTGTTTCGAATTAATGCTACTGATCAGACAATGTTATATATAGAACAAAAGTGGGACTGAATTTGGACAAGTTTTGGTACCACATTAGAGAAGGGGAAACTAGTCAAAGCCTTGTACCATTTCGGTTTCTAGGGTTTTGTCATGCATGGCGTATAATGTACTACTACTATTTACCGGATTCCCAAGTCTATAGCAACACGTTAAAATGTATAGGTCGGCCCGTTCCGCTAAGGTTTTAAGTACTTATTTCCCGTTTTATAAGACAAGTCACTCGCGGTCCATAATCAAAAAAAGAAGAGTTTGGAACATTAAATAACTTGTATCCATTTCCCATTCCGCTAAGGTTTTAAGTACTTATTTTCCGTTTTATAAGACAAGTCATTCTCTCATAATACATCACCTTTAATTCAAAAAGAATAAGTAAAAATAAGTCTTTATTTTCCTTAACAGAACGGGGTGCAAAAGTATATTTGAAAACTGTACTGTAACTTTTAAAAAGAATCCTTATTAGTAGTAGATTTTGGGATTCTAGGGATTTTCTAGAATTTGAAAAGCGATTTAAGACTGACTCCAAAGAAACTGGATTTGGAGTGCTTTTCGAACCAAATTTTAGAGTTTTTACAATTCTAAAAGTTAATTTTTAATTAGTTTAATTATAGCATGCACCACCAGCTTTTACTTCAGCTAAATTACTATCGCCTAATTATGATTTCACAGACATGATAAATAATTATATCCACATCCACTAGAAAATCTATCGTATAAACTAGACTATAAAGTTATAATATTGAATGTATTTTGACAACTACTGCAAGTACGCCAATAGGATCTCTTATTTCAAGGAAAATGAATTTATTAATGATTGTTTTATTTATATTTTTTAAAAATCACTCCCTTTTTATTGGCCTACACTGTTTTTTTTTTGCCTTTACTTAAAAGTAACTTCAAAATATTACCAATAACCATTTTTACTCATGAAATGAACAAATAACTTATTAAGTCTAATTAAATGAAATAGTAACAATATATAATTTACCCCTCAAAAAAAGTAGCAATATGTGTCTTTCTTCCTATCTATGGTTATTTGTTTATTAGAAAATGAGAAAGATAATTTTTACTCAAACAGACTGCATATTTTAATATTCAAAAAAGCTAAGCCACACATGCTCTACAGAAAACTTTTAATATTCAACAGATTTTGTTCACGTGTTCATATAAACAAGCAAGTTTTACTACTACTACTACTACTATGTAGTACAATTCAAATCCAACTTTTCAAAGCCAGCTTGCACCATTTTCTAGGGTATAATGTACTAGTTACAAAAGCATATTTGAAAATTGTAACTTTTAAAAAGAATCCTTATCGCTTAAACTAGCAAGTTACTACTCCTAATATAGGAGTACAATTCAAATCCAACTTTTCTATTACAGGTAATTATGTTGAACATTCCAAACTTTCAGACTTGCCGTGACCCCCATAAACCATCATATCTATTTTAGATAACCTTCCTGAGAGCAAGTCCAATGATTTTGGCAAAATGGCCTTAGCCATTCCCAAAACAATGTCCATGAATAGTGTCATTTGGCCAAAAAATGGTAATGTTGGTGCAATGGTGCAGGGCTATTTTTCTGGCCATTCTTCTCCCTAATTCTATGTGTACCCTATTTTCAGTTAGTTGTATGGGTCCAATTGACAAAAAGAAGGGTTTGGTGGTGGCTTTGGTGATGTGGTAGAAACAGTGTTCTAAATGGCGGCCTCGGCGGCCGCCTAGGCGCCGCCTAGGCGCTTGGAGGCACCCCGCCGCCACGCCAATGCCCCTTGGCGTTTGGTTTGGCGCCCAGGGAGGTTTGGCGGTGTTTGGCGGCCGCCTTGGCGGCCTTGGCGGGCTAGGCGGCCTTGGCGGGCTAGGCGGGCCTTGGCGGGGGCCTTGGCGTGTTTGGAGGCCTTGGGCGGCCTTAAATGTATGAAATAAAACTAAAAGGGCTTGTTATGTAATTTTGACAAAATGACATATATATACGTAATTTCTTTTTCTTCCCAAACCACTCCAGTCGATCAAGCCCTAGCCCCCAGTCTGATCAAAACCCACTCATAGGCCACAGCTCACTCGTTCAAACTCCAGGCGACTGATCTTCCCTCGTCCATCGTCCTCGTCCATCGTCCATCGTCGGTCGCCGACTGGTATGTGTCTCTCGACTCTCTCGCTCTCTCTCTCTCTCTCTCTCTCTCTCTCTCTCTCTCTCTCTCTCTCTCTCTCTCTCTCTCTCTCTCTCTCTCTCTCTCTCTCTCTCTCTCTCTCTCTCTCTCTCTCTCTCTCTCTCTCTCGATCGTCCTGTTTCTCTCTCTCTCGTCTGTTTTTTTTTTTTTTGATAGTCCAGGAGGACCAGAGGGTCCACGACCAGTTGGGTTTTTCTCTCACGTCTATTTCTTCCATGACTGTTGTTGAGTGTTGAGTCTGTTGACTGCTGACTGTTGTTGACTGTTGTTGACTGCTGACTGTTAATATTGTTTGAAGGATTGCTGTTAATATTGCTAGAAGGATTAATGGATTATTGCTAATGCTAGAAGGATTGCTGACATTGTTGTTAATATTTCTAGACTGCCCTGTTTTTTTTGTGGGATAATTGACTTATTGTTTTCTAATTGTTGCTGTTAATAACTTAATATTGCAAGTAACTGTCAAGTGTTAATATTGTTTTTAATGTGTAGGCCTATTGTAAATGTCTCAACCAATGTCTCAACCAATGTCTCAATCTCAAAATGTATCTTCGGCGGCCTCTAATGCCGCCACCGATAATTCAGCTACCCTTAGAAGAGCATCAAATGATATTGGATGGGAGTATGGAATACTAGTGGATCCTACGAATTTAGATAAAATACAATGCAAATTGTGTGGTAAGATTATGAGTTCAGGGATTAGTAGGCTAAAAAAACACATAGCTCAAATTAAGGGGTCTGTTTCCTCTTGTCCTAATGCAAGTAAGGAAGATATAGCCAAGTGTAAAGCGGCAGTTGAAGAGGGAAGTAAGAAGAAAAAAGACAAGCTTCAAGCAGCAAAGGAGATTAGGGAGGAAGTGACTATCATAGAAGAAGATGATGAGGAGGAAGTTGAACTTGTAGGGACAAGAAAGAGGCCCCATACTCTAGGTCCCATGGATAAATATGTGTCGGATATCAATCCCGGGAAGAAGATGATGGGACAACAAACCATAAGTGCCACATTTTTGAAGGCTAGAACTGAGAAAGTGGATAGTTTTTTGGCTCGATGGGTGTATGAAGCCGGTATCCCATTTCATGCTATTGACAATAATAGCTTCGCACAATTTTGTGAAGCGGTTGGTCAATTTGGCGTGGGCTACCAACCTCCAAGCCAATACAAATTAAGGGAGCCATTGTTGAAGGCGGAAGTGGAGAGAACCAAAAAATGTCTCAAGAAGCAAGAACAAGAGTGGGCTTCAACGGGTTGTTCTATTATGACCGATGCTTGGAGCGATCGAAAGAGGAGAAGCATCATGAATTTGTGTGTCAATTGCAAGGAAGGGACTACTTTTCTTTCTTCTAAGGAAACTTCGGATGAGTCGCACACGGGGGAATACATCTTCAACTATGTTGACAAGTGTATTGAAGAGGTTGGGCCAAAAAATGTAGTTCAAGTGGTGACGGACAATGCATCAAATAACATGGCCGCGGCGGAGTTGTTGAAGGTCAAGAGGCCTAATATCTTTTGGAGCTCATGTGCCACGCACACCATAAACCTTATGTTTGAAGGAATTGGTAAGCTACCAAAATTCAAAGGAGTTATAGAGAAGGCAAAGGCCTTTACTATATTTATTTATGCTCACCATACGACTTTGGCATTGATGAGAAAAGCTACCAAAAAGAGAGATATAGTGAGGCCGGGTGCGACTAGATTTGCAACATCTTTCTTGACTTTGCAAAGTTTGGCGGAGAAGAAAGAAGCCTTGAAGGTAATGGTTACTAGCGATGAATGGGGGAAGAGTAAATGGGGTCCTAGTAGCACAAAAGGGAAAACACCATATGCTACCGTGCTTAGTATATCATTTTGGAATGGTGTAAGTCTATGTTTGAAAGTGTTTGCTCCGCTAGTGAAAGTGCTTCGACTTGTTGATGGGGACCGTCCCTCAATGGGCTTTGTGTACGGAGAACTACAAAAGGCGAAACAAGAGATCATAGAGGCATGCATGTCTAAAAAGGCTCAATACAAGCCGATATTAGATATCATTGATACAAAATCTCAAGGTCGGCTAGATAGTCCATTACATTTGACGGCTTATTTGTTGAATCCTTTTTACTTCTATAAGGATCAAACCATTCAAAATGATTCAAGCATCATGGAGGCGGTTGTTGAATGTGTTGAAAGATTCTATCCGGAAGATGTGGATGCCCATGATTATATTATCAATAAAGAGTTGTTGATGTACAAGAACAAAGTGGGTATGTTTGGAAAAATTGTGGCCGCGAGGGGATGTGAAGCAAACAATGACAATTATGATCCGGGTAAATTATGGCTTTTTTAGTTCTTCATTTAATTTACTAATTACTAGTAATGTTAGTAGTAAGTTAGCAACTTAGTGCAAATAGAAATTTAAGTTATGTTTGTTTTTTTTTCCCCATGACTAGTTGGTTGGTGGTCTAATTATGGCAACTCTACACCCAAATTGCAAAGAATGGCTATGAGAATTCTCGCTTTGACTTCAAGTTCATCTGGGTGTGAGAGAAATTGGAGCACCTTTGAGGGGGTAAGTCCATATACTCTTCTCTTTGTCTCTCGCTCTTATAGTAATTTAGTAGCTTGAAATTATTATTAAAGGAGAAATGGCATGGATTTTTTTATGTATAGATACATACAAAGAAAAGGAATAGACTAGATGCAACAAGGATGAGCAATCTAGTGTACGTCCAATTCAATGCCAAACTCATCAACAAGAAAGCAAGGAAGAAGGAGAAAGATGTCCTACTTGCTAGCGAAGCAACCTATGCACAAGGATGGATTGTTGAAGGTGGTGATGATGATGAAGTTGAGCCGGGTTCGGGACTTACATATGAGTTGCTTGCCACCACTATGGGAGTGGATGAAGTCTTTATGCCAAGAAGAAGTGGTAGAAATGTTGGAGTACGTGAGCCGCGAGAGCTACATGAAGAAGATTTTGTATCGGAAGATGAATCCGAAGAGGAGGAAAATGAGGAGATTGACTTTGAGTCCGATGGAGATCAAGTTTTGGAGGGGTATGGAGGAGAAGAGATAGAGGAAGGAGTTGAACTTTGAACTTGGCGTTAGGGATCTCCAATCTCGTTTATTGTCTTATTCAATTTATTTGCTAGTTGCTACTTGTTACTACTTAATTTTATTTGGGTTTGTATTTTGAAGTTTGAACATTGAACTTTGCATTATGATTATGGTTATGTAGAACTTTGAACTTGCATTATGGATATATGGAGTTTGATTGGATAATAGTTTGTTTAAAAAAGAAAAACCGCCAAAATTGCTTGGCGCCGCCTAGGCGGCTTGGCGCTTGGAGGTGGGTCTCCGCCCTACTAGCGCCGAGCGCCATTTAGAACCTTGGGTAGAAATGGCTTAAGCCATTTTTGGTGCCATTTTGGGTGAGAAATGGCTGCACAAATGGCCCAGCCATTTTACGGCTACACTAACGGCCACCCATTGGGGTAGGGTTTTTTTTTGCTAATATTGCCATTTTGGCACCACTAGACTTGCTCTAAGAGTGTAAGCGAGTCGAGCTGAGCCGAGCCCATATCAAGTCAAGTCCAGTTCATTCACTAAACAAGTCTTTATAAACGAGCCAAGCTCAAGCTGTCTAAAACTCAAGCGCAATTCAATTACTAAACGAGTCGAGCCAAACCTTGAGCTGCTTACGAGCAGCTCGGTTTGTTTGCAATCCTATGCACAGCACACCAATGGCCAATATGGGACTCACTTGGAGCCTAGTTATTTGATCTAAATCCTACAATGTCTTCATCTCGACGAGTAGTATTCATGCAACATTTCAATAGGATCCGGTCGAGCATCTATAACCATGTGATCAAAACACATTTATCTTACCGTTCATTTTCAAGCAGGGTCGGCCCAAGGTATTTGGGTGCCCAAGGCCTGTTCTGTAACGCCCCGCTTTTTCGGGAACAAAATAAATTAATTTCTTAAGAAAATTTGCTAAACAAATATGATTTTTCAAAATAAAGGTTTAACTATTACAATATCAAGATAGATTTACATATTCGAAATTCATTAACTTTAGAGCCGACTCTAGGATTGATACGAATTCCAAGCATACTCGATCTTCGTTCCTGATATTCTTTCTGTGTCGAACTGCACCATCGTTGAATCCCTTCCATTGAATCCTGCGCCTCTGGCAAATTGATCGCCGCAACAATCGATTTACCAGGATACAGATGTATCCGTGAGTGATAAATCACCCAGTAGAATAATCCAACCCAACCACCCCTCTTACTTTACAACTAGCAATCAGCAAGATAAACATGATATGAATATGTAAAACAGAGATATATCATATTAATCGATTTATTACTATCCATTAATCTATCGTGTAGTCTAAGATCTCAATCCACGAGATCTTTCCTCCCTCAACCGCTAGTCATGCTCATTCCCATGAGTTCACTTTCCTTTGCTGTCGCAGATACACCTAAGTTATATACCGAGTGTGCACCCCAATAACTACAACAAGGGGAAAGCTTATCATGCATGCATCATAACTAGGGTTCGCCTATCTTATATACCACTTCACAATCATCACTGGACTCACGCCAGTCTATCAATTTACCACTGGACTCTCGCCAGGACTCTCAATTTACCACTGGACTCTCGCCAGGACTCTCGATGTCCCACTGGACTCTCGCCAGGACTCTCGATGTTCCACTGGACTCTCGCCAGGACTCTTAAATTACCACTGGACTCTCGCCAGGACTCTCAAATTCTCATTACAATCTCATCATATTTCAAAATCACGCATGCAGGCAATTTAAAACAAAAACTTTCCAATTCATCCATTAACTAACATCGTTTAAGTGAATTCTATTTCGCATACCACCCCATGTCTCTAGGGTCCAATCTAAACAGATCAATCAAAAGTTGAAATAATAAACAGGCAATCAGAATAATAATTGAAATAAACAATATGCATAAAATCACATAACCTTTTATGAATGGGCCGTTGCCCTTAGTCCTGTATGATCAATAAGTTATTAATAAAGCAAGGAACTTTTATTAAATAAAAGTTTTAATAAAAAGAATATAATCTAGGTTTGTATAAATTTTTAATTAGGAAAACAAATTGATTAAAGATCATAATAAACACAATAAATAAATAATAACATTAGAAATAATTAGCATGACCTTAAAAAGATTCCTATGATTCTATACAGTGGGATCGAGTGTCAAAATCGAGTCCGGAGGGTCGTGAGATTATTTTAAAAAAATGAAAACGATTTTTAAAGTTGTCAGAAGTAAAATAAATAGGTAATAAATTATTTAATAAATAAAATATGTTGAGGCTAACAACATATCATCTTTGGAATGTAAAGAATCTAAAAAAATATTTTGGGAATTAATAAAATGGTTTATAAGGTTGCAAAGATTTTTCGTTTGTAAACTTTTACAAGAGATCAAATAAATAACTAATAAATAGATAATAAAATAAAAAAATATGACATTAACAAGTTATGATCTTTGAGGTGTTAGAAATCTAGGAAAAATAGATCGGGGGTCGAAAACGATGTTTGGATGGTCGCAAGGATTAAAAATTTTTATTAATTAACTCAATCTACTAGATAAATTAAACTGATATAACTAATACGTTTGATACTAAGATGATATCAATTCAGTATTTGTTTTAAATATTAATATCAGAAAGATTATAAAATAAATATCAAAAGTGTCATCTTCTACGTAAATAATTACAAATTGATTGTCGGGCTCAAAAATAATATCAAAATGGTGAATCTAAACGCAGTGAGCTATTTTTTTATTTTGGCTCGGTTTTTGATGCATGGGACCAATTGGGACATAGGGTTAGGCATATAAACACCCAATATACTTAGAGGAGTGTTTGGAATAGATTATAGTACCTCGATTCGGATCGAATTAATTAAAAACGGATCTTGGACTTTTGAAGAAGATGACTTCGGTTTGGGCGAACGGGGAACCTTGGGCTCGAATTGAATGATGTTTGGGGATGCTTGGAGTTGTAGAAGTCGTTTGGAATGATCAATTCGGGTTTCGGTTGGTCGTGGCTACGAGACCCACTTTTCTCTCTCTTTCTTTCTCTCTCTAGAACTCCATGGATTGGAGTCCGATTTCTCTGCGATTTTTCTCTCTCTATGGAAAGGTGGGATGTAGGGAGTGGCGTGGTGTGCCCTAGGGTCGGAGTTATGGGGTATATATAAGAGAATTTTGATGAGGGTGAATAAATTGTATTCGAAAATGTTTCAAACTCTAGGACTTTGAGATGGACGGGATTATGGACGAAAAATAAGATCAAGGAGGAAGTAGAGATTGAGTAGAAGTAGGAGAGGGAGAGATGGAAGGAATTCTAATCATGTATGCAACTAAAAATAAAATAAAAGAGATAAATAAGATAATATACTTATTTTTTTTGTATTTATCTATTAAGGAAAAATAATAATAATTAAGATCTAATAATATTAACGCTATTATTTAAAAAAAAATTGGGTCGAAAATCCGGGTTGTTACATGTTCTAAGAATAGTGTCCTAAACGCTTAACAATTTTTACGAAAAAAAATAAATAGTCACAGAACGAGAAAACCAAAACTATAGTATTAAATCCCCTTGACTGGAGTAGAAGGCTTTAGAGCATCTCCAATCCAATACTCCATTTTTGCCTTCATTTCTTCATTTGAGAGTATCAAAATAATATATTTTATTGCAAAAGTGATTTTGGAGGAAATCTAACTCCAACCCAATACTCTATTTCTACATCTATTTCTTTAAAAACTCATCCAAAATCTCAAACTTCCCCACTTTTCCTCCAAAACTCAGATTTTTATTTTTCTAACTTCATTAAAAAAATACTCAATATGGGTCTTATTTTGAAGATATTGTACATATCTTTTGATTGGTACCAATTTTATAAAGGATTAGTGTATCAAAACTAATTTGATGAACAAAATGGGATTTGGTGAGGGTGAATAGTGAAATGGAGGAGATCCTCCATTTTTTTCTCCATCCTCCATATTTGGAGTACCAAACTTGATCCTCTCAAATGGAGGAGAAAATAGAGGATGGGTTGGAATGGTATTTCCTCCAAAAATGATCCTCTCAAATGGAGAAATAGAGGAATGGAGGGTGCATTGGAGATGCTCTTATAGGTGAGCACTTTGCCAATTGAGCCTTTGCTCTGTCAATGTAGGACAAACAAGTTGCAAAACAAAGTCTCCCACCTATAGTCCCACATAGCTAGTTGAAGGAAACAATGAAGGCAAAGAATCTTTTATAAGTAAAAAGTCCTACAGTCTCGGTACCAATGCTCTAGGGACTGGGCCTTACTTCTGAAACTTGAACTGGGCCTTTCCTTAAAAGAGTCCTACCCAATCAAAAAATTCTGATACTTGTTGACCACGTGTTGCTTTCATGTGCAGCCACTATATGAGCAAGTGGAACAGGTGAAGTAGAGGGCTTTATAGGTGAGCACTTTACCAATTGAGCCTTTGCTCTGTCGATGTGGAACAAACAAGTTGCAAAACAAAGCCGGGAACCTATAGTCCCACATAGCTAGTTTAAGGAAATAATGACGGCAAAAAATCTTTTATATAAATAGAAAGTCCTACAGCCTCAATACCAATGCTCTAGGCACTGGGCCTTGCTTCTGAAACTTGGACTCGGCCTTTCCTAAAAAGAGTCTTACCCAATCCAAAGATTAAAAAAAATTAGAGTGCCTCCAAAATTGAACATTTTGGGAATGCCCAAGGCCCAGGCCTTGTCCTGGGCCAGCCCTGTTTTCAAGTCTTGTTCCCTAGCCCTAGGGATGATATTCACTCATGTCTTCTTCTCAGCAACATATTGGAGCAAAGGAATACATGCTCAACTGGAAATCCTTCCTTTTCCACATTGATCTTGTCTTTTATCGTACCATAAGTATCATAAACATACTTAGACCAATACACTTGATGCAAAAAAATTAAGCACCAATTCACCATATTTCAGACCAAATCTATTTTATTTCCCCAAGAAATTTTACGGGAACATACTGTCCAAAAGCTGCAAAAAGAACGAATTTCCAACCCTAACACAAATTCAAAAAGTATCATATATCCAATTCTTCATGAGAGCGCAACAGTGTGGCTGTATAGAATCCAAACAGAGACCAGGTAACAGTAAAACAATGAAGAGTGTATATTTTGGTGGAATATCAAGCAAACCGGCACGGAGGTAGAAAGAACTAAATATGTCAAGTATTGGAGCCCGTCCTGAATTTTGCCCACAGTTGTGGGTATGAAATATGGTGATTTAGCTGAAGCTTACGCAGCAGCCATAAAAGGTGCTAGTGCCGAGGCGCAAGAAGTCCTTCTACATAAATCTATTTCAGGAAAAAGCCGATTTGTTGACAAAAAACTTGTTCTTTTTTTAATCAAACAAAAACTTATTAAGTTCGTAAAATGCCTAATTTTAACAATTAACATCACGCTGTAAGTTAGATAAAATTGTAGGAGTAATTAATTAACCCATGCATAGCACAAGATTTGCCGCTAGTTATCATGTAGTAGCATGAAGTACTGGGACTGGGGAAGGTGCTGCGCAGCGTGCTGTGTACGGTAAAGCGCGGCCGCCCAGGTCTCGCTTTGATGAACGGAATCGTTCATTTCGTAGAGCTCGTCGAGTAGAACAAGTGTACCATAAATCAACTTGATCGGATATCAATAAGTGCCTCATCCGAACATTATTATCTTGAAACGAATGGATCAGAAACACTAGATAAAATCCACTGTTTTTTTGGGAACACTTAATTTCAAGATAATCGTGTTCGGATGATGCACTTAATGATATCCGATCGAACTGATTTTTGGTACACTTGTACTACTTGACGAGCTTTACGAAATGAACGTTTTGCCGTGCACAGCACACTGCGCAGCACCTTCCCCAGTCCGAAGTACTGTATCTCTTTAGTGGTATGCAACCATTAATATAGCATTGCCCGAATAGAAAAATAGTAACACATTAACTTATTTGCACAGTCAATATTCGTCAAATGTGACATGAGATCCGTAAGGAAAAGAAAGCAATGATAAGCTATAAGTATTTTTTTTATTCATACAAAGCACTATGGTTGTACATAAAAACAGATAATACAACAACTCAACACAACACTACACTGTTTGTTCGGACCTCTTATTTCTATTCACATCCGGCCACGCGATCGATCGTTACAGTACATACATACACAACACGCCATCTTACCATAAGGAAGCTAGCTAGTAGTTATACAACTAGACGCAGCCGTTTATTCGGACCTCTTATTTCTATTTACAGTCCCGGATTACTCCGCTGCAATCTTGAAATCAGAAATTTGGATGTTTTCGACATCCAACTTCTTGAAATTACTGCGTCTTCTAGTGGCAACGAACTTTCCCCAGTTGTAAGGCCTGTACTTTGCTGGGTTCTTCTGGTCATCTATCAGCTCTCTCTGGGGCTCCACATTGACATAGTGTGCTGGGTTGAAGAAGAATCCAATTGAAAACCTCTCCCTCTCGGAGTTCACCACGGCCCTGTGCTCCACACTCTGGAATATGTCATTGCTCAAAACCTGTAAACCAAACAAGAAAAAAAAAAGAAGTTGTTGTGGACCTAATTCGTTCGTTGATTGGATAGGCGTCGCATCTCGCTTCCCGGGCGGGCATTTTTCTGTTCTTCGTAAACTTATTTTTCTTCTTTGTTTTGTGTGTTTTATTCGCCTTTTCTAAATTTTGGTTAGATTCACATCATACCTTTTGGATTAATCATCAGTTCAACGAGAGAAGTGTAAAAAGTACAAAATTATGACATAAACCCAAAAAAAAAAAGAAGGTTCACTAGTTTTTGACTTATTTTTTGTCTTCATTCAAAAAATTATGAGCTTCGATCAAAATTTTATACTTTTTCGATTCCTCTCGTTGCATCAATAGTTCCTGTGGTAGTCATATTGGTTTCGTGTGCGGGTTAGGTAAATCCAAAATATCAAAAGTGATTCCCTTTTCTTATTCTTTTTTTTTTTTGGGGTAAGTTCCTTATTCTTTTCTTTAATCAAACATTTTCTCAATTCTTGGTAAGGAGAACCTAAATTATTTTTAAAAAAATAAAATTTATGGAAAGATCAGTGGAAATTAAACAGAAAAGAATGAATCTTTTCAACAGAAAATTGGCCTCTATTTTTTTTTATCAGCCAGAAATTGGCCTCTTATATATCTTCAGTGGTTTTTTCGCATTGAATCCCATTCTTTTAATTGAGTCCACAGCACGAGCATATAAATATATATAATGTCAAAATAATCTAACTAACTTGAAAAAAAAATACTAAGTATAACAAATTCTGAAAAAAAAAAAAAAAAACTTATCTATAGAGATATTCTGGTTACCTGCAAAATGGCACCAAGATTAACAATATAGGCATCCGGGATGGGTTCAACCCGAATCCACGCTCCATCTTCTTTCCGCTTCACTTCCAATCCCCCCACATCGTCTTGAGCCAAAATGGTTAAACCACCGGAATCCTTGTGCGGACCGACGCCAAAAGCAGCGTCAAGGGCTGGGCATGGCGGATAGTGATTGATCCAGATAAAGCTTGCATGATCTTTGAAGAAGCCATCCAAATGGTTTTCTGGCAATCCTAAGCTCTTGGAAATGAGTTGCAATAGCTTGAAAGCTAGGTTTTTCACTTCAAGAGCGTATTCTTGGCAGGCCTCCCTATGTTTAATTCAACCAATTTACGATGTAGAAGTTAGAAAGCTATATATTTTGTCGAAGTTTTTTGCTTCTTCTCATTTAGTAGTACTTTTTTTTAGTTCTACGCGCACCTCAGCTGATCTCCCGGCCGATCCAGTCAAAAGTAGACTCATCCACACCGGGATCAACAGGGAATTCACAAGAAATTACTTTCTTGCGGCCTGACCTCAGGAATCGAACTATTGTCAATTGAGTATGGAGCAAACTCACTAACCAACCGGACTAAACCCTTAGGGTTAAAATTAAGTGAGTAGTATATATTACTAAAGTTTAAAAGGGTTATCAAGAAATGCCATATTCAAATGATTTCAAACAGTAACTATTGAAGATATAAATAACAGAGTTATAATTAATTTTTTAAATAAGTTGGTGGTTAACGATCAATAGTAACCTACAATGCAACGATATATCGGAGGCGAGGCCCGTGATGGTCTCACGAGTCCAAACTGCATAAATCAAGTGGGCTGGCTAGAGAGAAACTAGCTAGCTTGATTCTTACCGGAAATTAGGAGGGTATCCCGGCCACCGATTATGCAACTCCATGAGCTCCTTGTCGTCGGGATCATGGGAAACCGGCATCACCATTGGACTCTCAACGGCAAGATCAAACACCTCTTTCCAGTCCCTTAACGTTCTTTGTATGTTCAGAGTCGTAGTAACCCAATGGGTATCCTTCATCCCTCTTCACCTGTAAATTCAAATAACAAGAAAATTTAATTTGGTAGGTTATATTATTATATAGGTCTTTTATAACATACTCCATATACGTACAAGAGATTTCTTCTCTTTGCTCCACGAGCAATGCTTCCCCTCTCGTAGAAGTGCGTGGGCCGTAGAAGTGCGTGGGCCCAGGCCCGGTTTTGGACATAGGCCCACCAGGTGACCGCCTAGGACCTCCAGTTTTGGGCTCAAAATTGGGCCCCTAAATAGTGGAGTATACTAAATATTATGTATGTGAACTACTTTACTACTATGCTGTGTAGCACGGTGGTAAGGCGCGCATGTTTTGAGCTATTGCGAGTTCGATCCCTGGCTCCTTCAATTTTTAACGCCACAATTTTGCAACTTGTACGAAAAAAAAGGTTTCAAAACAATGCTTTTGGGGCTTGAACTCACGTCTTGAGATACTAAACTACAAGACTGACTTATTTCTTATATCGAACAGCTAATTAATATACTAAAAAAATAAGAGGCTCCCATTTTCAAGGCCCGCCTAAGACTTTGGAAATCTCTGGGCCGGACCTGCGTGGCCCCAAACACCTTTTAAATCTGTACTCCTTTTAAATCTACACGTTTATCCATACTTAGAAAGCAGCACTTTTGCCCAACAATCTTTTACCATCATCTCTCCAAACAATAAATAATCTGACCTTAACCATTTGATTAAACTCTTAAAAGGAATTTTTTAATAGAGTTGAAAATCTTGCCTCCACCACTGTCTAAGACTCTAAAAATGGTACACTGCTTGAGAAATTTCGAGCGTGAAATTAGAATGTTACCTTCCCTTTTTCCTCCTTGGACTGTGCAAAGAACTCTCTCGCCGCCGACTCAATATTCCGGCGCAATTCTAGTGAGACTCCATGGTTGACAACTTGGAAGAATCCCCATTCCTTGCTTGCATCCCTTATATCAGCTAAAAGGTTGGACTTGGCCGAGAGATCGATCAGTGGTATGTTTTCGGCCTCGGTGATGGCATGCTTGGGCCTGTGTTCAGTGGCATGAAAATAAGCTGAATCCGCTACATCCACCATAGTTATGGTTTGGAAGATGTATACCTAGCTAGCTAGTTAGTAATTTCTCTGTTTTGGGTTTTGCTGAAATAATTTGTTTCGAAAGATTGAGTTGTTTCAAATGCTATTTGATCTGACAGTGATATATATATATATAGAACAAAAGTGGGACTGAATTTGGACAAGTTTTGGTACCACATTAGAGATAAGGGGGAAACTAGTCAAAGCCATCTTGCACCATTTGAAAATTGAAACTTTTAAAAAGAAGCTATTAGTGTTTTGTTGAAAAACCTTATCAGTAGATTTTGGGATTCAATAATTTTACAACCACAAACAAACACACAAAACACACACACTCACAAAGGTGGTGGGCCCCACACACACTCCTTTGTGAGTGTGTGTAAGTGTCTGTGCGTGTTTGTAGAATGATTGTTAGGAATCTCTATTATAAATCACACAACTGCCATCCCCTTCTAACCAAGATGCGTAGTGCCGTAGGCACGGGCTAGCACTAGTTTCCTATAATTTGGAACAGGAAAAGCGATTCAAGACAGACTCTAAAGAAACTGGATTTGGAGTGCTTTTCGAACCACATTTTAGAGTTTTTAGAATTCTAAAAGTTAATTTTTAATTAGTTTAATTATAGCATGCACCACTAGCTTTTACTTCAGCTAAATTACTGTCGCCTAATTACGATTTCACAGATATGATAAATAATTATATCCACATCTACTAGAATATCTATCGTATAAACCAGAATATACAGTTATAACATTGAATATATTCTGACTACTACTGCAAGCACGCCAATAGGATCTCTTATTTCAAGGAAAATGAATTTTTTGATGATTGTTTTACTTATATTTTATAAAAATCACTCCCTTTTTATTGTCCTACACTGGTTTTTTTTTTTTTTTTTTGCCTTTACTTAAAAGTAACTTCAAAATATTACCAATAACCATTTTTACTCATGAAATGAACAAACAACTTATTAAGTCTAATTAAATGAAATAGTAACAATATATAATTTACAAACCACCCCCAAAAAAAAAAAAACGAAAAACAAAGAAACAATATGTGTCTTTTTTCCTATCTATGGTTATTTGTTTATTTTTTACTCTGTGCTTTCGTTTTGAAAGGAAATATTAGAAAATGAGTAAGATAATTTTTACTCAAACAGAATGCATATTTTAATATTCAAAAAAGTTAAGCCACGCAATGCTCTATAGAAATCTTTTACTAATATATTCGACAGACCATCATATCTCATCACTACTACTACTATGTAGTACAATTCAAATCCAACTTTTCCTGTGACCCCATAGACCATCATATCTCACTATTTTAGAAAATCTGGGTGCAAACAAGCCGAATCGAGCCCTTATTGAATCAAGTCCGGTTCATTTACTACTAAACAAGTCTCTATAAACAAGCCAAGCTCAAGCGGTCTAAAACTCGAACTCGGCTTAATTACTACTCGGTTTGTTTGCAGTCCTATGCACAGCGCGCGAGTGGCCAATATGGGACCCACTCGGAGCCCAGTTATTTGATCTGAATCCTACAATTTCTTCATCTCAACGAGTAGTATTCATGCAACATTTCAATAGGATCGGTCAAGCATCTATAACCATGTGATCAATACACATTTACCTTGCCGTTCATTTTCAGGTCTTGTTCCCTGGGACTGGGGAAGGTGCTGCGCAGCCCCATCCTGCGCAACGTGTTGTGCATAGCAAATCGCCACCGCCCAGGTCTCGCTTTGATTATCGGAATCGTTTATTTCATAGAGCTCGTCGAGTAGAACAAGTGTACCAAAAATCAGCTTGATCGGATATCATTAAGTGTCGCATCCGAACATTATTATCTTGAAACGAATGAATCCGAAGTACTGTTATCTCTTTAGTGGTATGCAACCATTAATATAGCATTGCCCAAATAGAAAAATAGTAACACATTAACTTATTTGCACAGTCAAAATTCGTCAAATGTGACATGAGATCCGTAAGGAAAAGAAAGCAATGATAAGCTATAATAAGTATCTCTTAAGGAGAAATTTTTTAGTGCCGGGTGGGCACGGGACACGTGGTGTCCGGCACCATCTCGGCCGTCCAATGAAGTTTTGGACAGTCCAGTTTGGCTATTTTAAAGTATGAAATGACTAAAATATCCCTCGGCAGCCGTCCGAAACTTCATTGGACGGCCGAGATTGGTGCCGGGCACCACGTGTCCCGTGCCCACCCGGCACTGAAAAATTTCTCTTAAGAAAAATTTCTCTCCTCCTTAGGCCCCGTTCAGTTGCCAGGAAAGTACAGGAAAGGATGGGAAAATCAACTTTCCCATAACTTTCCTAGTGTTCAGTTGGCAAGAAAATTCTAAGACTTACCAATTTAAGTTTTCCTGCAAACGTGATCCTGCAAAAAACACAGGATTTTGCGTCACGGGAAAAGGAAAATGAGTGAACACTCACAAAATTTTCCCGAAAGTTTCTTTTTCCTGACAAATGAACAATTAAACCTTAATTTTT
The DNA here is from genome assembly GCA_018127125.1 of Rhododendron griersonianum. Lineage (NCBI taxonomy): Eukaryota > Viridiplantae > Streptophyta > Magnoliopsida > Ericales > Ericaceae > Rhododendron > Rhododendron griersonianum. Next base: position 12,900,121 of record CM030792.1, on the reverse strand, counting down.
CTTGCAAAATTCTTTTGTCAAATGAACACTCACAGGAAAATAATTTTCTTTTTCTTTTACTTCACCTCACTTCACTTTTTCTGGGAACCAATTTCCCACACAACTGTCTCGACAACTGAACGGGAAACAGTTTGGGGGAAAATTTTCGCTAGCCAATTTTGGCCAATTTTGACGAATTTGCCCCTTGATTGTTGGGGTGTTGTTCTTCCTTGATTATCCAAATTTGTCATTTTACCTATTGTGCATAGTGGGCTACATGGCAGGATGGGTGAAATATCAGGCCACGTCTCTCCCTCTCCTTTTCTTCCTCTGGTTAGAGTAAAACAGAGAGATATAGAGAGAGAGAGAGAGAGAGAGAGGAGTTTTTGGGGCGAGCCGCACCACCCTCGTTCGGTACTCCTCCGATTTGGGCGTTTTTCTCAGCTCTGAGAAGTACAACTTCTAGGACTTTTGTCATTTCATCTACCCCCTGTTCCTCTGCGTTTGTGCTTCCTGTCGAGAAGTAACTGTTCCTCTGCGTTTGCTCAGTGCTGGTAGGTTGTTGCAATTGTCATTTTTCTCTCTCTGTTTGGATTGTTCATATGCTTTAATTTTGGGGTTTCAACGTTCCCTGTGAAACAACAGTCCAGTCTTAGGGTATGGACTGGAAATTTAATTTTTAATAATTTTGGATTTTTTTATGTTTGGGGTTCTCAGTATCATTTTTAAAAATGATGATTTTGCATGCATGACCACGCAGAGACTTAACGTTAAATTTTTGTTGCGTACTAAATCAATACCAAGAACTCTTTTTGGGGGAAATTGTTAGATATTGAAGTTTTCGTTATTTTTGTTTTCAAAAAAAAAAAAAAAGTTTTTTATTTTTGGAGGCCTTTGCGCAGTTTCAGTGTTTAGAGTTTTCCGGTTTGTTATAATAGTTCTTTCGTTTCTTAAAGCATCTATGTATTATTTGTCATTGTCTTAGATCTGTGCGTGTGTGGCGGTTTCACTCATGTTTGGTACATTCTTCGACTGGGATTTTACGCTTTTTGTGTTCCAGTGCAGATGCGGGTTTTAAAAAGAGTTTATCGTTTTATTATCTTTACAGTTGTTAATTTGTCATTGATTTTGTACCATTGTTTCTTAGTTAATTAGTGTTATTGCCTGCCGTTGTTTGTGTGTGGCTTAAACTCTTGGTATTGATTTAGTAAATTTATAGTTTGTTTGTTGTTTCATGGCAATGGTGGTTCAAGTCTCTTTTGTGCGGTGGATCTGTGTGAAACGTCCGGGCCATCTGGCCCCGAATGCAATTTTTTACTGTGTCGAAACTGCTGGTGGATCGAGAACTGTTGCTGCATATGTCAACTCATAGAGCCACTGGACACCTCTTCTACAAACCATTTAGCAACTTTGTGGCTGGACTCAGTTGTCTATCACTCATTTGTTCATTATATTATTGAAGGTATGGTTATTTTGATGATTCAATGATGTGCATATGTATTTACTTTGTTCCAAATAAAATTTATAAGGATAAAATGTATTGCTTTGTCCATTATTGTCTCTGCCATGATTGTGAACTTCTGTAAAGCTTAAACTCAATGTCAGGAGAATGTTCTACAGTTGAATAGTTGAAAATTTAAGACCAAAAATACATTGTGAGAGAAAACTTGTAAACTTGAATAAGTAATAAGGTTTCCTTACCTCTATTTTCCTATCATCCATCCAGGATGGGAACCAAGTTGCTGTCAATGAGCTAAATTCCCTTTATGAGCATTCTCGCGCCAAAGAATTCAGTTCTGAGGTATGGTTCATCTCAAATTCCCTTTATGAGCATACTCTCTGCAATTCATGTTCGATTGAAAACCTATTTGCAATAGGTGACGAAGTTTACAAGCATAATAGTGTTTTAGGTGAGGACCTTAATACTTAATAGTGCTCTTGGAGAATGAGGACATGGAACTTAAAGAACGTGTTTTTTGTGGTTATGTTTTTTGATATTGTCTATTTTCATATCTTCTTTCATTTCAAGCAATTTTATCATTTTCTATACACATTGCATTCTGCTAAAATCCGAGTTTGTGTATTTTTCTTCACATAATTTTCAGACCATATATGCTTTGGATTGTCAAAGAACAAGGATGACATGCATAAGAATGAAGAGTGTGACAATTACTCTCTATTCACCCTAAAAACATGTGTTCATGAAGTCCATTTGTTGGTCTTTCATTTTGCAGGTTTAAGATTTTGGCAATTGCAAGAATGTTGAATTTCAAGCCTCTCTCTCCACCTCAATAACTCTACACAGCTCTTGGTTATGCCATCCAGTTGGTATTTCTTCCTCTGTTCTCACTAGAAATTGATTACTATATACAAATTTTTCCTTGTCAGATTTGTTAGGAAGGTAATGAGCATCTGGAAATTGTCCCTAAGGCGAACTATGATGAGGTTTATGATTATTGCTGGTTAAGCATGGAATGTTTTTTTTTTTTAATCAATAGCTCATTTGAGTAGTAACTACTTCGGGCAATGTCTCATACACTTTCTCAAGTATTAATATTAGTTTCTCAAGTTGTTTCTTCTGTCAAATAGACTTCTGAAAAGAAACACTTACATGGCCACTTTGTTACCAATTTATCTCATATTACCACAATGGAAGTGTCTAGGATGTATTTTCCATTGAATATAATGTCATTTCTTGCCTTCCAAATGGACCATGTGGTAGCAAAGAAAAAAGAGGTCCTAGAAGCCACTTTGACAAAGTTAGACTTACCGTGCACCCGCCATGAGATTGAGTCAGGGGATGCCCGGACAAAACTCCTATTTTGTATCTGATTTCATGAGGAACCTTTAAGGTATCATTTCTCTTAAGGTCCCTAAAACATGGGTTCATTATATTTTTTCAACATGAAATTTTCACGTACAACACCAAGGGTTATCATAGTTCATTAGTCATCTACCTTCTGCTACATGTATTTGTATTTGGATTAGTGTGCTGATGTTCATAACTTGTTCTGTTGTTTTGGAAATGAGCCTGTGATAGAAATTTAGTCTTTCGGAAGCATTTTATCTTCTCCCATGCAAGTGTAACACGCGCCAAGTTATATCTTCGTGTAGGCTATTGTTTTCGAGTCCTGTATTGGTTTTTATTTCTATACATGTGTTGTAAATAACTGGAAATAAGTAGGAATTGTAAGTTCATACTTTTATGGATTGATTTCCTTGTAATTTTGGCATGAGAAAGACTAGACTAGCAGATCTGTAATTGCAAAATACATTGATAATTTTGAAATGTTGCTGGGTTGATTGTTTGTGCAGCTTACAATTTCACAAATATTCAACATGCTCTCCTCAACGGGCATGACATTTGCACGTCGCGCCTCATCTAGTTTATTCATACAAAGCACTATGGTTGTACATAAAAACAGATAATACAACAACTCAACACAACACTGTTTGTTCGGACCTCTTATTTCTATTCACATCCGGCCACGCAATCGATCGTTACAGTACATACTTACGCAACACGCCATCTTACCATAAGGAAGCTAGCCAGTAGTCGTACAACTAGACGCAACAGTTTATTCGGACCTCGTATTTCTATTTATAGTCTCGGATTACTCTGCTGCAATCTTGAAATCAGAAATTTGGTTGTATTTGACATCTAACTTCTTGAAAGTACTGCGCCTTCTAGTGGCACCGAACTTTCCCCAGTTGTAAGGCCTGTACTTTGCTGGGTTCTTCTGGTCATCTATCAGCTCTCTCTGGGGCTCCACATTGACATAGTGTGCTGGGCTGAAGAAGAATCCAATTGAAAACCTCTCCCTCTCGGAGTTCACCACGGCCCTGTGCTCCACACTCTGGTATATGTCATTGCTCCAAACCTGTAAACCAAACAAGAGAAAAAAAAAAACCCATTTGTTATGGACCTAATTCGTTCGTTGATTGGATAGGCGTCGCATCTCGCTTACTGGGCGGGCATTTTTCTGTTCTCCGTTAACTTATTTTTCTTTTTCGTTTTGTGTGTTTTATTTGTCTTTTCTGAATTTTTGTTAGATTCGCGTCATACCTTTTGGATTAATCATCAGTCCAACAAGAGGAGTCTAAAAAGTATAAAATTATGACAAAGACCCAAAAAAAGAAAAGAAGGTTCACTAGTTTTTGACTTATTTTTTGTCTTTATTCAAAAATTACTCCATATGAGTTTCGATCAAAATTTTATACTTTTTCGATTCCTCTCGTTGCATCAATAGTTCCTGTGGTAGTCATATTGGTTTCGTGTGCAGGTTTGGTAAATCTAAAATATCAAAAGTGATTATTTTCCCTTTTCTTATTCTTTTCTTTTTTGGGGTAAGTTCCTTATTCTTTTCTTTAATCAAACATTTTCTCAATTCTTGGTAAGGAGAACCTAAATTATTATTATTTTTTTAAATTTATGGAAAGATCAGTGGAAATTAAACAGAAAAGAATGAATCTTTTCAACAGAAAATTGGCCTCTATTTGTTTTTTATCAGCCAGAAATTGGCCTCTTATATATCTTCAGTGGTTTTTTCGCATTGGATCCCATTCTTTTTAAATTTTAAGTGAGTCCACGGCACGAGCATATATATAAAATGTCAAAATAATCTAACTAACTTGAAAAAAATAATAATAATAAGTATAACAAAATCTGAAAAAAAAATAATAACTTTTCTATAGAGATATTCTGGTTACCTGCAAAATGGCACCAAGATTAACAATATAGGCATCCGGGATGGGTTCAACCCGAATCCACGCTCCATCTTCTTTCCGCTTCACTTCCAATCCCCCCACATCGTCTTGAGCCAAAATGGTTAAACCACCGGAATCCTTGTGCGGACCGATGCCAAAAGCAGCGTCAGGGGTTGGGCAGGGCGGATAGTGATTGATCCTGATAAAGCTTGTATGGTCTTTGAAGAAGCCATCCAAATGGTTTTCTGGCAATCCTAAGCTCTTGGAAATGAGTTGCAATAGCTTGAAAGCTAGGTTTTTCACTTCAAGAGCGTATTCTTGGCAGGCCTCCCTGTGGTTAATTCAGCCAATTTACGATGTAGAAGTTAGAAAGCTATATTTTGTCGAAGTTTTTTGCTTCTTCTCATTTAGTAGTACTTTTTTTTTTTGGGTTCTACGCGCACCTCAGCTGATCTCCCGGCCGATCCGGTCAAAGGCAGGTTCATCTACACTGGGATCAATAGGGAATTCACAATAAATTACTTTTTTGCGGTCTGACCTCAAGAATCGAACCATGGTCAATTGAGTGTGGAGCAAACTCACTAACCAACCGGACTAAACCCTTAGGGTTAAAATTAAGTGAGTAGTATATAGTATTAAAGTTTAAGGGTTATTGAGAAATGCCATATTCAAATGATTTCAAACAGTAACTATTGAAGATATAAATAACAAAATTATAATTAATTTTTTAAATGAGTTGGTGGTTAATGATCAATAGTCTAGGGCTGTAAATGAACTGAACCGTTCGTGAACTGTTCGAGGCTCGATTCGGTAAAGGCTCGTTCGAGTTCGATTCGTCTACTATATGAACCGAACTTGAACCTCAATTTTAGGCTCGTTTCATAAATGAGCCGAACATAAACGCAGCAGTATTCGGCTCAATTAGGCTCGCGAACCTGGAATATATGTGTATCATGGGGATTTTATATAGTTATATAGTGAAAATTTTAAAACTTGTACAAGTCTAAACGTTTACGATTACTAAAAATTTACTTATGTATATGTTTTTATCATTTTATATGTATATGAACATATTTATGTACATAATGAAAAATTTATTTGCAGTTTTAGACCTATATGAGAGCATAAAAATATGATATTATTGGATCGTTAAGGCTCGTGAACAAGTTCGAGTTCGACCCAAACTTGGGCAAGCTCGGTTCGAGTTTGGCTCGTCATAATTTTCATTGAGTTCGGCTCGAGCTCAAGCTCATTAAGTTCTAATATTCGGCTCGTTTACAGCCCTAATAGTAACCTACAATGCGACGATATATCGGACCATCTGGGCGAGGCCCGTGATGGTCCCACGAGTCCGAACTGCATAAATCAAGTGGGCTGGCTAGAGAAAAACTAGCTAGCTTGATTCTTACCGGAAATTAGGAGGGTATCCCGGCCACTGATTATGCAACTCCACGAGCTCCTTGTCGTCGGGATCATGGGAAACCGGCATCACCATTGGACTCTCAACGGCAAGATCAAACACCTCTTTCCAGTCCTTAACGTCCTTTGTATGTTCAGAGTCGTAGTAACCCATTGGGTTTGCTTCATCCTTCTTCACCTGTCCAAGTACAGGTAAATTCAAATAACAAGAAAATTTAATTTGGTAGGTTATATTATTATATAGGTCTTTTATAACATACTCCATATACGTACATTCGTACAAGAGATTTCTCTTTGCTCCACGAGCAATGCTTCCCCTCTCGTAGAAGCTCAGGCCCGGTTTTGGACATAATCCCACCAGGCGACAACCTAGGGCCTTCAGTTTTGAGCCCAATAATTGGGCCCCTAAATAGTGGAATATACTAAATATTATGTATGTGAACTACTTTACTACTAGGGAAAATGACGGCCAAGTTTTGATAATTAATATCCGCTAAGGATATTTTCAGCATTAACAACAAATGTTCTTAGCTTATCCTTGGCGGGTACTCACTCTGTCCTTTTTTAAATGTCTTACTTCGTAACTCCAACTTATTAAAAAGACATCATCATTATACCTTTCACATCAACTTTTTCCTCCACTTTTCCTACTTACCCATCATCATTACACTTTTACTCACTAACTTTTTAAAATGGAATCTACTTTTAGGGACAAAATAAACAATTCACCAACTTTTATCCACTAACTTTACAAAATGGACACTTATTAAGGGACAGCCCAAAATGAAATACTGGACTGTAATAAAGGGACGGAGGGAGTATTAATTATCAAAACACGTCATGGGCCGTCATTTTCCCCTACTACTATGCTGTGTAGCACAGTGGTAAGGCACGCATGTTTTGAGCAATTGCGAGTTCAATCCCTGCCTCCTTCAATTTTTAAAGCCACAATTTTGCAACTTGTACAACAAAAAAAAAAGGTTTCAAAACAATGCTTTCGGGTCTTGAACTCACGTCTTGAGGTACTAAACTACAAGACTACCTTGTTTTTTTATATCGAACAGCTAATTAATATACTAGAAAATGAGAGGCCCCATTTTCAAGGCCCGCCTAAGGCTTTGGAAATTTCTGGGCTGAACTTGCGTGGCCCCAAACACCTTTTAAATCAATACTCCTTTTAAATCTACTCGTTTAGAAAGCCGCACTTTTGCCCAACAATCTTTTACCATCATCTCTCCAAACAATAAATAATCTGACCTTAACTATTTGATTAAACTCTTAAAGGAAATTTTTAATAGAGTTGGAAATCCTGCCTCCACCACTGTCTAAGACTCTAAAAATGGTACACTGCTTGAAAAATTTTGAGCATGAAATTAGAATGTTACCTTCCCTTTTTCCTCCTTGGACTGCGCAAAGAACTCTCTCGCCGCCGACTCAATATTCCGGCGCAATTCTAGTGAGACTCCATGGTTGACAACTTGGAAGAATCCCCATTCCTTGCTTGCATCCCTTATATCAGCTAAAAGGTTGGACTCGGCCGAGAGATCAATCAGTGGTATGCTTTCGGCCTCGGTGATGGCATGCTTGGGCCTGTGTTCAGTGGCATGAAAATAAGCTGAATCTGCTACATCCACCATAGTTATGGTTTGGAAGATGTACCTAGCTAGCTAGTTAGTAATTTCTCTGTTTTGGGTTGCTGAAATAATTTGTTTCGAAAGATTGGTTGTTTCAAATGCTACTCCAGTATTTGATCTGGCAGTGATATATATAGAACAAAAGTGGGACTAGTCAAAGCCAACTTGTACCATTTTAACTCAAACAGACTGCATATTTTAATATTCAAAAAAGTTAAGCCACATATTCTCTATAGATATCTTTTACTAATATTCAACAGATTTTTCACGTGTTTTTACAGATTTTGTTCACGTGTTTTTTCATATAAAACAAGCAAGTTTTACTACTACTGCTGGGAAAAATTCAAAAAAACTCCTGAACTTTGAACATAATGTCAAATAGGCACCTGAATTTAAATAAATTTCAATTGAACACCTGAACTTTCACTCTGTTATTCAATTTACCCCCTGCCGTCTCAATCCGTGACTTTCCTAACGGCAACCGCTGAGCTGGACACTAACAGACAAAACAAAACGTTAGAGGGAGAAATTGGAGGGAAACAATAGTGATCTGGCACCTTTTTAAGGCCTCATTCGGCTAAATAAGCCTATTGGCTTACTTTTTGTTCTTATTCAAAAAAAATTCATATTTGTTAGTTTTTCGTCAATTTTTTAGGGATTATTGCATCGTCATAACGAGAGGAATCTAAAATATAAAAAATTATGATCGAAATCCATTTTTTAATAAAGACGAAAAAATTGGCTTATTGGCTTATTTTTGTCTTTATTCAAAAAAATTAAGTTTCGATCGTAATTTGTTACTTTTTAGATTCCTCTTGTCATAACGATACAATAATCCCCAAAAAAATAACGAAAAACTTGACGCTTTGTTCGGTTCTCAACTTTGTTTTAGTTTTAGTTTTAGTTTTGTTTCCAATCATTATCCTATATTTTTCTTCAATCATTACCCTATATCTCTAATTATTAATTCTATTTCTCTCTCTATATCTCTCTCCAATCATTACCCCTATTTCCAATCATTACCCTATTTCTCTCTCCACCCACTACCAAAACTAAACTAAACTAAAATACCAACCAAACACAGCTATGTTTGGATTGGTGTTTGAAATTTTTTTTGAAAAATAGTATAGGTAATAAGTGGAGAGAGATAGAGAGTGAAATGTTGGAAGTATGGAGAATCTAGAGAGAATTTTTTGAAAAATTCTTTTTGAATTGTAAAGAGAACAAGGCATAAAAAATACAAAAAAAAAATTTGAATAAGGACAAAAAAATAAGCCAGTAGGCTTATTTAGCCGAACGGGACCTTAAAAAGGTGCTAGATCACTGTTGTTTCCCTCCAATTTCTCCCTCTAACGTTTTGTTTTGTCTGTTAGTGTCCAGCTCAGCGGTTGCCGTTAGGAAAGTCACAGATTGAGACGGCAGGGGGTAAATTGAATAACGGAATGAAAGTTCAGGTGTTCAATTGAAATTTATTTAAGTTCAGGTGCCTATTTGACATTGGGTTCAAAGTTCAGGGGTTTTTTTGAATTTTTCCCACTACTGCTGCTATGTAGTACAATTCAAATCCAACTTTTCCTGTGACCCCATAGACCATCATATCTCACCATTTTAGAAAACCTGGGTGCAAACAAGCCCAATCGAGCCCTTATTGAGTAAAGTTCGGTTCATTTACTTCTAAACAAGCCTCTATAAACAAGCCAAGCTCAAGCAATCTAAAACTCGAGCTCGGCTCAATTACTACTCGGTTTGTTTGCAGTCCTATGCACAACGCGCGAGTGGCCAATATGGGACCCACTCAGAGCCCAGTTATTTGATCTGAATCCTACAATTTCTTCATCTCGACGAGTAGTATTCATGCAACATTTCAATAGGATCGGTCAAAGCATCTATTAACCATGTGATCAATACACATTTACCTTGCCGTTCATTTTCAAGTCTTGTTCCCTGGGGATGATATTCACTCATATCTTCAGTCTTCTTCTCAGCAACAGTGCAACATATTGGATCATAGGAATACATGCTCAACTGGAAACCCTTCCTTTTTCACATTGATCTTGTCTTTTTATCGTACCCTAAGTATCCTAATTCCTAAACATAATCGGACAAATACACTTGCTGCAAAAAAGTTTAAGCACCAATTCACCATATTTCATACCAAATCTATTTTATTTCCTCAAGAAAAATTACGGGAAAATACTGTCCAAAAGCTACAAAGAGAACGAATTTCCAACACTAACACAAATTCAGAAAGTACCATATCTCCAATTCTTCATGAGAGTGCAACTGTGCGGCTGTATAGAATCCAAACAGTGACCAGGAGTCGAGCCCACTTCAGAATGCAGTTATATACAAACAGGAACAGTAAGACAATGAAGAACGTGTATTTTGGTGGAATATCAAGCAACAGGCATGGAGGTAGAAATAACTAAGTATGTCAGGTATTGGAGCCCGTCCTGAATTTTGCCCACAGCTGTGGTTCGATCAGAACGAAGATTCTCGGAGAACGAATCGGCTTTTTCCTGAATAGATTTCTGTGGAAGAAGTTCCTGCGACTCAGCACTAGCACCTTTTATGGCTGCTGTGTAAGCTTCAGCTACATCCACTATGCCTCAGCAACAACATTGACATTAGAACCAATAATGAAGGAAAACCGTTTCCTTTCATATAACCTCTGCTCACGGTACAGAAAAGATCACAGTACCCACTAAGAATAATGTTGAAAAGAGACCTCCAGAACTGATGAATTACAGCTTCTGGTTTATGCAAAGTCCAAGTACAACAAACTTGGTGGTCATTATGCAAGTTTTCCCTGCTTTCAGCTTTTGGCAAACCTCAGTCAGCTACATCCTTAAAATCACTAGGAAAGACCATTCAATTGTACTTCCAAACTGTTGTTACATCTTCATCTCTTTTCCGAAGAAGCAATTCAGGTCACTATTTACTGTCTCAGAAAGCAAAGTCTGCTAACGGGTTGTAGCACACTCAACAAGGGTCCCTAGCCAACAGAGCCAAACCGCCTCAACCTCACCAGCTATCTACTGCAAGAATATTTCTAAATGTGTTTCTGTATCTGAAGCAAACAATTCCTATGATGAGGAACCATCTTATCTCTAGACCGCTCTATACATTAGATGCATGGCTGCAATGTATCACTCCTTCCAAGCACAACCTTGAAATACTAAGCAAAGCTAGTAGTATTACTGATATGGTCAGTTTTTTCTTTTTTTTCTCAACCCGATATGGTCAGGCTCACTATGTTGAAAATACCAGATTCAGTAGATAAAAGGCAAATTGACAAAAAATCTGAGGCAAAGGATAAGCGAGACACTCGATTATCATTAGAGAAAGCACTTAAGGATAAAACAACAAATTTTAGATGATTACATAAAGTAGAAGTCCCAAACAAAGGCACCCGAAGCTGTTTTGGCGATAAGAAATTAGAAATTAAATTTAAGTTAGCTGGCCCAACAATGCATATTCAAGTATGAAAGAATGATAAGCATAAACTCAGCACTAAGGTCAAGTAAGTCAGAAGATAGGACCATCTAACCATTGTGTATAACACGCTAAAGTTAACATTTTTTGACACTATCAGAAAACACTTCATTCATTAAGTTCTGGACCAATATGGTTACATATTAAAACCAAGAAAGAAGTAATGCCGGGCAAACATACCAGTGATGAAACTGTGGCATACTGCGGCATACTGCTTCCACATTACCAGTCATTGATTGTGCCCTTGTTCTGATTATCTTTGCTTTCTCAATAGAATCCTCAGGCAAATCCATATGCACCATATTCTCATCAACATCTTCATCCTGGGCTTTGTTTGCATTAGAAGTGATGGATTTTGCAAGCATCAGAAGCTGAGACACTGCAGAACACCATATCTCTGAGAGCCTCTGCATAGACAAGCATATAAATTTTATTGTCAACTACACCCACTTTATGCCGTTGCACATTCTTTGATAATAAAATAATAGGAGAGCAAAATTTTCAGCACACATGAACCCCCTCTGAATGGAGAGAATCCAATCTGCCAGCAGTTTTCTGGAGTATATCAGTTGCAGCTATTCCTGCTAGTGCATTTGCAAAGCTGCAAAATTCCAAGAAATAATAAGTACTGCATTGTGAATTTGGTGCCATGTACAAGTTTCAAGCCTCAGTCATGATTCAGGTGGGTTGAAAGATACAACAAAGAAAAACAGGGACCAATGTTTTCAAAATCCTACGTATTCTACAATTCGATACTTGTAGAGGTGAAATCAATACATATATCTAATCGTATCTTGCATTTAAATGAATCTTTCTATGCAAGAGGAATACAAAACAAATAAACTGTCATTACAAAATGGTTAATTTAGTGCTTTTCATATGCATACACAAATGATTTAGTTCCCAAGAAAATTTGTAAACAAGTGCGTAAGTGGGTGTCAAACCTCTGTGTGCGGGTGTGAATACAAAAACAAAATTTAAAATCTCTGTCATTACAAATGGTTAATTTAGTGCTTTTCATATGCATACACAAATGATTGAGTACCCAAGAAAATATGTAAACAAGTGCATAAGTGGGTGTCAAACCTCTGTGTGTGCAGGTGTGATTACAAGAACAAAATTTAAAATCTCAAAATAATGCGAAAATTACCCAGCAGCCATTTCGGCAGCCTTACTGACACTTGAGTCGTGTAAAATCTTCATCTCATCAGCACCATCCTCGGCACCGGTTTCAATTTTCTTTCCCTTTTCTGACTCTACAGCACTTCCGTCAATTTCAGAACTAAACCTGAAGATTTCTTGCACCTGTTTTAGCTTGCCCTCGTAAACAGACTTCTGTTCAGAGGATAGCTTTGCTTTTCTCCAGTTAAATAGCAGAGTATAGTGGTTGGACAACGCCTCAATTCCTGGAAAAAAAAAAAAAACAAACATAAAAGCTTAAGCTACAAGTACCACAACCCGACATTGCAATGAAATATAATCAAACAGAAGACAAAGAAAGAGACCTCCAACTGTTCTGGACCTCCGTAAATGTAGAAGCATCTGTCGAACGTCACTTCTTCGAACATTTGATCATCATGATCTCTGCGGTTGACCTTCCTTCAGATTACCCTCAACTTGAATGCCAGTTTCTGTAATCAGAAGATCCATCGTCTCCTTACCTACAAGCTCAAGAACTTGCATTCCTTGGCAGTAAAAGCTTTTCCACTCTGTAAAACAATGGCCGCAAAATAAACTAGCATAAACAATGGATAAGCTAGATTTTAATTGTCACAATCACAAGTACCTCAATTATGGATGGTGCAAGAGAACCAGGTGCAGGTAAACCCCCATGCTGAATAGATTCAGCGAGGTTTACAGCAGAATCCTCAAGCCTGAAGAAAATAAAACACCAAAATCCTTTCATTGGCGGAAAAATGTGCATCACCTTAATGGTAAAGAAACAGGTGACAAAGACCAAAGCAACAAATTCCGAGCCTCAAATGCAGCAATTAATGGGCAACTTACTAGGTAGAATCACTTAAATACAGGAAATTTTGTGCAAAATAAAGTAATTGTCTTCACCCCATAAACTTTGTAGAAGTAACTGTTCCTCAAAAATAATAGACTGGCAAATGTGTGCAAAATAAAGTAATTTTATTCACAACTATTTTGTTTACATTACTACCAGTACTATTCCCATATTTTGGGGGCTCACTGTAATAAATCCAGAAGCGAAGGGTCGTCAGTTACTTAGTCTATATATTATATTTGCATTTTCGTAGTTAAAAATGTAAAATATCAATGTAAGGACCTAAATAGTGCTTACAAAGAATATTCCAACTCCAATCCTCTTAGGTATAGTAAGTGTTCAAGCCAATTTAGCCACAAGGTTAGTCATGCTAAGTTGCAGAATACAATTTTTTCCCTTACAATATTTGGCCACAAACAAAGACTGAGTGTCCAGCTCGCCTTAATGTTGCTTTATATCCAGATGGAAAGTGGAGGACAAATTGTATTGCCTTGGAGCACAATCATGAACGGAGCCCGGGAAACTTCAGGTTTTACAAAAGCAATAGGGTACTTGATGAACATCTGAAAAGAAAGCTTGTATTGAATGATGAAGTCCGGATTAGAATGCACAAGACTAATGCACTTGGAAGAATCCCCATTCCTTGCATGCATCCCTTATCTCAGCTAAAAGGTTCGATTCGGCCGAGAGATCGATCAACGGTATGTTTTCGGCCTCGGTGAATATGGCATGCTTGGGATAAGCTGAATCCACTACATCCACCATTGTTATGGATTGGAAGATGTACCTAGCTAGCTCGTTAGTAATTTCTCTGTTTTGGGTTTTGCTGAAATAATTTGTTTTGAAGGATTGAGTTGTTTCAAATGCTATTTGATCTGGCAGTGATATATATAGTAGAACAAAAGTGGGACTGAATTTGGACAAGTTTTGGTACCACATTAGAGATAAGGGGGAAACTAGTCAAAGCCAGCTTGCACCATTTCGGTTTCTTGGGTTTTGTCATGCATGGCATATATAATGTACTACTACTTGTAACTTTTAAAAAGAAGCTAGAGTAACCTTCCTGAGAGCAAGTCAAATTATTTTGGCAAAATGGCCTTAGCCATTCTCAAAAAATGTCCACGAAAAGTGTCATTTGGCCAAAAAATGGCAATGTTCGTGCAATGGTGCAGGGCTATTTTTCTGGCCATTCTTCTCCATTATTCTATGTGTACCCTATTTTCAGTTAGTTGTGTGGGTCCAATTGAGAAAAAGAAGGGTTTGGTGGTGGCTTTGGTGATGTGGCAGAAATGAATTGAGCCATTTTTTGTGCTATTTTGGGTGAGAAATGGCTGCACAAATGGCCCAGCCATTTTATGGCTACACAAACGGCCACCCATTGGGGTAGGGTTTTTTTGCCAATATTGCCATTTTGGCACCACTAGACTTGCTCTGAGGGTGTAAGCGAGTCGAGTCCAGTTCATTCACTAAATAAGCCTTTATAAACGAGCCAAGCTCAAGCTGTCTAAAACTCAAGTGCGACTCAATTACTAAACGAGTCGAGCCAAACCTTGAGCTCCTCACGAGTAGCTCGGTTTGTTTGCAATCCTATGAAGAGCACACCAATGGCCAATATGGGACCCACTCGGAGCCTAGTTATTTGATATAAATCCTACAATGTCTTCATCTCGACGAGTAGTATTCATGCAACATTTCAATAGGATCAGTCAAGCATCTATAACCATGTGATCAAAACACATATACCTTACCGTTCATTTTCAAGCAAGGCCAACCCAAGGTATTTGGGTGCCCAAGGCCTGTTCTAAGAATAGTGCCCTAAACACTTGACAATTTTTATGGAAAATTAATAAATAGTCATAGTACGAGAAAGCCAAAACTATAGTATTAAATCCCCTTGACTGGAGTAGAGGGCTTTATATGTGAGTACTTTGTCAATTAAGCCTTTGCTCTGTCGATGTGGGACAAACAAGTTGCAAAACAAAGTCTCTCACCTATAGTCCCACATTGTTAGTTGAAGGAAACAATGAAGGCAAAGAATCTTTTATAAGTAGAAAGTTCTACAGCCTCAGTACCAATGCTCTAGGGACTGGGCTTACCAACCAAAAAATTTCGATACTTGCTGCCCACATGTTGCTTTTCCGTGCAACCACTCTGTGAGCAAGTGGAATAGGTGGAGTAGAGGGCTTTATAGGTGAGCACTTTACCAATTGAGCCTTTGCTCTGTCGATGTGGGACAAACAAGTTGCAAAACAAAGCTTCCCACCTATAGTCTCACATTGCTAGTTGAAGGAAACAATGGAAATGAAGGCAAAGAAAATCTTTTATAAATAAATAAAAAGTCCTACTGCCTCAGTACCAATGCTCTAGACACTGGGCCTTGCTTCTGAAACTTGGTCTGTGCCTTTCCTAAAAAGAGTCCTACCCAACCCAAATACTAAAAAAAATTAGGGTGCCTTGTGCCTGGGCCCGCCTGTTTTCAAGTCTTGTTCCCTAGCCCTAGGGATGATATTCACTCATGTCTTCTTCTCAGCAACATATTGGAGCATAGGAATACATGCTCAACTGGAAACCCTTCCTTTTCCACATTGATCTTGTCTTTTGTCGTACCACAAGTATCCTAAACATACTTAGCCCAATACACTTGCTGCAAAAAAAATTAAGCACCAATTCACCATATTTCATACCAAATCTATTTTATTTCCCCAAGAAATTTAACGGGAACATTCTGTCCAAAAGCTACAAAAAGAACGAATTTCCAATCCTAACACAAATTCAAAAAGTATCATACATCCAATTCACGAGAGCACAACAGTATGGCTGTATAGAATATTCCAAACAGAGACCAGGAACAGTAAAACAATGAAGAATGTATATTTTGGTGGAATATCAAGCAACCGGCATGGAGGTAGAAAGAACTAAGTATGTCAGGTATTGGAGCCAGTCCTGAATTTTGCCCACAGTTGTGGATATGAAATATGGTGATTTAGCTGAAGCTTACGCAGCAGCCATAAAAGGTGCTAGTGCCGAGTCGCAAGAAGTCCTTCTACATAAATCTATTCAGGAAAAAGCCGATTTGTTGACAAAAAAAACTTGTTTTTTTTTTTAATCAAACAAAAACTTATTAAGTTTCTAAACTGTGCTTCTCTATACAACTACTACTTTGTAAAATGCCTAATTTTAACAATTAACATCACGCAGTAAGTTAGATAAAATTGTAGGAGTAATTAATTAATTAGCCCATGCATAGCGCACAAGATTTGCCGCTAGTTATCATGTAATAGCATGAAGTACGGGGACTGGGGAAGGTGCTGCGCAGCCCCATCCTGCGCAACGTGTTGTGCACGGCAAATCGCCACCGCCCAGGTCTCGCTTTGATTATCGGAATCGTTTATTTCATAGAGCTCGTCGAGTAGAACAAGTGTACCAAAAATCAGCTTGATCGGATATCATTAAGTGTCGCATCCGAACATTATTATCTTGAAACGAATGAATCCGAAGTACTGTATAGTGGTATGCAACCATTAATATAGCATTGCCCGAATAGAAAAATAGTACTCCCTCCGTCCCTTTTTAAGTGTCATACTTCGTAACTCCAACTTAGTAAAAAGACATCATCATTATACCTTTCACATCAACTTTTTTCTCCACTTTTCCTTCTTACCCATCATCATTACACTTTTACTCACTAACTTTTCAAAATGGAATATACTTTTAGGGACAAAATAGACAATTCACCAACTTTTACCCACTAACTTTACAAAATAAACACTTATTAAGGGACAGCTCAAAATGAAATACTAGACTATAAATAAGGGACGGAGGGAACATTAACTTATTTGCACAGTCAATATTCGTCAAATGTGACATGAGATCCGTAAGGAAAAGATAGCAATGATAAGCTATAACCCTAAAGGTGTATCCTTGGAAATAACCCTAAGGCTGTGTTCCACAACCCTTCTTATTTTATAAGTTCTTATTTGGCAACTTCTTTTTCAAAAATAAGAAGCTTTGTTCCACAAAAACCAAACAAAAAATGTATTTTACATTTTCAAACTCAAAAATAATGTAAATGAAAAAAAAAAAAAAAATTTTTGCACCGTATTAAAGATCTCAATGAGATCTATCAAATAAGATCCATAGTGATAAGAAAATTATTTGCGTAAACACATGATTTTTGAGCTTGAAGTTGCCTAAGCTTAAAAAACCGAGTACTGCTATGAGTAATGGGCGCCGGGGAGGGAAATCGTACCGACGGCCGCGCCGAGCCGTCTCCGACCACCGGACGGCCGATTCAAGCCGTCCAAAAATTCTGTAAAAAAAAACCGAGGGGGCCAACGCGGGAATCAACAGTATCCGAGGTGTGTATATACACACGGAAAAGGGAAAAGGGGTGCTTGTATAGAATTTTTGGACGGCTCAGATCGGCCGTCCGGTGGCCGGAGACGGCCCGGCGCGGCCGTCGGTACGATTTTCCTCCCTGGCGCCCATTGGTAGCTATATAAATTCTGAAAAAATAAGTATCAGCTTCTTATTTTTGTGGAACAAGCTTTATTATTGAACAAAAAATAAGTTCTTATTCCGTTTCTGGAACGGAGCCTAAGTATCCTTCCCCTCTAGAGCATGTACATCAAGCATAGGTAAAATACCTACTCAAAAAGCTACAATTTCTACTTTACCTATCCATTTTTTCTTCCACACCACAACAGCCTCTTTATAATTTTCTCTCTATCCATTAAATTATAGAAAAAAAATAAAATTGCAATATATATTTACATATATATATATATATGTATGTGTGTGTATATATATAAATACGTTCATATGTACTGTATATAACATGTATATTGCACACCTCCATGGTCGCCGGTTGAGATCGAGGTCGAGGTTGCCGTCAAGATCGAGGTTGCCCGGTGAGGTTGAGATCGCCGTCAAGATCGAGATCGCCTTCAAGATCGAATCGCCATCGAGATCGCCGTCGTCGCCGGACCCTAGCCTTTCTTCATTGAAGACCTCCGTTGCAGACCTCCGCCGTCGCCGCTGACCCAAAACTTCGTCGTCAAGATCATTCGTGCAGAGCAGCAAAGGTGTTCTTCGTTGGAGAGAGAGGAGAAAAAAGAATAAAAAATTGGGTACCGATGAACAGTTCCTCGGTAATTTTGGAGAGGATTTTCCACAAATGTAAAATACATGTGGGTTTACCTAGGCTGCTGCATGCCCACTTTTGTGCCTTTCCTAGCTAAAGTTGCTAAAAGAGCAGCCTAGGCTGGTGTACATGTAAGAAACAGTTTGGAGGAAATTTCGCTAGCCAATTTTGACGAATTTGCCCCTTGATTATTGGGGTGTTGTTCTTCCTTGATTATCCAAAATTGTCATTTTACCTATTGTGCATAGTGGGCTACGTGGCAGGATGGGTGAAATATCAGGCCACGTCTCTCCCTCTCATTTTCTTCCTCTGGTTAAAGTAAAACAGAGAGATATAGAGAGAGAGAGAGATTGAGAGGAGTTTTTGGGGCGAGCCGCACCACCCTCGTTCGGTACTCCTCCGATTTGGGCGTTTTTCTCAACTCTGAGAAGTACAACTTCTGGGACTTTCGTCATTTCATCTACCCCCTGTTTTCCTGTTTCGGCTACTTCTGTTCCTCTGCGTTTGCTCAGTGCTGGTGGGTTGTTGCAATTGTCATTTTTCTCTCTCAGTTTGGATTGTTCATATGCTTTAATTTTGGGGTTTCAACGTTCCCTGTGAAACAACAATCCAGTCTTAGGGTATGGATTGGAAATTTAATTTTTAATAATTTTGGATTTTTTGTGTTTGGGGTTCTCAGTATCATTTTTAAAAATGATGATTTTGCATGCATGACCACGCAGAGACTTAACGTTAAATTTTTGTTGCGTACTAAATCAATACCAAGAACTCTTTTTGGGGAAATTGTTAGATATTGAAGTTTTCGTTATTTTTGTTTTCAAAAAAAAAAAAATAGTTTTTATTTTGGGAGGGGCTTTGCGCAGTTTCAGTGTTTAGAGTTTTCCGGTTTGTTATAATAGTTCTTTCGTTTCTTAAACCATCTATGTATTATTTGTCATTGTCTTAGATCTGTGCGTGTATGGCGGTTTCACTCATGTTTGGTACATTCTTCGACTGGGATTTTACGCTTTTTGTGCTCCAGTGCAGATGCGGGTTTTAAAAAGAGTTTATCGTTTTATTATCTTTACGGTTGTTAATTTGTCATTGATTTTGTACCATTGTTTCTTAGTTAATTAGTGTTATTGCCTGCCGTTGTTTGTGTGTGGCTTAAACTCTTGGTATTGATTTAGTAACTTTATAGTTTGTTTGTTGTTTCATGGCAATGGTGGTTCAAGTCTCTTTTGTGCGGTGGATCTGTGTGAAACGTCAGGGCCATCTGGCCCCGAATGCAATTTTTTACTGTGTCGAAACTGCTGGTGGATCGAGAACTGTTGCTGCATGCGTCAACTCATAGAGCCACTGGACACCTCTTCTACAAACCATTTAGCAACTTTGTGGCTGGACTCAGTTGTCTATCACTCATTTGTTCATTATATTATTGAAGGTATGGTTATTTTGATGATTCAATGATGTGCATATGTATTTACTTTGTTCCAAATAAAATTTATAAGGATAAAATGTATTGCTTTGTCCATTATTGTCTCTGCCATGATTGTGAACTTCTGTAAAGCTTAAACTCAATGTCAGGAGAATGTTCTACAGTTGAATAGTTGAAAATTTAAGACCAAAAATACATTGTGAGAGAAAACTTGTAAACTTGAATAAGTAATAAGGTTTCCTTACCTCTATTTTCCTATCATCCATCCAGGTATGGGAACCAAGTTGCTGCCAATGAGCTAAATTCCCTTTATGAGCATTCTCGCGCCAAAGAATTCAGTTCTGAGGTATGGTTCATCTCAAATTCCCTTTATGAGCATACTCTCTGCAATTCATGTTCGATTGAAAACCTATTTGCAATAGGTGACGAAGTTTACAAGCATAATAGTGTTTTAGGTGAGGACCTTAATACTTAATAGTGCTCTTGGAGAATGAGGACATGGAACTTAAAGAACGTGTTTTTTGTGGTTATGTTTTTTGATATGGTCTATTTTCATATCTTCTTTCATTTCAAGCAATTTTATCATTTTCTATACACATTGCATTCTGCTAAAATCCGAGTTTGTGTATTTTTCTTCACATAATTTTCAGACCATATATGCTTGGGATTGTCAAAGAACAAGGATGACATGCATAAGAATGAAGAGTGTGACAATTACTCTCTATTCGCCCTAAAAACATGTGTTCATGAAGTCCATTTGTTGGTCTTTGAGTGTGTCAATTCATTTTGCAGGTTTAAGATTTTGGCAATTGCAAGAATGTTGAATTTCAAGCCTCTCTCTCCACCTCAATAACTCTACACAGCTCTTGGTTATGCCATCCAGTTGGTATTTCTTCCTCTGTTCTCACTAGAAATTGATTACTATATACTCCCTCCGTCCCTTTATTACAGTCCAGTATTCCATTTTGGGCTGTCCCTTAATAAGTGTCTATTTTGTAAAGTTAGTGGGTAAAAGTTGGTGAATTATCTATTTTGTCCCTAAAAGTAGATTCCATTTTGAAAAGTTAGTGAGTAAAAGTGTAATGATGATGGGTAAGTAGGGAAAGTAGAGGAAAAAGTTGATATGAAAGGTATAATGATGATTTCTTTTTAATAAGTTGGAGTTACGAAACAGGACACTTAAAAAGGGACGGAGGGAGTACAAATTTTTCCTTGTCAGATTTGTTAGGAAGGTAATGAGCATCTGGAAATTGTCCCTAAGGAGAACTATCATGAGGTTTATGATTATTGCTGGTTAAGCATGGAATGTTTTTTTTTTTTAATCAATAGCTCATTTGAGTGGTAACTACTTCAGGCAATGTCTCATACACTTTCTCAAGTATTAATATTAGTTTCTCAAGTTGTTTCTTCTATCAAATAGACTTCTGAAAAGAAACACTTACATGGCCACTTTGTTACCAATTTATCTCATATTACCACAATGGAAGTGTCTATGATGTATTTTCCATTGAATATAATGTCATTTCTTGCCTTCCAAATGGACCATGTGGTAGCAAAGAAAAAAGAGGTCCTAGAAGCCACTTTGACAGAGTTAGACTTACCGTGCACCCGCCATGAGATTGAGTCAGGGGATGCCCGGACAAAACTCCTATTTTGTATCTGATTTCATGAGGAACCTTTAAGGTATCATTTCTCTTAAGGTCCCTAAAACATGGGTTCATTATATTTTTTCAACATGAAAATTTCACGTACAACACCAAGGGTTATCATAGTTCATTAGTCATCTACCTTCTGCTACATGTATTTGTATTTGGATTAGTGTGCTGATGTTCATAACTTGTTCTATTGTTTTGGAAATGAGCCTGTGAAACCAAAGTTGTGATAGAAATTTAGTCTTTCGGAAGCATTTTATCTTCTCCCATGCAAGTGTAACACACGCCAAGTTATATCTTCATGTAGGCGATTGTTTTCGAGTCGTGTATTGGTTTTTATTTCTATACATGTGTTGTAAATAACTGGAAATAAGTAGGAATTGTAAGTTCATACTTTTATGGATTGATTTCCTTGTAATTTTGGCATGAGAAAGACTAGACTAGCAGATCTGTAATTGCAAAATACATTGATAATTTTGAAATGTTGCTGGGTTGATTGTTTGTGCAGCTTACAATTTCACAAATATTCAACATGCTCTCCTCAACGGGCATGACATTTGCACGTCGCGCCTCATCTAGTTTATTCATACAAAGCACTATGGTTGTACATAAAAACAGATAATACAACAACTCAACACAACACTGTTCGGACCTCTTATTTCTATTCACATCCGGCCACGCAATCGATCGTTACAGTACATACTTACGCAACACGCCATCTTACCATAAGGAAGCTAGCTAGTAGTCGTACAACTAGACGCAACAGTTTATTCGGACCTCGTATTTCTATTTATAGTCTCGGATTACTCTGCTGCAATCTTGAAATCAGAAATTTGGTTGTATTTGACATCGAACTTCTTGAAAGTACTGCGCCTTCTAGTGGCACCGAACTTTCCCCAGTTGTAAGGCCTGTACTTTGCTGGGTTCTTCTGGTCATCTATCAGCTCTCTCTGGGGCTCCACATTGACATAGTGTGCTGGGTTGAAGAAGAATCCAATTGAAAACCTCTCCCTCTCGGAGTTCACCACGGCCCTGTGCTCCACACTCTGGTATATGTCATTGCTCCAAACCTGTAAACCAAACAAGAGAAAAAAAAAAACCATTTGTTATGGACCTAATTCGTTCGTTGATTGGATAGGCGTCGCATCTCGCTTCCTGGGCGGGCATTTTTCTGTTATCCGTTAACTTATTTTTCTTTTTCGTTTTGTGTGTTTTATTCGTCTTTTCTGAATTTTTGTTAGATTCGCGTCATACCTTTTGGATTAATCATCAGTCCAACGAGAGGAGTCTAAAAAGTATAAAATTATGACAAAGACCCAAAAAAAGAAAAGAAGGTTCACTAGTTTTTGACTTATTTTTTGTCTTTATTCAAAAAATTACTCCGTATGAGTTCGATCAAAATTTTATACTTTTTCGATTCCTCTCGTTGCATCAATAGTTCCTGTGGTAGTCATATTGGTTTCGTGTGCAGGTTGGGTAAATCTAAAATATCAAAAGTGATTATTTTCCCTTTTCTTATTCTTTTCTTTTTTGGGGTAAGTTCCTTATTCTTTTCTTTAATCAAACATTTTCTCAATTCTTGGTAAGGAGAACCTAAATTATTTTTAAAAAAATAAAATTTATGGAAAGATCAGTGGAAATTAAACAGAAAAGAATGAATCTTTTCAACAGAAAATTGGCCTCTATTTGTTTTTTATCAGCCAGAAATTGGCCTCTTATATATCTTCAGTGGTTTTTTCGCATTGGATCCCATTCTTTTTAAATTTTAAGTGAGTCCACGGCACGAGCATATATATAAAATGTCAAAATAATCTAACTAACTTGAAAAAAATAATAATAATAAGTATAACAAAATCTGGAAAAAAAATAAAAACTTTTCTATAGAGATATTATGGTTACCTGCAAAATGGCACCAAGATTAACAATATAGGCATCCGGGATGGGTTCAACCCGAATCCACGCTCCATCTTCTTTCCGCTTCACTTCCAATCCCCCCACATCGTCTTGAGCTAAAATGGTTAAACCACCGGAATCCTTGTGCGGACCGATGCCAAAAGCAGCGTCAGGGGTTGGGCAGGGCGGATAGTGATTGATCCTGATAAAGCTTGTATGGTCTTTGAAGAAGCCATCCAAATGGTTTTCTGGCAATCCTAAGCTCTTGGAAATGAGTTGCAATAGCTTGAAAGCTAGGTTTTTCACTTCAAGAGCGTATTCTTGGCAGGCCTCCCTGTGGTTAATTCAGCCAATTTACGATGTAGAAGTTAGAAAGCTATATTTTGTCGAAGTTTTTTGCTTCTTCTCATTTAGTAGTACTTTTTTTTTTTGGGTTCTATGCGCTCCTCAGCTAATCTCCCGGCTGATCCGGTCAAAGGCAGGCTCATCCACACTGAGATCAATAGGGAATTCACAAGAAATTACTTTTTTGCGGTCTGACCTCAAGAATCGAACCATGGTCAATTGAGTGTGGAGCAAACTCACTAACCAACCGGACTAAACCCTTAGGGTTAAAATTAAGTGAGTAGTATATAGTATTAAAGTTTAAGGGTTATTGAGAAATGCCATATTCAAATGATTTCAAACAGTAACTATTGAAGATATAAATAACAAAGTTATAATTAATTTTTTAAATGAGTTGGTGGTTAATGATCAATAGTCTAAGGCTATAAATGAACTAAACCGTTCGTGAACTGTTCGAGGCTCGATTCTGTAAAGGCTCGTTCGAGTTCGATTCGTCTACTATATGAACCGAACTTGAACCTCAATTCTAGGCTCGTTTCATAAATGAGCCGAACATAAACGCAACAATATTCGGCTCAATTAGGCTCTCGAACCTGGAATATATGTGTATCATGGGGATTTTATATAGTTATATAGTGAAAATTTTAAAACTTGTACAAGTCTAAACGTTTACGATTACTAAAAATTTACTTATGTATATGTTTTTATCATTTTATATGTATATAAACATATTTATGTACATAATGAAAATTTTATTTGCAGTTTTAGACCTATATGAGAGCATAAAAATATGATATTATTGGATCGTTAAGGCTCGTGAACAAGTTCGAGTTCGACCCAAACTTGGGCAAGCTCGGTTCGAGTTTGGCTCGTCATAATTTTCATTGAGTTCGGCTCGAGCTCGAGTTCGTTAAAAAACTTAATGAACAAATCTGAACATTCTAATATTCGGCTCGATTCAGCTCGTTTACAGCCCTAATAGTAACCTACAATGCGACAATATATCGGACCATCTGGGCGAGGCCCGTGATGGTCCCACGAGTCCGAACTGCATAAATCAAGTGGGCTGGCTAGAGAAAAACTAGCTAGCTTGATTCTTACCAAAAATTAGGAGGGTATCCCGGCCACTGATTATGAAACTCCACGAGCTCCTTGTCGTCGGGATCATGGGAAACCGGCATCACCATTGGACTCTCAACGGCAAGATCAAACACCTCTTTCCAGTCCTTAACGTCCTTTGTATGTTCAGAGTCGTAGTAACCCATTGGGTTTGCTTCATCCTTCTTCACCTGTCCAAGTACAGGTAAATTCAAATAACAAGAAAATTTAATTTGGTAGGTTATATTATTATATAGGTCTTTTATAACATACTCCATATACGTACAAAGAGATTTCTCTTTGCTCCACGAGCAATGCTTCCCCTCTTTGGAAGTACGTGGGCTCAGGCCCGGTTTTGGACATAATTCCACCAGGCGACCACCTAGGGTCTCCAGTTTTGGGTCCAATAATTGGGCCCCTAAATAGTGGAATATACTAAATATTATGTATGTGAACTACTTTACTACTAGGGAAAATGACGGCCAAGTTTTAATAATTAATATCTGCCAAGGACATTTTCAGCATTAACAAATGTTCTTAGCTTGTCCTTGGCGGGGATTTATCAAAACACGTCATGGGCCGTCATTTTCCCCTACTACTATGCTGTGTAGCACGGTGGTAAGGCACGCATGTTTTGAGCAATTGCGAGTTCGATCCCTGCCTCCTTCAATTTTTAACGCCACAATTTTGCAACTTGTACGGAAAAAAAAGGTTTCAAAACAATGCTTTCGGGTCTTGAACTCACGTTTTGAGGTACTAAACTACAAGACTTCCTTGTTTTTTTATATCGAACAACTAATTAATATACTAGAAAATGAGAGGCTCCATTTTCAAGGCCCGCCTAAGGCTTTGGAAATTTCTGGCCTGAACCTGCGTGGCCCCAAACACCTTTTAAATCAGTACTCCTTTTAAATCTACTCGTTTATCCATACTTAGAAAGCCGCGCTTTTGCCCAACAATCTTTTACCATCATCTCTCCAAACAATAAATAATCTGACCTTAACCATTTGATTAAACTCTTAAAGGAAATTTTTAATAGAGTTGGAAATCCTGCCTCCACCACTGTCTAAGACTCTAAAAATGGTACACTGCTTGAAAAATTTCGAGCATGAAATTAGAATGTTACCTTCCCTTTTTCCTCCTTGGACTGCGCAAAGAACTCTCTCGCCGCCGACTCAATATTCCGGCGCAATTCTAGTGAGACTCCATGGTTGACAACTTGGAAGAATCCCCATTCATTGCTTGCATCCCTTATATCAGCTAAAAGGTTGGACTCGGCCGACAGATCGATCAGTGGTATGGTTTCGGCCTCGGTGATGGCATGCTTGGGCCTGTGTTCAGTGGCATGAAAATAAGCTGAATCCACTACATCCACCATAGTTATGGTTTGGAAGATGTACCTAGCTAGCTAGCTAGTTAGTAATTTCTCTGTTTTGGGTTGCTGAAATAATTTGTTTCGAAAGATTGGTTGTTTCAAATGCTACTGATCAGACAATGTTATATATAGAACAAAAGTGGGACTGAATTTGGACAAGTTTTGGTACCACATTAGAGATAAGGGGGAAACTAGTCAAAGCTACCATTTTTACTCAAACAGACTGCATATTTTAATATTCAAAAATTTTAAGCCACACATGCTCTATAGATATCTTTTACTAATATTCAACAGATTTTGTTCACGTGTTTTTTCATATAAACATGCTCTATAGATATCTTTTACTCCCTCCGTCCCTTTTTTAGAGTCCGGTATTCCATTTTGAGCTGTCCCTTAATAAGTGTCTATTTTGTAAAGTTAGTGGGTAAAAGTTTGTGAATTTTCCATTTTGCCCCTAAAAGTAAAATCTATTTTGAAAAGTTAGTGAGTAAAAGTGTAATGATGATGGGTAAGTAGGGAAAGTGCAGGAAAAAGTTGATTTGAAAGGTATAATAATGATGTCTTTTCAATAAGTTAAAATTACGAAGCAGGACACTTAAAAATGGACGGAATGAGTACTAATATCCAACTTTTCCTGTGACCCCATAGACCATCATATCTCACTATTTTAGAAAACCTGGGTGCAAGCAAGCCAAACCGAGCCCTTATTGAGTCAAGTCCAGTTCATTTACTACTAAACAAGCCTCTATAAACAAGCCAAGCTCAAGCAATCTAAAACTCGAGCTCGGCTCAATTACTACTCGGTTTGTTTGCAGTCCTATGCACAACGCGCGAGTGGCCAATATGGGACCCACTCAGAGCCCAGTTATTTGATCTGAATCCTACAATTTCTTCATCTCGACGAGTAGTATTCATGCAACATTTCAATAGGATCGGTCAAGCATCTATTAACCATGTGATCAATACACATTTACCTTGCCGTTCATTTTCAAGTCTTGTTCCCTGGGAATGATATTCACTCATATCTTCAGTCTTCTTCTCAGCAACAGTGCATCATATTGGAGCATAGGAATACATGCTCAACTGGAAACCCTTCCTTTTTCACATTGATCTTGTCTTTTATCGTACCCTAAGTATCCTAATTCCTAAACATAATCGGACAAATACACTTGCTGCAAAAAAGTTTAAGCACCAATTCACCATATTTCATACCAAATCTATTTTATTTCCCCAAGAAAAATTACGGGAAAATACTGTCCAAAAGCTACAAAAAGAACGAATTTCCAACACTAACACAAATTCAGAAAGTACCATATCTCCAATTCTTCGTGAGAGTGCAACAGTGCGGCTGTATAGAATCCAAACAGAGACCAGGAGTCGAGCCCACTTCAGAATGCAGTTATATACAAACAGGAACAGTAAGACAATGAAGAACGTGTATTTTGGTGGAATATCAAGCAACAGGCATGGAGGTAGAAATAACTAAGTATGTCAAGTATTGGAGCCCGTCCTGAATTTTGCCCACAGCTGTGGTTCGATCAGAACGAAGATTCTCGGAGAACGAATCGGCTTTTTCCTGAATAGATTTCTGTGGAAGAAGTTCTTGCGACTCAGCACTAGCACCTTTTATGGCTGCTGTGTAAGCTTCAGCTACATCCACTATGCCTGAGCAATAACATTGACATTAGAACCAATAATGAAGGAAAACCGTTTCCTTTTATATAACCTCTGCTCACAGTACAGAAAAGGTCACAGTACCCACTAAGAATAATGTTGAAAATAGACCTCCAGAACTGATGAATTACAGCTTCTGGTTTATGCAAAGTCCAAGTACAACAAACTTGGTGGTCATTATGCAAGTTTTTCCTGCTTTCAGCTTTTGGCAAACCTCA
This sequence comes from Rhododendron griersonianum, assembly GCA_018127125.1. Taxonomy (NCBI): domain Eukaryota; kingdom Viridiplantae; phylum Streptophyta; class Magnoliopsida; order Ericales; family Ericaceae; genus Rhododendron; species Rhododendron griersonianum. The sequence continues at coordinate 12,872,061 of CM030792.1, read as the reverse complement.
GTCAGCTACATCCTTAAAATCACTAGGAAAGGCCATTCAATTGTACTTCCAAACTGCTGTTACATCTTCATCTCTTTTCCGAAGAAGCAATTCAGGTTAATATTTACTGTCTCAGAAAGCAAAGTCTGCTAACGGGTTGTAGCACACTCAACAAGGGACCCTAGCCAACAGAGCCAAACCGCCTCAACCTCACCAGCTATCTACTGCAAGAATATTTCTAAATGTGTTTCTGTATCTGAAGCAAACAATTCCTATGCTGAGGAACCATCTTATCTCTCAACCGCTCTATACATTAGATGCATGGCTGCAATGTATCACTCCTTCCAAACACAACCTATGAAATACTAAGCAAAGCTAGTAGTATTACTGATACGGTCAGTTTTTTCTTTTTTTTCTCAACCCGATATGGTCAGGCTCACTATGTTGAAAATACCAGATTCAGTAGATAAAAGGCAAATTGACAAAAAATCTGAGGCAAAGGATAAGCGAGACACTCAATTATCATTAGAGAAAGCACTCAAGGATAAAACAACAAATTTTAGATGATTACATAAAGTATAAGTCCCAAACAAAGGCACCCGAAGCTGTTTTGGCGATAAGAAATTAGAAATTAAATTTAAGTTAGCTGGCCCAACAATGCATATTCAAGTATGAAAGAATGATAAACATAAACTCAGCACTAAGGTCAAGTAAGTCAGAAGATAGGACCATCTAACCATTGGTGTATAACACGCTAAAGTTAACATTTTTTGACACTAGCAGAAAACACTTCATTCATTAAGTTCTGGACCAATATGGTTACATATTAAAACCAAGAAAGAAGTAATGCCGGGCAAACATACCAGTGATGAAACTGTTGCATACTGCTTCCACATTACCAGTCATTGATTGTGCCCTTGTTCTGATTATCTTTGCTTTCTCAATAGAATCCTCAGGCCAATCCATATGCACCATATTCTCATCAACATCTTCATCCTGGGCTTTGTTTGCATTAGAAGTGATGGATTTTGCAAGCATCAGAAGCTGAGACACCGCAGAACAGCATATCTCTGAGAGCCTCTGCGTAGACAAGCATATAAATTTTATTGTCAACTACACCCACTTTATGCCGTTGCACATTCTTTGATAATAAAATAATAGGAGAGCAAAATTTTCAGCACACATGAACCCCCTCTGAATGGAGAGAATCCAATCTGCCAGCAGTTTTCTGGAGTATATCAGTTGCAGCTATTCCTGCTAGTGCATTTGCAAAGCTGCAAAATTCCAAGAAATAATAAGTACTGCATTGTGAATTTGGTGCCATGTACAAGTTTCAAGCCTCAGTCATGATTCAGGTGGGTTGCAAGATACAACAAAGAAAAACAGGGACCAGTGTTTTCAAAATCCTACGTATTCTACAATTCGATACTTGTAGAGGTGAAATCAATACATATATCTAATCGTATCTTGCATTTAAATGAATCTTTCTATGCAAGAGGAATACAAAACAAACAAACTGTCATTACAAAATGGTTAATTTAGTGCTTTTCACATGCATACACAAATGATTTAGTTCCCAAGAAAATTTGTAAACAAGTGCGTAAGTGGGTGTCAAACCTCTGTGTGTGCGGGTGTGAATACAAAAACAAAATTTAAAATCTCTGTCATTACAAATGGTTAATTTAGTGCTTTTCATATGCATACACAAATGATTGAGTACCCAAGAAAATATGTAAACAAGTGCGTAAGTGGGTGTAGTACCCAAGAAAATATGTAAACAAGTGCGTAAGTGGGTGTCAAACCTCTGTGTGTGCGGGTGTGATTACAAAAACAAATTTTAAAATCTCAAAATAATGCGAAAATTACCCAGCAGCCATTTCGGCAGCCTTACTGACACTTGAGTCGTGTAAAATCTTCATCTCATCAGCACCATCCTCGGCACCAGTTTCAATTTTCTTTCCCTTTTCTGACTCTACAGCACTTCCGTCAATTTCAGAACTAAACCTGAAGATTTCTTGCACCTGTTTTAGCTTGCCCTCATAAACGGACTTCTGTTCAGAGGATAGCTTTGTTTTTCTCCGGTTAAATAGCAGAGTATAGTGGTTGGACAACGCCTCCAATTCCTGGAAAAAAAAAAACAAACATAAAAGCTTAAGCTACAAGTACCACAACCCGACATTGCCATGAAATATAATCAAACAGAAGACAAAGAAAGAGACCTCCAACTGTTCTGGACCTCCGTAAATGTAGAAGCATCTGTCAAACGTCACTTCTTCGAACATTTGATCATCATGATCTTGCGGTTGACCTTCCTTCAGATTACCCTCAACTTGAATGCCAGTTTCTGTAATCAGAAGATCCATCGTCTCCTTACCTACAAGCTCAAGAACTTGCATTCCCTTGGCAGTAAAAGCTTTTCCACTCTGTAAAACAATGGCCGCAAAATAAACTAGCATAAACAATGGATAAGCAAGATTTTAATTGTCATAATCACAAGTACCTCAATTATGGATGGTGCAAGAGAACCAGGTGCAGGTAAACCCCCATGCTGAATAGATTCAGCGAGGTTTACAGCAGAATCCTCAAGCCTGAAGAAAATAAAACACCAAAATCCTTTCATTGGCGGAAAAATGTGCATCACCTTAATGGTAAAGAAACAAGTGACAATGACCAAAGCAACAAATTCCGAGCCTCAAATGCAGCAATTCATGGGCAACTTACTAGGTAGAATCACTAAAATACAGGAAATTTTGTGCAAAATAAAGTAATTGTCATCACCCAATAAACTTTGTAGAAGTAACTGTTCCTCAAAAATAATAGACTGGCAAATGTGTGCAAAATAAAGTAATTTTATTCACAACTATTTTGTTTACATTACTACCAGTACTATTCCCATATTTTGGGGGCTCACAGTAATAAATGCAGAAGCGAAGGGTCGTCAGTTACTTAGTCTATATATTATATTTGCATTTTCATGGTTAAAAATGTAAAATATCAATGTAAGGACCTAAATAGTGCTTACAAAGAATATTCCAACTCCAATCCTCTTAGGTATAGTAAGTGTTCAAGCCAATTTAGCCACAAGGTTAGTCATGCTAAGTTGCAGAATACAATTTTTTCCCTTACAATATTTGGCAACTTTTAGGTTAGATTGGATCCTGGGTGGTGTAGTTCCTCCAAGAACCGGGATTGGGATTTTTTTTAAGGCCCAATGGCAGTCCAAGCTTGAGGCAATACCTTTAATTGTAATGTTGGGAAAGGCAGCATAGCCCACTAAAGTCCCTGCCTGTTACCCCCTGATAGTAGTGGCATTCTAACGGGTATCTAGCCATCAAGATTACCTTCCCTGATCCCTCTTTGGACATTACTCTCTGATCCGATTGTTAATAAAAAAGAACACATCTTACAGAGATGACTTGAAACGGAGTCATACTTGTGAACCAAATTGGAACCCCCTCTCCAAGCACTTCCTAATGCCTGCCATGCTCCTGAAGCAAAATTCTCCACAGAGGTATCAAGAACCTTCATACCCTGCAAAATGAAAAGTTAGCAGGACTGCAAAGCTCAACTGTTAAAGTCAGCAATCAAGATCATACATAAGTAAAGCTGATGCATAAAACGCAGTGAAGCAACTCCTTACAAAATCTATCCCCCTAACATTTCTCAGCTATAGCCCAAGTGAATCATGACCATCATACAAACAATTAGTTAGCGACCACCGGATGGCATATACAGGCAATCACATTAGTAATAAGAGACAAAATAACAGAGTGAAGGTATCACCAGTGCCTTGTGTGTTAACCCAGAGAGAGAGAGAGAGATCTTAGGGCTGCACAGCACTTAATGCAAGCTATAAAAAAAAAGAATGTAGATCACCCTTCCAGTGGGTTGAGACCACCGCTAGATAAGGGGTGGTCTTCAAAAAGGTTGAGTAAATAACACCGACTGTCTTTAAGACAAAATCATCCCCTAGAGGCTAGAGAGACATAGGTAAAAGTTGGACAATGCATGGTCCATAACTTTCCATACACTAACTTATCCGGCAGTTATACACTAACTTATCCAGCAGTTATATGACTAAGCAAATAAAGCAATCTAAATACAAGACAAGAAACACAAGATAGCTTAAATTGAGCTACATGCCTGCCCAAGGATTGTATCCTCACTAGCCTTCTCTAATTTATCCAAAGCAGCCTTACGCTGCTTGTCATGCTCATCTTCATCTTCTTCCTCAACTGCAGACTCTTCCCCATCACCCTCCTTAGAAGATTCCGACTCTTCAGCCACATTCTGCAAATCTGCAATGCTCTTTGCTGCAGTCTTAGCAACCTCAGCAGCCTGATTCAATGAAACCCTAGCTCAACAAGATTGCAAGATATGTACCAAGGATATCACACAACATAGCACTGAATGATTAGGAAAATGACATTAGGACAATATAAAACCATGTTTATTAATTGCCTCCCCGATTTTGGAGGGACAAAGGACTCCCCATTAGAGAAATGACAAGATAAAATCCAACAATTTCGATATATTCTCTTACTAACCAAAATTATTGAAGGATCTAGAACTGTCAGCATGCAAAAACATCGGTTCATAGATCACTGCAATGATTACATACAGAAACATAAACATATTCAAATTATGTAAGCTAGTTCACAGAATTATCAGTTGAATCCACCTTAATTTCGTCAGTCCACCAACAATGAAAGCACATCACAGAATTATCAGCTAAATACATTTGGTATGAAATATGGTGATGTAGCTGAAGCTTATGTAGCAGCCATAAAAGGTGCTAGTGCTGAGTCGCAAGATGTTCTTCCACAGAAATCTATTCATGAAAAAGCCGATTCCTTCTCCGAGAATCTTCTTTCTGATTGAACCACAGGTGTGGGCAAAATTCAGGACGGGCTCCAATACCAGGCATACTTGGTTCTTTCTACCTCCATGCCTGTTGCTTAATATTCCCCCAAAATATACGTTCTTCATTGTCTTACTATCCCTGTTTGTATATAACTGCATTCTGAAGTGGGGTCGACTCCTTGTCTCTGTTTGGATTCTATACAGCCGCAATGTTGCGCTCTCGTGAAGAATTGGAGATATGGTACTTTCTGAATTTGTGTTAGTGTTGGAAATTCGTTCTCTTTGTAGCTTTTGGGCAGTATTTTCCCAAAATTTTCTTGGGGAAATAAAATAGAATTGGTATGAAATATGGTGAACAGGGTGCTTAATTTTTTGCAGCAAGGATTTTGTGACTTGTCGGATTACTATCCAATTTTCGAAGAGGTGGTTGAATTAATAATAGCCAAGCTATTTTGCAATCTGAGCGGACAAACCTAGTAAATGAAACACTATCCACTCTTCAAATCTTACATTTTCTCGGCAACCAAATAAACCCTCGTAAAAGAAGGGGGAAAAAACTCAAGATGCATTAGCAGTATCAAACCATATGATTTTTTTTCCTTTCGATACTACAACCATGTAATTTCTCCCGTAATACAGTCACTGATAAAACCAAAAGAAAAACGAGGAACAAACGCAAAACTCTAGCATTTTGTGACATGTCGGATTACTCTCCGATTTTCGAAGACGTGGTTGAATTAATGACAGCCGAGCTATTTCGCACTGTTAAGTGTTAACCGACTAAACCTAAGAAAAATGAAACACAATCCACTCTTCGAATCCTACATTTTCACGGCGTCCAAATAAACCCTAGGTAAAAGAAGAAATAAAACCAAAAAGCATTTCGAGATAAAAGGAAGTTATTACATTGCGAGAGATCTCTTCGGCGGCGACCGCGGCGGCCTTCTGGAGATCTGAGAAAACGGACAGCGGAGAGAAACCCCAACCGCCCCAACCGCCGCCGCCCGAAGGCGGTGCTGCCGCCGCCGTTGGTTGCTCTTCTTCGGGCTTTTCCTTCTCTTCCTTTATCGACTTGGACGAGTTATCCTCCTCCATGGAAACAACACACAGGAAATTATGACCTTCTGTATTGCAAGAACTGAGAAATGTGCGTCTGATTCGCTGAAGCTTTTCTCTTCGAAATATACAAGAGATAGATGTTCGATTTTCGATTCCTGATGTTTGATCTTCTCTCGTGTTAAAACTAGTGAGAGAGAGAGAGAGAGAGAGAGAGAGAGAGAGACGACGAACCAGAGAAAACTTGCGATCTGGTTGGACCGACGTGTGCTTCACTCAAAGCTAATGTTGTCTATAAACGTCGTCGTTACAAACCGCGCTTATCGGACGTTGACGTTTAGGCTCCGTTTGGAACTCAAAGAAAAGAAAGGAAAATTAAAAAATGGGGCTTGCTATTTGCAGCCACAAATTTTCTGAACGTAGTCTGTGTACCATATTATAAATAGGTGTGTACCATAGTATATACAAGCTACGTTCAGGAAATAAGTAGCCGCAAATAGCAAGCCCCCTAAAAAAATTTCTCTTCCATAGTTTGGTTGGAAGAGAAAAAGAAAATAAAATAAAAATTTCAAATTTAATGAATAGTAAATTTTTCTTCTCTTTTCTTTTCTTTTCTTTTCTTTTCCTTTACTTAAGTTTCAAACAAAGCCTTAAGTTCCTCGCGATTATAACAAACGATATGTGGTGTTAATTGGGGCTCTAGTGAGAAAATAAAAGAAGGAAAATGCGAACACGGAGGATAATAGGTAAAAGATGCATTGATATTTGAAAAAAGTGTATTAATACCTGTGAAAGTGTATTAATATCCGTGAGATATGTATTGATATCTGAACATGTTTGGAATTATTGACATATTATCCTTCGCCCAGTGGAAGAATCTCATCAAATATGTGATCGAGAAATGATGAAGAGTATGTGTAAAAGCAAGGCATATTTTGTTTCTCACCAAAAAATGATGAGATTTGGTCAGAAAGCGTAACCCTTTTTTTTCCCTCAAGAAATTATCCAATCCAATCTTAAAGGGGTTGCATAACTCAAACATGTGCGGGTCTAAGATGCACCTCAACTGATTTTCGAGGATCAAGTTCACTGTCTACTAACGAGAGCCCAATTAAAATTGAGACAAAAGTTTCATATGAGCAAGCCCATCAGAATTGATATTACTTAGGAGGTTTCAAACCTGAAACCGAGAGGGTGATCACTAAGCCAACATCTTGCATTATACCTTATGCATATTATACCTTGCATTGAAATGAATTATCATGGAAACATGAGCTGAATGTTCCTTCAAAATGGAAGTGCAGGATGTGAATTTGAAGGTACCCTATGTCATCACTATTCTAAATTTGTTGAATTCGGATACGAATAGCTTTCGAAATTGTCAAGAAACATAACAACAAAACACGTAAGTATCTATGAAAAAAAAATCATGAAGGGCTCAGATTCACAGTATCAAGCCTCAATAGCTTTTTGTGCAGCCAAGGCAGTAGCTTTTAGTCAAGAGAAGTCACGAGAAAATAAAATGCAGCACTTATTTGTGGAGTGATAAAATCTTCCAATATCCGTGAGGTTTATGTTACACGAGCTCAACAATTTTTCTACCTGTCACTATGGAAAAACAGTTTTGCTACTTGACTAGGTTACCAAAATCCTTTTTACTCCCTCCGTCCCGATTTTTTTTGTCCCTCGTTCTATTCTAATCGGATAAAAATTAGTTATGTTCCTCAATTGGTAATAAACCTCACGGATGCCCTCTAAATTTTATATATGCAATATAAATTCTTGTTTGATAGGTCTTAATTAGTTTTTTTAAACAATGTTTTCAAAATCACCTAAAAGATTGTAGATTACAAGATATATATATATATATATATATAATTTAGAGGGCGGATTGTGTGTCGATTGGGATGCGTTTTGTTCGTTATGATGCCATGTCTTCCTATACTTTAATCACTGTAATTTTACTTCTTATAATTTTGCAGTAATTAATAAAGTCTTCTTTGCCGTTCAAAAAAAGATTACAAGATACAATCAATTGAAAAATGGCATGAAATTTTCAAAAAAGACTAGAAAATTGGACGGAGGGAGTATTTTATTTTTTTCATAACTGAGTGTCCGGGCTAGTTTAGGCACAAACCTCAAATAATCATGCCCTCCCTTTTTTATTTATTTACTGTATTTTGTTGCAACTAAATATGGAAACCTTGCTCTTGTATGAAAACGAGGATTCAGCTGGCTCTCAAACTGCTGTTGCTGGCTCACAATTTGATAATTCAATAAAACAGTAGCCAATTAACAGATAAACTGAAGAATTCAGAACTAGAAATAACAAATGATGGAAGTTTGTTCCTTCTAATTAGTGCATATCAGATTAACAACCAATCTTCCTTGCCAAGGAGCTCAAGCTTACAACGTGAGATTGTACAATTGTTCTTTGAAACTGAAAATGGCGAGGATAATGGAAAGATGTGGTGGTGTTCTGCTTCTTAGTAGCCTGGGAACATTGGTGGAGGAGGTGACGAGTACTCAGCGCCGATGTTTGGTGGGAGAGCCACGTCCTGGAAGTGTGGTGGTGGTGGAGGAAGGACAGGGGGAGGGGGAGATGCGGATGGAGTTGGGGGTGGGGGTGATTGAACAGGGGGTGGGGGTGAGAAAGCGGGTGGTGGAGGAGAGAAGACAGGTGGTGGTGGTGGTGGTGGTGGGGAGTGAACAGGTGCTGGAGGTGGTGGGGATGGTGTCGGTGGTGGGGGTGAGTGGACTGGAGGTGGTGGGGAGTGAACTGGTGGTGGTGGAGAGTGAACCGGTGGGGGTGGGGATTGAATTGGCGGTGGAGGAGAGTGGACCGGTGGTGGTGGGGATTGAACTGGTGGTGGAGGAGAGTGGACCGGTGGTGGTGAGGATTGAACCGGTGGTGGAGGAGAGTGGACGGGTGGTGGAGGAGAGTGGACGGGTGGTGGTGGGGATTGAACCGGTGGTGGAGGAGAGTGGACGGGTGGTGGTGGCGATTGAACTGGTGCTGGAGGTGGTGAATATTGAACTGGGGGTGGAGGAGAGTGGACGGGTGGGGGTGGGGATTGAACCGGGGGTGGAGGAGAGTGGACGGGTGGGGGTGGGGATTGAACCGGGGGTGGAGGAGAGTGGACGGGTGGGGGTGTGGATTGAACCGGGGGTGGAAGAGAGTGAACGATTGGGGGTGGGGATTGAACTGGGGGTGGAGGAGAGTGGACATGTGGTGGGGGTGATTGGAATACTTGGGTTGGTGGAGTTAGTTTGACCGGTTCAGGAGATGGTTGAGGTGAAAAAGCTGGAGGTGGTGAGGACTTAACCGGTGTTGGTGGTGGTGAGGACTTAACTGGTGTTGGTGGTGGAAGCGTTTGTGATGGAGGAGTTGGGTTGGATGGATTATTAGGAGTTGGATTTGGCACCGGACTTGGCCTTGGAGGGGTCAAAATCGGTGTTGGAGTCGGAACCGAAGATGGGTTAGGTGAGGGAGGCGATGGCTTGGAAATGGAAGGAGGTGGGAAATTAGCCTTAGGTGGTTGTGGAGGTGTGGTGGTTTTGGGTGGAGGGCTAGATGGGGTTATGGTCGGTGGTTTGACGGTAGGAGGTGGAATGGAAGCCTTAGGCGGTTCGGAAGATGGTGTGGGACTAGTAGGCCTAGATGCAGGTGGTAGGGTTGGCTTCGGGGATGGTAGTGGGTTAGGTTTCGGTGTTGATGGGGTAGTAATCGGTGGCGATGGTGTGGCTTTTGGAGTTGTAGTTGTCGGCGGAGGCTGTGATTTAGGAGTTGTTGTCGGCGGAGGTTGTGGTTTCGGGGTGTTAATTGGCGGCGATGGAGTGGGTTTCGGAGGATGATGAGGTTTTGGGGTGGACGGTTTGTGGCGGTGGTGGTGGTGGTTTGGTGATGGTTTTGGCTTGTGATTTGGCATGGTTGGGCTGGCCTCATCACCATCCCCCCTACACTTCTTGCTGCAATCAACAGGCTTATTCGCCACAGCTGAACAAGCATCCTTAGATTTTTGTTTCGGCTTATCATCCAAACAATTCATTTTATCATCCACCACCACATCCTTCGAATGCGAATAGCATGTCTGCCCTACTCTCTTGAAATAATTATCCGCGAACGTAAAATTTTTCAAGCTTGGCAAGGAGCAAACCCCGTCGGGAATCGCTCCCGTCAGCTCATTTCCTGCGAAATCCAATACTTGAATGCTCTCTAGCCTTCCTAAGCCATTCGGCAAGACCCCCACGAAGTCGTTGTCAGCCAGATCAATGAGGGTCACCTGCCGAAGGGACCCGAGCTCCTCCGGTATGCAACCGCCCATGTCGTTGTTCATGAAAATGATCTCGTCTAAGTTTGACATGTTCCCAATGCTCCTAGGAATGCAACCGGTAAAGCCGTTGTTAGCGAACACCACCACGGATGCCGGAGACTTCCCTATAGTCTCCGGGATTGTGGAAGTGAAACGGTTGTTGTTCACAAACAAGGCATCTATGGGTTTCTCAAAGAGTTCCGGAGGCAGTGGACCGTCGAACTCGTTGTACCTTAGATCGAGGTACCTTAAATTCGGTAGCCTTAAAACAACCTTCGGGAATGGACCGACGAATCGATTGTTGCTGACATCAAATTCGGTTATAAGCGTAAGATTGCTGATGGTATCGGGAATGATGCCACAAAACCTGTTCGAGTTAATGTGGAACAAAGCAACGTCTGTCAAGAGGCCGAGTTCAGACGGTAGGTTGCCGGCTATGTCACCGTGGTTAAGGTCGACCCCGGCAACAACGGTGGCTGTAGGGTCATCCAAAGCCGGGGCACAAAACACGCCGTTGTAGGAACAAACATCGGCTCCGGCCCAATTGCTGGTCATGTTAAATGGGTCAGAGTAAATTGCATGTTTCCATGACTGGAAGGCCTTGTATGCTTTCTTTAGCCTCGCGTTGGCGAAGGTGATGTGAAGTTCGATTTCGTATTCGAATTGAGGGGGAAGATCGTCAATCTCCGGGGCAACATCGGTTGCCGCGGCTTTGTTTGAGAAGGAAGAGAGGAAGAGGGAGAATAGAAGGAAGCAGCCTGAGGCCTTTGTTTTTGGAGAGAGGAAAGCCATGCTAGACTACCTTGGAAAGGCCCAAGGCTGCTTATAGGAGTCATGGATGTAGGGAAGGGAGGGTGATATATGGAGGGTAATTTCAACGGTTGTTGACGAAAGGCTGCTAATTTTAGCACCACAATTCCTGGAGTTCTTTGTAAACCACAAAAGACTCCATAAATTTAGAGAAGGGTTCCTCCGATTTCGGTTGATTTGAATGGAAGGAGATGAACAAGGGCTAAAAATGGACAATGACCAAGTCTTTCCTTAGCCAACTACTTGGTTAATTCCCGAATTTGATACTTTTAGTTGGAGAAAGAAGATTTGGGGCAATAGGTTGGATGACCTCTATGACTGTTCACAACGTATACATATCTATTTTTGGTTTGTTGGTTCTTGGTCATCGCGACCTTGCCAACTCGATTTCTAACTGTGACAACAACAAACGAACAAGGGATGTGACAATCGCGTAATGATACATGATCATAATTTTAAATCGAAAGTCTATTCAACTGACGTGGTATGACATTTTTGAATCACAAGTTATAATAGTGGCTATTTTAGCTTGAAATGAAAAAATTCCAGCGTCCATCATTTCCTCTAAGAATTTCGTTTAAAAATGATTTTAGCATATAGTTGCCAATTTTCCAATTTTTTGGTCCCAATCAATAGTTGGTAATGTGACATTTTTGACACATTATCAAACTTGTGTACATTTGAGTTGTAACTTCTGCATTTCTTAGACTTGTTCAAAGCCCTGAGCTTTGAAGCCAAAATATCTTTGAGCTTGGCAGATTTAATGCCCGGATTTGCTGCTAATTCAGTTCCACCAAAAACATATCCATGTTTAACTTGAATAAGTTATTGAACATCCACGAGGACTACATACGTATCCTATTTCACACAGATCATGTCATTAGCTTTAAGCCGCGACTAATCGGTTTTTACTTCAGAAGAACATGTACATGACTAGAGTCGGTACTCGAGCTAAGTAATGGTGTGTTGAAGTATAACTTGATTAATGAGATTTATATTGCATTTAATTCTATCTATTCATCTATTGGTAACTCATCAAGATTAAGTAGTAGAAATAACTTATCAGAGGGGCTTTGTTCATTGCTCTTGTTTAAATGAACCTTGTTAATAAATCTTGTGCGGTCATTTTTTTTATGATCTCATTTTAAGTTTTTTCCCCCCCTTTTTGAATTTCTCACCACCCAACCTGCCTTAATCCGCGGTTCAAAACATCTTAAAACACCAGCCAAGTACGAGTTGATTGAAAATTTGTCTTATAACCCGCCAAAATTAACCTACATGCACACATCCCTAGCATTTGTTATTTGGAGTAACACATAGGTAGTAACAAAATATTCTGTGACTATCATCATTTTCCCTAGGGTTTGTTTGGACTTAACATGATCACTTTAAGTAATATAGTTAAACTCTGTAGTCAGTTTGGACTTAACATGATCACTTTAAGTAATATAGTTAAACTCTGTATTGACTACAACTGTATCACCAATCCGTCATACCGCAGTAGCCAGTACAGTAGTTCATATATTAACAGTGATCGTGTTGGGCCCAATCAATGGTAATATGGACAGTAGGCCTGTCAACGGGTCGGGTCGGATCCGGATCCGATAAGACTTGGATCCGATCCGAATCCGATAAGACTCAAATCCGATGGTAATCCGAATCCGATCCGAAAACTTTTTTACTTCAAAAATTTTAACAAAAAATATATATATATATATTTTAAAAAATACAATTTTTTTTCAAAAAAAAATTATTTTCCAAAAAAAAAAAAATTAAAAAAAAATACAACTTCTAAAACATTTTTTTGTTCAAAATAAAAAATTTACTGTTTTTTTTTTAAAAAATTTAAAAATTTATAAAAAGTTTAAAAAAAATAAAGTTCGGATTCGGATTAGATCCGATCCGAAAAAATCCCGATCCGATCCGATCCGTAATAATCGGATTCGGATTACCGGATTACGGATTTCTGTTATCGGATTCGGATCGGATTTTTTGGATCCGATCCGGATCCGATCCATTGACAGGCCTAGTGGACAGAGAAGGATTGGACAGAGAAGGATTGAAGACAAACTTAACCTTTAACAATGAATGCACAATGTGATTGAACTCATAAAGTTTCATCGTTAAAATAGTAACCCCTTAAAACTCAAGAAACTATAGGAATATTATACTGTGAAACTTGGCCCCAAATCAAAGCCGGAAGGCATCAGAAATGATGGACCTAGAAACCCGATTCAATTCTTTGCTCATAACCTTCCTTCATTCAAAATCTATAGCAACAGTGATGCAGAAGAATCTTAGAACAGTAGCTGATTCAAAGAAATTTCTATGCATACACCCTAATTGGGAAAAGGGATATTGAGTTACAGATCCCAACTTTTATACAATTGAACACGGCATCAGAGGAATTTAAGTAGCAAAAGTGAGTTCTTGATTCAATGCTCTTGGGTCACCGTCACATAGTGCCCCCAATGCCCTTCAACATATAATTGCGAACTCCACAAGAATGTATAGCATTAAAGGCATTGAGACATCACATTGCAGTGCCCCGAAACTACCCAATAATTTTCCAGCAGTACCGTATGAAAGAGTAAAATCTCATCACTTCTAGTAGCATGATTCAGCAGCAGGGCATATACTGAAAATTTTCCTCTTTTCTAGCAGCAAGATTGCAACCTATGCTCTACCCTACTATATTTGAACAGGATTTGTTATACCATAGGTGCTGAAACGCAGAGGCAATTACTTCACAGATCTTCAAACCGCAATTAAAATCAGCTAAGACCTTCTCTTACGAACATCTTCCTCATCATCATCAGAGTCTCCACTCTCACGGAAACGAGGATTCTTCTCCTGTTCCATCAAAGCAATTTTTAATTATGTCACTAGGAAATATATCCCTAAAACCGCTCTTGAAAATATAAAATCAAAAAGCCATCAATCTGTTTTCTATTTTTGTTTCTCCCCATAATCCCAACCCAATTGCACGAGCCGTGCTACTTGCACATACACTTTTATGGGGCCCACCTCGGGTCCCACCAATATGATCCAAACCACTCATTATTTTTAAAATAATTTTTTAAGAGTTCCTGTTAAAATTCAACTCGATGGAAGATCGGTAAGGGCTTTTTTAGAAATCGTAGGGCGAAACGACTGATTCGCCCTACGATTTTTGAAAAAGCCCTTACCGATCTCTTATCGAGTTGATTTTTACAGGAACTCTTACACAATTATTTTAAGAAAAATGAGCGGCTCGGATCATATTGGTGGAACCCGAGGTGGGCCCAATTAAAGTGTATGTGCATGATCTATTTGGAATTGTCTGTGTCCTCAAGTTTATTGCAATTGCACCCTGACCATTCAAACGGAAAATTGTGAATCTGAGAGTTTGACTTCTCTTATTAGACAGGAATCATTTCAATTACCACATTTTCATGAATTGCAAAGGTGTACGCACCATTCACCGAAACACGGCGTGCACGCACATGCTAAGGTTGAGAAACATGACTTTTGCAGAAGGCATTTCAGAAAAAGTAGTTATGCTGTAAGATACTGTAACAAAACAAAGAGAATTAAAACCAAGGCCTAGACTTAAACCACTAAGAAGTTACCGGTCTCGAGTCAGGATCAGGGTTTCTCCTGGATTCGTGATCAGAACTTCTCTTTGATATAGGCGGCCCCCGGTGATCATCTTCCCTCTGGCGCTTCCGATGGTAATCTAATACCCAGAAAGCAAAGAAGAGCAGTGACATAACTGTAGATGTAAGAAGACAGACTTGTGCAGGGAACAGAAATCTTTGATCATAATACCTCGACCATGACGATTAAAGCCCCCTTGACCATGGTTTCCACTGTGTCTACCATCTGCAGAAGTTATGGTCAGCCGTTGGCGATAATAGACAAAACTATATAATATATCATAAGAGACAAAGACCAGTTAAGCCAAAAACATTGTGATCCTTGCTAATTCAAGAATCAAATTAAGGGCCTTGTTTTACCATGTCAACAAAATAGAAAACTAAGAATACTACTTAGTATTCATATGTTATGAAGTATTACCTAAAAGCTAAAGAAATGCAGACACGCATTATACTTAAGAAGTTGGACAACTACGAACCCATACAAGACATGTATCTGTATTTCTTTGATAATTGAAAAGGCTTTGAACTAAGGAAACAGGCACGACTATTGCAAAGGATAAAGTTTCCACTGAAAATGTTACTCAGTGCTAGAAGAAATCAAAGGAAACAAAAACTTGAAAGCAATTCCTCAACTTTGTTAATAAGAATGTTATCACTGGACTAGTTATAACTCTTGAAATGAGAAATCTTTAAATAAATTGCTTCCAAACTTACAGTGGGATGGCATAACAGGCTGGAAAGAGCCCAATGAGCCAGTACCATAATCGCCCAATGAGCCAGTACCATAATCTACCAGCTGCCTTTGTGCTTCCAACTCTTTCTGAACCAATTTTCCATAACCACCTCTACGTTTTATTGATTAAGGAAATTGAATATCCATACCAGCTGGTGATTAAATCAACATCAACCAAGGCAACAAAACATAATTTGCTCACCATTTTTGCAACTTAACACATTCAAGACAAAGGAAAAAGATACGAGCCTTGTTCTCAAACTAAGAGATATACTCCAAAAGTGCTAGACAACAGGAAAAGAACATAGAATATATTTCATTAGTTATCATGAATTGCAGCAGCATAAACATCCATACACGAGTTCACTGGAAGGAATTGATAAACAGAGAACAATGGACACCTAAACAAAGTAACATGACCTAGAGGCTAGAAGAAACACGTGCTGCAAATTTCTTATCGGTTATCAACAAGATAATGTCAGAACAGGATTCATATTACCTATCAGTCCCTGACACTGTGATTGCACATACCTTCTTCTCTAGAGTTCTTACATGAAGGATATAGGAAAGACCAAGCCCATGATACATTGACACTCCACAACCAGTGAGGGTTCATGTTGTACACAGGCACAGGAGATCAAAAGAAAACATGAGTAGCATTTTAACTGAATAATACAGAACCACATTTCTATTGTAAGACAGATATCCGGCAGGTGTGTTCAAAAAAGGCAGGACACCATCCTAAAGTACCAAGGTTCATAAATTATATTGGCAAACTCACAATATATTATACGTTAGTGTTATAAAGGATAAAAGACTGCAAAGCAAATTGGTAGACTCCATGCTTTGGAATGTTCGACTTGACAAAGCTTACAAACGAAAGCACACCTGCCTGGCACACTCCAATCTCAATGTGAATCAGTCACTGCAGTCTCTTACCAGGGGATAATGTACTATAAAGGAGGCAAATCAAGCACATAAATAACAATTCAACAAGTGCAAAAATCAATTGAGCTCCTGATACCACAATAGTTTTCGGGGAACCAGCAGTCTCACAACAAAGGTATCAATACCAAGAAAGTAAGTATATAACTACTTCTTCCAATGTTTAAAAGGATATCAGGATCATAATCGGTGCGATATTCATCTCGGACCTGAACAAGAAGAGATGTCATAAACCAATTCAAATTCATGGATAAACAATTGAGTGTTCAATAGCAGCCATATCACCTGTCCACCACTTCGACCACGGCCCCACTGCCTTCCGTCTTGAAATCCCCAATCAAAATCAACTCTAATAGGACGATCATCTAGAATTGTCCCACTTATATATTTCACAGCATCTTCAGCGTCCTCTCTTGAGTAGTACCTGACAAGTGCATAGTTTGACTGTTATGTGTAGTTATGCTGAATAGTTACTACAAATAGCAGAGAAATGTTAACAATCTGTGATAGGGAAAGGACGGAAATGACAATGAATCAAGGTTTGTGCACCCAAAGTCAAATGAAACTCCTGAATGCCAAACTCTATGAGTTTGCGACATTGCAATATAGAGCAGACATACAATTAGAATTCCAACTCCAGAATGTGAAGCAAGGCACAGCCAAACTAGGCACCAGCATTAACTAAATTTGGAATCTAGGCAGGTTGGGAAAAACATAAATGTCTATGTCAAATAATTGTATTAAAATGCATTAGAAGTGGATGCTAACAATGCACAAAGGCTAAGATCTCGTAACCTTAACAAAACAAAACAGTTAACTATGCAAAACTAGAAGAACAAAACAATGTCAACATTTTTATCCAAGCTAGGAAAAAGTGACCATGCCTACCAACAATTCAAAAAACAGACGAAAAGGAGCTCTTATGATTACCAAATAAACATTAATAGACTCATCAACCCCTAGAAATACACGTCGTTGCATTCTCTCCATAACAACCATGTCAACTGTAAAGAAGCTAACAACCAGACCTTCCTTCTCTGCCTACAACTCTGTGCCCCACCCACCCAAAACCAAACTGAGCAAAATTCCTGCAATGTAACTCTAAAAAACCAAGTGCATATCAAAGCAGGCTGAAACCAAACTGCAGATAGCACGCTACCTTGCAATGAATAAGATGTCTACAGACACCTCATCCAAAGACAACACCACTCATCAATAAATTGGCATCTTAGAATAAGATAAAGAATGATAAAAAATTTCTTACGGGCAGCATTACACAAACAAAAAATGCAACTTTGGCACAGCCAAAAGCAATGCCCTTCCACGGGAAATTCTACCTTCCATTACCCGCTAAAGCCCTCTAGTATAGAAGGATTTCAACTCAAAACTACCCGTCTTGCGTCCAACCCCAGCAAAGAATCTCCAGAACAACAAGAGAGTCCAATAAACTTAATCTGTGCTAACACAACAACAAACGAATGTATTCAATTGTGTTCAGCTGGTTGCACCCAAGAAATGAAAGGCTGCCTTTAAGTACCATATTTAACAAAGTGTCACTGAGATAGGGCAACTACATAATTTATTGCAAAGGCAAAATAATCAACCAGAAAGATGAAGAGAAGAGAAGCAAGGAATATAACAACATATAACCCAATTGGATCTGGAAAACATCTATCTCCCAACTCCCAAGCACTTGCAATTAATACACAGTAACAGATAAGACTGGTTTCTTACAAGACAAAACAGAAGCCGCAAGGAGTTTTCGTGTTCTTGTCTAAACCCATGATTATCTTTTTAATTTCTCCAGCTCGAGAGAACAGCTCATAAACTTGCTCTTCTGTAGTATAAAAGGACATATTTCCAACATAAACAGTAGTTGCTGTGTGGAGTGCATGTTCAAATTCTTCTTGTGTTCCAGGAAACCTTCTGTCCCGATAGGGTGAAAGCTTGCTTGGATCCTAACAACAAGAAATAAAACATAAAGAAAGAGAGAACATATCCAACATACATTATCATTAAAACAAAAAACCGCAGCATTGCCTCCTTTGAATAATCTAATCAGCATTTAAACATGCCACATATCAGCAATTGTGAATTTATACCGTTCAAAACAAGACAAGTAGCGTTGGAAACATACAAATAGCCAAAACAGGTTTTCAGGGGCTATGTGCCAAGGACTTGTTGTTTTGGAGGATTTCAGAGCAAGTTTGGAGATGAAATGATGTGAGTCCGTTTTATCCCGCATTTGGTGCAGCAATGTATGAGAGAGAGAAAATCCCAAGGGACTATTATCCAAATATCATAAGGGATCAGAGATACGTTAGGGATAATGAGCAACATGTTTGTTTTACCCTTGCTCTATATAAAGCCCCAATCCAAGAAACCCTACACACGTTCTTAGCTCTTCTACCCAATGTTTTGGCTCTGCACTTGGGCAGAGAGAGAGAGACTTGACCTAGTAGAGAAGGTGATTCAGACTTCATTTCCGACATGATAGGCGGCTGCTAGCACCAGTAACCCACAATCCAACATCTTCTGCTGGTGATTTCATCTGGATTCAAATTCTATCCATATTAAAATTGCTTCTTTGTCCATTCACGATCAGATTCCCTAATTCTACTCATCTCCCTAAATCCATGCAGGATGCAGGTCCAGCTTTTGCCCCAAATTTGCTTCTTCGTTGCATATTTCACACTTATCTTCCTATTCATATTCCTCCATTTTCAGCTTTTCTTTGCCATGTTTTTTTATCTGTTGTACAAATGGTTATGTACTGAAGGTACTTCCACTCATTTACGCATATTATGCAATACTATGTATAGGTTTCACAAATATCAAACGTTAATCATAGTTTTACACCTTTAACAGTTACAAGGATACTGATGGTTCATTATTTGCTTTGCAATCGATGTTGCTATGTCATGAAGAGCTGTGTATGGTGAACAAAATAGCTATCATACTCCGTATACCTGATTATCACGCCCTTAGTTAAATTTGCTCACAAAAGAAGGTCCGTAGCAAATGAATTTGGTAATTGAGTTCTGGTTGTTGCACGGAATTTGGTTGGACAGATTTGGTCAAAGAACACGATAAAGGAAATTGTTTGAATATATGTTACACCAATACCTAGTTGGATCAATCAATTATGCATGCAACGAGTACATTGTGGTATCGCATGCTGCCTTAGAAAGTTTTTCAAAATACTAGGCTCATAACTAGGGTCCCAATCCATACCAAGCTCAAGTAGAGCATTTCAATCAAGGTTCTAAAAAATGTTAGGCGCTCCCAAGTCGGCCGGGTACCGCCTAGCACCTAGGCGGGTACTAATTGGCCACCTAGCATCTAGGCGGGGGACTAGTCGGCCGCTTAATCGACTAATTGCCTAGGCATTGGACTCCCGCCTAGCGCCTAGGCGGGAACTAATCGGCCCTAGGCGGGGACTTTTAGAACACTGATTTCAATAGGTTGGTGAGGGATTTCGTTGTCAACAGCTGTGAACAATTACTGAGGAATGGGTATGCCATATACCTTCTCAAGGTTGTATCACCTTCTTAGAACCGTGGGTTGGGAGATTCAGAATATCCAATTTTGGAGGAAAAAGTAGCAAGGTTTTTGTACATTCTAGGCACTATCATAAGATTCCAAAACTTACAAAAGTTGGGCAGTACCAGCCTACCAGGAAGTTAATGGGTTCAGCAGAGCATCATGCCGTAAATGTAGCTCCTATGGTAAGGTTGTTGAGGCATGGTTGTGTTTCACACACACACTTCAGCAATGAGACTAGAGGCAAACAAACTCAAAAAGTGATTGGTAAGGCTGAAATATATGCATCCCATCAATTCTATATCTATTCTTTTATCTCAAGTTGTGGATATGCTGAGCTATATCCGAGGGGTATTATATCCCCATGGATTCTATATCTCTTCGTTTATCTCCTGGCAAACAAATGATCCCTAACTGCTTTATATATTCTAATTGCCAAGAACTAACAGAACATGGAGAAACATATATGAGCTCGCACTGTATATGCAGCCAGTCAGTGGTATTAAGCAGCAAGAACAAAACCACAATAAATTGAAAGATTACAAAAACACATCAGAGAAGTAATGTTGACACGTATATATAACATCCATACATTTCACAGAACGCAAAATACGTGCAGTGTACTACAAAAATGAAAGGAGATTAAGCTAATAAATTAAGAATCGGGATAGCCAACAGTATTACCTTGAACAAAGAAGCCATCACCCCCTTCGTCGGAAAGTTAACTCAATGATTATTTGGTCCACAGTCTAGTTTACCTGATTGGGATTAAAAAAAAATTCCTCAGAACCTATATGGTATGTTTGTTCCTACGATGCAATATATTTGGAGGAGTGCAACATTGTGCATATAAAATCCTCCTCACTAAAGTAAGTAAAGGCAATAATACCTCAATTGTTTCACCAGGTTGGAAACAATGACAATTAATACTTACTAGAAATTACATGCAAGTATGCAACATCATTGAGGGCTAAGTCCGATGAAGTCTTCTAAATGTATGACGCACATGTATAGACACTTGACACTCGAATAACTGTATGGGATTAGTAGCGGGACATTCACCGAGAAGTCTTATTTCGTAATTCAAAACATTTTACTTGGGAGTAGTAATGTTTTGCCGTGTCCAGTGTCCCATGTTCTTGAGATGGAAATAATACGAATCCTACACTTGGATGCACACCCACGACACTTGTACCTGAGTTGAAGTAACATAGTTGAGGGCTACAATTTCTACCAATTTCATAGTACAGAATTAGCCATTAGCCATATTGCCGTGAAGGCAATGTTCTAAAACTCACTAGGCGGTAGTCAGGCGGCCAGCCACCTTCCACCTTCGAGGCTTGGCACCTAGCAATTACTCAGATTTTCTTTTTTAATGTTCCCCAAATGACATCCATAATGAGAAGTTAAATGTTCATCGTTCAAACCAAATGAAACCAAGTACGAAATTACTAGTCAATTACAGAGTTCAACGTTCAAAAAAAGAATTAAAAACTTAATTGAGAATCTATTCTAATATATAAAGGGAGAGCACTACTTTGGTGTCACCCAATAAGTGAAGCTGTATGGACTTTCGCTAATACTCAAACTGCCCTATTTAAAAACTGATTTTACAGATCATTTAACTACCATGGGTCAAAAACTTGGGACAAAACAGTAAAACCTTAGCATTAACTGCCATTCCCACGTCTCGAAACTACCCTTCTTTTTCTTGAACTGCTCCCATTTCTTCGTCACAACCAGTAGTTAATTCACAGAGAAACAAAGGTTGAGAGAGAAGGAGAGAACGAGTGGTTTTCTGCTTTTGGCTTGAATATTTTTCTGGACTTCACACTCATCAAGGCTGCAAATGTGAAGACATCTGACAAATGTGAAGAGCTTTGACAACCGTGTGGTGTGTTTTAACTTCAATTTTCCTTCAAACTTTTTGACGTAAATTAAAGTACCAATTCTTATGCGATACCGATTGCCCTTTTACAAATTGCCATTCTTTTTGCCTTCCATGGACGGGTACCAACTGATCAAAATCTAATATTTTCAGGGTATAATATTAACGCTAGTCAAATTTTGACAAAATTTAATCAAACAAATAATAAGTTGCAATGTATTGGGAAAAATTCGCATCGCATATGCCCGGCCTCTAGTATTGATTAATAATTCAAAACTTAATTCAGAACATTGATATTACTACCACTGATGGGTCTGTAACACAGTAACGAAGTAAACCCTGTCCCTACTACATTATACATCAAACTGTATAACGAGACGATCAGAGAGAGAGAGACGAGCTTACCAGTCGTCGTCGAAGAGGAACAGCCGCATCAGCAGTCGTCGTCGTCGTCGAAGAGAGTCGAAGACGAGTCCTCGAAGAAGAGGAACATATCGATTTAGGGCAAGTATAAAACTAATGGTAAATTTTAGAAGTAGTACCTCTAGTTTTCATAAATCTCATTTTCGTTCCTATATTATTAATTGTGTCAACTGTGATCCTTTAATTTACATTCCGTCTCAATTTCATCCCTCTCGCTGACGGATCAATAAAACAAACAGAATTGAAGAGCGAAATTGAGATTTTATATAAACTAAAGGACTATTTCTAAGATTTTACACTTTCGTTTTTGCAAATAAAAGTAATAAAACACCGTACATAATATATGGCGACTATTCGCAATCCTCAAATTTTCTCCCGTAACCCGTTAAAAATTTTTAAAAATTATATTTCAATAACTACATGTCGAAAATATGTTCAACATTCGGTAAACAACTGCCGAACATACATTTCGGTAAATAGCTGTTGAAAATAAGATTATATTTCGGTAACTACATGTCGGAAATGCACAATAAACATATATTTCGGTAATTGGATGCTGAAAATGTATCTCAATTTCGGTAACTAACTGTCGAAAATGTATCTCAATTTCGGTAACTAACTGTCGAAACATATGGAAATTTTTAAAGGGCTACGGGAGAAAATTGAGGGGTGCGAATAGCAGCGCCCTATATTTGGCACCTCAATTAATTTTAATGGGGTAATAAAACTATGTTGAGAGAATTTTGAATATGTATATTTTTTTACATATTACAAATATATTCAAAAATCAACCCCTAGTTAAATGTCTTTATATCATGTTTTCTTCTTTAATGACTTTGTCTTAATTTTTAAAACCTCCTTATTTTCTTTTTCACTTGATTAAAAGAAATCATTTAGTGTCACGACCAAACCTGGAGGGTTAGAATATATGATCGACCAATGAAACGAAATCACCTTAATGCCTTTTTAACTTCTCATTCATAAAATATTTCCAAAAAATTCATATTTATACATTGAAGAGCATAAGCATGTGAATCAATTAAAATTTTAAAATACATGAACAACTGAATAAATACACTATCCCCATGTTTTAATGCACTTGATCACTTAATATTCAACTAATATTCAATAGGGTATCGTTTTCTTAATCAAACAAAATTACAAAATGGATAAAAAAAATTACAAAATACCTAAATACTACTGAACAACTTCGTCTTTCTAATCATGTGAAAAGGAAAAATAATCACAATTCTCGTTGAAATTATGTCACCGTTGGTGTGATAATGTGAACTGGCCATGACTCGACAAGTGAGAGAAGCCATATCCTTGGTGTTGCAATTTTTTTTCAATTATTATACAATTACAAACACATACAGACACTCACATCTTTTGGTGGATCACACACACTGAAGGTGTAGTATGTGAATGAATTTGTGTAAATGTGAATGAATTTATGTAAATGTTTGCGTAAGTGTTTGTGGTTGTAGAATGATTGATTTTTTTTTCCTTTGAATTTGTTGTTCTTGAATATACAAGGTGTTGTTCAATATGATAATTACAACCAGAGGCTTTATGTATCATATTTTGTAGTGACATGGTTCATATTATTACTTTGTAAACGGCGATTTTTTTAAATAATCTTTGAACCTATTTGCACTCATTTCAATATTTTTCTTTGGAGTCGCCTCTGTAGTTAAATTACCTTTAAAATAATGAAATATTTATGTAGATCTAACACAATTTGTAGAAAAAATTTCCGTGTTCCTCTGTTCGAAAACGTTGTACTGAATTAAATAGAAGTGGAGATTTCGAGTTTACTATTAAATCCTCGATAAGGGTGCTAATCGAGCCAAACAAGCCAAGCACAACATTGCTCAAGTTATATGAGCTTGAGTTTGAGAACTTTTTGAGACTAATTGTTCAAACTTGGCTCGAACTTGAAATTTTGTGTTCGTGATAAGCTTGGCTTGACTTGTGAAATATACAAGTCAATTTCAAGTGAGCTTAATTTCGTGAAGTTTCGAGCTTTCAAGCTTGAGCTTAAGTTTAAGCTCATTAAGTTATAAAATGAAATGGACTAATTAAAGCCATAAAGAAGAACCAGCAAAATAAAGAAAACAAACTCTTAATTGCCTCCTAACTGCCTATAAAGAATATGACTAAGTTCTATGATTCATAATAAAAAAATAAATATTGATTAAGCTTCTTCAATAATTTCTATTTGGATGTAGGATTAGTGTAAAACTGGTGAAATATATGAAAGGTAGATTCATATCTCATATTTTGAGATACATTGATTAATCTATCCTTATATTTTTAGTTTTTGTGGAATGACTCCTTTGTTCACGAGTTTATAGAGCCAAACACTTATATGCTCAAACTTGGCTTAAATTCATAAACAAACAAAAAAAATATTATTGTACTTGGCTTATATTTCTAATAAACGAGTTTGAACAAGCTAAAAGTCAAGCCAAGCTCGAGTTGTTTGGTTATTTTAGCGGGCCTAATCCTGGAGTCTGGATAGTATAAGGAAGTCTTTCCAATTATTAACTTCTATTCAATGTTATTTTAATTGGAGTGTAAATTCTGTCCGGCGGCACAGAAACCATGAGGTTTTTGCGGCAGCCATTGTGTGCTCCACCATGCATTAATCCAATAATCTAAACCATTCATATTGTAGGGCTCGCCGAATAAATCATCCATGCAAAAAACCAGCTTGATTGGACATCTATTTTATACAACAAAATTCAATAGTTGATAGTACTATAACATATAGATAGGGATGGCAAAGTGAACCGAACCGATGGGTACCCAAATCGTAATCGAAGTTTTTCCCCGCACCATAACCGAAAAATTTCCCGTGGGTATGGGTATGGTTGAGGCCTTGGATAACTGAACGGGTATCGGTTCGGTTATAGTTTAACTATTACCCGAACCGAACCGAACCGAATATTGATATTACAAAAATACCGTTTGTATATATATATATATATAAGTGGCGTGTAAAGTTTTCAGAATTCTCTCGCCTCTCCCCCCCCTCTCTATCTCTCTCTCCCTCTCACATAATCACCTCTCTGATCATCTTCTCTCTCTCACTGTCGCTGTACCAATCCTCTCTCTCTACCAACCGGAAAATTTTTCAGTGCCGAGCGGGTACCAAGTGGTGCCCGCTCGTGCATTCGAGCCGTCCATTTCGTGTTTGAACGACTCAGATTTAGAGAGAGAAAGTGTTGGGGTGAGAGGAGAGAGAGGGTTTCAATCCGAGCCGTCCAAAAGTGAATCGGACGGCTCAAATGTGCCTAGCGAGTGCCACGTCGGCAATACCCACTCGGCACTGAAAAACTTCTCGTTCAATCATGGTATTGAAAACTCTCGTTTTTGACACAAGGTGTGGATGCGATGAGCGCGGGCGTGCCAAGACTTGTAGCGCCTAACTTCTTGTGAAGATTCCCGTGAATCTTGACTTCTATCGTATGAGCGATCGTGTGTGATCCAAAGGTTAAAGATCACAGAGCGGTTCGTGGTTTGCCACACGGTTGTGGACTTAATATTTCCTAGTCGTATAGGAAATGGACGTAGAAACGTGAAAACGTAAACTCTATTACACCGGGATAATAAAGTTGGTACAGGAAAGTAAAAGATCCAAACAACTTAAAGAAGTGTGTTTGAATGGGATTTGAGCACGTAGTACTCGATAATCTACTTTGCTGAAAGTAGTAAAGTGTTTGCTTCGCTGGGAAGGCTTTTTGTTTAAGCGTTGAGCTTGATTGGTGTTGGACCCTTTTTTCTGTCTTCGACTCTGCTATTTATAGGCTCCAAGCTTGTGCAGAAAAAGAGGAAGAGCAACCGGATTGTGGAGAAGTAGTGGCTGCACAAGTTGAAATCATGGGGAGTGGGGTTCTTGGATGTTGGACAAGTGTCCCATGCATGTTACACCCATGACAACGTGCGGCAGTAAATCAAGATCATGGGTAGCAGTTGTTGCTTGCCATTTACACCATTTCCTAATGTGTTGCCATGTGTCCAAAAATCCCCCGAAGTCAGGCTCTTCTCCACCAACTTTAGATCATGGGTAGCAGTTGTGAGGGAAAACCAACTGAACGTGGTTTGCCATTTTTCTTTTTCAATTAAACTAATCACCCATGCACCAATAACTGTCTCCATTTTTGGAGGGATATGGCCAACAGTTTGGTATTTCCACGTGTATATCTCTGGACAGATCACCATGAAGGAAAATTATCCGGTGCATCCCGCTCCACTTGAATTTTGTTTAATCGGGCCTCGCTCCAAATCACAAAATTAATGTGGGCCATTAATTTTTAGCCCGAGAAACTCATAGAAATCGGCCCAATTTAATTAAAAGTTAACTAAATGGCCCTCCAGCGCTGGTCTGAGATTATGTGCCAAAAATGGGCATAAACATTGCCCCCCATGCCTTGATTCTTTACTTTTAGGATCAAGGCGTGAATAGAAAGTAAAGCCATTTTTGGCATCCAAACAGGCTTTGACTCTTGTTGTAGCATGACTTCTTTTGCTTGCCTTGCCTATGGATAGTAGGCATTAGGCATCTTCTAAGCTCCATTCAGGCCTTTGAATATAAGATCTGTTTTCAGGCCTGAACCATGAAAGACTCGACAAAAAGGCCTAGAAATCCGTTGGAAGGCCTGAACTTCTTCTTGGAATGCTTATAAATGTGGTTCAGGCCTAAACAAAAGGCTCAAAGGGCCTTCATCTCTGCGAAAAAGGCCTTCTTACACCAAGAGAGCCCTATGTCCAAGCCTGGTTGTAGAGAAACAGTTGAACCTTGAAAAGGCCTGGGAAGGACTGAAAATAGATTGAAGGCCTGAACCTCTGCTTTTGAACTTTCAGGCCTACTCGATGAAATGAAAAGGCCTACACCTCTGCGGAAAAAGGCCTAGTAAAATTCTAATAGGGCCTACTCAATGACTGATAGGCCTTGGCCGAACATTTTAGAGATGCTTGTTCGGCCTATGAAGGACTTTTCATTGGCTACTTAGCCCTTTTTACAACCACAACGTTTTTGTGTAAGCCAAGTGAATAAGATCCGCTTTTGATGTGCCCCACAAATCCAATGTGGGCGTAATTCTACACACTTAAGGCCTAAAGTTGGCCTATGCTTGTAATGCCTTTTAGCAGTTTGGACAATGCCGAAAAGGCCTTCATTAACCGGGGGAGGAGGGGGATCTCCGATTACAAATGAATCATGATCAAGCCCTGGAGTGTTGTCGGTTTCCTCATCTTCATTCAGTTCCTCCTGTCCTAGAACGGGTGCGGCATGCAACTCAGACCTGGCCATAGGGCTGATGGCAGGTCTGAATCCTTCATGACTTGTATCTGTTATCTGCTCACTGCCCAGGACTGAATGTGGTGGCTCTACAGATGCTTGAGATGACTTTTCTGAGGAGAGAACGAGTTGATCTTGCCTCATGATAGGACTTTCTATGTTTTGGCTTATTTCAGGTCTGAAATCTTGCTCCCTTTGCGTTGAAACAGACCTATCTTTTCGCTCCTCCGGGCATGGAAATAGCTTACCATCCAAAAGTTTTTGGAACACTCCTGAATGTTGGTTGCTGCGATCAGGCCTGAAACTGTTGCCACGATCTGTATCATCCAGGCCTTGCTGCTGTTCAGGAATCCTCAAAGGCCTGAACTGGGACGTTTGCCCCCCGAGTCGAAGTCCTTGGCCTCCTTGCCCCCCGAGTGCAGGGTTGTTGGAAGCTAATGGCTGAGAGAAGCCTGGAGGCTTGGTGTGCTTGCTGGAAGCTCGTTGAGACTCTTGCCCCCCGAGTCCAATTCCCTGGCCTCTTTGCCCTCCGAGTGTAGGGTTGTTGGAAGCTAAGGGTTGAGAGAAGCCTGGAGGCTTGGAGGGCTTGCTAGAAGCTTGCTTAGACACATTCAGGCTTGAAGCTTGGCCTAAAGTGCTAAATGGTGACCTCGATGGTGGAGTAAGATATGGAGTTGACTTCATGTCTCCAATGACCTTTTTGGATTTGATTAGACATTCTTCAACTGTACGCCTACATTCATCCCAAGGATCAATGAATTCCTATGAGAGTCTTTCGTTGGATGCAATAGTACAGGACTGAATGCCCATATTTTCTTCAACTTGGCCCTCAAAGGTTTGAGTAGAAGGATCATCAAGCCCACCATTTTGAAATTCAAGTTGTTCGGGCAGGGCTGAATACATGATATGTGAATTGCCATGTGACTTGTCAGTAAAGAGACGGTTTACCTCACAGCATAATTGGCGATCCTCCTCTTCAAGCCTGTCAACTTCGTCTTCAAGCCCTTGAATTTCATCGTTGTAGCGATTTTGTGCTTCAAGAAACCAATCCTCCGAAGGATTGAGTCGACGCCTCTCACAATCAAGGCGGTAGATTTTGTCTTCAAGTTCGTCGACCTTATCATCGCGCCAACGAATTTCTTCTTAACATCGCCGAATTTCAACATCCAATTCAACGTATCGAATTGACATGCGAATGAATCAGCGTAATAACCCTTGAAACGACTAGGGTCCCACCGGGTGTGCCAATGAAAACTCTCGTTTTTGACACAAGGTGTGGATGCGATGAGCGCGGGCGTGCCAAGACTTGTAGCGCCTAACTTCTTGTGAAGATTCCCGTGAATCTTGACTTCTATCGTATGAGCGATCGTGTGTGACCCAAAGGTTAAAGATCACAGAGCGGTTCGTGGTTTGCCACACGGTTGTGGACCTAATATTTCCTAGTCGTATAGGAAATGGACGTAGAAACGTGAAAATGTAAACTCTATTACACCGGGATAATAAAGTTGGTACAGGAAAGTAAAATATCCAAACAACTTAAAGAAGTGTGTTTAAATGGGGTTTGAGCACGTAGTACTCGATAATCTACTTTGCTGAAAGTAGTAAAGTGTTTGCTTCGCTGGGAAGGCTTTTTGTTTAAGCGTTGAGCTTGATTGGTGTTGGACCCTTTTTTCTGTCTTCGACTCTGCTATTTATAAGCCAAGGTAGTGCAGAGAAGAGAGAGCAGCCGGATTGTTGAGGAGTAATGGCCGCATAAGTAGAAATCATGGGGAGTGGGATTCTTGGATGTTAGACAAGTGTCCCATGTCTTGGCAAAATAACTCCCTTCCTTTGCTCCTTGGATGCCAAGTGTCCCACAAGCCTCCAATTTTCCCTCCAAACTAACAGTTATGGGAAGTTATTCCACGTTCATCTTCTTTGGACATGAAGAAACTAAAGATAATGGAGATCATGGGCTAATTGTTTCTCCATGGGTTGCCATGTGTCCCACGATGGCTTGCAATTTCTCCAAGTAAAATGCCAACTGCTCCTGATCATGGGCCATTCCACTTCTGTAGCAACAAGCACGTGTAAACATTTTTACCCAAAGCTCCGAATAATAACTTCCATCGAATATTATTCGGCGTATCTCACTTCACTTGGGCATTAATTTATCGGGCTTGCTCCAAATCACAAAATTAATGTGACTCATTACTTTTTAGCTCGAGAAACTCTTGAATATCGGCCCAATTTAATTAATATCTAATTAAATGGCCCTCCAGCGCTGGTTCATGGTTTGGTGCCAAAAACGGGCATAAACAGGTATTGACTAATCAAGTTGCTTCTCCGATTCCACAGCCCAAGGGGAAAGCTCCTGCTGAAATGTTAAAATCAATTGTGATGCCTGGTGGAAGAAGGAACTTGGCCAAGGTTCAGATTACTAGATCCTGGGTTAGGTCACAGATGTTTTTCGATGCAAGAAAGTGTAGAATAAAAGCTTCTTATGAACTAAGATCTGGGTTTTCTTTTTCTGGTTTGCTACTCCTATGAAGAATAATAGCCATGAATTTCTTTTTCCCCTTGTCTTCGTTTGGTTCAGCTTGTTTCGTTTGATTCATAGCTTGTTTCATTTGATTCACAGTTTGTTTCGGTTCGGGGAATAACTGAAACCCGTTTGGTTTGGTTTGGTTATGGTTCACCACTCCTCTACGCATTCGGGTTTCGGGGCGGATTTGGGTAGCCATTTGATTTCGGGGATCGGGTACGGATTTGCTAATATCCGCCCCAAATGCCATCCCTACATATCGATGTCCAGTGAAGCTGAATTTTTGGGAAAATGACAGCCAATGAAGTGTTTTGATAATTAATACACACCAAGAACATGCTGAGAACATTTGTTAATGCTGAAAATGTCCTTGACGGATATTAATTATCAAAACACGTCCTAGGACGTCATTTTCCCTGATTTTTTGCATATGATCAACTCGGCGAGCCCTACAAGATGAACGACTTAGACTACTGTAACAAACACATGGTGGTATCCATAATGATCGTGGTTTTCCGCCGCCGAATGAAAAAATTAATTAATCCAGTAATCTGAACCGTTCATATTATAGGGCTCGTCGAATAAATCATCCATGCAAAAAACAAGCTTGATTGGACATCGATTTTATACAACGAAATTCAATAGTTGATATAACATATCGATGTCCAATCAAGCTGATTTTTTACATATGATCAACTCGGCGAGCCCTACAAGATGTACCAAGTTGGTCTAATTGATAACGTCTGCTCTCAATCTGATTTTTTCCGTCCAGCTTAGCTGACAGACGTTATCAATTAGACCAATTTGGTACGAAAACCAAACTTAAAGGTCAAAAAAATTGCAATTGATACTTGGAGGACGAAAATGATACTCAAGTGAAACTAGGAGGACCATTTTTATAAATTTTCCCTAAAGTTTTTATCGAACATGACCTAAGTTCCCTAATGAACACCATGCAAATTTAGTTAATCAAAAGACAAAAGCATTGATTTAGCACATAGACACAAAACTAATCTTTTCAGTCTTACTAATATTTCAACTAATATCTTAACAACATGCTTAGGAATTTAATTTCCCTTTTAACCCTAATTTCTTTCTTCTTGCTGCCAAGAACTGAATCAAGTCATATTTTCTTGATTAATTAGCTCACAGCTTATTTGTGAATGATAAATTATTTCATGAAACATAGCACGATGACGTAATGTCACCGATCTATTTATACCTTGTCACGTGTGCCAGAGACTGAGTTGTGCAACCACCGAGCACTGCCAACTCGACCTCGATCGGTACCCACACACAGAGCCAAATATGAATCGATCGATGACCCTACGTCACCATGCTTGCCTTCCCAAAATCTTTTTCTTTAACTATGAACACCCTCCAGTCCCAAACCCTAGCTTCCCACCAGCAACATCATAAACCACATCCAAAGTCTGTTGCTGTGAATTTCCGAAAATACCCATGTCAGAGGCATCACTGTTTCCCAAAAAAGCAAGACAAGCCAGCTCTTGGCTGCCGATTAGTATCCCGGGGAAGGGCATCGGAACCTCAACATTGCCGCCGAATACGAAGCTTATCGTCGGAACCTCCACCGTCTCGCGATCGTTGAAGTCGTAGCACGTGTCGATGTAGTTCATCATCAATTGCCGGAACCTCGTTCGGAGAGCATCGTACACCTTCGGCTGCAGCCGCGTAATGACGGTGCCAGAGTCTATGATTGTGCCGGAGGAACTGAACACGGATTGATTGATCGGTAGCAACTCTCCAGCGACTTTAATCCCGAGGACTTCCATGAAGTAAAACGACGGGCCGTTTGAGTTGGTCAACCAGGGTGTGTACTTTATACAAGCGGAGTTTCTTGTTCCACCACCTATTCCAAATCCCAGAGTTCCTGATGATGAAGATAATGTTGGAAGACAGTAGGAGAAGTAGCGTCCACATGTCGAAGTGATTTGCGCGACGAAGGAGGGGGGGCCGTGGCCAAGCCCGAGCAAGCCGGCTGCGCCGCAGAAGAGGCCGGTGTTGTTTAGGCCACAGCCGAAGGCGAAGTCGGGGAAGAAGTTGGAGGTGTAGGGGATTAGGGTTAGGGTTTCGGTGGCGAAGAGTCTGATGGTATAGGACCTGTCGCCGTAGAGGACACCGTAGAGGCAGGTGTTGGTGGCTCTGGTGTAGCCTTTGCGGAGGAGTTGGGAGCACTGTGGTGTGTTGCAAATGAGGTTTTTGTAGGACTGGGAGGCGGAGGGGTTGAAGATGGGTTCTTGCTGTTTGTAGCAACTGTTGCAGTGGAATTATCAGAAAATCAGCAAATTAGTTAAGACTATATATATTTTGCAGCATCCGAAAAATATGTACGTTGGAAGCATGAACGAAGAAATGTGTAAAGATATGAATCACGATTAAGGTGAAAAATTTAGGAGCTCAAGTCCTTCATATTCAAATTTCTCTCTACCTATGTTCCTATGCATTTTCAGCAGTGGGATCAAGTTAAAATTTGTATATTCTTTTAAAGTTACAATAATCCAATGGCAAAAAACGTGCACCAAAACATGGGTATATCAAATTTCCGGATTTGAGGGGAAAATTCAGACCAACTTAACTTATAAGTTACTTGACTTAACAACATAAAGAACAAGGAATTTGTTGTATATGCTAGGGTGAGCATCCGTGACAGATCTAGGTTCGTGGCCGTGGGTTGGTCTCTCCATAAGTTTTGCAGATTGTGGTTTAATTGGTTGTGTTGGAGGAGGCATCCGATGGTGTTTGCATGTGTGGTTGTCTGTCTGAGTTTGGTGGCTGGTGGTGGTCGAACAGTTGGGCTTCAAACGACACAGATATGCAGTTTAGGTTTTGGATTTTCACGGGCTGGGTTTAGCCCACTTTCCACCAAAGTGGGCTAAGTTTTTCTTTTTGTGCTTAATTATAATATTTGGGCATTTTAGGCCACCTGAATTTTTTTGGGCTTTTATTATGAGATTTGGGCTTTTAGGCTATCAGGTGTATGTGGTTTTGTCCCTCTAGGGTTTATCTCATCTAGATGTACTTTTCAACCTTTGGTTGGAATGATGAAATCCCCATTCTCTTCCCTTAATTAAATGTTACTTTTACCGATCAAAAAATATATATGGGGCCAAAGCAACTGGAGCGGTAGTCTCCTAGTAGTAGTCATTATGTACTCACATGTATTTGTTTGGGTTCAAACATCACTAAATGCACTAATATCACTTGATTTTCGCTGAGGGAAAAAATGTGGGGCCAATGAAGGAGAATAGCCGGATAAATTGATATTCCCTCCGTCCCGATTTGTTTTTTCAAGCTCGGGTTTTCAATTTATTAAGGAAACCAAATCTTATCCATTGATTTGAAAATTTACATAATCTGATCCATTGATTTTGAAATTAGACGGTCAATTTGGGACATGCATAAGTCAAAAAGGAGATAAACAAATCGGGACGGAGGGAATACAAACATATGAAAACGATCGAGAGCCCCTTTTCCAATAGAGACTTGTCATGTATTATATGACAAATATCTCCATCAATTTCGAAGAAAATGCATGTGAGCCTGAGTCACAGGACTCCTATGTTAGTTATAAAAAAAACAAATATGACTTACTTTTATGTAAAAGTTATTGATATCTATCGTATTCAAATAATTATGATATCCAATAGCGTATAGTATTAATTTGAATCTCTCATATTTTTGGAAAAAAAGTATAATTGAAATCTAAAGAACCACAAATATACGTATAATATCTTCTGTGCCTAGGAATTTTTCGACCGTTGGATTGTGTGATTTTTTTTTTATGTTTTAAATTTCACAGCCGAAAAATAGATATATAAAGTAATAAAATTAGTGCACCCCATCTAAGATAAAATCAATGTTGTATAACAACCAAAAAGTCAAATAGAAGCTACTTTCCCTCCATCCCAATTTGTATGTCCACTTTTTACTTTTACTTGTCCAAAAATGTTTGTCCACTTTAAAAGACTAAGGGACTAAAAGTTACAAAATTCCTTTTTTGTCCCTTACCATTTGAACTAAAGTAATCTTTTTCAAAAAGTTAGGAGGGCAATTTTTGGAAAGTTGAGCATTTATAGGTGCAATGATTGTGTTCCTTAAAAAAGTTGTATTCCCCAAATTGGACAAACGAATTGGGACGGAGGGAGTACTATATATATATTTTAAATTTCGAGAGTACCTTATGCATGGTTGGCACTGAATCCAAGTAACGTCGCTGCCGGTGTCGAATGTAAGAGTAAGGTCCTTTCGGGGGCTTCCAAGTCCTAACGTGACAACGTAATTGCCGCTGCCGATTGATTGGCCGGGCTTGGCTGGGAGGGTGACTCCAACAATGTAATAGTCGCTGCCGATTGATCGGCCGGGCTTGGCTGGGAGGGTGGCTTTGGAGTCCTTGATATCGTTTCGGTCTGAGTCGATGCGGAGTCGATGCTGGAGGGACTCGACTCGGGCCTGGTCATGGGACATCATTTCAGCAAGTGTTGGAGCACTGGTTTGGTCTTCATTCATATGAGAGCAGGGGCCATGCCTGTGAACAACTTTTAGGGACTCCCTTTTGCTCTGATCTGGTCCTAGATGTGTATGTTCTCACCATAAGCATTCAATAATTTAATGTGGTAAAGAAGATTACTGATTATTAGTGCTTTTGTGCTCTAGGGATTTATTGTTGTTGGGTTTCAATTTTGTTTAGGTGTTCTTGTTTTGTGTTTGTTTTTGCATTCAACTTTTGGTTGGATGATGTACCATTTGTCAAGTTTTTTTAATAAACCTTTTGCCTATCAGGGAAAAAAAATTGGTGCTCTAGGAACCTTTTCTGCCAAATATTGGTTTGGGTTCCATTCCAAGCGTGTGGTTCCGACACCATTATGTGATTGAGAAGGCTTCTTAAGCACCACGTGTCGGTACTCCGTAACACATTTGTGAATGAATAGGAATAGTGCCTGAAGAAAATTGAGAGAAATAGTTCAACCTAGCTATAGAGAAGTTTCTGCTGACAAAGAAGGAAAGCAATAAAATTGCAGCAAGTTAATAGGGCTAGAGAGTTACCATTAATTGTGGATTCTATGCAATATGGATTTGGATCCAGGGAAACGTTTACAACATGGTAGGGGTTATGATCATGTTCTCTTTTCGCTCCGTGAACTGGTGCCCCCTTCAAATAGATTAATGCTAATATAAACAAACAAAAGAATGAAGCATGGCTGTTGGCTGAAAATGAAATGGAGAGAGCCATGGGAAGCCTGGAAAACTAGTGCTCTAGCTAGAATGGTTCTCTCGGTTAGAAATTAGGCTACTAAAGAGTCATATGTGCGTTTGGTAACATTTTTATTTTCAGTTTTTGGTTTATGTTTTTACTTTTTTCAAAATTAAAACAAAAAACATGTTTGGTAAACCTGTTTTTGTTTTTTCGTTTTTCAGAAACGTTTCCAAAGTTTTTGAAAATTGTGGAAACATCAGAAAGGTGGTTTTCCCCGTTTTTAAAAACACCTTCTGCAGATCTTCTCCATTATTTATTCATTTTTTATTTATCATCACTATTCACTACCCTTTTTCATGGTGTCAGGTGGGTACTCTATGGTGCTTGCTTGGCGCATACGGACTGTCAAAAAGTGTTTTGGACGGTCCGGATTTTTAAAAAAATCCAGGAAAGAGTAACTTTTTCACCACTCCGAAGTACTAATAACTAAGTTGAAAATCAGAACCGTCCAAAATACTTTTAGACGGCTTAGATGTGCCGAACAGGCACCACGTGGGATATATCCGCTCAGCACTAAAAAATTTCTCATTTTCCATTGACACCACGTGTTCGTCTCTGTCCTTATACGACCATATCTCTCTCCTCTCTCGCGCAGGGGTATGTGATCGAAGTGAATTATAGGGGAAAAATATTCTACAATCACATACAATCGCGAAAACAATCACTCGGACACTGGCATTTTACGTTGTTGTTTTTAGGCTCCGTTTGTTTCAACGTAAAATATTTTACGATGTAAAATGTTTTTCATGTAAAATATTTTTACAAAAAACAAACTTTAAACTTTTATTTTCCGGTGTTTGGTTAGCACATATAAAATATTTTTCACAATTATTCTGTGATGCTAACAAAAAGATAGCTTTTTGCTGCTACATTTAATCTGAAAATTTGAGGGGTCCAATCGACTTGTGTCAAGTGAGATTTCGGAGGGACTATAAGAACCAACATTGGCTGCCGTTCAGAAAAAAAGAAGCAACATTGGCTCTGAACCGCAGTTCAGGGGGCGGGTACGTGTTTTGGCACCGAAAACAAAAATGACTTATAGGAAAAAAAAAAAAAAAAGAGGAAAACGTTTTCACCCCTTTGATGTAAAATGTTTTACCCTGAAAATATTTTCCTCCTTTTTTTTCTAGCCAAACAGCGGAAAATGGGTAAAATATTTTACATCCAAACAAACAGAGCCTTAGTTTCTAATGTTTACAGAAATTATATTACCAAACATGTTTCTTGTTTTTGTTTTTATAAAAACATAAATCTGATTCTACTTCTAGTTTTTTAAAAACAAAAAACTGGAAACTGGAAAGGTTACCAAACGCCTTGTGCATTGTCTTTTTGGTTCATAAAATGGAAGTGCAAGTATCATACCCCGTCGCTTTCGCCGGAGACTATTGCCCCGTTACATCACGTACACTACTGTATGTAGAGGACCTCGTTGGCCCAAGGACATAGACTTGACTCGGAAAAAATAAAAAATAGCTGTCAACATTAGAGGTCATTTTATTCACATGTACTACTATGTAGGACCCGTTCAATTGTCTCTTTGTTCCCTCTCATTGTGGGGTGGTGACTGGTGAACATTACCTTCGTGGAAAGTAAGGCCGATTCTAGTTTAACCTTAACTTCCCTGGCCTTGACACCAAAATAGGGTAAATTGTACTTTTGCACCCCTTTGTTTACATCCAATCCCACCTTGCACCCTTGTTAATTTGAAGGGATCAGATTCTCTCCGGTCTTTGGACTGGAAGAGATAGTCGTAATATCAAATTAGGGATCGGATCCTCCCCTGTTCAAATTTTGGACCGGAAAAAACAGTTCAAATCTAGAGTACGAAAGAAAGGAACATGTATGTTACAGTACTCAGTCCCACTTAATTTGTCCCCGTAAGTTGGGTAGATGTTTCTAGTGCGTGAATTTTTCTTTTATTCTCCGAACCTGTAATTCAGTTGCCCACTCTCTTGTTGGGAAATGTTTAATTGGTACGGAGTATAGTCTTTGGACTGAGTCTCCGCCGTCTTGGTTACTTGATCATTTATCCAATGACGAGTCATCTTCTTGATGTACTATTTTGAAGAGTTAATAATATCACTAGTTATCGTTTTGAAACCCCCCCCCCCCATGCTTATTTCGTATTGAATAAAATCTCTTACCATTTTGGCAAAAAAGAAAAAGAAAATTGATTTACACGAGCAAATTAGCAGTTTTGCAACACAAAATGAAAGAAGAGTGATCTTTCAAGTGATTGTTCTGAATTCTTGTACTGATCTGATATATATATACGTACCTACAAATTTTAGACTGTTGATTTTGTCACAAAAATACACTTGCAGGGGAGTGGCGTTAACAAAAAAGGAAGTGGTAAAATCATTTCCCAAATTTTATCCTATTATTCAATATTCGCTTCTTTGGAGTTGCCTTCGCTTGTCAATTGTCATAACATTGGGGCGAAAAAATGCATAAAACACTTTCTTAAATTCGTATCGGTCCCAAATGCAAAATGAAAGATTGGATCGAGTACTTCTACATATCGAATTGAGCTGTTTTTTTAAAAAAATTATTATTGAATGGCTCAAATCATCCGTGATAGACCCAGAATGGGCTCCGCGTGCCCGTCTGTTCACAATCGGTTCTATTGTTAATTTCAGGATGCCGTACATGCTCGGACCCGCTTATCAAAAAAATCAACGGCTCAAGAAATTCCAGCAGCTACACACGAGAATAACGATGGTTGATACGGTACATAAAAATGTTCATAAAATAGTCTCTATTCACGCTGACTTGATCTGGACCGTTCATGTGTCTTTCGTGGACACTTTCATGTAGTATTTCTTTCAACCATCCTACTACTACTTTTAATTTCACCTTTCTCTCTCTCTCTCTCTCTCTCTCTCTCTCCCCCCGTAACTGGCTGGTCCTTCTGACGATACGAACACAAACGAACACCAAAAAATATTTACTCTGGAGAATAAATTGGAACACGTCCTCTAAGATTTGCTTCCAAAACGGTTCCCCTAACGAAGCCCTAGTTTGTCGTCACCGATCGATTATGTTTTCTCGTAACAAGCGTTCGGGATCGGTCGTGTTCTGTCGGCGGAGAATTTGAGAAAAGAGATGAAGGCGATGGAGACGGTACAGGATCTGATCGAAGAATTCAAGATTCGGACCGTTTATTGGGCACTATGCGTCTTCGCCGTGTGTTACTTCTTAACACGTAAGTTTTCTTACAGTTTCGATTCAGCTCCAAGCTTTTTGAATACCGAAGGAATTTGCTAGTATTTCTTTTGGATGTGGTTTTTTTTTTTTTTGTACTTAACTTCTGTTTGGGGACAAGAAACTGTCGAGTTAGCCTTCTCATTAGTCACGTGAAACTTCCCCAATTAAGGTTTGAATTGTCAATTGTTGTCTCCTAAAGTCCCAGAAACCTCCCGGGTGCTATGACCAGTGGCGTAGCCAGGAATATGCATTAGTGGGGCACTATGGTCTATGAAACTAAAATTTCCTTGACAACCAACCTCAGATAACGTCCCATTGACCTAGGACTTGATGGTTTTTGGTGATGGATGGTGTCTTGCGTGTTACTACATCATGAGAAAGGAGGGGGAGTTTTCGAGTTTTGGCTTACTATTTTGTTCACCCACCTAAACAATTGGTGAACATTACTCACTGTCCATACTGGGTGGACATTTTTTTTGGGGTAAGTATACTGGTTGAACATTACTAACTTTTCGTAAAGTTCATGCCAGATTTTTACTTCGATAATTTTGTGGGGCGTGGTTTTATAACGATTCAAGCAAGCATTCGTATTTAAATAAGTATTTTATCGAATAACATGTGTCTTGCTTTAAATTTTTGGTTCATAATTAAACCCAAAATAGATAGTTAACTAAGCACTTATGGATATCTAGCTGAGATTATTTTTTTACATAAATGATCAAAAGGTTAAGACGTTAAAAAATGTCTTTCACCATTGAAGTGAGACCTAGTATGGATCCTAAATAAAATAGATAATGTTCACCCTATTTATGAGTACTTGAACAAAATATACTTGATATGTGCGATGTGGTAAACTATTTGATTCAAGTAAAACTAAAGCTAAGGGGGGAAAATCCACCGGGGGCACGTGCCCCCGGTGGGCCTCTAGTGGCTCCGCCAGTGGTGCTATCGACTCCTTTGGGGCCAATCTATGCGGGGCTTCGCCGCGGTTTTAATTAAGCCCGGCTAGTGGACGGTGGGATAGGTGCCAGTGCCACTATTAGTTGATATATGCGTGTGAGCTGGCTGGCTCCTAAGTTATCAAAAGAAAAAATGAATTTTCAGTTGTTGTCTTGGTCTAGTGTTGTTTTTGTAGAATGTGATCTCATGTAAGTGTTGTACTTGAATTGTGTGCTTTGTTTAACACAGTTCATTCTTTTATCTTATCCCGCATAACCGATGGAAGCTCAGAACAACTAGTTTTGTTGCTTGTAATACCACCCGAAATGTAGGTGTCGACCAAGAAACTGTTGAATTTGCATATGATGTAAACCAGTATTAAATTAAGCTCAAATAGGTTTTCATTTTGAAGTTCTTAGATACATTTGCATGTGATATCATCCAAATGTAGGTGTCTAGACCAAGAAGCTGATTGCATTTTGATACGAGGCAATGATAATTAACACCTCAATCAGGTTTCGAATATTCGATTCTTGTATTGGTCCTGGGTTTATATCAGTGAATTAGATCGGAGGTGGTAGTTACAAAAAATGGTGAAACTTATTTTCACCCTTATTTTAGTGGAGTCATTGTTTTCTCATATCACATATATTCAATGAAAATCCAGCGCTTCTGATTTGTTTGTGATGTAGGACAGACTTGAAATAGGGTTAAGGATGATCAAACTAAAAGAAATGGGAATGCTTGGGGGCCTCACACCTAGAAAACCTTAGGCATCGTACCAAAGAAAGAGGATTGCATCACATAATCTTGAAGCTCAAAGCTGCAGGAATTTTGATAGTTTCATTCATCCATTCCTCGTAGTCTTGCAGTTACATCAATTATAGGCTTCCCAACATGTGTTTCATTCAATGGATCTATCATGAGATGAATGAACCTAGTAATGGATGGATAATTGGATACATTGCATAATCACTAGGGCGTCAAAGTGATAAAATAAGCCTAGTAGTTGCATTTAGTGAGTAGAAACTTGCGGTTAAATATATCTAAGTGCAAATGCATGTACTTAGCAGGATAATACATCAACCTAGGGAAAACCCATCAACCCATGACTTTGAATTTTGTGGAATTATCAAACTACCCATTGCATTTATTATGGACTGCATCACTTTGCTCGTCATATCTTCCAAACATGTAGGTGAGAGGATAAATCATTCTATCTGCTTACAACTGTTATGAAATGTGTTTTCAATTGTTGATTTACTGATTTTCTCTTCTTTCTGATAGTTTTTGTTTTTTCTTAGTGCGGCGGTACTTAATTCTGAAAATCTTGCCTCTATCATTTTGTTTGACCTTTGTGCAGCATTGTGTATCTAAACTTTTGTTGGTTCCTTGTAGATACGAGTAAATCAATGTGGATGAATATTCCTATATCAATACTATTTGTTTCTGTATTGCGGATTCTTTTTAACGAGGTGGAGTTCCATTGGAAAGTTCGAAAAATTCGTCAGCAAACATACTTATCAATCTTAGAGAAGAAGCAGCTCTCGGTGAATGATTCTCGGCTTTCAACGTTGCCCCCCCCACCAAAATGGAAGAAAAAAATTGACGCCCCTGTTGTAGAGGCTTCAATGGAGGAGTTTGTCAACAAACTCTTGCAAGATTTTGTTACAGATTTATGGTATTCAGATATTACACCAGATAAGGAGGCCCCTGAACTCATGCATGGGATAATCATGGATGTTCTTGCTGAAATATCAGGAAGGGTCAAAGAGATTAACTTAGTTGACTTGTTGACAAGGTATTTTTCAGCTGAGTTGCTATAATTCTGTTAATGGTTTCCCAGAAGTGTCCATAGGATTGCACATTGTCATGAAGTAAAAATGGAAGCATTTGTTTGTTATTGTAACAGGGATGTAGTTGACTTGGTAGGGGATCACCTAGATCTTTTTAGAAGAAACCAAGCTGCTATAGGCGTGGAGGTCATGGGAACACTGTCATCAGAAGAAAGGGATGAACGCTTGAAACACCATCTTACGGTTTCCAAGGAGCTTCACCCTGCATTAATATCTCCAGAGTGTGAGTACAAGGTGTGAGTGGAGTGTCCTGACGAAAATCCTTCCAACTCATTGATTAGGCTATTGGCATGCAATATGAATATATGATGCTTTTGCTTGTTGCAGGTTCTTCAGCGTATTGTAGGTGGGTTGTTAGCTGTAGTGCTAAGACCTAGAGAAGCTCAATGTCCACTGGTGCGATGCATTGCCCGAGAGCTCGTAACTTGCATGGTGATGCAACCTATAATGAATTTTGCAAGCCCAATGTGAGTTAGCATAAATTTCATTCTCATTAGCCTTTTAACTGAGTTTGCTGAAATCTGAATGTTTATTGCTTTCAAATGTTTAAGGTGTAAAATAATTAGCATGACAAAAGAAACATAATAAACATTCTGAGTTATCATTGCTTCAGAGTTTATGCATTGAACATTTTATATTTGCATAGGACACATAGGTTGCTCCCCTGAAGTCAATATGGTTTTCGTCTACTAAGAGAAGAATATCCTCTCTTTATGATGAAGTCGTCATTATTGAATGCAATTTAAGTTTACAAACAAAATAGAATTAACGGGGAAGGTTGCTGAGCAATTTGTGGCTAGGATCTTTGTAGAAGGTACTAGTTGTCTCCAAATGTACTTCCCGTACGGATTTTACTCTGTAACTCAGTAATGGGCTTCATGACAGTATCATACATGTTGGAAACAGGGAGCCGAGAGGTCTTCATCAAGAGTCCCGTTCTTTCACATTGGATTCTTGAAGACTTAAACAGTATTTTGTGACATTCAATATCAGAACAAGGCTTATTTTCACAACAGAAAAAGCTTCATTGACGTTCTTTCCACAGACTGGACTCTTAAATGCAGTACTGTTCTGTATTCCTCTTATCTCTACAATAGCATTTGCAAAAATCTTGTTTTTTGATATGGGGACTGCCCTTTCCACAGACAGAGAGGCTGCATAAATAGCCCCTCTCCCCCACATATTTGTCCTGATAGGAATAAATTCACCTAGTACCCTATTGTTTGGTGTTTTGGAGACTTCTGAATAATTTTACTTGAACCTTGCACAAGTAGAATTTCATTTTCACATACTGAATCGCCTCTAAGTAAGGCTGAATGAACGGCAAATCTCGTGCAACCAGTGTTTTCAGAGTTATGTGTTTTTGGACTAATTGTTGTGCTCATTTTCTAAGATTTTAAGCTTTTGGAAGAATTGATGATCCAACATGGTATCAGATCTTTGATTCTGGAGGTCTTGCATTCAAGTTTCTCTGATTGCATTTGTTCTCCATTTGTATTATGCATCTCCCCTTTCCATTTGTATGAATGTTTGCATTTTCATGCTCAAGATGAGATCGCATGTGAGGGAGGTTGTTGAATAGCTTCATAATATATTGTTGTCCCCATTTTCTAATAGCTTAAGCTTTGGGTTGATCGAGTAGAAAAGTACACTAATTAATGAGTGGTGTAAAGTACACTAGTTATGACCTTTTCGCTCAAGTAGAACTAGTACCATGTTGATTGGACATTTACTTGTTTCCAGGTACATTAATGAATTGATCGAGTATATTTTCCTTGCTATTAAGGATGATGGGAGTAAAGCTGCGGGTGATGACCAGCCACCTAATGTAGGGGATCATAACAGTGATCATTCTGTTGCTGCAGAGATCATACCAAATGAATTTTCTTCAAGGAGAAATGCATCTTCCTACAATCAAGGGACCAATCTGGCGATGCCAGAAGCTGGCAATCTGAAAGGGATTTCCCTGGATGCTTCAGAAAATTTGGATTCTAATATACATGGTGAGGAAACTATGCAACCACGGCCCCCTGATTGGGCGCGAGTAATAGAGGCAGCTACCCTGAGAAGAACAGAGGTTCTAATGCCTGAAAATCTTGAAAATATGTGGGCCAGGGGTAGAAATTATAGAAAGAAAGTTCAGAAGAGTGCAGGAGGG
The DNA here is from genome assembly GCA_018127125.1 of Rhododendron griersonianum. NCBI lineage: Eukaryota > Viridiplantae > Streptophyta > Magnoliopsida > Ericales > Ericaceae > Rhododendron > Rhododendron griersonianum. The sequence goes on along the minus strand of CM030792.1, from coordinate 12,828,603 downwards.
CTTCAGGCTCCTGTTTCAAAGGGTTCAGGACTAAATAATGTGAAACGTACAAAAAGTTCGGGTAACAAGATTTCGAATCACAGGCTTGAAATTTCTTCTGCAACTGAAGATAAAGCTCTGGTGAAGTTACCACCAAGATCAAGTACAGAGACTCGACTAAGTGAAGGTAACAACAATCTGATGCATATATCTCATGGACTGAACATGCATCATTCTATTGGCGGAGCATCTCTTGTTGATGGATTGGAGGGTACTGCTTCTAATATTACTAGTGGGATTAAGTGCGTGCTTAAGAGATCAAATAGCACTTCTGCCCTTAAAGAACCTAACATGGGAAATTCAATCACGAGTGAGGGTAGCGGACCCATTATTTCCGAGTTCTATAGCTCTGATTTTGACAAGCATAATGATGTGCATGCTGTTAAGAGTGCTTCAGATACGGTGTTCCGTAGTGAAGGAAGCCACACTTCCAAGCTTAGGGGCCGGGTAAACTCCCCTCCTGTCCTCTCTCCCTTTTCCTTCGTGAGGTGTACATGTAATTTGGCGTGGTCTGTAAATTGAATAATATATATACAGGTGTTGAAGAGTAATTTTCATTCATGCTATCTAATCAGTAGTGGTTACCGTTGCCTTAAAATTTAGGTTGATGTCTTTTACTTGTGCCTCATCATCAGCATCTGATGCATCCTAATTCTGTGTACAGGTTATAGGAGCATACTTTGAGAAACTTGGGTCAAACTCATTTGCGGTTTATTCAATTGCAGTGACAGACGCAGATAAAAACACTTGGTTTGTGAAAAGAAGGTCTTGTTTTTATCTCTATGTTATAAAGAAATTCTAGGCTTATCCTTGCTTGTGTTTCTTCATTGATCCTCATGCTGATAAAGTTACTTTAATCCTTTATTCATCTACAGTAATTCAAGTTTTTTTGTTATCATTGTTGGTCCTTTCTTGGATGTTTTTCAGTTGACCAACCTTGACTATTAGGTAAATTACAACTGGTCCCTCATGTTTACACCGTGCTCCCTTCAGTCCCTTGAGGTTATAGTCACATAAACATTTCCCTCTGTGCCGCTAGTCAGCTAAACAACTGAATAGAATGCACAAATGTTGTCAAATAAGTTACCTACCCTGATTCCTACAGAACAAATAACCCTGTTGCTAAAGTAAATACGGACTGTTACAAAACTATCGAAGCCACAGAACACCCTTTTTCTTCTTTCTTCTCAAGGTCTCTCATTCTCACTCTTCTCTTCCCTGAGCCGCTCTCTAACATGACAAAGCCCGAGCCCCATGCCCCAGCTCCTAACCATTAGACGCCTCTCCCCCTCACACTGCCATCCTCTAGCATAGGTCCATAGCCTTCCCCACTGTTACATCACTACCTATCCTCTCTCTCACACATCTTCTCCCCACAACCATCGACTCCTGCCACGCTGTCACCGCCCATACCATGGCCTCTCTCTGTCTCTCCCAAAAAACTCCAAACTCTCTTCATTGGCCACCCACCACCATTGCATCCAGCACACAGAACGCCCACTCTCCACTCTCTCTCTCTACTCAACAGGAAACCCTCTTATGTAAACCTCCCTGGTTGCTGGATCTCACCATGTGAAAGGAAGTGTCAATCGCTGTAACCCTGATTTGTCTAGTCATGGTCTGAACTGTGAAAGTTGGAACTGGAAGTCCTGACGGCCAACTATGAAAACAAGCAGGACCTAATCGGCATTGTTAATTGGTGGTGGTGGTGGAATTGATGTGGTAACAACAGCACTGGTATGGGTAACTGGTAACAGAAATGAAGGGTGGCGGGTAGTACAGGGGGGTCGTAGACTGATCGATAATGATGATACTGAAACTGGACTTGGGAATTGAGTTGTTATGGCAGTGGCATTGGTAGGTATAGGTATGAGGAAGAGGTAGGGTAGAGAGAGAATAGGCAGAGAGAGAGAGAGAGAGAGAGAGAATAGGCAGCTAAGTAATTTCTTTTTTCAGAAGGAATGTTAATGTGTACTTTACATCAGTGGCAATATATCTATGTGAAAGATCCTAATTTCGGAAGTTCTTGTGTCTGATATGTTCATTGTTGGTGTGGGTGAGGTAAGTGCAGTTTCTCTAAGCTAATGAGTAAAGAGTGCTGCCATAATTTTCAGAAACCTAGGGGTGGTCAGCGTGATTTACCCATCTTTTTTTTGTCTTCATCAGCGATTCATCATTATGTTCTTCTGCATCTCCTTACCTTTTTCTTTTTCTTATTGATTTATGAATTTCGTCAACAGATATAGGAATTTTGAGAGATTACATCGTCACCTTAAGGACATTCCTAACTATACTTTACATTTGCCTCCCAAGAGGATATTTTCCTCAAGCACAGAAGATGCTTTTGTTCATCAGCGCTGTATTCAACTTGACAAATATCTCCAAGTATAGTCCTCCCTCTTCTCCACATTGTTATAAATGTTCCTCTCCATTTTGTTGTCATACTGTTTTTGCTGTATTTCCCAGGATCTTCTGTCAATAGCTAATGTAGCTGAACAACATGAAGTGTGGGACTTCTTGAGTGTTTCATCAAAGGTTTGCATTTCTTGAAATTTTGTTTTATCAGGAAGTGTAATTTTGCCTTCATAGTTGACGTTCGAGTCTAATAGTTGTTTTCTTTGTGATGAAGAATTACTCTTTCGGAAAATCCTCCTCAGTAATGCGAAGCCTGGCAGGTATGTAGCTTTTCTTACTGTTGAATTGTTATCCTAGATTCTGATATTTTTGGATTGTATCTGTTTGGATGTGGTGTCATGTAATGAATGCATAATACCTATTTTTAATCACTTCTAGACTTCTAGTTCATATGACATCAGAGTAGGTGGTAGGCTCAGAATTTTGTATTCATAAGTTGCGGATCATGTATTTTCTGTCCTGTGCCAAAAGCAAAGTTTCCATTTGTTTTGTTAAAGCAGCCAGAACATTTTTGGTTTCCGAATACTTGTTCCATAAAACTTTTTTATTTTTTCTTTTTTTCTTTTTTCTTTTTGCGAATTCAAAAATCATCTGTATGTGTATATGTTTGATCATAAACTAGTTTATGTTGGTTAACACTTCTTGCATTATATAGTTTCTTGTCTCTTTTGAAACTTGTTACGTCCTTGGAATGGTTTCGTTTTTATGCTTTCTGAAACAATTCAAGGAAATTTTGATCCTTGGTCCAGTCTATTTCTTGAACTTAAAAGACTTTTAGTTGGCTAGATGACTTTTGGTTTATGTTTCACTTCTGCTCAGAAATGTTGCTGATGAACTACATCTTTGTTTACCAGTTTGGAGTTCACTGGAACACGAACAAATAATCCATAGTCAAATTGCTTCAAAGCGCCATTTTAGTGATGAGTTTCATGTGTACAAACTCTCCTTTTCTGGAGATACAGGATCTTCCTATCTGTCATTATGCTAATTCTCTTTCTGTTACATTCCTTGGCTGATTGATTTTCATTTTCTACTTTATTTTTGTTAAACGATGACAATAATGACATTATTCATTTTGGTCACCCATTCTTTTGTTGGAATCAAAAGTAAGTGTGGATGATGCTGTGGATGATATCGTGCGCCAGTTCAAAGGGGTTTCCGATGGCTTAATGCGAAAAGTGGCTGGTTCATCTTCCTCTCCTCATGAAGCCTCTCCTGAAACTTCGGGCAGGAACTTATCCTGGAATGCTGACGAGATTAGCAGACATCTGTCGTGGCAAACTACCACGGAATCAGCAAAAAGCATTTCTGATGAGGAAGGTGATAAAGATGGAACTCGTGGACATGAGGAAGTAGGATCTAGTGTGCAAGCTAATGGGTGGCATTCAGACAATGAATTGAGTTCAAAGAGTTTCCCACCTAGGGTGGTTAAACGTGGTGACGAATTTAGAAGCTTAAATTCCGAGAAGAAACATGGTTTAGAGACAGAACCTCTATCACTCAGCGTGGGAGGATATCCTCCGGCAGGTTTCCCAGTCACCTCTGATCACCTGGATTATCCGGCTGGAGTGCTACCAGAGGTACCAAGCAATCAGAGGACTGCTTTTTGTTTCCTGTTTGATATCACCCTCAACCTTAAAGATTCTTAGATTATCTTTGAAGCTCTATCTCAGATGATGTTTTGCTTAGTTTTATTTCTTCCTGCATATATATATGCTGCTGCGCTGCTTATTAGTGTGTGAATAGGTAATGTGCTGCTCCTCATCCACTGAAGTTTCGTTATAAAGGGTTATCACCACCACCACTGTCATCTTTTTTGATAGTATTCATATCTGAAAAGTATTCGTATTCAGCTGTATCTGTATGGTGTACTGTTTTAGACTTCTTTTTTATTTTTTCTATTAGAATGTATTAGGAGGAGGATAGCAACTTCTCTTTACACCTTGTATGGACCAACACCAAATGAGCTGGACTTACTTTTAAGATATGATAAAAACTGAACCAATTCATTTTGCTAGAGAGTTATGGGTTTCTTTTTTTGCATGAGAAACAAGTTGGATTGAATCCTAACGGTGAAGGATCTCAGCAATTAATGGGCAGTCTGGAGAAGTACTTATCTTATGAGTTTAGTAACCTTGTTAAAAATGATATTTTTGACAGATTGAGAAAAGTGATCTAGTACTGTTACCAAACCAAACCGAGCCTTATGTCCCAATCACTTGGGGTCGGCTACATGAATCCTTTTCCTCCATTGAGCAAAAGTGATCTAGTACTGTTGATCCTATCAATTGGTGTGATGAATTGATTCCATTTCTGGCATGTAATAACTTAATGCACCTTGAACATGAGAAGCGTGTAGACACCTGTGAAATGATACGTTCTTGACTAAATGTTTCTTGGTGAAAGAAATCTCAAAGCCCAAAATTCTGTCAGGATTCTTCTTATTAGTTTACTTAATACATAGTCTACCATCTTACTATGTGTATATATTCTAAATGCAGAAGCACAAGAAAATGGTAAATTGTGTTGTAATTGAATAGTCCAATTGCCCATGAGATTGCCATTAGGCACCTTGAAATGTAGGAGATACTGCCAAATTCACTATCGGGGTTGAGGTTTCTGTCAAGTGGGTTTACTCTATTTCCTGCATAATTTCCTTGGAGGGAACAACTTTTTAATGACAGTACTTCCCAAGTTACTTCTTCTGAAAACAGTGAACTTGTTTGGTTGAACTTGAGGAATGCTAAGCTTTGAATATAAATGTATGGGTGGTGTAAATGTCAATGTTTGCTAACTTTGTTGAACTAAGATAATTGTATGCACTAAGTTTTAGATAATGATGCATGGGCAAAGTGTTCCAGTAAACGCCTCAAAGGAGAATCCACATAAGATGTTTCTTATGTAATTAGAGCTCATTCATGAAAGTTGAGGTGCATTCAGCAGCATTACCTGGATAGTGGATAAGAGACTAGATAAGAGTAAATTTTCTAGGGACCAGCCAACCTAGGTTTTTGGAATCAGTTCTGAGTTATTATTTTTATGCTAGAATGGATGAGGCAAAAGGCTAGACGGGAATGGAGTTAGTAGGAATAAGCCTCTAACTTTCGAGAGAACAGAGAACCCCATCTAGTTTTGGGTGTGTTATATGCATCATGGTTTTAGTAGTTTCATGTCACTTTTGTCAAATTCTCTTCGTTTACAAATGGAGTCCAAGTCTTATTACAGTTGGGGTTTTCTAGATATCAGTTGTTAATGTATGACCACGGGATGCTCATTTTATTTGTAAGAAGAGCAAGTTATCTACTGTTTGTTTTGCAGCTTTGAAGATTCTTTGGATTGTCATAGGCAACTGTAACCTACAAACTACATGTGATAGTGGGGTTATTCTTCTTTAATTCGTACACTGTTACGCCTTCCACCCCAAAAACGATAAATTGTTAAGCTTGATAACCTATACCTTGATCGATTGTCCAATTCAATTGCATAAATAAATCACCAACTCCTATCATCTTTTTGGCATACCACTCTTGGGTAATTTTCACAGTGCAGAACCACCTCTAAACCGTTAGTCTTTTCCATACATGTGAGCTACTAACTCCTATTTCATACCATCTTTACTATGCTTCAAACAGCAAAGAAACCCACATTATTATTTTCTTTGTGTGTGGAAACCAACTATTATCACCGTCTCTTACTTCCATTTGTGCCCTATATCAATTGTGAGAATGTTTGTTGTACATCAGTTATTGAGCCATGTGGTTTATTAAAGGAAGGAGATAGTATCAAATCAACATGTTTTATTGGAAAATATGTTCTTGGGTTTGCTTAACCATTTTGCGAATCTTTGCATTTTGGTTTTTCCTGAACTTCTGTTCGGTGACTCTTTCTTTGCAGTGGACTCCACCAAACTTAAGCATACCAGTGTTGAATTTAGTTGATAATATATTTCAACTTAAGAGAAGAGGCTGGCTAAGGTGAGCTATATATTCATGAATTCACATGATTAGTTGCATTTTTTTCTTGAGAATACACTTCATCTATTTCTTGTGAATGGAGACAGAAAAATGAGTTGTCCATCCCTTAAAGAGAGTATTAATGATCTTCCACACCATTTGAAATGGGGAAAGGAGGTTTTTTTTTATATTTTATTTTATGGTCTAAGGCCTTGGGGAGGTTAATTTTCAATGAATGAAAAAACTGAAGAAAAGGAGTTTTGTGGTTTTGAATTTGAAATCACGTGAATCATATCCCAATCATAGAATCTAGAGATTCACCCATGATTTTGGTAGAATTTGAGATCCGGACAAGGAGTTTAGGTCAAATAGGGGCCAAATTGAATGGAACATTATTGCTAATCCTGAATCATGAGATTCGAATGACATTTGCCTTCTATCACCTGTGATCTCATTTATGCTCCATTAATGGAGTCCTTGGTGATAGGTATGAGTCGAGGGATATTTGTAAACCTCTGGATGCTGGAATTCATAAAGCTAAAAGTGGATATACCTTTTTATCTTATTGTTCTTTTAATTGTCAATGCAGAAGACAAGTTTTCTGGATATCAAAGCAAATCTTGCAGTTAATGATGGAAGATGCAATTGATGACTGGCTCCTGAGGCAAATCCAGTGGCTTCGAAGAGATGATGTTATTGCTCTAGGGATTCGATGGGTCCAAGATGTAAGGACTTTACATTTCTCTAGTCTTCGTTATGCAGATTTATGGTGTTACAAGATCGAAAGCTTTGTAATCCAAGGTCTAGATTATATCAAAATGTGAGAAATTACCTTCTATGATCTGCTGTATCTTTGTTTTTAATCTCTGGTGCATTTGTTGGGTAAGTGTGTTCTATTCTTTTTCTATTTGATGGACATTTTCTCCCAAGAATTTCTGTCACTAGTGGCATAGACAGGCAGTGTCGAGGTCTGCACAAATTGGTGCCCAAAAGTCTTAGCTGTCTATTTAAAGATTGCACTTTGGGATGAGTTTTGGCTTGTCAAGAGTTCATTAGCTAGCGAGATTCCTTCACTTGTTTTATTCTGGTTGCTTTGTTGTTGTTCCTTTATTTTCTTCCTTTTCCTTTTTTATTTTCTTGTATGGATAAAATTGCTTCAAAAAGGGTTGAAGGCCATGTATGCAATACTATGGTTTCTTCCCAAGTGAATTGTGACCTTTTAGTTGTGCTTCCATATTTGTGCTGTTTCCAAAGTTAGGCAGGAATCAGCCACTCAACCTCAGGTGCAGCTAAGGATAGAAGTGGCTAATGCTGACACCTTGTGCATAATTAGGATGGTGGTGCAAGTTTTCTCATCAATACTGACACAACGTTGGAGCACAACCACTTAAAAAATGGAATAAGCTCTTCATGCCAAACAAAAAAATTGGTGTAGACAAATTTTTTCCCTGCGCGCATATATGAGATTCATAATTTACCTCATATATGTTGGGGGCTTCATTTTTTTGAGAGACTTGTAGCTAGTATTGTTGATATTTCTTGAAACAGAAGAGTGCTTTTGGTGGAGCATGGCTAATTAGTATTTGTAAGTACGTGAGCATGCAAAGTTTGCATTCTAATGTCTAGATATGTCTGCAGTTTTTACTCCCCAAGTTTGGCAAGTATTTTTATTTATCTGTTATGCAAGAACCATTATCGCAGTTATAGTGGAAAGAAGTGCAAAAATAGTAAGAAAAGTCGATGGGAAGTTTTCTGTTTTTTCTGATGATGAATTTTGTTGTTCAGGTTCTGTGGCCTGATGGCACATTCTTTCTGCGACTAAGAACTCAAAGTGAAAATGATGCTCCTCAACCTAATCAAAGATCTTTCCAAACTACAAATCGTAGCAGTAACGTCTCTATACCAGGGTCGTTTGAGCAACGGCTTGAGGCTGCTCGTAGAGCTAGTGATGTCAAGAAAATGATCTTCAGTGAGTAATGTTTTCTTTCTTCTCCCTCTTTCCTTCTTCTCTTTTTGCTCGTGGCAAATTTTTCTCTGCTTTTTCCATTTGGTCATTAATATTCTCTGCAAAAGATCTTATATTTGTTTCAAGGTTGCATGTAAATGTTAACTACTACTATACTTCTGGGCATGTGTCAATGTTTAATCATATACATGTGTTTTTGTGTGTAACTTCATTGTGGGCTTAACTCCTTCGTCCTTGCAGCAAAAAGAAGTGTCTTTTTGTAATTTGTGGAAGCAAGTTGAAGAAAAGTTTTTCTACTATTTAGTATCTTATTATAAGATCTGAGTCTTTGTTGACCGAGTCAAAGTGTAAAAAAATTTCCTATTACCGTAGAATCAGTTGAAGACGCTGGGTTTTGATTCTTTTGAAATGAGTGTATTTTTAACAGTTCTAGAATCTTTGTTTGTATTTTCATGCATGCCATCAATATGCAACTAACATCATCTGCACATTCCCTACTTGACATTTTGTTTTAGTTTTGGCAAGCAACCTTATCTTCTAGGTTGTTAGTATGCCCTGACTGGTGTTACAGAAAGTTGGATTTTCTAACTCTCTATGTTAAATGGACTCTGGTACACTTGGCGGATGCAGATATGTGTCAAAGGGTCATTAGCATCTCTTTTTATGTATCAGGACACGTGGACACTAAAAAAATATGCATATATGGTGCTTACAAAGCTGACGCAGTGGATTTCATGCATGATATGGGAGTTCCATATGCCCTTCAAATTAGTAATATAGGAAACTCAAATTAGCAATTACATTCATTGGGTGAAACATGAATGTGCGACTAGGCACTTCGGACACACAACCCTGGACATACAACCCATACAGTATCCAAGTGTCCAATGACCGACACAGGTATGACCGACACAGGTAATTCATTTACTTAGAAGAGTCTATGTAACATAATCAACTCTACCTTTATGGGATATTGTTTTAGCGAAAGTAAAAAAAAAAGGTTGGAAGAGAAATCCACATAAAAAGGTGAAAATAGGAATCTTCATGGCTTTCTAAAGTCGTTAGCTCTGTGATTTCTTGCAGACTCTTACAGTCTTATGTGTTGTTAGTCAGGACCTTTGGCAGCATCTGCAAGTATTCAGGGTCACTTGCCACTTAATAAAATTAATCATCCTGTTCCTGTATTCTTGTGAAAAATAGGCACATAAGTTGCTCCTTTCTTTTGTCAGATGGAGCTCCAACTACGCTAGTCAGCTTGATTGGGCATAAGCAATACAGACGTTGCGCGAAAGATATATATTTCTTCCTTCAGGTAACCCAATAAACAAAACCTTCTCTAATCCTTATCTTGAAATTTAGGGTGCTGAGATTTCACTTCATTAAAGCGCGTGGTTGTGTGTAAATTTCAGTCTACAGTCTGTTTGAAGCAGCTTGCTTATGGAATACTTGAACTGGTACTCATCTCAGTTTTTCCTGAGCTGCGGGATGTTGTGCTGGACATTCATGAAAAGATGCGTGCTCAACCTGTATAGTAAATTCGAGTTCCACTCTCCCCAGTTTTTATCATTTCGTATAGTAAATTCGAGTTCCACTCTCTTCCCATTTTTAATTTTTATCATTTCGATTCAGAATGTATAGTTAGTTTCACTGCAAGTTCGAAAGTAAGGAATTTGGTCGATTCACATAGTGCGATGGGGCTTTTTCCTCGGTGGCACGGAAATGGGTTATTCTGGTATTATGTAGGGTCAGTTCTGGGATAGGGGAGATAATTTCTGTCCCTCTAATTCTTTTTGTACATAGAGATTGTATAGGAGTCCTTTGGTGGAATCATATTGTATGTACTTGAGTAACACCCCCTCCTGGAAATTTTGTATTGATTTCTCAGTTGCCTTCTATTGTTTAGTTTTATGTTTTAGGATTAAATATCACTGACACCCCCCAGAGGTTTGTCTTAATAACAGATACTGTCCTCTTGTACGAGAAATGTCTATAAACGCCATGTGGTTTCCATGTTTATTTCAATCGACACCAAACCAACAGTTGTTCGATCAAATAAGTGAGAGAATTAGTCAAGGGTGGCTTTAATGCCACGACGGTATTGTTTAATGCCACGAATGTTTTACACCATCTGACGTTTTTAACCTTGCAGGTGAAAACCCATTGACAAACGATTCATCTTCTGTCCCTCGCTCTCTCTCTCACCGTTTCTACTTGCTGTTACTTTCTCTCACCGCCAAAACAATCTCTCCTCTCCCCTCCATCAATGATCAATCAGTTCAACATCCATAAATCTATCCATCCCCCTCCTTGCTAAACACTGCAAGACAACTTGCATGATGTTTATTTTTGATCTGGGTTCTTCTTCTTTTCTTTGGGAGGCACAAATTCTTCTTTTTCTGATTGGATGGGCAAGAGATACCGAGTCTCTATTGAACGTATCGAATATCTTGTTCGATTCAAGATAACAACCTTGGGAAGTAGTATAGGGAATGCTGAGTTTGAATTTCTGGATTGGTTCTTAGGGGTAGATTTGACGAATTATCAACGGTGGATGGGAGCCGGAGAGAGAGAATGTCACGTGGGACATGTGTGAAAACTGAAAAAATCAGAAACAATAAAAACGGCATATTGGGTAAACTTTCGTGGCATTAGCAGATGGACTCGTAGCAATAACATCTGTTAGTTAAAAAATAAAAAGTGTCTTTTTTTGAAAAATTCGACATTTTTTAAAAATTGAATATAACTACCAAAAAGATCCCAGTTCTCAAATTTTTTTTTACCCAAAAGTAATAAATTTGTCAATTTTGAAAAAAATGGCTCCTTTGAGCAGTAAAAAATATAGATAGTTATTAATGAATTTTACCCTTTTTATCAAGACAGCTTCTCTAATGGGGAAAAAAAGTCAATTTGATTCAAAATTAAGTAAGAGTTGATCGCTTTTCTTTTTTGGATGTTTAATATGAGAGAGTGAATTTTTAGATATAAGTCACATTTGGCTCATTCCATCACATGTTTGGACGAACAATTGTCGATTAGGAGTGTTGGTGAAATGCACATAGAAACCACCGGTGGTTTATTGTTATTTCTCATGCATACAGGTATCCGTTATTAAGACAAACTTTAGGGGTTGTCGGTGAAAGTTACCGTATTTTTTCCAAATTAGAGTATGAGCCTATTTTGCAAATTAAGGCCAAGTATTATCGACTACTGGCAATTTGGCACAATCTGCCGAAATCATTCATGAATTTTACATTAACTTTCATTTAGATCATGTTCTTTGTGTAAATTTGATAAACATGTAATTTCTTCATCAACACCCTAACTTCAATTGGATAACTTACGTTGTCATAGTTAAGTCACATAAAGCGCGGGCGGATGCGAGAGCGTGAATGCGAGCATGAAAACGTCTTTCAAAAAACCTCCAAAACAACTAAAATTCGTGAGTGTGAGGATTGAGAGCATGAGCGTAAGTCATTTTGAAGAATTATGTGACTAAAGTCATAGTTGCAAGAAAGGACAACAAAAAAATAGAGAGAGTACAAGGATAAATTGCGTTTTAGTGGACTTTGGAGCAAACAATTGCCCCGTGAAGGTTTTCGAAATCACCAACTCCTGGTATTCATAATTTACATGGACAAGTATACCCTTGGATTGATAGGTGCTATGTTGGTTTGAAAGGGAGCAAACATAAGGGTAAGAGTTCTAAGACCATTTCCAATCCTTACCCATTTTATGACCCAAATTCAAAATTTAGGCAAAATCCTCGAAAACTACTCTCCAATGCATTACCTAAACCATTCTCTATTTTGGGGTTTACCTATTTATTTACCCAAAAATAGGACAACCAAAAGCTTTTACCCATTTTTGCAACGACTCTTTAGAGAGAGAGAGAGATCAGACCTGGCCGAAGTTGCTAAGCTTTGTTAGAGCTAGCTGATCGTTACCGAAGTGAGCTGCCGACCGTTGCTGAGCTTTCTTCGTTGGAGTTGCCAGAGCTTTGTTTTGTTCGTTGGGGCTTTGTGTTGTTGGAGCTTTGTTCATCAGAGCTTTGTTTGGCCAAGCTTTGTTCACCGGTCGACCCAAAACCCCAAATCCAAAGCCCCCCCCAAATGAGAAACTTTTTTATATCCCAGGTATACAAGGGCACTTTGTATTCCTTTCTGGTTTGTTTTCATTTTTTAGGTCACTTCCCGAGCACATCTTGATAATCAGTTTCGTTCATTTTGTAGAGCTCGACGAGAACATTAATCTTGAAAAAAAATTATGATCATCGGACTTTAGTAGATATATGATCGGCACATATGAAAAATGCAAAAAACACAAAAGTTGGGTCCTGATCCAGTGTGTTTTTGGATCCAATTTTTGTTTTTTTGCATTTTTCACATGTGTCGATCATATATTTACTAAAATCCGATGATCATAATTTTTGGCAGGATTAATGTTCTCGTCGAACTCTATAAAATGAACGAAGCCGATTATCAAGATGTGCTCGGGAAGTAACCTAAAAATTGAAAACAAACCAGAAATGGATATAAAATGCCCTTGTATACCTGGGATATAAAAAAGTTTCTCCCCCCAAACTCCCTTCCCTGTACATTCTCTCTCTCCACCCCAGTTTTGTTCCCATCTCTTATTTACATTAATGCCATTGATCGCCCTCTCACATAGACAGTAGATATGTACCTAATTTCCATTCCTAGAACTCGACAATGTTTAAAAAATAGTAAATTTGAATAAAAATTGGGTATTGACATTGGAGATGGTTCTACCCAAATTGGATTTTTGGAAAAAAAAAAATGGACAAAGACTTGAGATGCTCTAATAAAGTCACATAATAATTCTTTTTGTAAATTGCAAGACCCTTTGCCCCCTATCAATCTTTCACTCTCCCAATAATAATAATTTGAAATATTTTTGAAATTCACTTTCACAACCACCCATCCGCTCCCGAACCCGGATAATGTGACTGTGGGTGTTCCAGTTTTGTAAAAAAAAGAACTTTTAAAAAAGGAAAGTAATTTTAAACTCAAAAATCATGTGTTTACTCAAATAATTTTTCTATCAATATAGATATTGTTTGATAGATCTCATTAAGATCTTTTAAACGATGTAATTTATTATTTTTATTATATTTAAATTTAAAATTACCTTGTTTAAAAAAAAAATTGAAGGTTTAGAAAGAAAGCGGAAAACGTTTCAATCCCGGCCCCAACTCCCACTTAACCCAAAAAATTCCAATCGACTGTCCAATTCTTGTCCCGCCATTCCATTGCCACACCCCAAAAGAATCCCGCCATTTCCCGACTTTTCGTTTCTCGAAACCACCACTACTTATAGTACTTGCTTCAGTTCATACTTCATAGTCGATCAGTACTTTACTTCGTCATCTTTATTCTAGAGAGAGAGAGAGAGAGAGAGGAGAATGGGGGAGAAGAGGATAAGGGGTCGGCCCCAAAAAGAAGAAGAAGAAGAGGTGGTGGTGGAAAATGAGGGGAAGAAGAAGAAGAGTGAAGCAGTTTCAGGGTACGAGCAGTTCAGAGACCAGAGAATCAAAGAGAACATGGAGAGGTTGCAGAAACTGGGGATTTTGGACCTTTCTCGCAAGCTCAAGACAGAACCCAAAAAGCGTCCCAAAAAAGACCCTTCTCAGAAAAAGCCTTCTTCAACCTCTTCTGATCCCCCCAGGCGATCCTCTCGGTATTCTCTCTTCTTCTTTTTCCCTTCCAGTTTGGTTCCTGAAAAAGAAAATGAAATTGGACAGTACTTTTTCTTTTCAGCATCCAAACAAGTGGTTTCTTTGCGTGTTTTACTGCTAAAATTTTGAGTGAAAACTTAATTTGGTATGAAGCACTTAAATGGTAATGCGAATTTAAGCAGAAATTTGTGAAAGAGCGTCGCTATGTAGCCTTGAAAATAACTTCCAAAGGGTTGGCCTAGTTGTGGTCTAAGGCTTGGGATTTAGGGTTTGCTCCCTCCTAAGTTCTCAGGTTCAAAACCTCTTGGGTGCTATCAACTCCGGGCATTTGTTGTGGCTTCAAGTGGGGCCCTCTCTAGTGGACGGTGAGTTTATGGGTCCTCAAGGTTAGTCATGTTGCGCGTAAGCTGGCACGGATACTTTGGTTATCAAAAACAGAAAATGTTGCCTTGAAAAATAGAGTATTCCACAGAGTTGGGTGAATTTTGAGTATAACCCATTTCGAAATGCATAAGAGGAGTGGAGTGGAGTGGAGTGGAGATGTCTTTAGGGTTTTTTCAACTCGAAGGTAAGTTTGAATTCAGATTTGAGCATAACTTATTTTGATGTGCGTACGAATGAGGGAGTGGGGATGGTTTTAGGGCATTATTCCGACTCAAAGTTATGTTTGCCCATACTTTTAATCAAATTTGAGTGAAAAGTTGAGTTAAAGCTTCATTTGATATTGAAGCACTCCAATGGAAAAATTCATGTCTAAGCATAAATTTGAGTAAAAGCTGCATTAATGGCGTAATTGTAAATTTGAGAGACAGAAAATAGCCTTCTAAAATTTCCGATGGACAAATTCAGATCTAAGCACACATTTGAGTAAAAGCTTCGTTAATGACATAGTTGTAAATTTGAGAGGCACAAAAATAGTCTTCTAAAATTTGAGTCTCAATTGATTCAACTAAAACTCACCTTAAAATAAGTTTGAGTCAAGGAGTGGAGTTGATTTTGAAGGGTTTTTACTCAACTTTTGAGTTTAAGTGGAAAAAAGAGTAAGGGCTGGAGATTCTATTAGGATTTGAGTAAGGGCCAGAGCCTAGAGATGCCCTTGTATTTTTTTAAATAGGGTGGGTTATGTAGGTTGCAGACTGTGGAGCGGGTTGTTTATGTGGAAAAGCGTACTCCAAAGAAGAAGGCAAGGGAGAGTGAGGAGATAGAGATTCATATAGAAGAAGGATCAAAGCCTGAGATTTATACAGAAGAGGATAATAAGCTTTTGGGTGATTCCAAGACAGCTTGGACTCTGATGGTGGATGGATATGGAGAAGATGGGGAGCGCATATATGATCCTTTTTACGGGAAGTCTTGCCATCAATGCAGGTATTGAGCTTTTACTCTTGGTATTTTGTTATGGAAAACATTGTATATTTTCTTGATTCTTAAGTGGGGAGTTCTTCAAGTTTAGAATAATGTGGATATTGGATAGAGTAAATGTGACCAAAAAAGGGCAAGTAAAGATTTTCTCTGTCAACTGGTGTATTGTTCTAGCTTTAGTTTTAGCTCTAGTTAATTTGTCGCGGTAGAAGCAAATTTTAAACAAAGACTGAATTCACTGCTAGCAAAAAACTCTTTGGGCTACTGGAGGTTTGCTCAATCTCTAACTTCAGGACCCCGGAATTAGCTGACTTGTGCGTAAGGTAGCCTAGACACCCAGTTATATAGGGGATTAAAACAAGATTGCAGTGAAACAATAAGCAAGCTAATTTATCTTCCATTAGGATCAATTGTTAAAAAATGCCTTCTAGTTTCATCTGATGGCCTTCGTCCTAATTATGCTTGCAGTCCTCGAGCCTCGAAACTTGAGTTTTTTTTAATTGACAACCCATGCACCGCCTTAAGAAACTTTTGACAGTGATATTTTGAGTTCAATGGGCAAACTCCACTGAAATAGAAGTGCTAAGTACAACTCATCTGTAAGGAGAATGGGTATAAGCTTGTATGATACTTGGTCGTGCATCAATTGGTCTTTTCAAAGATTGGATTAATTAAGTAGATTAGCAGGATATGTATGGAAGTGGTTCCTCTACGAGGCAATGGCTTAACCCTCATTGGAAAAGGAATGTTCCTATCCATTTTTTTGTGAGCAAACTGGTAAATTAAAGAAAATGATATTGTTGCACATGAAAGATCATTTATTAAGCACTTAAAAATGTTTTGCTTTTCTTTACCATGATCTACACGACTATGCCTGTTGTGGTTTATTAGATTGTTTGAGAATAATACTCTTTGATATCTTAAGCAAGGATCATTAGTTACTGAATATGCGGTCATTACTTGCGCGATGTCAGTGGTGTCTTTTATCTTCATATCTTTCTTTTAAGTTAACGGAGAAGCTTAAGATCTTAAAACTGGGCTCTATGCCTCTATCTTTCTGATCCCAGAACCCTGTTCTTTGATTGCCATTGATGATTTGCTACTGTATCACATACTGTTTGTATTATTCCTTTCTACAAATGAGATAGGTTCTGTTTCCTATCAAGTATAAACAGGGAATCATAACCAGCTATTTCCTGATTTTTTACAGGCAGAAAACTCTTGGTCATCGCACCAGCTGCAGTACGTGCACATCAGTTCAAGGGAAGTTTTGTGGCGATTGCTTATACACCAGGTAAATTGGAAAACTTATATTTCCTATTAAAGTCTGAGGAAACTTCTTGTTGATATCGTAAAAAATCAAATCCAAGAAGCAAATTCTTTTTGGACCCATCTTCACATTTCTCATCTGAGCTTGGTGCATGCATGCATAATACTTTGTGATGCAAAAGCCTGTGGTCACTTGCAAAGGCTGTTAAGAGTCATGAAATGGTATTAGATAAGCTAAATTAAGTTGATCTGTAGATGCTCATTTAAGTACTGTGTACTGTGTTTTTATAGCAAGGAGGTAAAACAGATCAGGAGTTCGCTAATTACAAAACCTGGTTAGTTTTTGGTTCAGCAGTTGTGTTAGTTTTTCATCAAGTAGTAGGATGTTTCACCTTCATGAAATCATTAATGCATTGAGCAATCCTCCAATTATCGCCTAAAATTGTGGAAAAGCCAGGATACTTGTTTATAAAATTAAACTTGGGCTCAGTTTGGATGGCGGAAATCTTGAGGAATAGGAATGTGATTCCAAATGGTATATTCAATGAGGAATCACATCAGCAGACTAAGTGGAAATATGATCCCTCCTTTAACCCATGGTAATCTCGGATTCTTGGCTCAATCTATATGAAAAAGAAATGGAGACTCAAGTAAATGTTTCCTGAACGAGATTACCTAAGTAATCCAAACACTGAAATGGAGTTACTTCAGGTATTAAGTTACAAGGAATTTGATTGTGGGTAATCATATTCCTCTATCTCTTCAAGATTCCGGCCGTCCAAACATAGCAAAAAGTGATAATATGAAGGCATTTTGAAGCATGTTATGTTACATGTCCAAGATGACCCTAGAAATGCCACACCTGGTGTAGAACTATTAAACTGTATTCAGTTTCTACCACTTTACAGATATGGGGAAAATGTTTTGGAAGCAAACCAAAATCCAAGTTGGATTTGCCCTGTATGTCGAGGAATTTGTAACTGCAGCCGTTGTAGACGGGCAAAAGGATGGGCACCTACTTCTTCTCTCTACAAAAAGGTAAATGTGTTGAGCTTGTATAGTTGTATTTCTCTATCATATAATACTTTGCCCGCATTTGCTCCTCACTGGGTCAAAACTCTCTTTGTTATTGGATTCCTAATGGAAGCAACTTTGATGGTAAAATAGTGAGTCAATATATGCATGCGTCTCTTCTAGTTGATGATAACACTCCCTTTCAGGGCTGTACGGTCTGGATGTCTAACAGGAGACAACAGGCCTTGTGGTAGAGGAGGTAGACCCTTAAGAGCATCTCCATTGGAGATTTTAAAAATGTGCGGTACATGGTGAAAATTGGGACTTGATTTTCTGTGTCAAGTGTTGGTTAGTGTAAAGAGTGAATGGATGCTCCATTGGTTGAAGTGGAAAGTGGTAAAGATAAACAGTTTGAAGGCACATTGCCCCTCATCCCCACTGTTCTCGTGGTGCTAATTGTGAATATCAGCATCTGACAATCCTGAGTGTCCAATAGAGCATGTTTTTGAAGTTCCGAATCAGAATTTTACTGAAAAAACTAGTACAAAATACCATGGCAAGTTCTGATTGTATCACTTAAAGCAAATTGCCCATGAAGGCGACTTTTTATTTAAAAAGATACTGTTACATCATTCTGGGGTCCAGAATTCTGTCTAAAAACTGTCAATTATCCTTTTCCTAAGAGCAAAAGAAGAGGAGTGTGTGCAACTGACTGTTCATTCTTCCAGGTCACAAAAATTGGCTTCAAGTCTGTGGCACATTATCTCATTCAAACTCGTCAGTTCCGGCCAAAGCAGGAAGAACCTTCTGCTGAAGGTTCCATTCCTGGGGATAAATCACCTTCTTTAGACATAGAAGCAAAGTCGCCGTTGCACGCTGAGGCTCTCGACTTGCCTAGCAGTCCCGAGGAAATCCCAGACCCGAAATCTCAGGAAGGCAACAATGTCAAAGAGGATTACAGTGATGATGAGTATCAAGAGGAGAGTGACAAACACGATAGCAGTGATGAGGAAAGTGACCATGAGAGTGGAGATGATTGACTTGGCGAATTAGAGGTTTTGAAGACGCACAGCTTTTTTGGCTAGAAAGAATTGCTAATAGCTGCTGTGTGTATGCAGAAGCAACCGGCTTAGAGTAATATTTTTGTAAAGGTACGAACTATTTCTGGATTCATAGCAGGATAGCAATACTATTGCATGGTGAAAAAAATCTTGTATGATTATTTTGCTTCACCGAAACCTGCCTCGGGCAAAGTTAGAAATATGGTCAACGTAATCAAATGATCTTCATTTGTGCTAGTTCTGAGCCTTTACATTCACGCGTGTGTTAAAATAACTGTTAATAGCTTTGTTTCCAGTTTCCTCATCTGCACATCACCATTCTAAAGCAAGTTCCTCGCGACGAAGAGAAAGCTAGCACTCTTTTTTTTTTTTTTTTTTCTTTCACTGCTAAAGACTTTTCAGATGACTATCGACTCGAAATTTCATGGTGGTAGTTTTTTTTTCTCTTGAAAAGTAAGATGGAGTTGGCAAACTCCATCTCATTCGTGTTTGGCTCGTTAAAAACTCGTCAAGATGGGTCTGATTGAAAAATCAATGTTTTAAATTCATCTTTAACAAGTGCTTACTGCTTACCGTCAATGCTAAATGCATCTTAAAAATTAGTTAAGTGCTTACCGTCAATGTTAAATACATCTTAAAAACTCGTTAAGTGCTTACCGAACTTGAACAACTCAATGCATGGCTCATTTGGCTAAATTATCCGTCTTACGTATTGTTTAAATTCAAGTGTTCCATTTTTATTTTTATTTTTGACAACATCAAAGGTATCCACACATCCAAATAGAACGAGACTAATCCACCTAGAGTCGGTTGTAGGCAACCAACACCCACAAAACGCAGTTATAAGCAACTAGGAGGGGACCACTAGACGCGTCCATGAGGCTACCCACACATCCAACCAGAACAAGACTAATCCATCTAGAGTTGGCTGCAGGCAACCAAGATTCACGAAAAGCAGTTAGGAGGGGACCATTGACGCAACCATGAGAGTAGCTGCATGGACTTTCAACTCTCAACTAGTTGGCCTATCCCAAAAATCGAACTCACATCTCCAAGTCCAAGGTGGGGAGCAAAGTTAGCAAACCACTCTCAAGTGGGAGAAATTTTCCAGTGCTGGGTGGGCATATCCCACGTGGTACCTGTTTGGCACATCTGGGCTGTTCAATACACTTTTAGATGGCTCGAATTGAAACCCTTTCTCTTCTCTCATCCCAACTCTTTCTCTCTCTTCAAATTCGAGCTGTCTAAAAACGCAATGGGCGACTCAGATGCACTGAGTGGGCACCACGTGGTACCCACCCGTCACTAAATTTTCCCCCCTCAAGTGGAGACAACCCTCGTTGGGTTCAAGTGTTTAATGCCTTGTTTGGATGATATTTAAAAAAAATTTGAGTTTGATTTTTGGGTAATGAGTAAAGAGCGAATATAGGGTAATGATTAAAAATATAAGTAAAATGAGTAGAGAGAAAAATGAGAATAATGATCGGAGAGAAAAGAGATTAATGATTAGAAGTGAGGGTGATGAGTATTTTTTGAGTTGAATTTTTTTTCCTTTTCAAATTGGCATCCAAACAAGGCATAAATTGGGATTTCTTGCAAAGTTCAAGGTGCGAAGCATAAATTTCCCCAAAAATGTGGGCCCCAAGTTGGACACCAACTTTACCTTTTCCCCAGGACACAACTCGTGCAAGCAGTGCCAGGGTAAAATGAAGTTGACCTAGACAGCTCGATCACCGTGAATCGTTCGAAAAATCCCCAAATCCCCGGCGGCGGCGGCTCAAACGATGCGCCACCACGGAGAACTCGGCGACCCCGGCCACCGGCGGCCCAGTTTTCCGGCGAACGAGTCTTCGATTTTCTACCGCATGATCGTGCCTTCTATTATTCATGACAAGAAACTGGTAACTAAATTCCTCTCTCTCTCTCTCCTTATTGAGTATGTGTCGATAGGGTTTAACTTTTTCACATCTGTTTTCTTTTGGGTTTTTCAGTTAGTGCCCAAAGCCCTGTTCTTTAAGCAAAAAATTGAGAAAGCCCTAAACCGTGAGAACCTGGGCGAGGAAATTGAACTCTTTTTTCTGAGATTTTTTTGTTATTGTTGTTTCTGAATCATTAATCAGTGATACCCCCATAGTAATTAGATGGGGAAAAAATGGAATTTTGGTCGATGGGGATTAGCTTCTAGTTACTGTTTAAAGCCTAAACCTACTGTATCGGCAGCCAAAAGGGTTATTCGACAGAGAAGGTTAGTAGATTGGTGAAGCGAACGGACTGCAAAGCTTTTATTCGGTTTTCATCTGGTGGGTACCGGTACAGAACACTGTCCCCCCGACGTCACGTAGAGGGACATCACCGATGTTCGGCTAAGGACCGCTTGGGGAAAAGGTGGTACCCCGTGTTCAACGGTCCAGGAGTAGGAGCCCACCGTGTCGGTCTGTCTCCAAGGCCAATCCCAGGGACAGGCTTAGACCTCCCGTTCATGATCCCTTGGTCTGAGACCGGTGGAAAAAATGAACCTAAACCTGTTTTGTTATGGT
The DNA here is from genome assembly GCA_018127125.1 of Rhododendron griersonianum. NCBI lineage: Eukaryota > Viridiplantae > Streptophyta > Magnoliopsida > Ericales > Ericaceae > Rhododendron > Rhododendron griersonianum. Next base: position 12,807,292 of record CM030792.1, on the reverse strand, counting down.
GAAAAGCCAGGCGAGGAAATTGAGCTCTTTTGTTATTCTTATTGTTGTTTCTGAATCATTAATAAGTAATACCGCCTTAATATTTCAATGAAAATGAGAAAAGATGGAATTTTGGTTGATGGGGATTAACTTTTCGCGTCTGGTTTTTTTTTTTTTTTGAAGGTAGTGCGGAAACCTTGCTCTCGAAACCAAGAAATGGACAAAACCCTAAACCTGTTTCGTTACCGTGAAAAAACTGGGCTAGGAAATTGGGTTTTGTTATTCTGGGATTTGTCTTATTGTTGTTTCTAGGACATAAATAAGTAATACCCTCATAATAATTGCATGGGAATGGAAAAAGATGGAATTTTGATTGATGGGGATTAACTTTTCACATTGGTTTCATTTTGTGTTATGAGTTAGCGCGCATACCATGCTTTCTAAAACAAGGAAATGGAGAAAACCCTAAACCTGGTTGGTTAGTGAAAATCTGGGAGGGGAAATTGAATCTTTTCTAAGAGTTGTTTGTGAATTAATAATAAATAATACCCCCACAATGGTTTGATGAAAATTAAAAAAGAAAAGAAATGGGAATTTAGTTGATGGGGATTAACTTCTCACATCTGTTTTGTTTTGTGTTTTTAGTTAGTGGGAAAACCCTACTTTCAAAACAAAGAAATGGGAAAACCCTAAACTGTTTGGTTACCGGGAAAACTTGGGCAAGTAAATTGAACTTTTTCTTGGATTTTTCTTATTGTTGTTTCTGAATAATTAACAAGTAATAAGGCCATATTAAACACTTGAAAATGAAAAAAAAAAGTGTTTTTTTTTGGTTTCCAGATAGGCATGTTTCCTCTTGCCATTTGTTTCAAAAGATAAAACACAAAAGAGATCAATTTGGCCAAATTGAAACCCATGGTCGTGGCCTGTGGTTTAAGGTTGTCTATCACTTGTAAGTAGGAACTCGGAAGTATTTGGGTTCAACTCTGGCAACGCGTTCGGTTATTCCATGTCTATGAATTGTGGGTGGCATATGGCCTATGAAGCACGGATACTCCGAAACTAGTCATGTACAGGTATCGGATACTTCCCGGATATGGATACACGCCCGATACGCCCCGATACGTATCGGATACGGCAAATAAGTATCCTGTAATTAAATTAAATGTTTTTATTTTCGGATACGTGAGTGATACACGTGGGATATGTCCAGATACGTTTTAGGATACAGCGGGGTCAAAAATGAAATTTTTTACAGATTTAAGTAGAAAAAGTAGAAACTTTAAGGGGGAAAGTGTATGGAAACCCTAATATATGCTATACAACTTATCTGGAGAATTGAGATTGAAGGCAGGACCTTTTGACGACTCGACACCTACAAAGTCCAAACCTAGATTGATTCCTTCTGCGAGGTTCTCTCTCTCTCTCTCTACCCCCCCCCCCCCCCTCGATTGATCGAACTCTCTCTTCCTCCCCCCCTCTCTCGATTGGTCTGGAATTGATACTTGCTGAATGTGTTTATTTGTTGTTCATTTTTAGGATGGGCAGTTTTTGAACTGGAAGTTTAGGTTCCATGAGCGGTAGTAGCAATCACACGAATGAAGAAGAAGCTCCTCTTTGGGGACTTTAACCTCTCTCGTTTTGGACTTTTGGCATCTATTGGATGTTGGATGCTTTGTATTAGTTTTTGTTAGGTTTTCTTTGTTTGGAATGACTTTTGTCATTTGTCTTGGACGTGTGCTTAATGCTTGGTATTGGCAAATTAACTACTTTTGTCTTCTTATGCCTGTTAGGAGACTAATAATTATAATAATATATAAGTTGCACAGCCGTATTCCCGACGTATCCGTATCCTAGTTTTTTACGTTTTGCCGTATCGCCGTATCCATGTCCAGTATCTGTATCCGTGCTTCATTGCATATGGCTGTACGTTTTTGGGGTTACTCTGCAGGAGTGGAAGTGGCCTTGCCTTAGAGAGGTTCTTTGTCACCATCTCCTAGGCCAACTTCTTGTGTTAGAGATAATGTAGTGAAGATTTTATTCCTGTGTGATGAATATTTTTGATTATGTGTCTCTGTTTTTATTCATTAATACAAGCTTTCGTTATTGCTTTGTTTGGATCTTGGATTTGTCTTAAAATGATGTGGTAAATGAAAGGAAAAGTACTAATTTCGTGATGCATATCTTTTATGTGTAACTAAACAGAAAATGGAACTTTTGAGAAATATACATTCATTTACCTCTTGTTTACCTAACCAAACCTGTGAATTTGGTTTGATCCTACAGAAGATTCCGGGCAAGTTCACCAATATGATTAGGAATGATCTCCGTGTTGTTGCTACTCTCACAACTCCTAATGGTTGTGTTTGGCAAGTTGGATTACAGAAGATTGACAACAAGTTTTGGTTCACCAATGGTTGGAACGAATTTGTCGAACATCAGTGTATCCGTGTGGGATACCTTCTAATCTTCACATATGAAGGGAATTCAGTTTTCAGGGTAAACATATTTGACATCGCCTCTTCTGAGATAAAATATCAATATAACACTATGAGTAGTTCTCAAGGACCCAATTACAGTAACCGATGTCAAGTACCTTATATGGAAGAAGCAGAAGATGATGTGTTTCAGACACTCGCATCTTTCGAAAACAAGGGTTTTCCAGAAACTGTAGACCAGCAAAGGCTTGGAAAAAATGGTGATCCTCCATTGCTGCAGAACTTGGTAAAGTCCTTTTTTGATTCTGATTTAGCAAATGGCGAGCATGATAAAAGCAAATCTTCCTCAGGCCGTTTCATAGGCCGATCAACTCGAGATATAGGTATTCAGTGCAATAACAGTGAACTCATGAAGTCGGTATATGAAATCAGAGTGCAATCATTGAATCAAATACCTGTAAAACCCAAAAAAAGAAAGCGCGGAACTGGATCTCGTAAGTTCTTTATAATTACATATTCTTTCATTTATGACCCTCTTTGAACCTATCTGTCATAACCAATGTGATAAAATTCAGGTGAAGTTGAAGCTTCAGCTAAACGTGGAAGCGAAGTACAAACTCCTGGCACTGAAACAGATAGGACTTTCTTGAGGAAGTGGAGAGTAGTAACACCCGAAGAAAAAGAGAGAGTGCTTAATGCATCCAAAATGTTTCTTTCGGAAAATCCATTATGCAGGGTTATCCTGCGACGGTCCTATGTATATAAGGGGATTGGTTTGGTGAGCCATTAAGTATATGACGATGATCCTCCCATGTGATCTTCGGAGGAATGGAACCCACTCCGGTCTCATCTTACAATTTGAGCCATTCATTTTGTGTGTCTCAATGTGAATTTCATTCATGCAAAAAACAGGTTAATCTTGAAAAGAATCCACATTGATGAGTTTTATTTATCAATAAGTGCATGGTCGAGCTATAGTTGTCTCAAAATGAATGGACAGTCAGAATTGAAACAACCATTGATTTTGAACGCCATTTCTCAAAAATAAATATGATTTTTAGAGGTAGCCATATATATTCGATTAAGCCAGTTTTTTTGGCGTGAATGATAACTTCATCAAGACCTTTAAGATGAACGGCTCAGATTATGCAAACGGAACCATGGTGGGCTCTATTCTCCTCATACAAGGAAATCACATGAGAGGATCCTTTTTCAAAGTGATATTACCTAATGTTGCATTTTCCTTAAATGGATTCTTACTTCACAACCATTGTGCTTATGCAGCATATGCCATCCTCCTTTGCTGAGAAGTATCTTGGGGGAGTTTCAGGATTCATCACCCTTCAGGTTTCTGATGGTGAAAAGTGGCCTGTCAAGTGCATGTGGAGAGATGGCTCCGCTAAGTTAAGCAAGGGGTGGCCTGAGTTTGTAAGGGATAACAAATTGGAGGAAGGAGATGTTTGTGTTTTTGAGCTGATCAAGGTGGAGGATATTGTGCTGAGGGTTACCATCTTTCGTGTTGTTGAAGATGCAGGACCTGTGAACCAACTCCCAAAGGAACATCTTGAACGAACCAGCCAATTCGTGATTGATTATAATCTGAATCGGTGAAACTTCTGGGTAAGCTTTCTTTGTTAGCCAGCTCGTTAACCTGTTTAAGTGGGTATTAAACTTTTAATCTTCGTAGTCGGGACTTTAGTTGTTTGGAAGTTCCAAAATTTGTTTATTTCTCTTCAGTTGGGCCACAAATTGATGCTTGATTGTAAAAAGTCTCCCGGTTTGGAGAAATGTAGCGGATTTCTTCACAACCTTCTTCATTTTGTTTGTAATATTATCTCTCTTAGTGTCTCCTTTATCTATACACGGTTGGTTTTTCTGCTTCCACACTTGTGTAAATGCTTGCTATTGGGGTCACAGACCGACTAGTCCAAGTAGTGCCAGGAAAAGTCACCTGTTCAATTTTCTTTGAAACTCTATCAAATGATTGAACGTTCATTAAGCGGGAAAAAGTGTTGAATAACTTCATTAACTTCTCATGTCAAAAAAAAAAAACCTTCATTAACTTCTGTGACTAGTTAGTACGTAGTAATTTTTTTTTGTTGCTCCAGAAAACTTTGTAAGTAGTTACTGTTTCTTAGATTGCTTAAGCACGGTGGCTCAACCCGATACAGGACTAATTTCATGGGGCTGGGGAAGTAAAAAAAAACTGAATCTGACTTATTCTTATTGCATGTAGATACCAGAAATGTTATTTTGTTTATGTAATCTATACAAGAACCAGATCAAAATGATGAGACGGTTTTCAGCTTCAGGTAACTTTTACAGATTTAACAAGTTTGACCGAACTGATCCCTCCTGTCTTTCTGTCTCTCATAGAAACTGCATTATTTTCTGAGTGATTGGTGTATCATGGTCTTATTACCTTTTGTAATTCCTTTTCCTGAATGAGGACTCTGATCTTCTTTTTGCCATCGGTTTCCTATTCAAGATTACTATCAATTCCTATTTGACCCGGCAAGAGCAGCTCGACCCTAATATCATGAATATCCTACGCCCATCATCTCCTCATCTTGCTCAGATTGTTGACCGGTGATGCATTCGTTTTCTATTACGGACTAGTCTAGTTTCGTTTTTGATCTTCTTGTGTCCGAAAATAGGTTTGATTTCCTTGGGTAAAAATTCCTGTAAGTTGTTCGGAATCTTCGGATTGAATGTTTGATTTATCTGGAAAGGTGACTGGATAGCCCAGTTTTAACGGTGGATAGCCCGTGTCTTTGGATTTCCATTCTTTTACTATGAGTTGTATTATTCCCTGAAATTGAATATTCTTTGCTGAAGAACTGGGTGAATACAGTTGTATGAAGAGTGGATATGTTTCCTAAGCCGTATTCTTAAAGAAGACTGGAATTTGGATTGTGAAGGAGCTACAAAATCGGCCAGCTGAAAGCATCATCTTCCTCTAGTAGCTTCGTGGGTTTAGAATAGGGTTTAAGATTTTTGGGAATTTTTTTTTTTGTATGTTTGACTGTTAATTGTGTATGTGATATGGTAGTAGAATTTTGGTTTCCAACTTGAACTTTGCTAAATTTATATATAAATGCACGCGGTTACTTGAAAGATTTGGTGAAACAATCATCACAATTTTGAGAGAGAATTATCTGCCAAATCGAAGGGATACCTGTTTTTTTGTTCTTGTTGATAGAAGCAGTTTTTTTCGAAATTGTTTCTGGAAACATAAGCACAACGCTTGTAAAGTAGTACTTGTTTACTTAGCAGAATTACTTTTGGAGAATGAAAATGAGATTCTGTTATTTTCTAAAATTAAGTTCTTTGTAAAACAGAAGCTTGAAAACAAGTTTCGTTTTGTTAGAAAAATCTTGCCAAGTTGGCTGATCACATTAAAGGAAATGGGTGGAATAGTAGTACATGTTATTGGTTAGGGAACATAGTTAACTCTATGGGGTCTCTCCCTCATTAATCATCATTTCCCATTTCCTTATAAATATAGATGTAATCGGAGAAGTACAAGGAGAAGAAATGAGAAAGAAAAGGCAAAGAGCAGAAAAGAGAAAATGTTGAGTATAACATAATAGATCCTGAAGATCTACTTTGCTCTCGATAGTTCCTGGAGAAACTATCATTTCTATATATTTGTGTCCAGTGTTCAATTAAGAGTTTCAGCAATCTTATTTATTACGCTAGTTTTATAACACGTTATCAGCACGAGTCTCTACCCTACTGAGAAAGGTAAATGGTTTACATTTCCTATAACTCACTTGTTCATATATGCTCTGCTTACTATATCTTTTTCTCCTGCATAATATACATAAGTAATATATGTTAAAAAAAAGGGGTACATGAAATACTTACCAGTTATGAATCCTGAAGAATTCTATTTACAATAAAAGAAAAGGAATACCTGAAGTATTCTACTAGTAAATACTTATATATATGAAAAAAAAAAGGAGAGAATACCTGAAGTATTTTTTGCAACAAAGTGGGTGGGTCTTCAAATATTGAATCCGCCACACCGCTTCGAACCCGTGACCTCATTGAGGGAAAATCACGAGTTTGGCCACTGAGCTAACCCCAGTGGTTGAGAAAATATTCACATAACTTTATATCTATTATATCTTCTCTAGAATTTTATCAAAATACAAATAAGAATAAAATCATTTGTCAGCAGTAATTTCACGTTCAGAACTCCCAGTTGTATGCAAATCATTTATACTCCATCACTGATTGACTTGAAAAATAAAGGGATAACATTAAGTTGTTATGTCATGAACAATAAATAATACAGTTGGACTTGAAAGTCTCCTAATAACTTATGGCATCCGTACGTAAATTACTTGTATGACTGTATTATAATTGCTTACAGCATCAGTAAGTTTCTTTTTGGTTTATTACTATGTTTTTCCCAGAGTTTAAAGAAATTACGATTTACTCCACATGTTTCCATTTTATTTACAGTCTAACCTTGCAGGTTTAAGCAAATATCGCTTGATTCACATATTTGTGATTATTACATAATGTTTCCTTAGATTTATTATTGCAGTTCATTACATATGAGTCGCTCATTCAACTATTCCTTATTTAAATATTTATCTAAATTGAAATCTCTTATTTTTTTTTAGACAATGTCGAACTACACAAAATTGGAATTTGCAGCACTCGATATTTCAGGAAGAAATTATTTATCATGGATTCTTGACATTGAGATTCACCTCGATGCCATGGAAATAGGTGAAACGATTAAAATCGATAATGACGCGTCCTTGAAGGATCGCGCTAAAGCAATGATATTTATTCGTCACCACCTCCACGAAGACCTGAAGTCTGAGTACCTTACGGTTAAGGACCCATTAACCTTATGGAATAATCTGAAGGAAAGGTACGGGCACCAAAAAGCAGTGATATTGCCAAGAGCTCGTTATCACTGGTTAAATTTAAGGGTGCAAGATTATAAATCTGTTAGTGAGTATAACTCCGCTCTATTCAAGATAGTTTCGATCTTGAAATTATGTGGTGAAACTATCACTGAAAAAGATATGTTGGAAAAAACTTTTACCACTTTTCACGCCAACAATTTGCTCCTGCAGCAGCAATATAGAGAGCGTAGGTTTGAGAAATACTCAGATTTAATTTCCTGTCTCCTGGTTGCTGAACAGAATAACGAGTTGTTAATGAGGAATCACGAGTCTCGTCCAGTTGGCTCTATACCATTCCCAGAAGCGAATAGAGTCTTTTTTCCCAATCAGGGACGAGGACGAGGACGAGGACGTGGGCGTGGACGTGGCCATGGCCGTGGCCGTGGTCGTGGACGTGGTAGCCATAACCACCAAGTCCATGGAGGATATGTTCAGAAATCAGGCAAGAAACCAAATATTCCCCAGAAGTGGAATAAGTGGACTAGACCAGATGTGTCTGCAGGAAAAGAAAAGAATTTGGAAAATAAGCCTCCTAGGAATTCTGAGGACTCCTGCTACAGATGTGGAGTGAAAGGACATTGGTCGCGTACCTGTCGTACGCCGAGGCATTTGGCAGACCTTTACCAGGCGTCTATCAAAGGAAAGGAAAAGGACATTGAAACAAACTTCACTGATCAAATGAATAATCAACCTGATCCTTTTGAACCTTTTGATATCTCATCTTTTGATATTTCTGAGTATATCGGTGAACCAAGTGGAACGAAAATTGACCCCTACGATGAAAACGACTACCCCGAATGGTCTCAGCAGTTAGACTAAATTATCATTTCCTACTCATATTGCATGTAATAAACTTGAAGGTGTGTTTATGTTTTAATCATGTTGTAAGAAATATGTCATGTTGTATCTTTGTAATAAAATGTCAAGGTGTGTTTCAGTTATCTATCTCTGAACTTATATCTTGCATATAATAGGGGCATGGATACTAACAGTGCGTTGTCAAAAACAAAGACAACTGGTGAAGATATTTGTTTGGTAGACAGTGGTACAACACATACCATTCTTCGGGATAACAAATATTTTAAACAATTGACAAAGATACAAGCAAATGTCAATACAATATCAGGTTCCGCAAACCTAATTGAGGGCTCTGGAAGAGCGAATATTGTGTTAACAAATGGGACAAATTTAAGTATTGACAATGCTCTGTATTCTACCAGATCCAGAAGAAATCTTCTAAGTTTCAAAGATATACGTCGTAATGGTTACCATATTGAAACCATCAGCAAAGGTCAAGAAGAGTATTTATATATCACTTCTAATGTATCTGGCCAGTAGCTAGTATTAGAAAAACTTTCTGCATTCTCTTCTGGACTATATTATACGACTATTAGAACAATTGAATCATATGCTGTTATGCACCAGAAGTGCTCTAATCCAAAACTCTTCATGCTATGGCATGATCGCCTTGGGCATCCAGGTTCAATAATGATGCGTCGTATTGTTGAAAATTCACATGGGCATCCGTTAAAGAACTAGAAGATTCTTTTGCCCAGCAATTACTCCTGTAATGCTTGTTCACAAGGGAAACTGATAACTAGACCATCTCTCTCTAAAGTCGTTATTGAGTCTCCATCCTTTTTACAAAGAGTTCAAGGGGATATATGTGGTCCAATACACCCATCTTGTGGACCATTTCGCTATTTCATGATTCTAGTTGATGCCTCAACCAGATGGTCACATACTTGTTTATTATCTACACGAAATGTTGCATTTGCTAAATTTCTTGCCCAGATAATCAGATTACGAGCACAATTTCCGGATCACCCAATCAAGACAATTCGTCTGGACAATGCTGGAGAATTCACATCTCGGGCATTTAATGATTATTGTATGTCAATAGGTATTGATGTTGAACATCCTATTGCACACACACATACCCAGAATGGTTTAGCTGAGTCTTTTATTAAAAGACTACAACTGATTGCTCGTCCGTTGCTCATGAAAACAAAATTACCAGTTTCTGCTTGGGGTCATGCTATTTTACATGCTGCTTCTCTAATTCGTGTTAGGCCAACTGCATATCACAAATACTCACCTTCACAACTTGTATTTGGTCCACAACCGAATATCTCTCACTTAAGAGTTTTTGGTTGTGCAGTGTATGTACCTATTGCACCTCCCCAACGCACTAAAATGGGTCCTCAACGTAGACTTGGTATCTATATAGGTTTTGACTCTCCATCTATCATTAGATACCTTGAACCCTTAACAGGTGATGTTTTTAAGGCACGTTTTGAGGATTGCCATTTTGATGAATCAGTATTCCCACCATTAGGGGGAGATAAATCGCAGCCAGAAGCTCGAGGTGAAATTACTTGGAATGCTTCGACATTATCTCATCTTGATCCGCGTACTAATCAATGTGACCTAGAAGTTCAAAGGATTATTCATTTGCAAGGTATTGCAAATCAACTACCGGATGCATTCACCGACACAAAGAAGGTAACTAAGTCTCATATACCAGTTGCTAACATTCCAGCACGCATTGAAGTTCCTGCAGAACAAACCACTGGCATAGCAGGTGATGAGTCTAAGGTACGCCAGAAGCGTGGGAGACCTGTCGGTGCAAGAGATAAATTTCCCCGGAAGAGGAAAAACCAAGGCAAAGAGGCTGAAGTAGCTGGTACTCTCGAAGAGACCAAGCTAACAAATTCAAGCGCTCCTGGAGAGGCTAAACCCACAAAACAGGCAAATGAAAGAATGAATCTATCAATATTTTCCCGTAAGTATGAACCTCCTGAAGAGAAGTCTCCCGAAGAGTTATTTCCTGAAGAGGAACAGGTACCTGAAAGTAATGAGATATCAATACATTATATGAATACGGGTGAAATATTGGATAGAAACAAAACCGTTGTCGACAACGTATTTTCGTTTAAAGTTGCTCTTGACATTACTAGAAGTAATGAACCACAAACTGTCGAAGAATGTCGACATAGGAATGATTGGCCAATGTGGAAAGGAGCAATTCAAGCAGAACTAAATTCTCTTGCAAAAAGAGAAGTATTTGGACCTGTAGTCCAAACCCCTGAAGGGATACAGCCTGTAGGATACAAGTGGGTATTTGTGCGAAAGCGCAATGAGAAGAATGAAGTTGTGCGCTATAAAGCACGACTTGTTGCACAAGGTTTCTCACAGAGACCTGGAATTGATTATGAGGAGACATACTCTCCCGTAATGGATGCAATCACATTTAGATTTTTGATCAGTTTAGTAGTCATGGAATGTCTAGATATGCGCCTGATGGACGTAGTAACTGCATACCTATATGGATCACTAGATGCTGACATATACATGAAGGTCCCTGAAGGATATACTATGCCTGAAGCATATAAATCAAAACCTCGAAGTGTTTGTTCTCTTAAGTTACAAAAATCTTTATATGGATTGAAACAATCTGGTCGTATGTGGTATAAACGGCTTAGTGATTATTTGCTAAAAGAAGGATATGAAAATGATCCTATTTGTCCATGTATTTTTACTAATAAATCAAACTCTGGATTTGCAATTATTGCGGTTTATGTCGATGATTTAAATCTCGTTGGAACTCCGGAAGAGCTTATAAAAACCGCAGAATATTTAAAGAAAGAGTTTGAAATGAAAGATCTTGGCAAAACAAAGTATTGTCTCGGCCTGCAGATTGAGCATTTACCAAATGGGATTTTAGTACATCAATCGACATACACGGAAAAAGTCTTGAAGCAATTTTACATGGATAAGGCACATCCTTTAAGTACGCCAATGATTGTTAGATCACTCGATGTGAACAAAGATCCGTTTCGACCTCTAGAAGAAGGAGAAGATATACTTGGTCCCGAAGTACCATATATGAGTGCAATCGGTGCACTTATGTACCTGGCAAATTGTACAAGACCGGATATTGCATTTTCGGTCAATTTGTTAGCTCGATACAGTTCTGCTCCAACTCAGAGGCATTGGAAAGGAGTTAAACACATATTACGTTATCTCCAAGGAACGACTGACCTGGGCTTATTCTATTCAAATGGATCAACATCACAATTAATTGGATATGCAGATGCTGGTTATTTATCAGATCCACATAAAGCCCGATCACAAACAGGATATGTGTTCACTTGTGGTGGTACTGCTATTTCGTGGCGTTCTATAAAGCAAACGTTGACTGCTACTTCTTCTAATCACTCTGAGATTATTGCAATTCATGAAACAAGTCGTGAATGTATTTGGTTGAGGTCTATGATTCAACACATTCGGGAAAAATGTGGATTGTCATCAATCAAAGATCATCCGACATTATTGTATGAAGATAACGCTGCATGTATCACACAGATCAAGGGAGGTTATATCAAAGGAGACAGAACTAAGCACATATCACCAAAATTCTTCTACACTCATGACCTTCAGAAAAAATGGTGATATTGATGTTCGGCAGATACGGTCTAGTGACAATCTGGCAGACTTATTCACTAAGGCATTACCAGCCACAACATTCAAGAAGTTAGTAAACAGCATTGGAATGCGTCGACTCAAAGATTTATCTTGCAGCATTGAGGGGGAGTTAATAACTTGAAAATGATTGCACTCTTTTTCCTTAGTCTTAAGGTTTTATCCCACTGGGTTTTCCTTAGCAAAGGTTTTAACGAGGCAATCTGAAGATCGACCATATTGCAAGAGACGCAAGAATGCTGCACTCTTTTTCTTTCGTCGAAGGTTTTTCCCATTGGGTTTTTCCTTGACAAGGTTTTAACGGGACATATTTTTAGCAAGTGATCATCCAAGGGGGAGTGTTAGAAAAATCTTGCCAAGTTGGCTGATCACATTAAAGGAAATGGGTGGAATAGTAGTACATGTTATTGGTTAGGGAACATAGTTAACTCTATGGGGTCTCTCCCTCATTAATCATCATTTCCCATTTCCTTATAAATATAGATGTAATCGGAGAAGTACAGGGAGAAGAAATGAGAAAGAAAAGGCAAAGAGCAGAAAAGAGAAAATGTTGAGTATAACATAATAGATCCTGAAGATCTACTTTGCTCTCGATAGTTCCTGGAGAAACTATCATTTCTATATATTTGTGTCCAGTGTTCAATTAAGAGTTTCAGCAATCTTATTTATTACGCTAGTTTTATAACACGTTTGAAATTCAATTTCGAACCGACGAAATTTCTAAAGTACTCTGGGATATTGATTCTTTTTTTTTTTTTTTTCCTTTTGCGAAATCGAAACATAACATATATTGCAGTCATAAAAACATGATGTACAAAGGACTCTACGGATCCGAAAATGCTGATTCGAACATCCAAACAACACAAAAGATATGAATGCAGCTCATGTAGCTTTGTTAACTTAAGGTAAATTAGCAGTGCTATCTGTCCACCAAAAAGTCCTCAAATAAATGATCCCCATAGAAGAACCACACATAAGGTTTTCCTTTTCTTGGCCAGAATTGAAAGTACAAAAGTCTCTCTCTCTCTCTCTCTCTCTCTCTCTCTCTCTCCAAAGAAATAAGCTCATCTAATCTACTTGCCAACCAACCATCCCCTTTTCACCTTATCCAATCCCCTCTCATCTCTCCACCCACAAACCATCATTCTATTCTCCCTCTCTCCTCCTTATCTTCTCTAAATTCCCTGAGCCCTTCAATCACCATCTCAAATCAGAGGTAAACTTCTTTACCTTTACACTAACTTGAACTGAAACACTTCTCACAAATTTTCTAATCACTCTCACCCCTTTCAGACTACAATGGCTACAGCATCAGCCACCCTTTCTCCGGCGAGATTTTTCGCTGTCGCCGCCACTTCCACCGTGGCCTCCAGCTATACCACCCAGAAAAGAAACACTGTGGTGAACTCGTTTCATGGGCTTAAAGCCCACAACAATGTGTGGAACTTCGGCCGCTCTGTTTCCGAAAACCAGTCCTTTGCAAAAAATTTTTGCTCTTTGGAATACCCATCGCAGGGAAGGAGGAGTGGCGGCAGAGGATTCCCCGTCTGCCGTAATGCCGCCGCAGAGATATTCAACATTGCAGCAATCATTAACGGGCTTACTCTTGTTGGAGTTGCTGTGGGTTTCCTCCTCCTCCGAATCGAAGCGGCCGTTGAGGAATCTGATTGAGGATTGTTGTAGTTTGTCATGATTGTTGTATCTTTGTCAATTCTTCGTTTATATAACTAGAACTGTATTGTTTTGGCTTTATAAACCAAGCTACCAAACTGTTCTCTGTTATACCTTAATTGCATTATGCTGGAATAGGATAATCACAAAATTGTGGTCTGTCCTTAATACTAAACTTAACAGCAGCCTGGTACACACACACAAACGCTCGCGCGCGAGCACGAATACACACAGAGATGCGATACTAGCAATGTGCTAGGAGAGCTTGTTGATAATTAAGGTTGCGTAGACAGTAGCAGAACTTCTCTTCGTATATCTGCTTTCACCTCCTTCATACAATTAGACAGAGAAAGAAACCGAGAAGTTGAAAGGAAAACTTTGATCATCGTTTCGATGTAATTTTTCAAAAAACACGTAAATATAAAGGCAAGTATTTTTTTTGGTGCTACGGAAATTTGAACTGTTTAAACAGGATTACAAAACAAAGGGAATCTGGTCCCCTAACGAACCCAGCGTCCTCGAACACAAAGTGCCTAACAGAGGTGGGAGATAACTCACAAACAAGTTGTTCTTTACTTTGTTCAGCTCCAAGCCTTGCGAGATGGTCATGGTCTGCGCATTGATTTTGCCTGCCTAAAAGTACGACTGATCATGCTTCCAGTTCGGGAGGATTTTGCATTTTCAATGAGGGCTTTGTGAGGATACCTGGGCTTTGTGAGCTTGCTCCGAGTCCGATTCAATTAGCACACTCGCCATTCCTTTCTCAAAAGCTTAACTGGAGTCAATATTCTGTATGCAATTGTGCGTATGTGTATTCGTAATTGGGATGCATGTATGATACATATACAAGCTTACGTCCAATACATGCAAAATCAAAATGTGGTGCATAATGCATATGTTTCCACAAAACAAACTGCAAAAGAAACCACCCAACCATGCATGACCTTCTAGCATAATTTGAAGAATGTGGAACTCAGAAATGGAAGTTTCCCTCTGCGAATTCTTTTTATCATCTAAGAAACAAGCTATAAGCGTGTAAAGTAGTAATATTCCAGGTACATTGACCAAACGGAGAGCGGCCTAGGGGAAAATTGCCGTTTCTATTTCAGGCCAATTTCAGAGATTGGAATCACAAAAGCAGGAGAAGTATATAGTATCCTTTCCAAGGAATCAGAACAGGTAAAGCTGGGATTTATGAAATATAAAACTTTTCGGTCTGCCATAACCTTTGGCAAAGTAAACAAGCTGAAATTCTTCTCATATCAGATAGATCTTCACAAAGCAAATTAGTAGTAACGAGTTTCCTCATCAGTTGAACTGGTCCCTCTGATAGTCCAATAACTTTGCTTAGCCCAAAACAAGCAACCAGCAACACCCATATAACAATCATCAATCCTTTTTTGGTTTCTTTAAGCATTATCTATCCGGTATGTGCATGTAGTGTACGCCTGCACCACATCTGTTCCATCAAACAGGAGAATTGCCCCAAGTAAAGACATGGGAAAAACATTTCGGTGCTCTTTATACGGATATTCACACTAAGACATGAGTATGCCTGAACAAAATGTTCAAATTTTGAACACCTTTAAATGATGGTAGGCACAATTAAACAGGCAACCGTAACTTAGTAGTACAATAAATAAAATTGCAAAACATTGAAAAGGGACTTCTGTAATACTACAATCATACAAGAAGGTATGTGAAAGCCCCAATAAGCGATTTTATGGAGCTCTTTCAAGTTTTCCACATATACCTTCAGAATTTTCCGATGGAGAGACATCTGAGCAGCAAATTCCCTTTGGCTCAGATTCGAAGTATCAGATGACAAAAATCTTCAACACAAGAACTCTTCGGTAACATCTCTTTCTGCCAGGGTAGAATTAATGAGAAAAAGACTTGATCACGAACCATTACTTTCCTCAAAAGTATAATCTTTTCCTATCCCTTCAATCAGAGTGAGATACGTGCTGTCATCGGGGGTAATGCCTCTGCTAACCATTTCTTTGAGGAGCTCTTCCGCGTGATCTCCCTCCTGGTTTTTGCACAGCCCTTGTATAAGAGCATTGTAAGTGAGAAGGGTAGGGTTGAATCCTATACTCAACATCTCATCTCGAACTCTAAAGGCATCCTTCATGTCACCTCTCCTACTATACCCACTAATGAGAGTGTTATAACTGATATGATCTGGTTTAATCCCCCTTCTCTTCATCTCATCAAGGATCTCGCGAGCTTCTTCAACTTTGCCTTTTCTACAATGCCCCTGCATTATCGTATTGTACGTCACCTCATCTGGAGGAACCTTCATCCTATCCATCTCCTTCAAAAGAAGAAGTGCTCGTTCCAAATTTTCGTTAGCACAATGCCCATCAATCAATGCATTGAACATTATAACATCCGGTGAAACACCCCTGCCCATTATCTTCACAAACAAGTCATCTGCTTCCTTCATTCTTTTCCGCTTGCTCAAAACATAAATAAGCGAAGTATATGTCACCCGTGAAGGCTGAATCCCTTTACTTAGCATTTCATCATGAAGGCTAAAAGCTTTCTTTGCATTGCCAGACCTACAATACCCATTGATCAGTATGTTATAAGTGATGTCATCTGGAGCCATTCCCTTTCCTTCCATTTCTTTAACCATACCATTGGCTTCATCCAGCCTAGCTTCCATAAACAGTGCATGAACCAACAGATTATAAGTCGACACTGTTGGCATTATGCCTTTCTTCACCATCTCATCCCTACACATAAAAGCTCTTTCCAAGCCCCCTTTGTTGCAGTACCCATCAATCAAAGCATTATACGTCACAGCAACAGGCACCAGCCCATTTTCCTCCATTTTACAAATAAGCGCAGATGCCTCCTCAACCTTTCCCTCCTTACACATCCCACTAATAAGAGAACCAAATGTATATGTATCTGGCTTAATCCCTTTAGCCTTCATTGCCTCAAAAAGCCGATGAGCTCCTTCAAGGTTCCCCTTCCCACAATACCCGTGAATAATCGTATTGTAAGTCACCACATTCGGCTTAAACCCTAAGTTCTCCATGTACCCTATAAACTCCTTAGCCTTCTTCAACTTCCCTTCTTTACACAACACATTCACCATTATATTAAACGTGTAAACCGTCGAATTAATCCTCAACCTAAACATCTCGGCGTACAAAACCCACACAGTCTGCGTCCTATTCAACCTTAGAAACAAGCTCAGCATATTATTACAAGTCTCAACATTGGCCAAGACACCCTTATCTTTCATCATGTAAAAGCACTCGAAAGCCTCATCACCTCTCTTCAACTCGCAAAACGCCCTCACTAGCAAATCAAACACAATCGAGCTCGATATGTCTAATCGCTCGCGGGCACTCGATAACTCATCGAAAACCTCCTTATTCGTCGAAACCCTAGAACTCACTACCCTCTTTATCACATCCAAGGCTTGTTTGGGCGACGGAAGGCGGGCGAGTATAACAACAGCAATGCAGTGGTAAGGAAGATTGTTTTGGTTAAGTTCGAGTTGGTCGATGAATTTGAGAATTAGGTCTGGGTTGGAGCGGAGGTTGAAGAGGGCGGTCGAGACTAAGGCGGGGGTGAGGTTGGGCGAAAGTTGTTTGATGAAATGCCACTGAGAAGATTGGATTGAGGTTTGCAAGGAGTGGGGGGATATGGGTGGGGTTTTGAGGGGTGAAGGGGTAGAGGGAGGAGTTTGGGAGGGGTTAGAGAGAGGAAGTGAAGAGGACTGAACTTGGGTTGTGGCGAAGGTGAGGTTGTGGTGTTTGAGTTTCCGGAGATCACTGGATTTGGGGATTTTCATGGTTGATTCTTGCGAGCGTGTGTGTGTGTGAGAGAGATAGAGAGAGAGAGAGAGAGAGAGAAGGTATAGATGATTCTATGCGCAAATTCACACATCTAGTCCCTCGTTTCATACTAGGATGTTAGCAACGTGCTACGCACGATCGGTTATGCTACACACAATAATTAAGGGAGCTGATAATGCCAAAATCATTTTTGTTCATGCTAAAACTCTTTTGTTTATGTCAAAACTCATTGATTGCATGACTTAATTGCCCTTTACTACACTACTTACTTTACGAAAATATCCTTTCAAATCCAGAGGATTATTTTTGTTTACATCTCTTTTCAATTACCTCTAGTTTTGCTCGTGAATTGCATTTTTGCTTGATGTTTATTTTTTGTTTGCTTCTCTTCAAAAATTAACTCTAAAATTTGCTCATGAGTCATTGCATTTTTGCTTGAAACGTGGAACTGGAAAACGCATTGCACTTATGGGAATTTAAAAGATATTTTTTTAAGTAAGTGATGTAATGGAAGGCAATTAAGTCATGCAATGAATGAATTTTAGCAGGAACAAAAAGAGTTTTGGCATTATCAGAAACTCAACCTTGTACCTCGCACATGGTACAAACATTTTATGCATTACAATTTTGGCACAATCAAAAACAGTTTTGGCATTAGCAACATCCTTAATTAACTGTACATGATAGCGTTTCCCTGGCTGAAATATGCGCCAGGTTTACATCAGTTCTAGGAATGTTGACAACTTTTACAAACTTGAAATAACTACATAAATAACGAAAGTCTAATCAAACATTTTTCTAATATCAGAACCTAATATCAGAACCGGCTTTGTCAGGAGCATGCAATCCTTTTACAAAAGAAAGGCAGTCAGAAAGGATGCACACTGCGTCACCTCTTCTATCCTTACCCCATTCCAGCGCTCGAATTCCTGCCTGGTTTTCCTCTTGCATCTCTTCTAATCCAAGCCACAACACCTCTAGGCAGATTCTTCTTCCAAGCACCATCAGTAACAAAAACCCATGGATCCTCTCCAGCTGCTTCTTCTTCATTACCATCCATTAAAAAGCACTCCTCATCATTATCCTTACTTAACCCAGCTGATACGTGCCCTGCCCTGCAACTCCTGCTCACAGTGAACATCTTAAAAGAGGATGAGTTGAAATAATGCTCTCACGTCTTTCTCCATACTCCGCCAAAGCTTTAAGCATCTGAATTTTTTCTTGTTTTTGTCATCCTATCACACCCAAAACAGATAATTAAAGCAGATATCAAATAGCTTTCCTCCTAAACAGAATCCTGATTCTTTGAGGGAACTAATCTATAATATCAAAGCATAAATTAAGGAGTAAGTGAAAAATAATCTATGAAACACAAAAAAAACCGAGTCTATTTATGCGCTTGGTAATGGGTGTTGGAGTGACCATCAACAACCAAGTGCAGAGAACAGAAAGTACAGGACACATGAACTGTGCACTTTAGTAGTTAAGGGTTGTGTGGTGTGTGTGTGTGTGCGCGTGTTTCAGTTGGTATGGGTATTGTGTGTTTCAATCGATACGTGGCGGGTGTGTGTGGTTGGCATGAATCATGGGCTAATGCTGTAGATGAATCTGCTACTTCTAAGTGACAAACCAAGCGTAATGTTGCTGGTATGTGTGTTGTCCATAGCTACAGAAATCAAGGATGATCATAACAAATCTACAAAAGTACGAAAATAACGCAAGCAGCTCTCTTAGTCCATGGAATCACAATAAACTATCCATCTACTATGGATTCGTGTGAGAGGTTTCGTATTAGATAGAGGATATTAATGTCAAATATGCAATAAAAACCGAGTCTATTTATGCGCTTGGTAATGGGTGTTGGAGTGACCATCAACAACCAACGAAGCCACTTCCATATTTTGTTAATGATTTCTTGAAATTGCAGCCACTGGAAAATAGAAAACAAATAGACTTTTTCATAATCTTAATCCAGACGCAGAAGATAGTAAAAGACAAAGTTGCTTTACAAGCTTATAATGACACCCCACAGTTGGGTTCACATAATGACTTTAATTATCTTCTCCTTCGTTAATGCCCACAACACAACAAAGTTTGAATAGTACCCTCTCTCTCTCTCTCTAACTGTGCGAGTATGAGTGTGTGCCTGTGTGAGAGTGGAAAGATTCAAACATTTATTCCCAAAATGAACCATATAGTTCAACTTATGCACAAATCACAGGAAAAGAGGACACAAATGAATTAGACTCAAACATTTGGGCATTTAGGGGGAGACGGAGGATGGTAGAAGAACTTGCTACGCTTGTTGTTGATCATCCAACAGCTTCTTTTATTAAAGGTGTTGGATAACATTGAGTAGCATGATCAACACGTTTGTTTTCTGGTTTTAGTGAACCTATGAGCTGTAAATTTGGCTTGCTAATTAGGCCCAAAGGCATGATGAAAAAAAGCATCAATTGATTCAATTGGTATCTTAGTTTCAATCTGCAATGAAGCTATTGTAGCTTGAAACTTTAGCCTAGTTACTCCGAACAAACCAGAAACCTCAAATACAAAGAGAGAAATTGAAATCCAGCCGAAATTGAAACTCAGAAATTCATATCTGCAAACTCAGAAATTGAAATTCATATCTGCCAAGCATAAATTGAAACCCACAAATTCATACACATATATCCACACACACACACACTTATATATATAGAAACCACTAAAAATTCAATTAACCCACCGGAAAATCTGCCAGGAAGTTGAAGCAAACTTGCTGGAGAAGGACGAACTATAATCGTCGGAGTCGGCATTGGTCTGTACTCGTCGGAGTTAGTGCCGATCAAAACAAATCGACTGTTACAAAGCCTACAAATCGAAATCGAAACAGATCAAAACATAAGCCCTAGAAATCGCACGAATCATACAGAAATTCGCAAAATACCCAAACCCTAGAAAAATTGCACAAATTATACAAACCCTAGAAAATGAAAAACAGGTAGCAAACAGCCATGGCAAACCGATCGAGGAGGGTGGGCAGCCATGGCGTGGTGAAGCTTTTGTGATGAAGAAGTCGGTGGAGATAAAGCGGTATCAGATGGAGATCGATTTCGCCACACAAAGAGAGAGAGAAAGAGAAATGGACGATGGAGAAGTCGCTGTCGCTGTCGCTGTCGCTGTGTTCCCCACCACCGGCTGTTCCCCCTCTCTCTCCCATCGCCGACCTCCTCCTCAGTCCTCTCTCTCTCTCTCTCTGAAAGTGACGCGAGAGGAAGAGGAGAAGTACCCAGCTATCTCCTGCAGGCTTGAAACGAAAAGACTAAAACACCCCTACTCAAAATTAGAAATGCCAGACACTAAAGGACAAAAACAAGGCAAAACTCTTGGGACACAAACGGAATAGTCATAAAGTCCGAAAACCCAATTTAGTAAATTGGTAAATGGCCAAACAGTGGCAAGGTCCCACCAAGAAACACGCGAAAAGACGGGAATGCCCTCGGCCATTACTCTCCAGCCTCTCCCACCAAGGCCCTCAATTGGAAATCACTGGCAAAAATGGCCCGCCAGAAATTGGAATTCTTCCCTCTATTACTCCGGAGGTGGATTGAGAATCAAATACTTTTTCTTTCTTGTCATTTTTTAAATTAAAAAATCAATTACATCGTTGTATAATTTTTGATTTTTTTTACACTATATTAAAGATCTTCATTAGTACTTTAATTTGTTGTGAAAAAATTCAAAAAATTATGCACAGAAGTAGTTGATTTGAAAAATGACACGACTTTTCGTAGTGGACTCTCGATATGGAACAATTGGGGTATCTATTTTCCGTAGTATTTTTGGTTTAGAAATTGGATGTTGCTTTCCTTAACGAAAAACTACTCCTAGTTTTTATTTATTTATAACAAAATGGAAGTGCAGGTATGGTATCCCATCCCATCACCTCCGTCAGGGAGTATTACTCTTTCACACCACACCACCACTATCTGTAGGGGACTTTATTGCATCTATGTTGGGACCAAAGCAAAAATCCCACCACGTGTGAGTGATGTTAGGAGTATGTTTAGCTCCAATAAAAGACTATGGGGATTTGAACCAGGGCCTTGTCTAACCAATTTCAAATTTCCAACCACTACACCAACCCCTCATGGAGAAAATTTTCAGGGCCGGGTGGGCACGGCCACGTGGTGCCCGTGTATATGCATCTCGGCCGTCCAAACGTGTTTTGGACGGCCCAGATTTGTTAGAGTAATTTTTTAGTGTGAAATTATCAAAACACCCCCTCAAATCTCAACAAATTTAGGCCGTCCAAAACACGTCTGGACGGCCGAGATGCATGCACGGGCACCACGTGGCTGTGCCCACCCGGCACTGAAAATTTTCTCTCACTCCTCATGGGTTAACTAAGAATTATACATGTCCATACTCGGAAGTTGGAATCTACTCCATGAGAAGGTAGATGGGCTAGCCCATGGGCTATGTCCTATGTCTGCAGGAACTTGACGTTGGGCTTAACATTCAGACCCAACAGCAATTTCACATATTTTGAAGTTGGGCTTGTAAATTTAAATAAAGGGAAAATGATAGTCCAGGACGTGTTTTGACAATTAATATCCGCCAAGGACATTTTCAGCATTAACAAATATTCTCAGCATGTACTTGACGGGTATTAATTATCAAAACAAGTCATTGGCCATCATCTTCCCTTGAATCATTTGATACCTGACACAACAACAACTTCATCTTTTAATCAAACAGAGGGCGCGCGCCCTCTGTTTGAACTTCTCTTCCAACTGTTTGATGAAACCATTCAACCTCACATGGCTTCTGTTAAATTATTTTTGCAACAAAGACGTGGTTTATATTTAAAACTTGTCCTCGTACTGCATGTTCAATGGAATGCATCGAGGATAGCTGTTCGCCCATTAAAGCGGTATGTGATCTGGGTTCAGAACGTCGTGAGACAGTTCGGTCCCTAGCCGGTGGGCGTTCGAGCATTGAGAGGGCCAATTTTTGTTACAACCATGTCAAGCAAAATTCTAACCAGCAACATGAATAACAAATCACAAACTTCTCATACTGTATTTGCATACTACGAAGAGAGAATATCATGATAAAAATCTCCTTAGGTCACAATTGCTGTAATTATCTCTGAGTAAGAAAAAGAAAACCATGGTAGAGCTACTGATGTCAATGTGAAATTAACGGCAGAAAGAGACGAGGGGCAAGAGAGATTAAAGGAAAATAGGGAAACAGGCAGTCTTAATTTTGATAAGATCTCCTTAGCCTCCGATCGAGCCCTCTCCCGTCATCGATTCCGCCTCCTCTACCACCTCGCCATCATTGAGGTTTTCTTCCGGTGGTGGTGGAGGTGGAGCGACGGGGACCACGTAGTGGGATACTACGGGGCTCCCAAGGACCAGGACATGTGTTGGCAGAGCAGGGGCAGTTGCCATGTGGTGGAGCAGGTGGTGGTTGGTCACGGGATCCACCGCGACGGAGACATCCTCTCTCCTGTGGTAGTTGCGATGGCAGCGACAGGCGGCGCAGATGAGTGCCTCTGGACTCGTGTCCTCCCCGGCCTTCATGAACTCCATGCACCCGTCCACGACGTAGTGGCCTCCTTGCGTAAAGTGGTTGCGACGACACTCACGATAGATTACCATTTTTGCCCACCGCCTGCCATTGGCATTGATGTTTTCCATGGAGAGACTGAGAGAGAGAGAGAGGGGGTGAGAGAGAGAGAGAGGAAGAAGAACCATGGAGGGTATTTATAGGAGAGAGAGAGAGAGAGTGTGTGTGTGTGTGTGTGGGGGGGGGGGGGGGTTAGTGGTTTCGTAGCAGTACCTACCTAAATGTACATATAGACACACAATACATGAATAGGAGTATTTGGCAGTTAACTTCCAATTCAAACTTTGATTTCAAAAGTTACCAAAAAAGTAAAAAGGAAAAAAATAGGTGTAATAGGTACTAACGAATCTATTTCCGTAGGAGAGAAGCTTATTCACGGCTCGAAATTATTCACGGCATTGCGCGATTTCGGCCGTCTATTTTGGTTTTGGACGGTTTGGATTTAAATAAAACTTTTCTGAAAAAGAGTTAAACTTTTTTCCGGAAATATTTCATTAACATCTGGACCAAAATATTTTTGGACGGCCGCGATTAGCGCTATAAACAACTATTCACGGCTCCGCCATGCAAAAGATTTTCTCTTTCCATAGTACCTAAATGAAAAGAAAGTACTAATGGGACGTTAGTTTAAAAACTTAAAGGGAAAAAACCCGAAATGGTCCTTGTAGTTTAGTGTTTGTGTCAATTTGGTCCCTGCAGTTTGAATTGGCTCGATTTACACTCTGTAGTTTGTATTTTGTTCCAATTTGGTCCAATTACTAACTGCCGTTAGACTCCGTTAACTCTAGACGCGAATGACCCCCTTTTCTAGGGTTAAAACCGTAATCTGCCATTCTCCTCTTACCCTAATATATCTCTAAACCAAAATACAAAGCTTCATTGTTCCATTCTCCATTTTTTTTCACGGCTCCCATTCTCCATTTGTCGCGCCCGGGATTTTACCTTCGACCGAAACGTGTCTCGTTCACCTTCGGGGGGAAGGAGTGAGAGGGATTAGAGCTTGAATAAGTGATCCGATTCCTATGGATTGCGGCGTGGTTCTTGAAAAAAAGGAAAAATGAGGAGTTTTGTGTTCTATAAAAGGGGTTCGGATATTTTTGAAAAATGTTTGAATTTTAGAAAATGAAGTGAGTTTTATTTTAAAAAAGGACCGAACTTTCATCAAGATGTCTACATATTTCCGGGTAAAGAAGAATCAGGTCTGGCCATAGTTCGGGCCACAAAAGGGGCTTAGAATAAAACTTAGAGTCTCCACCGGGCATAGAGTTTAGGTGTGCCTAGTCACCTCTTGAATATCGAAAGAATAATGGAAGTATTTTAGAAAAAAGAACACGGGCCAGAGAACCCGATTTTTAGAAAAAAGTGACTCCGTTTTGCTTTTTAGGAAAAGGCTTTAGGTTTGCGAGGTTAGAGAAGAAAGCGTTCGGTAATTCACTAGAAAAGGGACCCATTTGCGTCTAGGGTTAACGGAGGCTAACGACAGTTAGTAATTGGACTAAGTTGGAACAAAATGAAAACTACAGAGTGTAAATCGAGTCAATTCAAACTGCAGGGACCAAATTGACACAAACACTAAACTACAAGGACCGTTTCAGTTTTTTTCCCAAACTTAAAAGGAGTTCCACGCGCTCCATTCTCTTTATTTATTTTTGTTTATTTCGGTTTTTTTTTTTTGTGTGATTTATTTGTCATTTTGAACTTTTATTTGATTCGCTTCATTTTTTTGAATTAATTATTCATCTTGACAAAATGAGTGTAAAAAGTACAAAATCATGACACAAAAAAAAAAAAAAATCACTTAAGACGAAAAAAATCCTATAAAAATTGACTTTTTTTTGTGTGTGGTCTAAGTGACATCTTATATGAATTTTATTTCTCAATATCAACCAACGTTTTTTTATTTTTCTGATTCTTCTTATCAAGACAATTGGTTAGCCCAGATAATTACAACAAAAAGCTTAACAAAAAGTAAAAAAACCCAAAAAATAATCTCTCGCGCTCACGCTCATTATATGACTTAGGTTCCACGGAGGAACAAAACCCAATAAATATTTGATTAGGCAAATATAAAAGTGGTACTATATTAGACACACCGATTTAGAAAAGTACTAATTAATATTATTTTTGCCATTGGTTCATCTTTATTTGGATAATCTATATCCGTGGAATGTAATTCAAATTTGTCATGTTCGTCATTTAAATAATCTCTTGTTGAGGCAGTTAGTAACTCAAACTTTTCTTTGTTGTGTGCCAAAAGAATTTTCGGATCCGTTTTTTTTCGATGTAAAATGTTTTAAAATGGAAAATATTTTCCATGTAAAATATTTTTTCAAAAATCAAATTTCAAACATTTTATTTTCAGGTGTTTGGTTGGCACTTTAAAATATTTTCAAAAATCAACAAAATAGTATTGAGAGATCTAGGGGGGCTTAAACGGTGGAGAGATTTGAGAAAATCGTGGGTTAGGACAGACGATCGAGGAAACTGAGCAGTGAGAATTGCCGTAGAAGGCAGCGGGTTCATTTCGGAAAATAACTTACGGAAGATTTCAGGGTAAGTCATTTTCATCCAATTAATAAAAAATATTTTACATGTAAAATATTTTTCTTATTCTTTACACAACAAAACGCTGAAAAATAGGTAAAATATTTTACAAAAAAACATGTTACTCCCAAACAAACGGAGCCTTCATATAACAAATTTGTTGTGGTTGTCATTTAAATAATTTTTCGTTCAGACAGTTAGTAACTCAGACTTTTCGTAGTTTTGTGCCAAAAGAAATTCCTACTCTGTCCATTACCAATAACGAAACCAAAAATTTGCTAGATTCGTCGATAATTATTTTTCGTTTGCCCAATCTTACTTCTGCCATTCGTTCATCATTATTTGGACCATTTATCTATGAAATGTAATTCAAACTTGTTGTGTTCGTCTTTTAAATAACTTTTGGAGGTTAATTATGTGCCGTAGAAATTTCGAATTTGTCCTCATCGTCTCTACGTATCCTAATTTTTAAACTCTAATGGTTAACTTGTCACTTTGACAATTACTATTTGAAGAATAAAGAAACTATAAGGGTTATCCCCTTTGTTTGGGAGATTTAGTGATATGTCCACTATATACATTTCATAAGCCCACAAGTCTATCTAATAGTTTCGTAAAGTCACAAGTCCACACAACCTAAACCCTACGGTACCCTATGAAAGTGCCTAAAACTCTAAACCATATGAAAGTGCCTAAACTAGTAAAACCATATAGTATGAAAGTGCACTCTAAAACCCTATAAAAGTGCCTAAACCCTAGGGTACCCTACGCTAGGGTAATCTACCCTACCCTAGAGTACCCTATCCTATAATAAAAAAGTATACCATAAAATCTTATGAAAATGCCTAAACCCTAGGATACCCTACCCTACTCTAGAGTATCCTAAAATGGACTTGAGACCTTACAAAATTATTAGGTGGACTTGTGAGCTTATGAAGTTCACATAATGGACCTAAGACTAATTTTCTATATATTTTTGTTATGTTTTCGCCAGGTGACGTTTAATACTAAACAACAAGAAAAATGCACTAGATTAACACTAAACAACAATTATTTCTAGGCGATAGAATAATCCTAATAGTCTAAATGATACCAAATATTTACTAGATTCGTCGATAACTGTTTTCCGTTTGCCAAAACAGTGTTCTGTTTTTAATTGGTAATTTATTCTGCCATTCATTCATCATTATCTAGATCATCTATCCGTAGAGTATATTCGGACTTGTTGTCTTGGTCTTTGAAATAATTTCTCGTTGAGACAGTTAATCACTCAGATTTGTCGTAATTCTGTGGTATATATAAGTCCTAATTTGTCTTCATGGTTGCAACAAAGTCATAGTTCTCTTAACTCTAATGGTTAATTTGTCACTTCGACCATTACTATTTGAAGTATGAAGACACTAGCTATAAGGGCTATTTGTTTTCGCTAGGCAACATTTAGTACTAAACAACAAAAAAAGTGCAATACCATTAGTTTTTTTTTTTTTTGATAGGCACAATACCGTTAGTTTACGATACCCAAAAAGTTACTAGCTAGCTAGATTAGTCAATAACTTTTCTTCATTTGTCTAATTAGAGTTTTGTACAAACTGGCAATTAATTCTGTCATTCGATTATCATTATCTGGATCATCTACCCGTAGAATATATTAATTCAAATTTGTCATTTTTGTCTTTAAAATGATTTCTCGTTGTGACTGTTAGTAACTCAAATTTTTCCGTAGTTCTGTGCCATAAGATCTAGAAGTTCCTAATTTGTCTTCATTATCGCAACAAAGAAAGTGGTTAACTTGTCGCTTTGACCAATACTATTTGAATATGAAGAAACTAGCTATAAGGGCTATTTGTTTTCGCTAGGGGACATTTGGTACTAAACAACAAAAGAAGTGCACTACGAACGTTAATACTAAGCGACATTTAATACTAGGCCATAGAGTAATACCGTTAGTAGCAAACGATACCAAAAAGTTACTAGATTCGTCAATAACTGTTTTCCATTTGTTTAATTAGTGTTTCGTACATCTGGCATTTAATTCTGTCATTCGATTATCATTATCTGGATCATCTACTCATGGAAAATATTCAAATTTGTCGTCTTCGTCTTTAAAATAATTTCTCGTTGAGACTGTTAGTAACTCAGATTTTTTTGTAGTTCTGTGCCATAAGATCTAGAAGTTCCTAATTTGTCTTCATCGTCGCGACAAATAAAATAGTAAGTCTGTCCACACAAACAAATCGTGCACAACTTTTGTGATAATAAAAAGTTAAATGATTGGATCGAACACCTATAGGTATCGGATTGAGTTGATTTTTTTCGAGGACCTTTGAAAGAATGTTTTACATTTAATGAATGGCTCGAATTGTTTATGTGGGACCCGTGGTGGGCCCCACAACAAAATTTATGCACAATCTATGTACTATTGTCTGTGTGGTTAGCGTTACGAATAAAATAGCTAACTTGTCACTTTGACCATTACTATTTGAGTATTAAGAAACTAGCTATAAGGGCTATTTGTTTCCACTGGTGACATTTAATGCTAAACAACAAAAGAAGTGCACTACCCTAATACTAAACGACGATAAATACTAGGCCACAGTGTAATACAGTCGGTAGTAAACGATGACAAAAAGTTACTACTAGATTCGTTAATAACTGTTTTTGATTTGTCTAATTAGAGTTTTGTACAACTGGCAATTAATTCTGTCATTCGATTATCATTATCTGGATCATCTACCCATAGAACATATTCAAATTTGTCGTCTTCGTCTTCGTCTGTGCCATAAGATCTAAAAATTCCTAATTTGTCTTATAAAGAAAATGGTTAAATTGTCGCTTTGACCATTACTATTTGAGTTCGAAGAAACTATAATGGTTATTTGTTTTCGGTTGGCGACATCTAATACTAAATGACAAGACAATCAATACTAGGCGACAAAATTATATCGTTAGTGGTAAACAATACCAAATGTTTACTAGATTTGTCAATAATTCTTTTCCATTTTCCTAATCAGTGTTTTGTTTATAATTGGCAATTAGTTCTGTCATTCGTTCATCATTATCTGAATCATCTATCCATGGAATATAATTCAAATTGTCTTCTTCGTCTTTTAAATAATTTCTATTGAGACCATTAGTACAGTAACTCAAATTTTTGTAATTCTGATTGCCAAAATACATGGTTAACTTGCCACTTTGATCATTACTATTTGAAGTACTATGAAGAAAGGGTAATGATTATTGCACTCTCTCTTTTTTTATTTTTAAAATCATGCTCCTTTTGTCTTTTTGCAAGTTAATTTACCGTATTAATATTTTATCTGTCTCTCACGCTTGAAAATGTATCCTGAAACTATGATGAGTTGAGAGTAAAAATCATTACTATTTGGCTTTACGGTTGCTGCAAGATTAGACAAATATGTAATGCTTTTATGGATGTAATTAATGAGTTTAGAATGAAGAATTTATATGTAAATCCGCCTACACTACAATAATGCTTAAAGATGACACTAGAAAATCTAAATAGTTGACGATTTAAAAAAAAAAGTGACAGAGAAAAAAGTTGGGGCATATTTTCCATGAGCGCTTTAGAATGTCCCCAAGATACGTTTTTAGATATTGCTATACATTTACAACCCGTCTTTTTTCAATAGATACAAAACACTCATGCTTTAGCACCCGGTGCAACGGCTCTAATGACGGTTCAATTATAAACTGAGATGTTTGTATTCTTATTAATATTACTATATATGACGTAAAAAAACTAAACTGTGATAATAATTGCTCCTTTATTTTTTTTTGATCCGAATAATTGCTCCTTTCAATATGTCACTTTCGTTTGTAAAACTAAAATTAAAAGGTAAAATTCTACTATGTCCTTTCAATATGTCAATCGTTCCTTCATTATTCACGCCTGCTCTTCCAGAGCGCCTCTCTCTCTCTCTCTCTCTCTCTTAGATATACACGATTGCTGTGCCGATTGGGAGGAAGATTTTGAAAAGTGAATCACCGTTTACCTGACACCGGTAGACTTGAAGAAACGAATCAATGGAGTTTTGCGAAGCCCTAGACCTCTCCATACAAGTGTGTGTGTATGTATATATATATATAGATTTCTCCCTTTCTATTTGTTAATCGCTTCTTCAATCTTTCTGTTTTTCAGTCGCTTTTCCTTTCTATATTGTTAGAGTTTAAGTTGTTTGGGACCTATTGGCTCAGATCTGAGTTCAAGTTTGCACCTCAAAGACGCAAGTGGTAAGCATTCTACTTCTAACCACAACATTCTTCCCTTAAAACTGTTATAAGTATACATATTGTGGATATTTGTAGGTATATATGCTCATATTCGATCAATCGCTGCGTTTACCCTGGGTTTTAGGAATAATTTAGTAGTAACTTCTGTTATTTCAGAGTTTTAGGGTTTGTAGGAGTATTTAAGTTGAGTATAATCGTGTATTCCCATGTATGTCTGTGTATATTTTCTCTGTAATAGTATGCATTGTTTACACTGATGGTGGCTAATTCTCTATTCGTTCGATACCAATGCGAAATGACCAGTAACTTTATGGTATGCACTGCTTACACTAATTGTGGCTAATTCTCTGTAATGGTATGCATTGTGTACTCTGATTGAACATTTTGATTTGTAGATTCTATATATCTTTGTTCAGCTTTTTGGTAGGGTTAATATCGTAATCATGTGCAACAAGGCATTGGCTTTCCAGTGGGATATGTTAGTTTTCTATAGTACGTAGTTCTGTTGGTGATCAATAAAAAGTATGCTACTTCACTAGACAGCATGAGGCCTTCATAACTTTCAGATTCATAAACAAATTAGAATTGTACATAGCGATATTTCAGCCCTTCTATCTGAGGCAACATGACTCTGTTAGCATCTTTCTTTTTTTGATCTATCTAAAGAAGCTCTTAAAGCACAACAATGCCTTGAAGTACTTCACACCAATATGTGAACACAGTATAGTAACCAAACGAATACAAGAAGTACAAGTGTGTGTGTGTGTGTGTGTCTCTCTCTCTCTCTCTCTCTATATATATATATATATCCTTATGATCATGTCATTATTGTGGAGAAGTTATCAGTTTTATCCTGAAGTTCCATTATCTATCGTTTATGCTGTCCTTTTCCGGGTTTGAAAAATATAGCCTCTCTATTCCGGGTTTGAAAAATATAGCCTCTCTAAAGTAATTGAAACACATTCTAGGTTTGGTTTGATTTAGTTTATTTTCTGGTTCTCTACATGTTCAGTTTTACAGTCTTTGCTGTTCTTCTCATTTATCTAAGCATGTTCCAAAAATTCAGGAAAGAAGACATGCAACTTGCAGGAATAGAGGCATATATGCAGAGCTGAGCGGAGGTCTGATTCTTTACAAAGAGTGAGTACTTTTAATGACAGCTCCATTTATGACAGTTTCCCTTTCACGTTTAATGACACTTTTAAAATCTTTTACGATTGTTGTAGTAGTGCGCGGATAAAAAGCGGAACCAAATCGTGACTCACGGATTAGTTTGGAACCGGACATATGACTTATGGTGCGGACATGGATTGCATTTTTTTTAATTAGAATCGTGACTCGAGATTCGGTCCATGGATTCTTAGGAATTCGAAACGTTCCGCACTGTGTGCAGCCCTATCAACTATACTCTTCAAGAAGCATAGCATATAGTACATCTGTACATGGATAGCCGAAGCTTTAATTATCATACTCCATTAATTTTTTATTTTAAGCAAATGAGCTTATGAACCAAATATCACAAAATCCTGGACTCTTCCAGTACAATAAAACATTTTTTTTTCTCAGCCAGTAAAATAAAACTTGGAGCACAATGTTTTAGTAAATTAAATAACCAATGAGGGTGACGATTAAATAAATAAATATTTTTTGGCACCCTTTATTTTTTTAATCTTTTCCCTCTATATTAAGGACTAAAATAAAACCACAAATTCGGCATACAGTCAAACTGGCCGGGCTGACATGGCACGAGCATGGTTTCAACGGGCAAGACTTGGAAGTGGGCCGGGAATGGCACGGCACAACATGACACGGTTCTAGATGGGCACGACACGAGCACGGCATAGGCACAAAATGGCATGGCACACCAAATACTAATTTTAATACCCAAAAAAATATAATTTTTTATTTTGTACTGTAACATAACATTTTACACTATTGTGTTCCACTTTTCTGAGTTTTTGACGAAACTCGGTTGGAGATGTGCTGAAATGGGCACGACACGGCACAACACGATTAAAAATGGGCACCCCACAAACGGCACCCGTTTGACACCTCTAGGCATACTTGTTGCATCCTCAAAATTTTTAAACCTTGAAAAAGTTGTTAGCTCTTATTAAATTGCAATTAATTACGTGCAAGTGAAGTGATCTGTATAATATATAGTGTATATCCTTGTTGCATCCATTTATATGCTCACTACTCTTAAAACTTAAAGGTGAGTTCACGCTATTGACTAAACAATATTTGTGGTATTTAGCCCAAAAAAAAAAAACACGATTCAAGACAACTTATTTTCCTTATCTAAATGGGATAAATGAGATATATTTTTGGTGATATCCAGTGATTTTTTTGCATTAGTCTATATACAAAAAACATATCGTGAACTCACCCTAAGGCCCCACAAATCAACTACAACTACCATATCACGCTCTCCCTCTCGCATCCGCATCTGCCCGTGCATTATGTGACTTTGGTTATAGTGTGTGGTGCGAGTTCATTGAATATCATGGCTGATGGAGTAGCATCGACACCTTTTGTAGTACTTTAACTGATTATTTAGTAAAGTCCTACCTAAAAAGGGAAAAACTAAAATTATGTTCTTCTCACATTAAATGTACTATGCACACCTTTGGTACAAGAAGTCATGGTAAACAAATATGGTAAAAACAATCTTAACTACCTTTTATTGGACAAATAAACAGTCCAAATTTTCAAGAGTGTTGAATAGGTTTTTTAGGGTAATGACAGTTGATATTTGAAATGGTACTTCTCAGGGCACTCATGACATCTCTTTGAGTAATTTTTCATGGTAAGTAATGCTAGTTTTGTTGCATTTTACCGAGTAGAATTGGAGAGAGAGAGAGCGCGCGCGCTTAAGAAAAGACCCATGATACTTCATGAACTCATTGACAAAAACTTATAATGGAACAACCAAACAAACCCAACCCCATATCAACCAAAAAAAAAAAGAAACAAACCCAACCCCTTCCTCACACCAAAAAAAAGAGGCAAAGAAAAAGAAATAAAGACAAGCAGATTAGTCAAGGACAAAAAGAAGAAAACCTTAAACACCTGTGCCATAGGTGCTACCAACACTTGTCCACCTGCTACCAATACACTTACCAACCCCACCCCCGCGCCCCAGCTCTAATTGCCTCTGATCGAGCCCTCGCCCTTTTCCTCGATCTTGCCGCCTCTTTATCCTCTTCCACCTCACCATTACCGAGATTTTCTTCCGGTGGTGGAGGTGGAGAGGTGGGGACCACCTGAGGGACAGGGACAAACTGACCCCAAGGACTGGGACATGTGCCTGAGGAGAAGGGGCATCTGCCATTTGGTGGAGCAGGTGGTGGTTTGCGGGATCCATTGCGACAAAGAGCTCCTCTCTCCTATGGTAGTTCCGATGGCAACCACAAGCGGCGCATATGAGTGCCTCTGGGGTCATGTCCTCCCCGGCCTTCCCGAACTCTGTGCACTTGTCCACAACGTAGCGGCCCCTTTGCCTGGAGTGGTTGTGGTGAGACTCACGATAGGTTATGATTATAGCCCACTATCTGCCATTGGCATTGAAGTTTGCCGAGAGAGAGATTGTAGCATGGGGATATTATTCATTAGTCCGGGAGCACCGCCACGTGGTGCTCGGGACAACTCCACAACTATACATTCTCAAAGCACACAACTAAATATATGGTCCCCACATAAATGTATGGCTCCGGAGTGGTCCGGAGCACAATGTGAAGGTGCCCCTAGACTACTGAATAATTACTCTCTGTTGCATGCGTTATACTAGTGTAGTAATACAGATGCTCAGTTTTTGGATGGATGCCACCGGAACCAGCCACCGAGGAATCCAACCTAAGATGTGTAGACATACAATACATCATACTATCATGTATTGGGAACGGTATGGCACGGCACGACACCGTTCTAGATGGGCACAACACATGCACGACATAGGCACGAAAGGGCATAGCACACCAAATACTAATTTTAATATCAAAAAAAATATTAATTTCTTATTTTGTACTGTTTCATAACATTTTACACTTTTTTGTTGATAAATATTTTATACTTTTCGGAGTTTTCGAGATGTGTCAAAATGGGCACGACATGATTAAAAAACGCCACCCCTCAAACTGCACCTGTTTGACACCTCTAGGCACACTTGTCGCATCCCTCAAAATTTTTAAACCATGAAAAAGTTGTTAGCTCTCATGAAATTGCAATTAATTATGTGCAAGTGATCTGTAATTCTGTATAATATACAATGTATATCCTTGTCGCATCCATTTATTTTCTCACTAATCTTAAAACTAAAAGGTGAGTTCAGGCTATTGACTAAACAATATTTTCAGTATTTAGTCAAAAAATACACTATTCAAGACAACATATTTTGCTCGACAAAATGGGGTAAATGATATTTTTTGTGAAAACAAGTGATATTTTTGCATTAGTCTATATAAAAGAAACATATCGTGAACTCACCCTAAGGCTCCACAAATCAACTACAACTACCATACATGCATGATGTAGTTTTTTCCGTCTCCAACGTTGCCAATTTGCCCAATGGTCGTGTAATTGTAGTCTTAGTCACATAATTCTTCAGAATGGAAGGTTTTTGAAAAATGCTTTCACGCTTGCGCTCTCGCGTCCAAATTTTACTAAGTGTATGTGTAGTGCGAGGAATCCACAATACATGATTACTATTTGGCAGTTAATTCTTCCAATCCAAACTTGGATTCTAAAATTACCAGAAACATAAAATGAAAAAAGTAAATGTAATAGATACTTCTCTATATAGTACATGTGAAGAGAGAGAGAGAGAGAGAGAGAGAGAGAGAGAGAGAGAGAGAGAGAGAGAGAGAGAGAGAGAGAGAGAG
The DNA here is from genome assembly GCA_018127125.1 of Rhododendron griersonianum. NCBI lineage: Eukaryota > Viridiplantae > Streptophyta > Magnoliopsida > Ericales > Ericaceae > Rhododendron > Rhododendron griersonianum. The sequence continues at coordinate 12,772,676 of CM030792.1, read as the reverse complement.
AGAGCCATGATATTTCATGAACTCATTAACAAAAACTTATAATGGAACGACCAAACAAACCCAACCACAGATCAACCAAAAAAGAAAAAAGAAGAAACAAACCCAACCCCTGCGCTACAAAAAAAACAAAGTAAAAGAAATAAAGAAACATATTAGACAAGGACAAAAAGAAGAAAACCGTAAACACCTGTGCCATTGGTGCAATGGTGCTACGAACACTTCTTCACCTGCTACCAATTCACTTACCAACCCCACTCCCGTGCCTTGACTCTAATCACCTCTGATCGAGCCCTCGTCCTCTTCCTCGATTCTGCCACCTCTGCATCCTCTACCATCTCACCATCACCGAGATTTTCTTCTGGTGGTGGAGGTGAAGAGACGGGGACCACCTCAGGGACGGAGAAAAAGTTGACCCCAAGGACCGAGACGTGCCTGCGGAGAAGGGGTAGCTGACATTTGGTGGAGCAGGTGGTGGGTTGCAGGATCCATCGCGATAGAGAGGTCCTCTCTCGTATGGTAGTTGCAGGCAACGCATATGAGTGCCTCTGGAGTCATTCCTTGGCCTTCCTGAACTCCGTGCACCCGTCCACGATGTAGCGGCCTCTTCGCCTAGAGTGGTTGTGGTGACACTCATGTTAGTTTACGATTGTAGCCCACTGTCTGCCATTGGCATTGGCATTGATGTTTGCCATGGAGAGAGTGAGGAATAAGTGTAATCCTAAACTGAATTTATAGGCGAGAGAGAGGGAGAAAGAGAGAGATGGGGGTGGGGTTGTTGCATGGTGATATTATTCATTAGTCCGGGAGCACCACCACATGGTGGTCGGGACAACTCTACGACCACACATTCTCGAAGAGTCCACGACTAAATCTATGGTCCCCAAATAAATGTACGGCTCTGGAACGGTTAGGGTGCTACTGAATAATTTCTGTGTTGCATGGCGTTATACCAGTGTAGCAATACAGAGGCTCAGTTTTTGGCTGGATGCCACCTGAACCAGCCATTGAGGAATCCAACCTAAGATGTGTAGACATACAATACATCATTACTATTATGTATTGGGAATGGTACAACACGACACAACACGGTTCTAGATGGGCACACATGAGCATGGCATATGCACGAAAGGGCATGGCACACCAAATACAATTTTTGGCTGGATGCTACCGGAACCGGCCACTAAGAAATTCAACCTAAGATGTGTAGACATATAATACATCATTACTATCATGTATTGGAAACGGTACGACACGACACGACACGACACGACACGGTTCTAGACGGGCACGACACGAGCACGACATATGCACGAAAGGGCATGGCACACCAAATACTTATTTTAATACGAAAAGAATATTAATTTCTTATTTTGTACTGTTACATTACATTTTACACTTTTTTTGTTGATATTTTATACTTTTAAACCATGAAAAAGTTGTTAGCTCTTATTAAATTGCCGTGCAAATTTGTATAATATAGTGTATATCCTTGTCGTTTCCTTTTGTTTGCTCACTAATCTTAAAACTATATGGCGTGTTAAAAAAAAAATCTTCAAAATAAAAAGTGAGTTCAGGCTATTGACTAAACAATATTTTTGGTATTTAGTCAAAAAATACACACTTTTCAAGACAACTTATTTTGCTCGACAAAATGGGGAAATGATATTTTTTTGTGTGAAAACAAGTGATATTTTTGCATTTGTCTACATACGAAAAACATATCATGACCTCACCTAAGGCTCCACAAAACAACTACAACAACCATACATGCATGATGCAGTCTTTTTCGTCTCCAACGTCACTAATTTGCCAAATGGTAGTGTAGTTGTAGTCTTAGTCATATAATTCTTCAGAATGGAAGGTTTTTGAAAAATGCTTTCACGCTCGTGCTCTTATGTCCACATTTGACTCAGTGTACGTGTACTGCGAGGAATCCACAATACATCATTACTATTTGGCAGTTAATTCTTCCAATCCAAACTTGGATTCTAAAATTACCAGAAACGTAAAATGAAAAAAGTAAATGTAATAGGTTCTTCTCTATATAGTACATGTGAAGAGAGAGAGACCCTTGATACTTCTTGAACTCATTGACAAAAACTTATAATGGAACTACCAAACAAACCCAATCCTAGCTCAACCAAAAAAAATAAAGAGATAAACAAACCCGACCCCTTCCCCACACCAAAAAAACAAAGAAAGAAAAAGTAATAAAGAAACAGATTAGACAAGGACCAAAAGAAGAAAACCCTAAACACTTGTGCCATAGGTGCTACCAACACTTCTTCACCTGCTACCAATTCACTTACCAACCCCACCCCCACGCCCCGGCTCTAATCGCCTCTGATCATGCCCTCGCCCTCCTCCTCGATTCTGCCACCTCTGCATCCTCTACCACCTCACCATCACCGAGATTTTCTTCCGGTGGTGGAGGTGGATAGACGGGGACCACCTCAGGATGGGGACAAACTAGACCCCAAGGGCCGGGACATGTTCCTGCGGGGAAGGGGTAGCTGTTATTTGGTGGAGTAGGTTGTGGGTCGCGGGATCCATCGCGACAGGGAGCTCCTCTCTCGTAGGTTGTGGGTCGCATATGAGTGCCTCTGGAGTCATGTCCTCCCCGGCATTCTTGAACTCTGTGCACCCGTCCATGACATAGCGGCCTCTTCGCCTGAAGTGGTTGTGGTGACACTCACGCTAGGTTACGATTGTAGCCCACTGTTTGCCATTGGCATTGATGTTTGCCATGGAGAGATTGAGAGAGAGTGAGGGATAAGTGTAATCCCAGACTTAATTTATAGGGGAGGGAGAGGGAGAGGGAGAGGGAGAGGGAGAGGGAGAGGGATGGGGGTGGGGTTGTTGCATGGTGATATTATTCATCAGTCCGGAGCACCGCCATGTGGTGCTCGGGACCACTCCACTACCACACATTTTCGAAGAGTCCACGACTAAATCTTTGGTCCCCACATAAATGTATGACTCCGGAACGGTTCGGAACACAATGTATTGATGCTCCTGTGCTACTAAATAATTTCTTAGTTGCATGGCGTTATGCCAGTGTAGCAATACACAGGCTCCGTTTTTGGTTGGATGCCACCGGAACCGGCCACTGAGGAATCCAACCTAAGATGTGTAGACGTACAATACATCATTACTATCATGTATTGGGAGCAGTACGGCACGACACGACACGGTTTTAGACGGGCATGGTACGAGCACGAAAGGGCATGGCACACCAGATACTTATTTTAATACGAAAATAATATTAATTTCCTATTTTGTACTGTTACATAACATTTTGCACTTTTTTGTTGATATTTTATACTTTTCGAATTTTTTTCTTACTTTTTAACGAAACTCGGTTGGATATGTGTTGAAATGGGTACGACACGATTAAAAAACGGCACCTGTTTGACACCTCTAGGTATACTTGTCGCATCCCTCAAAATATTTAAACCATGAAAAAGTTGTTAGCTCTCATTAAATTGCCATTAATTACGTCCAAATCTGTATAATATATGGTGTATATCTTTGTCGCATCCATTTGTTTGCTCAGTAATCTTAAAATTAGAAGGGGTGTTAAAAAAAAATCTTAAAACTAAAAGGTGACTTCAGGTTGACTAAACAATATTTTCGGTGTTTAGTTAAAAAATATACACTATTTAAGACAACTTAGTTTCCTTAACGGTGTTTAGTAAAAAAATATACACTATTTAAGACAACTTAGTTTCCTTAACGTACTACAACAAATGACTTTTAATAGCATAATACTATAGCATTCTCTTAAAAATGCTATGAAAAGTTACCAACAACAGCGTTCTACAGACACGGAAGAAAAAGGAAAGCCCAATATAGCGTTCCTTAAACATGGAATAATTTTACAGCGTTTTCATTAAAACCTCATCCTCATGTACAGCGTTCAACCCAATAGCGCTATACCCACATACTAGGCGGCAATCCTTGGCGCCCCACAACCCCCTCCGAAATTTTCAATTCCCTTTGAAATTTTTGGTCGATATAGTTCCAACTAACCCCAGATTTCTCTGTCCGTGCGATCTGGTTTTGATGGATCTACTGTTGTTCTAGGGTTCTCTTTGTTTCAGGTTGGTTCATTTTTCTCAATCGTTTCTCTGCTAGTTTTCATCCATGGAATTGGGATCTTCTCTCATCGAAATCTTTCAGCCAGAGAGGTTGTAAATCTTTCAGCCAGAGAGGTTGTAAGCTTGACAGACGCCGCCCTTCCCTCCTCGTCTGCATATTTAGGTAAGAGAAAACCAAGAATCTTGACGATTCCGGCTTTAGGGTTTACTTCAATTAACATTGTGTAGTTTTGAGTTTAGGGCTTTGTTAAACGGATTTTGATTCGGACCGGTCCGATTCGAACTGATGAATAGAAGTTACAATCATCCCCGATTTCTTGTCAAGAACAAGATTACCCATCACCGGATCTCCCTATCCTGAGCTAAATGCCGCGAGGGAGAAAATCAAAGAAAAATAATGGACGAGAATACAGTTAAAAGATAAAAGGTAAATTAGGGGTGAAAATGGGAAAACCTAGCTAATGTCTTGGACTATTTTAGGGGTGAAAATCCATCCAGTTCCGGTTCATACTAGTCTAAATGGGGTAGTTTGGTTCAGTCGTTTAGGAATGTCGTTTTTCTGCTCACTCCCCGAACAAGAATGAACGCATATTTCAAGAAGCCCTAACCAGGGTTGATTTGATATTCTTATTGTTGGCCAAACACAATGCTGGGGTTTTTATCTTCGTTCATTAGCTTGTGATATCTTTTTGCAATTTGCACAGATTATGCACTTAAATGGTTTAATGATCCTTTTTGTTATGGGTTTTGAAACATGCTACCTGCTCCCTGTACCTGCATGAGAATAAGGGCTTCAGTTTGGTGATAAAATTGTTTATATTTGGACGTGTGTGATCTGTTTGTACGAGTGAGCCTAATTTACAAACTCAAACAGATCTTTATCTTCAATCTTATTTACTACTCATTTGATGGCTTGAGATTAATGGGCAATTTTTTGGTCTGTATGATGTGATATTGATGGACACTCATTCTTTGATCTGTCTCGTGAAGGTTTGCCTGTCCCCTACATAGTTTCATATTGGTTGTAAAAAATCCTCTTTAAAAACCATATTTATACACCCACCAGTGGTGGTGACACTTGCATTTTAGTGGGTGGGATTGAACCATGTGGACAAAGAGAAAATCGCAGTACACTTATATTTTGCCTACTTATGTCACTGATGACCTCATGTGAACCAGTGGACTTTGGTCTTCGAAAATCATAATTATGGACTTTAGATAAATGAGATGTAATAAGAGGTTAATTTTGACGTTGGATAGCATAAACGATTTTAAATAGAAGTACAGGAGTGTAGGAAATAGAAAAGAAAATTTGTTTCTTTGTGTAAATATGGTGGAGTTTGGTGATACTTGATAACTTTATATGTCCTCTCCACCCCACCTTTGGCCCTATATATTAGAAAGATCAATTGGAGTTGGGTTTATTGGCATTTGGTTAAGATGGTCATTAGCCCCATATATTTTATCCATTGCAAATGCCTCACTACGAACTAGTACTTTTCCTGCAAAGTACTTCATGAATGTTAGGCATGAGTTTTAATGGCATTATCCAATAGCATTCTTTTAGGAATGCTATGATAGGAAACCAATTATAGCGTTGACTGACAAGAGGTGGAGGAAACCCCTTGGAATGTTAGGCATGAGTTTTAATAGCATTATCCAGTAGCGTTCTTTTAATCCTGAGTTGTAGATTTCGGTATTTCTTCTGGGAGGCCACCCCTTCGAGACTGTCCAATGTATATTGTTCAGCCAAGCGCTCAGCTTTTTGGGATGTTAATTTTCTAGGCCTCGTTGGGCTGATGGTTCGGCGTTGCTGCTTTCCGAGTCGGTTTTGGAGTATTTTGTGTCTGTGAGTTGGAGGAAACTTTACATGTAAGATGGTCATTTTCTCTTGATGCTTTCCATTTCTTAACTTTGTTAGCCTTTGATAATTTCAGGAAAACTATACTGCTCCATGAATGGAGCTGGCAGCTTCTGGTGTTGAACATGAGGACATATTAAAGATCCACTTCTTTCGGACTTGCCCAGTGTACCTCATCCTGAGGACCCCAAGTCTGTCTATGCTGGAGGTGATCATTGTTGTTAGGGGGAGTCAGGGGTATGTGCAAGTTTGTGTTGGTTTTGATCGACAAAAAGAAATTTTATTTTAAAAAAAACTTGTTCTGGTTTTCTCTTTTCTATTTGGACAAGTAACTAACTCCCTGTTCCTTAGTCCCTCCCCTGTCTCGCTCTTCGTACATATGCTTAGATTTGTATAATTGGTGTGTGTTACCAAGTCTTAGTAATGTTCTTGATTTCTGCACTCACTCTGATATCTTTTTGCGTATATAGATGTGTAACCAAGTCCATTTGACCTTATAGTTTTGTACAGAGTTTGGCGTATAATTTGGATACTTAATGACGGTCGCTGCAGAATGGTGTACTGGTGTGTCTCTTACCTAAATGTTTGATCCTTTGAACAACCTATTAGTTAAAGCTCAATACATGTCACAGGGAAACTAAGAATTTTTTCGTGTTTTGATATTTTTGGCTCTTACTTTGGCGAAGTGTACTTTCTAGATGAGCTGCATTTACTTGGTTGTCGGACAATAGCAGGTTTTGGTATACTGTTTTAGATAGAGCTCTCAAACTTAATATTAAAGTTGCCACACAGACTACGAATTCTAAACTTGAGCTATTTCCATTTTATGATATTGTCGAGTCTCCTATTCCTGTCAAATAATTATGTGAAGCTCGTCATTTGAAATCCACATCTGTCCAAATGGATCCATATTGTTAGTTTCTTTTGCTTAGTATTTGTTATAAGTTTCTTTTTAACCCGGGACCTTGTTACATAATCTGACACTTAAGCCACCTTTTTTTTCTAAATGCAGGCCAAATTTTAATCTTCTAGGCGAAGAGGACTTCGAAGAAGGTATAGACCAAGACATTCTTATGCATTTTCTATAAGCATATGCCTTTTCTCACCTGCTCCTGTCTTAAATTACTGAAGGATGGCCTAGGATCGAAACTGAAGAGAGTAAGTGCAGAATCATAACACCTAGAACGGTATTTGACCACATCCGTGAAAAGCAAAGAGCTTCCTGTCATTGGCTACATCAAGTAATGCTTTCTTCCCGTCATCTGAGGCCTTGCTTCGTATCAGAAAACAGACTCGTTAGAAGCAGCTTGAACATAGAAATGCCATTGAAGTGAAGAAAGAAACAGAGACCAATGCCTGAAGATTCTGCTGCTGTGTATCCTCTTTATAAGCGCTGAAGATTCTACCATTTGGTTTGTTGCTGCTTGTGGTGATGTATTGATGGTTAAAGGCCTGCTCTTGTTTGCTTGGTGTGAATGTCTATTATAGCTCTTGCTGCAATTGTTTTTCTTCGGACTTCTACTATGTGCTGCATCTTTTCGAGGATGATTTTTGCTGCTACAACTTCTGATACAACTTCAACTTACGGGCATGTTTCTCATATTTTGGAGGGTTCAATAGCGTTTTTTGCACACTATAAAATGTGATTTTTGTTAGTGACAAAATGGGCTAAATGATATTTTTGGTGGAAACAAATGATATTTTTGCATTAGTCTATATACAAAAATATATTGTGAACTCACCCTAAGGCTCCACAAATCAACTAGTACAACTACCATACATGCATAATGCAGTCTTTTTCGTCTCGAACGTTAGCATTTTACCCAAGAGAATGTGTTATGTCCGGATGAGGCGGAAACCCCACGGTTTTCGGCACGGCCCATTGTGGGACCTATCAATCATTTCCTATAATAATCCAAATTGTTCATTTCGTAGGGCCCACAAATTAATGTCTACACAAAAAATCAGCTTGATAGAACATTAATATCTATGTCAAAAATTGAATTTTGGTTTATAAAACGGACGGCTTGATTTTGTCCCTAGTATTTTAAGTTAAACTGTCCATGATTGTCGATTTTATAAACCAAAATTTAAATTTTGATATAGTTCTTAATGATCTAGTTGATTTTTTACGTGGATATAACTTTTCGGCCCCTACAAGATCAACGGTTCAGATTCTACAGTGAATGATTAGTAGGGTCCACAATGGGTGGCGGAAACCATGAGGTTTCCACCTCATCTGGAAAGCATTCAATCTCTTTGCGCAATGGTTGTGTAGTTGGAGTCTTAGTCACAATTCTTCAGAATGGAATGGCTCGTGCTCGCGCTCTCAGTTCTTGTACTTACGAATTTTAGTCGTTTGGAAGGTTATTGAAAAACGCTTTCATGCTTGCGCTCTCGTGTTTGCATCTGTCCGTGCATTATGTGACTCAGTTTGCGTGTACTACGAGGTCATTGAATAACATGGCTGATGGAGTAGCATCGACACCTTTTGTAGTACTTTAACTGATTTATTTATTAAAGTCCTACGTAAAATGAGAAAAATTAAAATTATGTTCTTCTCACATTAAATGTACTGTGCACACATTTGGTACAAGGAGTCATGGTAAACAAATGAGGTATAAAGACTCTTAACTACTCTCTTCGTCCCTTATTTAGAGTTCAGTATTTCATTTTGGATTGTTTCTTAATAAGTGTCCATTTTGTAAAGTTAGAAAGGTAAAAGTTGGTGCATTGTTTATTTTGTCTCTAAAAGTATATTTCATTTTGAAAAGTTAGTGAGTAAAAGTTTAATGATGATGGGTAAGTAGGAAAAATTAATGGAGGAAAAAGTTGATGTAAAAGGTGTAATGATGATGTTTTTTTAATAAGTTGGAGTTACGAAGCAGGACACTTAAAAAGGGACGGAGGGAGTACCTTTCATTGGACAAATAAACAGTCCAATTTTTTTTCTAAACGGCCGAGGTGTCATATAATCAAATAATCAATGTACAACGGGACCTAGTGAAGCATGAGAGCTATTAGGGAGCATTATTTTCATGAGTGTTGAATAGTTTTTTTTGGTAATGACAGTTGATATTTGAAATGGTTCTCAGGGGCAACTCATGATATCTCATTGAGTAATTTTTCATGGTTAGTATTGCTAGTTTTGTTGCATTTTTACCAAGTAGATTTGGAGAGAGATATATATATATATATATATATATATATATATATATATATATATATATATATATATATATATATATATATATATATATATATGGGGGTGGGGTTGTTGCATGATGATATTATTCATTAGTTCGGGAGCACCGCCACATGGTGCTCGAGACCACTCCACAACCACACATTTTCAAAGGGTCCACGACTAAGTCTATGATCCCCACATAAATATATGGCTCCGAAGTGGTCTGGAACACAATGTAACAGTGCTCTCGTGCTACTGAATAGTTTCTCCGTTGCATGCGTTATGCCAGTGCAGCAGAGGCTCACTTCTTGGCTGGATGCCACCTAAACCAGCCATCGAGGAATCCACAATACATCATTAATTACTATTTGGCATGCAGTTAATTCTTTCAGTCCAAACTTGGATTTTAAAATTACCAGAAATGTAAAAAGAAAAAAAGTAAATGTAATTTGTACTTCTCTATATAGTACCCTCCGGAAACAATAGTCATAATATTGTAGTTTTTTCGACCCTACAAATTTTCTTCTCGAACGACTACGGAATGACGCTGTAGGGGTCAAGTACCACGGAACTTGTTTGTTTTAGTCGTTTATGATATTTTTTGTTTACCAAACAAAAAACGAAACTATTTCCATAGACTTAGCAAAAAAAAAAAGGAGCAAATTCTTTCAGTAGTACCCAAAAGGAAAGAAAGTACTAATGAGAGTACTAGTTAAGAACTTAAAAGTAGGTCCACGGAAGAACAAAACCCAATAAATAGTTGATTGGACAAATATAAAAGTGGAACTATATTAATTAGACATGCTAATTTGGAGAATTAAAAATTATTTCTGCCATTGGTTCATCTATACATGAAAATGTAATTCAAATTTGTCGTGTTCGTCATTGGAATAATCTCTTGTTGAGATAGCTAGTAACTCAAATCTTTCTTTGTTTTGGGGCAAAAGAAATTCCTAATTTGTTTTCGTCGTCGCAACAGAGTCCTCTTTGATCATTACTATTTGAAATACGAAGAAACTATAAGGGTTATTTGATTTCGCTAGGCGACAAAATAATACCGTTAGTAATAAACGCCACCAAAAGTTTGTAGATTCATCGATAACCGTTTTCCAGTGAATCCATTTGCCTGATCATTGTTTTGATTTTAATTGGCAGTTATTTCTGCCATTCGTTCATAATTATTAGGATCGTCTATTCTTGAAATGTAATTCAAACTTGTCGTGTTCATCATTATTAGGATCGTTGTCTTTTAAATAATTTCTCGTTGAGACCGTTATTTATTTTCTTTGTCAACATGGTGCCATAAGAAATCCCTAATTTGTTTTCATCATCGCGACAAAGTCCTAAATCTTTTAATTTTAACGTTAACTTGTTACTTTGACCATTACTATTTGAAGTATGAAGAACTATAAGTGTTATACATGTGTTTACGCTAGGCGGCATTTAATACTAAACTACGACAGAAATGAAGTAGATAAATTCTAATCGACAAATATTAGGCAACAGAATTATACTGTTAGTAGTAAACGATACCAAAAATTTGTTAGATTCATCTATAACTGTTCTCTTACATTCGTTCATCATTATCAGGATCATTTATCCGTAGAATATAATTGAAACTTGTCGTCTTCTTCTTTTAAATAATTTCTCTTTGCGACTGTTAGTAACTTAGATTTCCGTGCCAAAACACGACAAAGTCCTAATTCTTCAACGGTTAACTTGCCCACTTTGATCATTGCTATTTGAAGTAGGAAGAAACTCCAAGGGTTATTTGTTTTTGCTAGGAATTAGTATAGGGAATTGATATTCGCGCTCCCAAAATTACTTCAGGCGCTCCAAGCTACAGTGTTTTTCCAAAAATACCCTTTTGCAAGTTACTTTACTCTTCTGGTGCTCTCAGAATTACTTCAGGCGCACCATTTACTTTTCCGCTTCTCTTCTGCATCCTCGTTAACGGAAGAAAAAAGAGAAGACAGTAGCCATCCACCAAACCCTAGCTGTTTGCTGCTCCCTGGGTTTTGGGTTTGCTCTGCTCCCGATCGTCGCCGGTAGCTATTCCTGTTCATCGCCGTTTTGCTGCTCCCTTCATTCTCTATTTGAGGTATTTTTGCTTGGGTTTGTTCTCTATTTTTGCTTGGCTTTCCATATCGACACAGTGAGTACCAAGCGGATCTCAAGCATCTGATGCTTCAATGACTTTGAACAACTCCTTGTAAAAAGCCCTCTCTAAATTTTCTGTACAAAATAATTCAAATGAAGAGCGAAGTTTTTGTACGGAATTCTCTGTATAAAACTTCCACAATGACTCCGCTTGGTACCCGCTGTGTCGATATAGGAAAAAAGACCGACATATGCTATGGAAGGAAAGCCCTGACTTTGACAACTCCTTGTAGAAAGTCCTCACTCGTCACATGTGGTATGGGAGGAATTAACGAATTTGGATTAAACAATGGATTAACCTATAATCTCTTTCATGGATTAAACAAATGGAACTTACTTTGAAATTGGGGTTAGTTGCCATTAAACAAATAGCTCCATTTTGGTAGGCTATGATGGAGGGTGAGACTCAAGATGTTGGTGGCCTCGAATCGGACTTTACAGATGAAGATTTTGCAGAGATAAATGCCATTATAAATCTTGCAGCCACAAGTAACTTTGAAGAAATATCAGAGTTCTACGAATCAAGTGAGGGCGTGAATTATGCTAACAATGCTAGAGAATCTGGTAAGCTTCCTTCCACACATGCTTGGGATTATAAATCTAGGTTCTTTTTTATTGCTTATTATTATTGGTAAAGTAAAATAATTAATATGCAGTAATCATTTTGTGGGTTGATACATAACAGGTAGTGTAGAGAAAAAAATGCTTAATGATGCTGAATGTGCATCATTGTTAGAGGAAAATTTTTCAACTCGAGATGAGCTCCTTGATAGGATTCGTAACATGGCATTGAAAGGAGGTTATGTCACCACAATTAAAAAATCAAAACCGGGCTGTTATGTTATTATTGGTTGCGATAGAGGTGGGAAATATCGAGGCACCAGTGTTCCGTTGAGTGAAGGGAAAAGGATGTCGGGATCTCGCCTTGTGAATTGTCCTTTTCAGATATTGGGGAAAAAGAAAGTTGGCAAGCCTTGGAAAGTAGAAATAAAAGATGTCTCTCATAATCATGAACCGTCAAGTGATATGTCCGGACATCCTATTTGCCGTCGTTTTTCAAAAGAAGAGGTACTAAGTGTTAAGCAAATGACCATGGCCGGTATACCACCTCGACAAATTCTTACTTCATTGCGGCAAAGTAATTCTAATTGCAAAGCAATAGCAAGGACAGTTTATAATGCAAAGGCTGCCATTAAAAAAAAAGTATTAGCGGGTCGTACAATGATTCAAGCATTATTTGATGAATTAGGTCGAGGGGACTTCACTTTTGATGTAAAACGAGATGGAAATGGCCATTTGACTCATTTGTTCTTTGCACATCCTATTATTTTGTATTGATATTTTCTCCCAACTATTTTTTGCAGTGAAAAGTTTGGTTGATCGAGGTGTTCTTACTTGATGTACGTAGTTACTGGAAAAATGTATGTTGTAATGTTTTGGTTCAACTATTTTGCTCTTACTTGATGTAGTTAGCGCGTTGCTATTTTAGTTGATAACCCCCCGTTTCGTACTGTTCAGTAGTTTGTGTAGGAGAGATATGGTAGTATGCAATACACAGATATGTGTGTGTTTTGTTCTTGAAGTCAGATTTGGGAATTGTATGATCTGTAGGAGAATCGTTTTTTTTTTTTGGTCTCATTTGGGGGGTTTTATCTTCAATTACTTGATGGAGGTTATTGTGTACTGCTCAATAACAGATTTGGTAAAGGAGAAGGATGTGCATACTAGGGAGATGGGTATGGCTCTGTAAGTACTTATTGTGTACTGCTCAATGCACACACATAGTACCTCTTTAAACATTTGAGCAAGGAAAAATGTACTGCAGAACTAAATCTCTAGAGCCAAGGAAAAATGTACCTCTTTAAACATTTTTCCTTGTGTACTGCTCAATGCCCACACATGGTACCTCTTTATTTAAAAAATTCTTTAAACATTTTTTTCATTGTTGAACTAAATCTCTAGAGCCACAGTGGAAATTTCACTAGTTGTCGATCTATTTTTGAGACTTGGTCTCCTACATAAGAAAACACAAGACATTGGTGAAGTTAGACTGGAGCAGTCTTTAAACATTCCTTGTGGACTGCTCCAGTCTAACTTCACCAATGTCTTGTGTTTTCTTATGTAGGAGACCAAGTCTCAAAAATAGATCGACAACTAGTGAAATTTCCACTGTGGCTCTAGAGATTTAGTTCAACAATGAAAAAAATGTTTAAGGAATTTTTTAAATAAAGAGGTACTAAGTGTGGGCGTTGAGCAGTCCACAAGGAAAAATGTTTACAAAATTAGACTGGAGCAATATTTGAGCAGTCGTCACGTATATCAATTTTTGGCACTATGAATTTGAAGTAGATTTGGTTGTTTATACTCTGTAGATTTGCAGCCGTTATGAAGATTTTGAGGAAAAATGCTAGATGATGAGTACGAAAGTATGAAGATCTTGTGTCGCAGCCGTTATGAAGATTTTGTAGCATCAACATTTTCAATTGTGTGCTGTTTTTTATTTTTGAAAGGCAGTTGTGTGCTGTTTTTTTTGTGGAGAATTCTAGCAAGGTTTATTTTCACAGTAATTAGTGGCTGCTATTCTAGCAATGTTTGTTTTTGGAGAATTCTAGCCAGGCCATGTATGAAGATATTCTGTCCAGATTTCCGTTTGGTTTTGGCTATCTTTTCTGTTTGGAGTGCCTTAGTAAAATGAAGAGATAATTTGGGGGTGGAGTGCCTCTAGTAATTTTTGTATCTTCAAAAGGGTAGTGTTGGGATTTCATTAAATTTTGGAGTGCCGGCATCAAAAAAGGGAGCCCCAAAATCAGCTCCCTTAGTATAATACAATTAAATTATTTTTTGAATGGCAAAAAAATTTCATTAATCTTTAAATTTGTTACAAAGACCAATTGAAATAAGGGAGGAGTTTTTCAGTGCCGAGCGGGTATTGCCGACGTGGCACCCGCTCGGTGCATCTCAGCCGTCCGATTCACTTTTGGACGGCTCGGATTGAAACCCTCTCTCTCCTCTCACCCCAACACTTTCTCTCTCCTTTTTCTCTCTCTAAATCTGAGCCGTCCAAACACGAAATGGACGGCTCGGATGCACGAGCGGGCACCACGCGGTACCCGCTTAGCACTGAAAAATTTTCCGACATAAGGAGAACGGCATCAAATTCCTGATAATGCTAAGAAAAATCCTGTGCTCAGTTTGAGACCTAATCCCTCGACTGGCAAGATACCAATCAAAGAAATCTAAAAGGACAAAGCCCACACATGCATGATGCAGTCTAAGGCTCCACAAATCAACTACAACTACCATACATGCATGATGCAATCTTTTTCGTCTCGAATGTCAGCGATTTGCCCAATGGTTGTGTAGTTGTAGTACGTCTTAGTCACATAATTCATCAAAATGGCCCGTGCTCGCGTTCTCAGTTCTCGTACTCACAAATTTTTGTTGTTTGGAAGATTTTTGAAAAACGCTTTTATGCTCGCGCTCTTGCGTCCGCATCCGCCCGTGCATTATGTGACTTAGGTTGCAGTGTGTACTGCGAGGTCATTGATTAGCATGGCTGATGGAGTAGCTTCGACACCTTTATTCGTACTTTAACGGATTATTTATTAGAGTCCTACCTAAAAAGGGAAAAACTATTTTTTTTTTTTTAATGTTCTTCTCACATTAAATGTACTGTGCACACCTTTAGTACAATAAGTTACATATTAGCTACCTTTTAATGGACAAATAGACAGTCCAATTAAATGGCCGAGGTGTCATACAATCAATAGGGAGCATTATTTTCATGAGCGTTTGAATAGTTTTTTTTTTGGGTAATGACAATTATATATTTGAAATGGTACTTCTCAGGGGCAACTCATGACATCATTGAGTAATTTTTCATGGTAAGTCTTGCTAGTTTGGTTGCATTTTACCAATTAAGTAGAATGAGAGAGAGTTTTTAGAAAAGACTCATTGACAAAAACTCATAATGGAGCGACCAAACAAACCCAACCCAAACCCAAAAAAAAAAAAAAAAACCTAATCCCTTCCCCACACCAAAAAACAGAAAGAGAAAAAGAAATAAGGAAAAACAAGGAAAGAAGCAGCTTCTCCACCTGCTACCAATTCGCCCTCCTCCCCGATTCTGCCACCTCGACATCCTCCACCACCTCACCATCACCAAGATTTCCTTCCGGTGATGGAGGTGGAGGGGCGGGGACCACTTGAGGGACGGGGACAAACTGGACCCCAAGGACCGGGACATGTGTCGGTGGAGAAGGGGCAACTGCCATGTGGTGGAGTAGTTGGTGGGTCGCGGGATCCATCGCAACAGAGAGCTCCTCTCTCCTATGGTAGATTTGGTGGCAATTGCAGGCGGCGCAGATGAGTGCCTCTGGGGTCATGTCCTCCCCCGCCTTTCTAAACTCTGTGCACCCATCCACGACGTAGCGGCCTCTTTGCCTAGACTGGTTGTGGTGACACTCACGATAGGTTACAATTGTAGCCCACTGTCTGGCATTGATGTTTGCCATGGAGAGAGAGAGAGAGAGAGAGAGAGAGAGAGAGAGAGAGAGAGAGAGAGAGAGAGAGAGAGAGAGAGAGAGGGATAAGTAAGTCTAATCCTAGGCTGAACTTATAGGAAGAGGAGAGAGAGAGAGAGAGAGGTGGGGTTGTTGCATGGTGATATTATTCAATAGTTCGGGAGCACCACCACGTGGTGTTCGGGACCACTCCACAACCACACGTTCTCGAAGGGCCCACAACTAAATCTATGGTCCCCACATAAATGTAAGACTCCGAAGCAGTCCGGAGCACAATGGGACGGTGCTCCTAAACTACTGAATAATTATTCTGTTGCATACTTGCATGTGTTATGCCAGTATAGCAAGACCTAAACCAGCCACTAAGATGTGTAGACATACACAATGCATCATTACTATTTGGCAGTTAATTCTTCCAATTCAAACTTAGATTCCAAAATTACCAGAAATGTAAAAAGAAAAGGGAGGTGATTTTGGCATTCCAAATTTAGCCAATGACACTCCACTTTTAGTTTTATTTTCTCACATGATTAACACACAAAGTGGAGTGTCAGTGGTAAAAACTGGCGTGCCAAAATCAATTTCCAAAGAAAAAAAGTAAATGTACTAGGTACTTCTCTATATAGTACATGTGAAGGTAGGGGTCAAGTACCCTCCGGAAACAATAGTAGGGAATGCTAGGTACCTCGAAAAATATACCCCGAAGTTACCCCGAACAGATATTTATTGCTACCTAGCATTTTTGTAGTCGTAATATTGTTATTTTTTCAGACCCTCCGAATTTTCTTCTCAAACAAATACGGGATGATGTTGTAGGGGTCAAATACCCCGGAACTTGTTTGTTTTAGTCGTTTATGATATCTTTGGTTTGCCAAGCGGAAAACGAATCTATTTCCGCAGACTTAGCAAAAAAAAAGAGCAACTTATTTCAGTAGTACCCAAAAGGAAAGAAAGTAGTAATGAGAGTACTTGTTAAGAACTTAAAAGTAGGTCCACGGAAGAACAAAACCCAATAAATAGTTGATTAGACAAATATAAAAGTGGTACTATATTAATTAGACATGCTAATTTAGAGAAGTACTCCGTAAATAAATATTTCTGCCATTGGCTCATCATTAATTGGTTCATGTATATATGAAATGTAATTCAAATTTGTCTTGCTTGTCATTGGAATAATCTCTTTGTTGAGATAGCTAGTCTATCTAATAAAACAGGAGGGTTGTCTTATGTGGCACCCTTTATCCTAGGTGGCACCCACCACGCACATGCACACACTTTCACACACGTCAGCACAAACTCTTTATTTAGTTCTATGGCTCTCTTAGGGTGACCATTTAAGATAAAATTATCAGAAAAATAAGATCTTCGCACCAGTTCAAACGGATTGAAAATTGGAACACTTAATTTTCTAATAATATTTTTTAATATATAATATAATAAAAAATGTGATTAAAAAAATTAAGTGCTTCATTTTTCAATCCGGTTGAACCGTTGTGAAGATTTTATTTTTCTAATAATTTTATCCTACTTGATAGTTCTTTGTAGCTAGCTTAAATGTATAGTTGGGGGAGTGCCATAAGTACGGATAATTCTCTTTCGTGCCATTAAGAAAAGGATTGTGTACTACACACTAATGTTTGAGCCACTAGCTAACAAGTGCCGTAAGCATGGGCAATTCCAACCGGGGTGCGTAGTGCCGTAGGCTTTGTCAAGCACTAGTAACTCAAATTTTTTCATACAATTTAAGAAAAGGATTGTCATAAGTACGGATAATTCTCTTTCGTGCCATTAAGAAAAGGATTGTCGCGAAAAAGTATTATAATCGTCTTTCCATACAATTTACTTTATGTTCTGAGTTCGTTGTGAAACTAATGTTTAATTCCATATTTCAATATATATGTTTGTGCTAAATTGTTCTCATAAGATTTCTATACTAACAATCATACTGTATCACAACAATTTCAAACTTATAAAAATATAAAGGGGAATTTCGTGTACAATTCAACTGTGAGGTGCTCACAGTTTAAAAACAAAGGCCTTATTTGAAAATTTTACTGTGTTATTTGTAAGACTAAAGTTTTAATAATCTTTGCCGGCTAAAAAACAAAAAAACAAAATCATATATGTGGGTACCTTTTAAAAATTTGAACCACCATTTAACACTCATTCATTAGATGCATTAAGTTACTGTCAACTAATTCTACTATTAACATTAACTTCATTTAATTGCAATATATATGCGTTATCCCATTCATTTTTTTCGTCCTCATCTCACCAAAAATGTTACCCCATTAATTAGCCCATCTCACCACCAAGTGGTTGGTTCGGTGTACTTTGGAGTCATCACAGCTCAATATTTGTTCGGTTCAAGTTTTCATATCCGCCTTGTGGGCTACAAATACTCTTTCATGCTTGTAACATGTAGTAGGACCTTAACTGCGACTTTGAGAGGGGTATAGCGGAGTCTCTTGAAGATGACTATGTAGTGCCGATGACGATACTCCCTACGAATGGATGCTCTGACACATTTTTATTACGTGGGGTAGTTGTTCTTGTCTCACAACAACAAAGTTGTTCTATGGTGACCAACAGAATTCTTTGACAAAGGGTTCATTTTCGTCACCATAATTATTCCCAATGAAAAAAAATCATTGCCCCATTCGTCGCTAAAGACTCCTGGCGACGAAAAAAAAAATTCGTCGTTGATGGTTCTCATTGACAACGAACTTTTTTGTTGCTGATTATTCCTAACGGCGACAAAAAAAATTCCTTGCCAATACATTTATTTTCATCGGCGACGATTTTTTTTGTCACTAAAAGCAAAAACCAAAAAAATTAATTGTATTTTGTGAAAAACAAAGGTACTGTGTTATTTGTGAAATTAAAGTCTTAATAATCTTTGTCGGTTAAAAAAAAAGAAAAGAAAATCACGTTGTGGGTACCTTCTAATGATTGGAACCATTTAACACTCATTCATTAAATTACTTACAACGAATTCTCCTATAAACATTAATTTCATTTAATTCCAATATGTATGCATTACCCCATTCATTTTTTTCGTCCTCATCTCACCAATAACACTACTCCATTAATTGGCCCATCTCACCACTAAGTGGTTGGTTCGGTGTACTTTGGAATCATCGCAGCTCAATATTAATTTGTTCGGTTCAAGTTTTCATAGCCGCCTTGTGGGACTACAAATACTCTTTCGTGCTTGTAACACGTAGTAGGACTTTAGCTGCGACTTTGAGAGGGGTACGGTGGAGTCTTTTGCAGATGACTATGTAGTGTCGATGGCAATACTCCCTACGAATGGATGCTCTGACACATTTTTATTACGTCGGGTAGTTATTCTTGTCTCACTACAACAAAGTTGGTCTATGACGACGAAAAAAAATTGTCGAAGGGTTCATTTTCGTCGCCTTAAGTATTGCCGATGAAAAACGAAACTATTTCCGTAGACTTTAAAAAAAAAATGCAAATTATTTCAGCAGTACCCAAAAGGAAAGAAAGAACTAATGAGAGTATTTAGTTAAGAACTTAAAATTAATAGGTCCACAGAAGAACAAAACCGAATAAATATTTGATTAGACAAATATAAAAGTGGTACTATATTAGACACGCCAATTTAGAGAAGTAAATAATATTTCTGCCATTGGTTCATCTATACATGAAATGTAATTCAAATTTGTCGTGTTCGTCATTGAAGTAATCTCTTGTTGAGATATTTAAGTAACTCAAATCTTTCTTGGTTTTGTGGCAAAAGAAATTCCTAATTTGTCTTCGTCGTCGCAACAAAGTCCTAATTCTTTTAACTCTAATGGTTAACTTGCCTATTTGATCATTACTATTTGAAATATGAAAAAACCAGGGTTATTTGATTTCGCTAGGCGACAAAATAATATCATTAGTACTAATAAACGCCACCAAAAGTTTCTTGATTCATTGATAACCGTTTTCCAATGAATCCATTCGCCTGGTCATTGTTTTGATTTTAATTGGCAGTTATTTCTGCCATTCGTTCATAATTATTAGGATCATCTATTCTTGAAATGTAATTCAAACTTGTCGTGTTCATCATTATTAGGATCATTGTCTTTTAAATAATTTCTCGTTGAGACCGTTATTTATTTTCTTTGTCAACATGGTGCCATAAAAAATCCCTAATTTGTCTTCATCGTCGCGACAAGATCTTAGATCTTTTTAAATCTACTGGTTAATTTGTTAGGTTTTATCATTACTATTTGAGTTGTCAAGCAACTAAAAATGGATAAGTTTTCGCTTGGTGACAGTTCAATAACGTTAATATTAAACGACACAAGAGTTGGGGAATGGATCGAGCTCATGCAAGATGCTGCGAAGTACGTACTTGAGGTTATCGACGCCATGGGGAAGATTGTAGTAGGCCGGAAAATGAGCCTTCGGAATTACCGAGCCCTCAAGGGATGATCACACATCGGGCTGATCCTAGAGATCGAGGTCAACTGCCGAACACAGGTGACCGGCACAAATAGGGTCGGACATTCGTGGAATGACTCCGAGTGTCCATCTGCCGGACGGTCACACCCGGCACCTCTATGGGTCAGAACCTAGCAATTAATGATCGACAGGCTCACGGAGGAAGCAAGATCACAAACAGAGATCATGATGTGTCCGTGTCCGACAATAGAGACCGGCGGCGGCCATGCTCACTGCTCATCCACGTGGGAGCAACCGCCATACCCTAAACGACAACAGCGACATCACCTGATAGCGATGCTCATCCACGTGGGAGCAACCGTCATACCCTAAACGACAACAGCGACATCACCTGAGCGCTCTCGCTATCAGATCGATAATCATTGGCATACATAGATAGCCGAAGCTTTATCATACTCCATTAATTTTTTTTTAGGGTTTTTATAGATATCCGATCAGCTTATTTCGACAAATGAACTTATGAACCAAATATCAAAAAAATCATGGACTCTCCCAGTACAATAAACCTGGGAGCACAATGTTTTAACACCTCCAAATTCAGTAAATTAAATTAATAACCAATGAGGGTGACGATTAAAAATGTTGGATTGTTTCGTGAGCTTTGAAATTTTTTTTTTTTTTGCATCCTTTATTTTTTTAAATCTTATTCGATCCCTATATATTAAGGAGTAAAATAAAACTACAAATTCGGCATACAGTCCAACAGGCCGGGCTGACACGGCACGGGCATGGACACGGCACGTTTAAATGTGACACGGGCACGGGAAATGCCAACATGACACGTTTAAATGTGGCACGACACGGGCACGGTTTTAGACGGGTACAATATGGTTTTAGACGGACACTGCATGAGCACGACATGGGCACAAAAGTTCATGGCACACCAAATACTAATTTTAATACCAAAAAAAAATATATTAGTTTCTTATTTTGTACTGTAAAATAACATTTTACACTTTTTGTGTTGATAAATATTTTATACTTTTCGGAGTTTTTTTTTCTTTCCGACGAAATTTGGTTGGAGATGGACACGACATGCAGGCACAACACAATTAAAAAACGTCACCCCTCAAACAACACCCGTTTGACACCTCTAGGCATACTTGTCACATCCCTCAAAATTTTTAAACCATACATGAAAAAGTTGTTAGCTCTCATTAAATTGCAATTAATTACGTGCAAGTGATTTGTATAATATACGGTGTATATCCTTGTCGCATCCATTTATTTGCTCACTAATCTTAAAACTAAAAGGTGAGTTCACGCTATTGACTAAATAATATTTTCGGTATTTAGCCAAAAAATACGTACACACTATTCAAGACAACTTATTTTCCTTAACAATATGTGCTAAATTATATTCTTGGTGGAAACAAGTGATATTTAGTCCATATGCAAAAATATATTGTGAACTCATCGGCCCCAAGGCTCCACAAATCAACTACAACTACCATACATGCATGATGCAGTCTTTTTCGTCTTCAACGTCACCAATTTGCCCAATGGTCGGGTAGTTGTAGTCTTAGTCACGTAATTCTTCAGAATGGAATGACCCGTGCTTGCGCTTTCAGTTCTCGGACTCACGAATTTTAGTTGTTTGGAAGTTTTTGAAAAACGCTTTTACGCTCGCATCCGCATCCGCCCGTACATTATGTGACTTAGGTTGTAGTGTGTACTGCGATGTCATTGAATTGCATGGCTGATGGAGTAGTAGCATCGACACCTTTTGTAGTACTTTTAACTGATTATTCATTAAAATCCTACCTGAAAAGGGGAAAAACTGGAGTAATTTTTTTTAATGTTCTTCTCACATTAAATGTACTGTGGACACCTTTTGTACAAGAAGTTACATATTAGCTACCTTTTATTGGACAAAAATAGACTGTCCAAATTTTTTTATAAACGGGAGAGAGAGAGAGAGAGAGAGAGAGAGAGAGAGAGAGATAGATTTTATTTTTTTTAAAAAGGCCCATACATTTCATGAACTCATTGACAAAAAAGTCATAACGGAACGACCAAACCAAAAAAAAAGGAAAGAAAAAAACCCCTTCCCCACACCAAAAAAACAGACAAAGAAAAAGAAATAAAGAAAAACAAGGATAAAAGAAAGAAGCAGATTAGACAAGAACAAAAAAAAAAAACCCCTAAATGCCTCTTTCATGCATTTTGAAGCCACCCCGCGCCCCTGCTCTAATAGCCTCCGATCAAGCCCTCGCCCTCCTCCTCGATTCCACCGCCTCTGAATCCTCTTCCACCTCACCATCACCGAGATTTTCTTCCGGTGGTGGAGGTGGTGGGGCGGGGACCACATGAGGGACGGGGACAAACTGAATACCAATGACCGGGACATGTGCCTGCGGAGAAGGGGCAATTGCCATTTGGTGGATGAGGTGGTGGGTCGCGGGATCCATCGCGATAGAGAGCTCCTCTCTCCTATGGTACTTGCGATGGCAACCACAAACGGTGCAGAGGAGTGCCTCTGGAGTCATGTCCTCCCCGGCCCTCCTAAACTCTGTGCACCCGTCCGTGAAGTAGCGGCCTCTTCGCCTAGAGTAGTTATGGTGACACTCACGATAGGTTATGATTGTAGCCCACCGTCTAGCATTGGCATTGAGATTGGCATTGATGTTTGCCATGGAGAGAGAGAGAGTGAGTGAGTGAGAGTGAGGGATAAGTGTAATCCTAGAATGAATTTATAGGCGAGAGAGAGGGAGAGAGACAGAGAGATAGGGGTGGGGTTGTTGCATGGCGATATTATTCACTAGTTCGGGAGCACCACCACGTGGTACTCATGACTACTCTATAACCACACGTTCTCGAAGGGGTCCACGACTAAATCCATGGTCCCCACATAAATGTATGGCTCCAGAGCAGTCCGAAACACAATGCAACGGTGCTCCCGTGCTACTGAATAATTTTTCCGTTGCATGCGTTATGCCAGTGTAGCAGAGGCTCAGTTTTTGGCAGCCATCGAGGAATCCACAATACATCATTAATTAGTATTTGGCATAATGCAGTTAATTCTTACAATTCAAAATTTACCAAAAACTTAAAAAGAAAAAAAAGTAAATGTAATAGGTACTTCTCTATCTATTTGTACATGTGAAGGTAGGGGTCAAGTATACCCTCCGGAAACAATAGTCGTAGTATTGTTGTTTTTTTCGGACCCTTTCTCGAACAACTACGGAATGAGGTTGTAGGGGTCAAATACCCCAGAACTTGTTTGTTTTAGTCGTTTATGATATTTTTGGTTTCTGCTCGATATGATATTTTTGGTTTACCAAACAAAAAAACGAAACTATTTCCGTAGACTTATAATGTCTTGTTTGGATTGCATTTTGAAAAAAAAAAATTCAACTCAAAAAACACTTATTACTCTTACTTTCAATCATTACTTTAATTTCTCTCCGATCATTATTTTCATTTCTCTCTCTAACTCATTACGCCTATCTTCAATTATTACTCTAATTTCTTTCTCCATCCATTACCCAAAAACCAAACTCAAAAATTTTCAAAAGACCATCCAAACAAGGCATTAGCAAAAAAAAGAAAAAAAAGAAGCAAATTCAGAATAATACCGTTAGTAATAAACGCCACCAAAAGTTTCTAGATTGATTGATAACCGTTTTCCAGTGAATCCATTCACCTGATCATTGTTTCGATTTTAATTGGCAGTTATTTCTGCCATTCGTTCATAATTATTAGGATCATCTATTCTTAAAATGTAATTCGAACTTGTCGTATTCATCATTATTAGGATCATTGTCTTTTAAATAATTTCTCGTTGAGATCGTTATTTATTTTCTTTGTCAACATGGTGCCATAAGAAATTCCTAAATTGTTTTTATCGTCGCGACAAAGTCATAAATCTTTTGACTTTAATGTTAACTTGTCACTTTGACCATTACTATTTGAAGTATGAAGATCTATAAGTGTTATACCTGTGTTTACGTGCGTTAGGGGACATTTAATACTAAACTACAACATAAACGAAGTAGATAAATTCTAAACGACAATTATTGGGAAACAGAATTATACCGTTAGTAGTAAACGATAGCAAAAATTTGTTAGATTCGTCTATAACTGTTCTCTCTTACATTCGTTCATCATTATCTTGATCATCTATCCGTAGAATATAATTGAAACTTGTCGTTTTCATCTTTTAAATAATTTCTCGTTGAGATTAATTGTTAATAACTCAGATTTCCATAGTTCCATGCCAAAACACGACAAAGTCCTAATTCTTCAACGGTTAACTTGCCAACTATTGTCATTACTATTTGAAGTACGAATAAACTCCAAGGGTTATCTGTTTTTGCTAGGTAAAAGTAGAATACAATAAAAAAAAACTTCGAACGGCAAATTTTTTTTATTAATCTTTTTGTTACAAAGACCAATTGAAATAAGGAAAACGACATCGAATTCCTAACAAAACTAAGAAAAATCATGTGCCCAAACTGGCAAGATACCAATCGAAGAAACCCAAAAGGATAAAATCCACCCCTAAAGAGCCGAAACTCAAACACCTATTGGGACATGCCCATCCCCAAGAAACCTAACCCTAATCCGCATCAACAGCCGCCCCAAGCCTCACCACCGCTGCCCCCGAACAATCTGCTCCCCATCGCTGTTAAGCATACCAAATTAATCCAGGATACGAACCCGTTGGGAGATAACATCGCCGCCAGCCACTTGAAAACTCACTACACCGTTAGGCATACCCAAAAACACCCAAGAATGAAATCAGGAGGAGCTCCAAGCAAGATTCTCCGCCGCACAAAACACCGCTAGAAACAAAACCTGTCGGCTAGTCCCCGCGGCTCCCACACCGCTCCGACCGCAACCGCACCTGTTGGTATATAGTTAATTTGGCATCCATTCATCATTATTTAGATAAACTATCCATAGAACAAAAGGAACATTTCTTTATCGTCGCGAAAAGGCATTGTAATTCCTTTAAGTACTCTACAAGTTATAATCGTCGCGAAAAAAGTATTCTAATTGTCTTTCCATATAATTTACTTTATGATATGAGTTCGTTGTGCAACTAATATTTAAATACATATTTCAATATACTATGTTTGTGCTAAACTATTCTCGTAAGATATCTATATTAACAATCATACTGTATCACAACAACTTCATTTAAAAATATAAAGGAGAATTTCGTATGCAAATCGAACTGTGAGGTGCTCATAGTTCACTACAAGAAAAAACACCTTTCTCGACTAACTGTTTAGTCGGCAATTATAGGGATTTTAGTCGGCAAAAGACTTCCCCGACTAAAAATTTTGGTCGGCAAGTTAGTCGGCGGAAGAAGGTCGGAAAAGGTGTTTGCCGACTAAAAACAGTTTAGTCGGTAAAGATTGTACTATTTGCCGACTAAAGTTTAGTCGGCGAATGTGATTCTATTGGCCGACTAAACTTTTAGTCGGGGATTTATATCCTATTTGCCGACTAATAGTTTAGTCGGTGAAAGTGGTTTAGTCGGGGAAGGTTTAGTCGGAGAAGGTTTACCCTATTGTCCGACTAAATATTTAGCCGGAAAATGTGCTACCTATTTACCGACTAATTGTTTAGTCGGGGAATGTGTTATCTGTTTGCCGACTACATATTTAGTCGGGGAATTTGTTTCCATATTTTGCCGACTAAATATTTAGTCGGGAAATGTGTGTTCAATTCAACAAATTACTCCTTTTGGCGACCAAATTTTAGTCGGGAAATGTACTTATTGTCCGTACCAATTGGTCAATATCGCATAATTTTCTACAAATTTTTTCTCCATTCATTCCCTGTATATTTGAGCGATCCTGTAAATTTTATTTTCCCTCCATTTTCATTACATCCACAAAATTGCAACATAATGTATTTAATAAAAAAAAATTCCAAGAAATAAATCCAGAATTTCATAAATAGAAGTCCACCAAATACTTAGAAAACAACTTGCATCCAAATTCCTAAAACGCAAAATAACGACACATCAACCACAAGGGGGAAATTAAAAAAAAAAAACCAAGCTCAATAACAAAATGTATCAACCTCGACAAATGGATAACCTAATTGCACGTTCACAACCGAAATCCAACTTTGATCTTCATAGTCAATAACCAAAAGTATAACTGCAGGATACTCCGTTAAGCGTCAATCTGTAAAAAAAGAAAAGAAAAAAACAATCCACCATTAGTATTTATGAACTAGTGTATCCCATTGCTCAAAGTATTAACATAAGTAGATACAAACTAATTACAAGCCAAAACGGAAAATTATCTTGACATGGGGATCGGTTGAACTGGTTCTTTTTCACATAGATAGAAGCTAATTGCAGAATCAACAATTAGAAGCGATTTGTTATCGTTCTTCTCTAGTGGATGTTGGATCATGAATATGGATCCCAATTAAATGAAAAGGGAAATTATGATTTAACCAAATTCCGTAAGTCGGAGTATTGGACGTGTAGGATACGTGCATATTCAAAAAGAGAGAACATCCACATACCATGGAAAGCATTAAGTAACAACCATGTATCGGTATATTACACCCTTCTCTTCTAGAAATGTTCTAGAAGGGTTCTTTCATCACAGTGACTTTGGATAGGGCCACCCAAGAGAGTCGTAATCAAAAGGTGCATGTGTTATTTGACTTGCATTATAGCTGTTGCCAGATTTAGCCAAAATTGTAGTCTCAGATATAATATACTTCTACAATCGTAGGTGTGACTACCAACTATTAGACGGGTTTGGAAACTCGTAGTATCCGTGTGATACATGTAGTACATTCTTCAATTTCATGAGCTACTTAAAGGCCTCATTTTTTCCAAAACATTCAAACTGTTTATATTGGTACTAAGGTCTTCAGCATGGGTTCACTCTTCAAAATATAATCAAAGGTGCATTAAGATGCCCCAGGACTTCTAATTTTTAGAATTGCAGGAACTAAAGCATCAAAAGTAAAAAATCAAAAGAAGGATAATCATTTGTTAAGGGAATTGTCATTCCATTCATAAGACCAAAAGAAATTATGGAAGTTGCTCGCTCGGACATTCCGAACCAAATTCTTTTATTTTCCCTACAGTCTATGAAGCACGGATACTCTATTTTGGCCTCCGTATCGCGTATCGTATCCGTATCAGATACCGATACTCTCGGATACTCTCCGGATACGTATCCGATACGCTTTTTAAAGTATCCTGCTTTTATAATTATTTTTGGGTGATACGCACGGATACTCTCGGATACACTCCAGATACGTATTTGATACGTGTTGGATACGCTTGGATATGTTTCGGATACGCGCGAGGGTAAAAATGTTATTTCTTAAAATATATGGGTTAAAATTTCAAGTAGGACTATTTTTTTCTTTTTCCCTCACCAATCGACACCATAACTTAGCCTACAGTACACTCTAGGCTCCACTGAGAGGTTTAAAATGAATATCGTAAACCAGGACAAAACCCAAGGTATAAGCATTGTACAGCCTACATACAAGTATGAAGTGAGAGAGGAAGAAAGAGAGAGACTTGTAAATGGTGTCCGATCCGTGATGGGGATGTGCAGGCACCACAAATAAAAAATCCTTCATTTAGGAAAAAAAAGGTCATTAGATAGAACAAGGATATAAATTTCGTTTATGAAGGCGTATGAATGGAGAGCTGAAAGGTTATTTTTCTGGAAAAAGGGGTCTTCGACAGAGATATGGGAATCAAGGATAATTGGCATACCCTTGGCCCTTTATTTCAGAGATATGGGAATCAAGTGGTTTTCAACCTTGGTAGGTCTCTTCTTGCAACAGTTAGTTCTATTATTCATAATGGGACCTGGAGATGGCCTAGAATGAGGCTTCCTATTGTTCGAGAAATTGTGGCCTCCACTGATCCTAACCTCACCCCACATGTTGAAAGGGAGGACACTGTTACTTGGACTTTGTCTGCAAATGGTTCTTTCTCTATTAGGACGGCGTGGCAGGCACTTCGCACTAATGGGCCTGAGGTGTTTTGGTTTAATATGGTTTGGCATAGATGGCACATTCCAAGATGGTCTTTCATTCAATGGCTGGCCCTTCTTGGTAGGTTGGCTACTAAGGATAGACTAAGAGTTTGGGGACTGGTCAATGACACTTCTTGTGTCCTTTGTCAGGGTGGTTCTGAATCCCATTCACATTTATTTTTTGACTGCCCCTTTACTTCTATTATCTGGGAGGTTGTGAAAGCTAAGTGTGGCTTTGTTCTTCCTTCTCGTGATCTCATGGATGAGATTCATTGGGGATTAATTCATTGTAAGGACTGCTCTATCCAATCTAGACTATTCAAGCTCTGCCTTGCTGCTTCAGTGTACTATATTTGGAAAGAGCGTAATGGTAGGATTTTTCAACAGATTGGCCATGATTCTACTTCAGTGGTGCGTTTGATTCTGGAGGAGGTTAAGGCTAGTATGACCTCTTGGAGGCATGTCAGTAGGTCTGCTACAAACATTTGTTTGATTCTAGAGTGGGGTTTAAGTGTTGACCTTCTTTGTACAGTCTAGTTATTCACTGTGTTCTGTTTTTCTGTTCATAGGTTTTCTCCTTCTACAGCTAGGGTTTGTCCTAGTGTAGTGAGGTGTTTCTCTTGTAAGGGTTCCTCCCCTTGAGGGTTTTGGTTTGGTTCTGTTATATAAAATTTGTTCCAAAAAAAAAAAAGGATATAAATTTCAAATAGAGTTTGATACCATATTCTGGAGGCTTTTTTTTAATGTTTTCGAAATCCATTTTCTCATTAGTTTGAACAGCCATAAACATGGTTATGCATGTTGGCTGGCTATAGTAATGAAGGTAATACAAAATTAGCAGAGATGGAAAAGTTAGTACTCTCCAAGTCTTTGATGATGCAACATTTTGGCTGTTTTCGCAAAGGAAGGTGGATCATTCATCATAAGGATATCGAAAAGATTGCAAGGTTCAAAATTGGGCAGCACGTTCGCTTCCAGGTCGGAGTTGTTGAGCCCAGGTGGGGATGGAGAGGGGCCCAGTCTAACTCGCGAGGTGTCATCATCAGTTTTAATGCAGATGGAGAGGTTAGAGTGGCATTCTTTGGTTTGCTAGGGTTGTGGAGAGGGGACCCTGCCGATCTGGAGATAGACCAGATGTGTGAAGTGGGAGATTGGGTTAGGATTAGAAGTGACGCAAGATTCGGGATCAAGCTAGGGATGTTCCAAGATGACATGGGGATTGGTTGAACTGGTTCTTTTTCACATTCTGCCAAGTACTGAATCTTTCCCTCTTGGCATTCTCAATACACTTGACTACTTGAGCAAGGACAACAGATGTCATTTGCTATCCTAGAGAAAATCCTAGCATTTCAAGTCACAAAATGATCACTGAAGTAAGAAAAGAAGTAAGAATGGCTTGTCCTAAAATTAATAGCATGTAACTTCGCAAGATCCATAACTAATTTTTTATAGTTACATAACTTACATTGCAAATTGCCTCTGTGGATTCAACTGCATAATGTTCCTCTTCAGTACTGGACTGAGGAGGGCCTTAGTTATCTTGCTAGTGCAATTGGGAACTAATCTATAGTGGGGAGAGAGAGAGAGAGTATCATAGCCACGAGAGGAAAGATTTAAGGTTTGGGGCTATTTGAATAACTTTAGAATGCTAAGAGGAAGTCTTAAAGAATTTATGGTTGAAACTTAAGTAGCACTGTAATTCTATATTGTTCTACAGGGGTTAAATGGAAGATTCTTCTACTATAAGGCTACAAGTGGAGGTAGACTGAAATCCAGGGCGGGGGAGGGGGGAGGGGGGTCACGTACCCCCTCTGGTCCTTGACTGGATCTGCCAGTGCTTAGAATCAACTACAGATAATATTTTTTTTGCAAAGCACCAACTTCTTTTACTTCTGAAATTGAGACATAAAAGAAGCTTTCTTTGAATGCAAGAAAACTACTTCCTTTTAATTTTTCGAACAGCAAGAAAACAAAAAAACTACTTCCTGACCATCAATTCATGCTGCCATGCAATAGACATAATTTTAAATTAGCAACAACAAAGAGAGATCCTATGCAATCAAGGTTCTATAGAGACAAGATATCCATCAAGTTACCTCGGTGAGGCTCTAACAACCAGGAGCTTCCTTCTTGTATCTTGACTGTTCCTCTATAAACCAGATGAAGGCTTGATTGGAAATCTGTTAACTATATTAAGATCCAATTGCTAGAACTCCACGTTGACAAGACGCATCAGTTACCACCACTTGTTGCAATAGTAAAAGCTCAGCCTACAAATGAGTAACACGATTTCAAGTCATGGTGAAGCCATTTTTGGCCCATAATGTGGAGTTACATCCAACTCCTAGCTTATTTAAAACGCTGCAGGATGAAAAACAAATGGAGGTAGCATATATAGTGAAATTTCATACTAAATGCCATTTAACAACATAGCAGCCGAATATTTTGTCATTTGCAGAGATAAGACTTCAATCCATCTCACAGTCCACTCATATTCCGGTGCATAGCAGAGACTGAGAACATAGAGGCAAAACCTCCCCTAGAAGGACTCAAATTATAGATACATCATCAGAAAACAGGGTGCACATCTTTGGGAGAGCTCATAAGTCACACTTGAGGAATATAGGTGACTCTTTGAAGAGATTGATTCCTGACGCCTTGAATTTTTAGCCTGTTATCCGGAAACCCAAGTAAGTTGTTTTCTATACTGAACGGTGAGTGAGCAACTGCAATGCTACACTTGAGGCCAAATTATGTTCTTCTAGTTGATTTAATGGCGAAGAGTTCTAGCTAGTTAACATTACAATGGCTGCAGAAATGCAATCTCATGGAGTTCAAGACACTGGGAATTTCACTGATGAGCATATTGTCTGGTGGACTAAGGCACGTGGCTTACATATAGTTTCGCAACAGATTTTAGGCCAACTTCAAACTAAAATCTGTTATTAGTCAGGCACAACTAAGGCACGTGGCTTACATATAGTTGAAGCTCTATGTGTCTAGTTTCCAACAAAGAAAGCGGAATGTGATTTCGAGTTTTCTAGGCCGAGTTATAGTCGTTTCCGTGAAGTGCGACGGTGCTGTCAGCACTGAGAGTTTCGCAACAGCAGTTCAGTATATGATTTTTAATTCCTTCCACGTTTTAAATTCAGTTCTAGAGATTTTACACAATAAATTAGACATATAGAGGCATCTCCTATAAAAATATTGAAAAATTACAAGGTCGGAAAGTTGGTTATAAAAATTCATCAAGAACCTTCATTATTCATTTCTGTATAATGAATATCATGTACTGATGTACTTCCCCCTTATCTGTTTCCAGACCGCAAGTAAGCAATTACTTATAGCCCACACTTAAAAGGTAACGACATTAATAGAAGAAGGCATCATTGTGTCACAGAGATCATCAGTCACAACATCACAAAGAAAAGCATTGACTTGGTCTTCATTAAAATCCGCATGTGACTGCAATCGGTGGAACAACAGAAGTTATTTAAACACTGATCATCGAGTTCATAGAGAAGGGGATTTCTTTGAAGTGGAATACTGATCGTGAACATGATTAAAGGGTTGCTGGCAATGGAAATAAGTGGGAATCAAACAATTACTGAGAAAAGCTATGTATAACCGTGTCATAATACCCATCAGTTGAGGCAGAAAGCACCAGCACTGGTATAAGAGTCTTCATCCAATATGCATCGCTTCCTAGCATATTCAGTCCATGACAGTCACAAAACTGGTTTCCTAGCTTTATGAATGCAGTCCAATGACTGTTGTGGAACCAACACCCAACCAGCTTCAACCTTTTTAAGCATTCCAATTGTAATACACCAAATAAACAGAAGCAACAAGAAAAAATGCAGTCCATAGCAGTACCACAAACATAATAGCAGGAAATTGTAGAAGTGATATTCTCAAACTACGTACCATATATTTGAGCCACCATCACCCTGCTCCCATGTTGCCTCGTCCACCATTCTGCATTTGGGTCATAAAGCTTTTGAATACCTCCATCTCTTTTAGAAGTGTAGACCGCTCCTCATCTTGTCGCCTTTGTGTCTCCTCCCACCGCCTTTTCTCCTCCTCATACTTCTCCTCACGTTGTCTTTGTTCCTCCTCATGTCGTCTTTGTTCCTCCTCGTGTCGTCTTTGTTCCTCCTCCCTTCGCGTCTTCTCCTCTTCCCTCTCTCTTCTTTGCTCTTCACGAATTAAATCCAACTCACGTTGAAGTTTTTGCAGCCGGTCCTCGCTTGCTGACTGTGAGTTGGATTTGGAAAGATAGATAGATGGCTTTGGCCCATTCCCTAATCCTCTTATGTAGTTCTTTGTCTTCGCCTCCCCGAGGCACTTTATGGAAAGTTCTTCATTTGATAATGGAGTGCCAGAAAGAGCTGCCTCGTCACGTGTTGCCACCATCATCTCCTATCATTTGGGAAAAGAAAAAAAAAACAAACAAAGACATAAGGAATGGACTAATTAAAAAGCAGACAACAAAAGTAAAGGATTGAACATTAAATGCATACATGTTTCTCTTGGCATGTTGAATTGATCCATTCATTTGTATCTCTCAATCGATGTGATGCCTCAAACAAATCACATAAATCGAGCTTATTTGTTCCCTCATTACCCTCGTTACTGTTTGGCTCATTACCATTTCCATCATCATCATTTACCTCAATGGCAATTCTTTGCTTTTCACGATCAGCCTAGCATATTCAAATAACCATAGCATGTCAACAATCCAGCAAATAGCACCGGCAGAAATCATAACAGAATTGGCACAACCCGGCACAACCCATCAGTAATAGCAGCACTACGAACAAAAGTAACTACAGCACTATGAGCAAAATGTCTCTCACCGCAATAGTCATCGCGGCAGCAAAGGATCGAGAGCCCGTAGTATGACCATACGGTACACTCTCCCTATTTAATTTGCCAGCTGTTTTGCGGTCCTGAAAAAATCATTTGTTAGATATTAAGTTAGAGTTGGAAATGTAACTACAATAAGTATTCAATTAACCTCTCGTTTTGGATCCTTGAATACATGATCGATCATGTACTTCCAATCATCAATGGGCATCGCTTGAAAAGGATGCTGATATGCGTCTAAGCCAGCGTCAACAGTCTTTGTATAGAAATCGTTCATTCTCCATTTCCAATCTTTGTAGAGGAGATTTGCCTTTTCATTAAAAATTTGCTCAATTAACTCAGTGCCCTCAACTTCATTTTCCGTGACTTTAAATTTGTCCTACAAACATATAGATAAGAATTCATTAACAGAATGCAATCTGCAGTCTTTATATTATGAGGGTGTTACGCTGGTAACCATTCAAAGTCGACATTCTTACCCGGACAGCTTGTAGGATGGCACGTTTGTACTCATCAGTAACATTTTTCCATGAGGAGAAAAATCCCGGAATAGGACATACCCACCTAATTTGTGTCCCCAGTTCACTCGCCACCTTGTTTGCATTTATTCCACAAAATGCTCTCATTTCTGGCGTCACGTAAACTGGGATCCTCTCCCCTTTATTCTCGGTAATTATCCTTTTTATTCTTTTTCCACGTGTTGGCCCCCGCACACGCCGCCGCTGTGCTAAAGGTGCACCTGTAAAATCAAAGATTGAGAAAAGTGAACTAAGCCAAGTGGCTACAAGGATCTAAGCCAAGGGCTAAAAGAAAAATGGACGTATTGGGCCATAACAAACACCATAACAAACACCACATGTTTTACGTCCATCTAATAGATAGGAGGGAAACACATGCAAAAGAGGGTGATTGGCAGCAACTGAACTGGATAGTAGCAGCAACTGTCAAATCAGAATTGTTTTGCTGGTGTTTAGCGATTAATCTCAGCAGCTAAAGTAGGTTGACAGCTCTGTATTGTGGTACTAGGTACTTTCTGACGTGCAAGGCACGTGTGTATGCCCGTTGGATTGATCGGTTTTTAATTTTGTTGGGATATAGGCCTTTTGCAAGCATAAATATAACCTACTTATATTCAGAAAACTATACATCAAACTAAAGGCATAAAATTGTGTTTTAATAGAAGTGAATAACAGGATTAGCATTAAAATAAAACAGCATAAGAATAGGAGTTTATGGAGTTTACACTAAAGGCATGAAAACAAAAGTACAGGAGATGAACTTCATCTTTGAGTTTTTCTATTGAGTTTTGTGTTAGAGAAAAACCATAGGTAAGCGTGTCCTATCTTTAGCCTAACAAAATGTTATGGATTCATGAACACTATAATATAAAAAAAAAAAAGGCTGTTTAGGATTCATGACATAATCGGAAGTTGAAGGATGGGATGTAAAATTGGAGTATATACATTCCACGGTTCCTGTACAGACATGTACTAATGCCTCCCTCTGTAATTTGCTCCTCTTCATTTTAAGATTAAATGTTTTCCCCAATGTAGGAAAACAGCCCCTCCGAAATGGTTCGGCATGTCTTAAAGTGAGAAGGGAGTGAAATGCCAGGGTTTGGCAACATGATCCACTAGTACAGGAATCGCCTTGGAAGGTCCTAAAGCTTTGAGTCCTCGGAGAGAAAAAGCTCCACTTGAAAATTAGGGGCGTGGCTTGTGTCCAAGAGGAAACTCCTGGTTCCCGTGCTATATCTGTTAAATCAGATTGCAAAGTGATACTTCAGTGTGTCCTAGCTACTTAAAAAAGGGTATGATGCTTCGTTTTTATCCGAGGCTTGAGCACTAGGGATTTAAAATGACCCCTAGGGAAAGTCAAAGATGAAACACATGATCCATTTCTATGGTAGTAAAACTACTGGTCGGGTGCCGGACCTTAATGAAAGGCTTTTACCTACTATGAAAGCAGCCAGCTTGACCTGCTCATATTCTACGAATACAGGTCATGGTCATGGTCATGGTAATGCTACTATATTTCACTATTTGACAGTACAGAGGTCTTCTATCATGGCAATGGCAGATAAGAAGATGAATTGGCCACTAACATGTATTCCTGAATATACGACTATGTTTGTTATAACTTATTCTAAGAAAGCGGATAGTGATGAACTTGCTAATGGGAAGAAATGCACGTCGGAAGAGCAACGGAATCCTCAGGATAGTAAGAACGAGAGGGAGGTATCCAATGAGGAGGCTACTACAGGTAAAAAGGGGAGAAAACGTCAATATTCATCCTTCTTAAAGAAATATATACGAGGGGTAAAGAACAGGACTCCCAATGAAGGATTGATTACAGTCTCAGCGGATTTCAAGGAACCTTACCCGCTATGTACCACATATGAACGGATAGCTTCCCTCATTTTGCATTTAGTCATAACCTATGTTTACAATAATTTTACTTGGAAGAGGGCCATGTTTACTATAGGATATAAAATACGAGTTGAAAGTGGGGAAGTAAGCTTTACTATAGGTACGGCAATACACTTGAATAGATCCGATTCTAGTGGGAATGCTCTTCCTAATAAGGAGGTTTTCAATCAAATTTGGGAATTAATAGTTAAGGAAGGAGAGATTTACCGTGATAATGAGATCCTTGGTGTTTTTCTTCAAGTCTATATAGAAAAAAGAATAAAGAAGAATAAGAATAAACGCATTAGCGCCTATGAGGTGGATAGCTATATTAATAAATTAGTTCTATTAGAAAATTCTATGAAGGATATCGGAAAAACTTCTGGTAAAGTATCTATGCTAAGGCAAAGGGATTCGAAATCGCTCTATATAACTGCATTGAAACCTCATACTACGGAGCTGAAGCCTTTCATTGTAGCTGATCTGGAAACAGTTCTAGTAGAAAGTCAAAATGATGATGATTATCATGTTCCTTACGCTGCCGGTCTATTACCGGTTCATCCTGGTGAGGATGTTGAGTCCAAGCCTAATAGGGAATTTTCTCTCTATTTCAGTGAAGATATAATCAATACTCAAGATTTTGAGGATCGCAGTAAGCTTATAATGACCCACTTTCTAAAACGTTTAGAAGTTTTAGTGCGGGAACGGAAGATGAAAACTGTTTACTTACATAACTTAGGTCGATTCGATGGTTTACTGATGATGAAATTTCTAGTTTCTCTTGAAAATTACACCTTCGAAAGTCTGGTCCGGAATAATATAATATACGAAATCAGTGTGTATCCTAAACTAGATCCGCTGGAAAGGAAAAAGGGGGCTAAAAGAACACTACTGTTTCGTATAAGGGATTCATACCTTTTACTCCCTGCGAGTTTAGCGATTTTGTCTAAGACTTTATGTCCTGAATTGGGTTCGAAAGGTGATATCAATCATAAGGAAGTGGTTGTCAGTAATCTGCAAGAAAAGCGTTCTGATTTGATGGTTTATCTGAAACAAGATATTCGTCTCTTAGGTGGTATTTTAGTAGCAGCTCAAAAGCTCTTTTTCAATACCTATGGTGTTGATATTGTTGATTGTATGACCACTTCATCGCTTTCTTTGAGGATCTTCCGTATGAGGTATTTTGATGCGGATAGTTTTCCAATTCCTCGATCTGCTAGTAATAATGTGGATAGTTTCATTCGACGTGCTTGCTATGGAGGCCATGCAGAATCCTATATCCCTAAAGGTACTAATTTGTATTATTATGACGTGAACTCTTTATATCCATATGTCATGCAAAATTTTGATATGCCTGCCGGTCACCCTATATGGTATCGGAGTTTTGATGGTATGGATTTGTCTGATATGTATGGTTTTATTGAGGTCTTAGTACGATCTCCTGAAGGTCTTAATCACCCCTTTTTACCTTATAGGAGAGGCCGAGTGGCTTAGATTGCTATGGCCAAAAATTTGCATATCAGCATAGAAGTTGGTATGAAACTACTTGATGCAATGTTAAATAGTTAGTTTAAGTTAAGTGGGATGTTGGGAGAGTAAAAAGGTTGAGTGGGAGCAGGGGAGACTATAATATAGGGGGGTGAATGTTATGGTGGATGAGGGTACGTCAACAGAAGCGTTGGGGGAAGATTATGGGAGTGTCTATAGAATTTGGAGGAGGTGGATGTATTGTACAAAGAGAGGTGAAGAGGAGACTTGTCGCTATGGTTGCATTCAATTTGCAGTGACTGTTTTGGTGCGATGTTGCAACGTACTCTTTAATCTGCTACTGCTACAATGGTTTTACTAATGTGAGATGTTCTTTTGGTTATGGCCTAAAATGATCTGCTACTGCCATTCAAAAGAAAAAAATGATCTGCTACTGTGAAGATCCTTTCTGTCACAGCTTCTAATCTTTGGCTTTACTACCATAGCTTCCTGATCTTGACCCTACAGGCCTTGGTGCTCTTTTCATCTGAGCTTCAAAGCTATCATACAAATGGTTCCAAATAGTTTGGAACTCTTTGCTGTTACACTCCTATGTTCTGCATGGTACTTAGAAGGCTGGAATATAAGGTACTACAATAAGCCAAATAGGCTGGAATATATGGTTGTGTGCTATGCTATTTGGCTGCTACTGCTACTGTTGGTTACTGTCTGTCACTGCTGTTTGTTAGTACTGATGTTTGATGCTGCTGTTACTGCTAATAGCTACTGTGAAGCATCAGTTTGCTGTTGCTGCCGACCTATCATCCATTGGCAAATGAACTGGTCTACTACCACTACTACTTCTACTGTCATGTGTCTTATGTCCGTACAGAAAATAGCTTCCCATACTCTCCTAGCCACGTTGCATAGGATAAGGATATGGTCAGGTGATTCTCCCATTGCATTACATAGAGAACAGACAACAAGATATTACTAAAAAGATTTTAGACTTCTTTTTTTTTTTTTGGTAACGAAGATTTTATTACTAAAAAGAAACAAGAATACAAGAGAAACAAAGGGGCATTCCCCCATAATACAATGAAACAGAATAGATCCAATACTAAGCCAAGCATAGCAAATCAAAGGTGAGACATCTGGCATGACAAGTTGTTGCCCCAAGGCCCTCTAAGAACATATTTTGGACCTAGATTTATGGCATCTTTTGGAATCACTCCTAATGCTGAAGTACAGGTGAGAGAGAGAGATACAGGTGCATTTACCTGAAGCACTAGCACGGGTAGAAGGTGATGCAACCGTCAAAGGAGTAGATGTTAGAATCTCTGAAGGTGTTGCAGTGGTTGTTTCAACTCGTACCTGTGCTGTGTTAAGATTTGTGCCAGTCGAGGTTGTTTCAACTCGTACCGGTACTGTGTTACGATTTGTGCCAGTCGAGTTGGACGATGCACTGCTCTTTTTTGATCCAGGAGCCATGATGCAATCTGTCAAATTTTGAAACAATCCATTTACATACAAGCATATCAAAGAAGTGAATTATAATGAGAGATATGTAGGACAAACAATGCAGTCTTTATATTACGAGGTATGTAGCATATGATAAACAATCAACAACCATATTGCTCAAGAAGTCTATTACACTGAACCTTTGTCACCCATATGTAAGCATAGATATAGATAACTCTAGATCAGAAAAAGAAATACAAGCATCATTAAAATTATTGCACCGGGAAGCCAAAATTATTCATCTCCACACAACATTGACATACCGAGGCAGATTGAAGAGAAGAAGTTGAAGATAAAAGAAACACTTGGTAAAATAGAAAAAGAGACGAACCGACAGGTGATTCAGACATTTTGAATCCAAAGGAAACACCAGATGATTCAACATATAAAGCTTCCAAAGTACACAGCTAAATGCATTGCAGTCCACAACAAGTGAATATATCAGCAAATTCAATTTTTGGTTGCCTTCTAGTCCAAGGACATGTTTCTTATAGTGCAAAAAACTAATGTTCATGCAATGCAATCAAATAAACAGTTAACAGACTAACAAACTAACAGACTGGAGGGGCTAGGCCGCCACCTCAACTCAGCAAACAGAATATGCGAGGGGTTATGCCACCACCTCGGCTAAGCAATGCAATCAAATAAAACTAACTATACTAACTAAAAACAAACTCAATATTTAACTTGGCTTCGTTACACCTCAGGTTTGGCATAAAACCAGGTTAGAGGTATCCACCAAGCTAAATACGAGCTACTAACTACTACTACAAGAAAGAAGCGGGACACTTCCAGCGGTTCTGCAATACGAAAACCCTCTCGAATCAAGAATGAAAAGCCTCACCAAGAATGCTTTAGATCACGAAGTCTGCAATACGAAGAAGATAACCACAGAATCAGTTGCAGGAAAACAACCACAAAAAGGATTGCAATGAACACTACACAGCAAAGGGAAAAGTGGGAAAGGAAAGCAAAACTCTGCAAAAGAACTCTTAAAAGTTAGTTTCAAAGTCAGACTTGCCTCTGGAACTGTTCAGTATCAATGAACTTCTAAAAAATAATCTCTAACAAATCAGCCTACAAAAAGACATTAAGGACCCCACTGGTATATCAGTTTTTTTTTGTTTTTGAAGTTACAATTGTCACGTTTTTCAGCCCTTTTTGAACTTTAAACGTGAAACAAGTAAACGTACCGCAAAACTAACATGCACGAATAAACCCGCTCGCTAGGTCAGAATCTAGTATGTTGTTGTATGAATACATGAACCACCCAACTCAATTACAGCTAGTTAGATGACAAATGGATCCTTGAGCGCGCATACAAATTAGGCACAAAAAATTAACGCATGACCTAAACCACACCAAACCCACTTGAATTAACCCCCAAATCTCCAATTGAAATCATGCATTTTCCCTTTTCTTTCTGTATCGATTATAGAAGGATTAAAGAAACCCATATCAGAGATTGTAGTTTGTGTATGAATTCTAAGGGGGTTGAAAAACCATATCACATAAACCATAGATAAAGTAGAGAGAACATCATACCTAGTGAGAACTGAGCGGTGCGAGATCCGAATACTTTCAAATTGTCAAGACTTAAACCTGCCAAATGAAATCGTACATAAAGGATGAGTGAAGCATTGAGCATTCTGTCGAACACGAAAACGGCAGTCAATTGTACCTAAAAAATCTAACTTTATAACTGATGGGTTATATCCTTTCAGATCAATTCTACCTCATCAATGGGTTCCAACTCTCAAGACCGTATTTTAAGCAAACAAAATCAGATTTTTGCACCTTACAATTTGTTTCCAGAATGTTACACTCAATTCCTGCCCTTTACACAACATTTCAGCTCTTGTAGGTTATTTCCAGAATTCAACAACCAAATTCTTGCATCTATACTACAGCTACAGCAGATTTAGCACTTAATAGAAGTGATTTCAACCTCTAAACTTCAATTCTAGCAGTTAGAACTTCAATTTCAGCATCACAACAAAAAACTTAAGGAACACAAAAAAATAGCAAGGTACAACACTTGAAATGCCAAAAAAACAGCCATGTACAGCACTACATGGCTGTGATCAATGCCAAATTCAGTGGCTGTGATCTACACTTGAAAGCTTGAGCTAACTTTTACCTCCACTCTCAAGAACTTTTACCCTACTTTTCAATCCAAACCCACCCTAAATATAGGACAAGTATTAAGGTGTGTCCGACACATGTCCATATGTGTTGTTTTGGGTCGTGTCTTGTTTGTGACCGACACGGATACGTGAGGCATGTAGACGTGTCAGTGCTTCTTAGATTATCCCGCATGTGAAGTGACATCAAGTTTCGCATTATGAATTCCTTGTATGTAGCTATATCAGCATTTCAACATGCTGCTCTCATGCATACAGCAGACCCAGAAGAACATATATGACATAGCTTCAGTCAAACCCATCCATATAGATCAAAGTGGAATAAAGACAGCATGATCCAATCCCAAAGATGGAGCTGCTGTGAGTAGTTTGGCTAGATTGATCACTAACCCCAGGGGTTCGTGATCTTATAACCAAACAGACCATCACGCTCAAGTCAAATGCAGAGCATGCAAATGCAAGTTTCTGATCATGTCCCATCAAGATGAACTAAAAGGTAGAAGGGAAACAAATCTTAAAGATTCCATCATACAGAAATGTACAACGGGGCATTTTAACTATTCTGATCGTAATAAGGATGAGCTGTCTACAAAACAAGGAAAGGATTGAGGCACAAAATATAACATTTCATGTGACAGAACTGGTACTAGCAACAACCCAAAGTCATAGAATTTAAGTGTACAACGTGGAAAAATTCACTGGAGCCTTCACAGCCTAATAGACTTCCATTATCCTACACCTTCTGATATTCTCATCTCTTTCGTTGCCTATTTTACCCTTTATAGTAAGTTTCAAGAATATATTCAAGTTTTTTTCACTTCTTCTCCCAACCTTGCACTCAACTTTTTTCACATCATGATTTAATAAACTAATTTACCAGAGTGGCCTTGGCCTTGAATAAGCTTTTGCCGTTCAACGAGAGAACAAGACAGAGATTGAAGTAAAAATCAAATATTGAACTCCGAGATTATTTATTCCTAATTATGAGTGCTCAAAAATAATTCTTGTGTGATTGGAGGTTTACATGTAATAGTTCTTATTTAGCATTTTAGCGAGCTTTATAAAACATAAATTTCAGGTTAAGGCTCATAGTCATGGACTACAACTTGAACAGCCAATACTAATCTAAGCCTTATGTTATAAGTTTTCGATGTTGTACCATTTTTGTTCAGGCTCAAATAATAGGTCAGATAATGCATGAATTCCAATGGCCCACTGAGTATATATTGTGGGGGTACGGTTAAAGATCAGTGGGTCTAGGCGTGGTCCTCCGGTTCGCTCCTGCTCGGCACATGCGGTAACTGTCTTGGCCGACATCAGTCATGACGTATTTGAGCCAAGAGGTTAGGTGGGTGTGGGTGACCTGTAATCGGCACACCGCTCGGGACGCTCTTGGTCGGTTCAGCCAAACCGGGAAGAGACCCTGCTATTAGGGACCAAGGATGGTAGAATCTAGACTACTGATATGGTCTAGTAAGGCGGCTCAACGATTTACAGATGGACCTAAACCATTGACTACTCGAAACACCAAAATTCTATTTTGATTAGTCACAAAATACAACCTAAGCAAATGCCTACTCAAATCCCTCCCAAAACTCCTTGTAAAAAAAAAATTTCAAAATCACAAAATCAATTTCACACATCCATATCAGATAAAAAAAACTATCGTACATTTCTGTACAGCCACCGTCAAAACTTCAACCATACTCCCACCTTCTAATCAGAAACTAGAACTGAAAACCTAGCCGCCAAATTGGAAAACCCAGAAAACCCAAATTGATTTATTTGTTTGGAGCACTAAAAACCCAAATCGATTTGTTCATTTGGAGCACTGAAAAGCCAGTTTGTAGCGGGGAGAGAGAGAGAGAGAGTACCTAGCAGGAGCGAGCGAGAGAGAGACACAGCGGCTCGACCACAGCTGGAGATGCAAAGTCGGAGGAGAGGAGTTTTCGTCGAGGGGGTTTGATTGACAGGAGCAGGAGGATCTGAGACCACAGTCGGAGGAGAGAGGGGTTTTTGTCGGGGGGGTGTGGCAGCCGCGGCGGTGCTGAACGGTGGAGACCGTGACTGGAGAGAGGG
Source organism: Rhododendron griersonianum (assembly GCA_018127125.1). Classification (NCBI taxonomy): domain Eukaryota; kingdom Viridiplantae; phylum Streptophyta; class Magnoliopsida; order Ericales; family Ericaceae; genus Rhododendron; species Rhododendron griersonianum. The sequence goes on along the minus strand of CM030792.1, from coordinate 12,729,896 downwards.
GTTGGAGAGAGGGGTTGAGCAAGGGTCAGAGGGTCGATTGGGAGAAGGATGGACTGATAGACGATGCGTGAGGGAGATGGGGGAAGTGTATAACCTGATGGGTTTGGATGTGGTGTAACGACGCCGTTTCGTATTATAAAAGACTTGCAGACTAAATAGTTAGTCGGAAATTACCTAAATCCCGCCATTTTTTCCGCGAAAATTTCGGATTGGCGCAAAAAAATTGTATCATTCCCGACCAAAAATTAATTAGTCGGTGATTTTTTGTCTTGGCCGACTAAATATGTAGTCAGGAATAATTCTTTGAGTCGGGATGGCTTTTACTGCATCCAAAAACATTAAAGTCTTATAACACACCACTCGAGCCCCACTTGAGATTTTTTTGCGCGATCAGAACCATTTATATTCTCTAATATTATCAGTTAGATCATTCTTACTAATATTACATTTGATCTTTTTCTGTTAGACAATTGATCGAACAAAAAAAACTATTTTTCTATTGAATTCATGTCTCGATAAAGGGATATTCTATACCTGATCGAGCCGCAAATTTACTGGAATGAATAATTCAACAAGTGCAAGAAAATCAACGATCTTGATCGTCAAGATTGTCTCGCGATCTTGTGGCTACTGTAATAACAAGTACAACATAAGGGTGTAGGTGAAATGGGGAAAAAATATTTAGTGAGCTCTAATTACGCCACCATTGCATATAAACTCTATACTTTTTCACCATTGATGTTTTTTATAATGCTTGATCTGAACCGTTAGGATTTCACGTTTTATTGATTATAGAATTGTCACCAAAATTGAAGATCATTCAGTATCAACAACCACATGATCGGAATAGTTTTACTGCTTCCAGAAGCATTAGAGTCTAATAGCACACCACCTGAGCCACACTTGAGATCTTTTTGCAAGATCAAAACCATCTGTCTTTAATTTATTATGGATTAGATCATTCTTACCGAGTTATAGTTGAGATCGCTTTTGATTAGACAACTTATTGAATGAAATATACTATTTTCCTAATGAGTCCATGTCTCCATAAAGGAATTTTCTAAACCTGATCAAGCCACAAATTTACAATAATGAACAATTTAACAAGTGCAGCAAAATCAACGGTCTCGATTATCATGTTTGTCTCGCGATCATGTAGCTATTGCAACATCAAATGCAACATAACACTTAGTTGACTATCAATTAAATCAAAAGTATAAATTGTAAAGGTAACTGCCGAGTCATTTTTTTTAATGCTCGATCTAAACCGTTAGAATTTCACGTCTTACCAATTATAGCACTGTCACCAAAAATTAGAGATTATTTGACATCGACGACCTCATGATCGAAATACATTTTATGCATTCAGAGACGTTTAAGTGTTATATTGCACTAATCGAACCCCACATGAGATCTTTTTTGGCAATCAAAACCATATATCTTTGACGTAATACGAATTAAATTATTCATCCTAAAATATGAAGTTAACCGCGTATGAATAAACTCTTGATTGGACAACAAAAATTTTTTAATTGATGAATTTATGTGTCGATAAAGGGATTTCCTTAATCCAATTGAGCCAAAAATTTACAAGAATCTTAGAATTAAGAAGAAAAGAAATTGGAACAGTTTCGATTAGAAAAGTTGCATTGTAATCAATGCACATGGATTCCAAATATTCATTTCTTGAAATTTTGAGAAAAGAAGAGGGAAAAAAAAAGGACACTACTGATTTTTTAACTTAATATTTGTCGACTAAATATAAGTTTAGTCGTGTAATATAATTAATTTCCAACTAAAATAATTTGTCGGGAAAATGTATTTTATTTATTGATTTTTTAAATTGGCTAAAAATTAATATTTGCCGACTAAACTTATGTTTAGTCGTGTAATATAATTAATTTCCGACTAAAATAATTTGTCGGGAAAATGTATTTTATTTATTGATTTTTTAAATTGGTTAAAAAGTAATATTTGCCGACTAAACTTATGTTTAGTCGTGTAATATAATTAATTTCCGATTAAAAATTAATATTTTCCGACTAAACTTATGTTTAGTCGTGTAATATAATTAATTTCCGACTAAAACAATTTGTCGGGAAAATGTATTTTATTTATTGATTTTTTAAATTGGTTAAAAAGTAATATTTGCCGACTAAACTTATGTTTAGTCGTGTAATATAATTAATTTCCGATTAAAAATTAATATTTTCCGACTAAACTTATGTTTAGTCGTGTAATATAATTAATTTCCGACTAAAACAATTTGTCGGGAAAATGTATTTTATTTATTGATTTTTTAAATTGGTTAAAAAGTATTTGCCGACTAAACTTATGTTTAGTCGTGTAATATAATTAATATCCGATTAAAAATTAATATTTGCCGTGTAATATAATTAATTTCAGACTAAAACAAATTGTCGGGAAAATGTAGTTTATTTATTGATTTTTTAAATTGGTTAAAAAGTAATATTTGCCGACTAAACTTATGTTTAGTCGTGTAATATAATTAATTTCCGGTTAAAAATTAATATTTGCCGACTAAACTTATGTTTAGTCGTGTAATATAATTAATTTCCGATTAAAAATTAATATTTACCGACTAAACTTATGTTTAGTCGTGTAATATAATTAATTTCCGATTAAAAATTAATATTCGCCGACTAAACTTATTTTTAGTCGTCTAATATAATAAATTTCCGACTAAATATTGTTTAGTCGGGAATGATTACAATTTCTACAGACTAATTATATTTAGTCGGTAATTATTCAATATTTGCCGACTAAAGTTTTTTTAGTCGGTAATTTTAGTCGGGAATTATGTAATTTGTTGTAGTGGTTGAAAAACAAAGGTCTTATTTGAAAATTTTACTGTGTCATTTGTAAATTAAAGTCTTAATAATTTTTACCGGTTAAAAAAAAGAAAATCATGTGTGTATCTACCTTCTACAGATTTGAACCATTAAACTCATTCATTAGGTGCATTAATTAAATTACTTACAACTAATTTTTCAATTATCATTAACTTCATTTAAATGCAATATGTATGCATTACTCCATTCATGTTTTTCGTCCCCAACTCACCAATAATGCAACCCCCTTTAATTGTCCGATCTCACCATCAAGTGGTTGGTTCGGTGTACTTTTGAGTCGTCCCAGCTCAATATTTGTTCGGTTCAAGTTTTCATAGTCGCCTTTGTGGGACAACAAATACTCTTTCGTGCTTGTAACACGTAATAGGATCTTTGCTGCAACTTCGAGAGGGGCACGGTGGAGTCTCTTGCAGATGACTATGTAGTGCCGATGGCAATACTCCCTATGAATGGATGCTCTGACACATTTTTATTACATTGGATAGTTCTTCTTGTCTAACTACAACAAAGTTGGTCTATGGCAACGAAAAAAAATTGTCGACAAAGGGTTCATTTTCGTCACCATAAGTATTGCCGATGAAAAAAAGTCATCGCCCCATTCGTCGTCTTATCCTTGTTGCTAAAGACTCCTGGGTTTTTATCTTCATTGATGGTTCTCATCGGCGATCTAAAATTGTTCCTATCAGTGACTAAAAAAATTGTCGCCAATGCATTTTCATTGGCGCTAAAAGCAAAAACCAAAAAATTTATTTGTACTTTGTGAAAAATAAAGGTACTGTGTTATCTGTGAAACTAAAGTCTTAATAATCTTTGCCGGTTTAAAAAAGAAAAAAGAAAATCATGTATGTGGGTACGTACCTTCTAAAGATTTGAACCATTTAACACTCATTCATTAGGTGCATTAAATTACTTACAACTAATTCTCCTATAAACATTAACTTCATTTAATTGTAATATGTATGCGTAACCAATTCATTTTTTTCGTCCTCATCTCACCACGCTACCCCATTAATTGGCCCATCTCGCCACTAAGTGGCTGGTTCGGCGTACTTTGGAGTCGTCGCAGCTCAATATTTGTTCGGTTTAAATTTTCATAGCTGCCTTATGGGACTACAAATACTCTTTCATGCTTGTAATTAACATGTAGTAGGACATTAGCTGCAACTTCGAGAGGGATACGATGGAGTCTCTTGCACATGACTATGTAGTGCCAATGGTTAAACTCCCTACGAATGGATGCTCTGACACATTGTTATTACGTTGGATAGTTGTTCTTGTCTCACTACAACAAAGTTGGTCTATGGCGACGTTTTTTCATCGGCAAATGGTTCGTTTTCATCGCCATAAGCATTGTTAATGAAAAAAGTCGTCGCCCCGTTGTTGATGGTTCTCATCGGTGACAAAAATCAGCGATGATAAATTTGTTGCCACTGAAAATGCATTGGTGGCGAATTTTTTCGTCGCTAAAAGCAAAAGCAAAAACAATTATTTGTACTTATTGAGAAATAAAGGTACTGTGTTATTTGTGAAACTAAAGTCTTAATAATCTTTGCCGGTTTAAAAAAGAATTTAGAAAATCATGTATGTGTGTACGTTCCAAAGATTTGAACCATTTAACACTCATTCATTAGGTGCATTAAATTACTTACAACTAATTCTCCTATTAACATTAACTTCATTTAATTGCAATATGTACGCGTTACGCCATTCATTTTTTTGTCTTCATCTCACCAATAACGCTACCCTATTAATTGTCTCATCTCACCACCAAATGGTTTTCGGTGTACTTTGGAGTCGTCACAACTCAATATTTGTTCGGTCCAAGTTTTCATTGCCGCCTTGTGGGACTACAAATACTCTTTCGTACTTGTAACACGTAGTATGACCTTTGCTGCGACTTCGAGAGGGGTACGGTGGAGTCTCTTGCAGATGACTATGTAATGCCGATGGCAATACTTCCTACGAAAGGATGCTTTGACACATTTTTATTACGTTGGGTAGTTGTTCTTGTCTCACTACAACAAAGTTGGTCTATGGCGAAAAAAATTCGTCGGCAAAGTGTTCGTTTTCGTCGCTATAAGTATTGCCGATGAAAAAAAGTCGTCGCCCCATTCGTCGTGTTATCTTTGTTGCTAAAGACTTCTTTTGTCGTTGATGGTTCTCCTACATTTTCATTGCCACTAAAAGCAAAAAGTAAAACCAAAAAAATTATTTGTACTTCGTGGAAAACAAAGGTATTGTGTTATTTGTGAAACTAAAATCTTAATAATATTTGCCGGTTAAAAAAAGAAAAAAGAAATTCATGTATGTGGGTACCTTCTAAAGATTTGAACTATTTAACACTCATTCATTAGGTGCATTAAATTACTTACAACTAATTCTCCCATTAAGATTAACTTCATTTAATTGCAATATGTATGCGTGACCTCATTCATTTTTTTCGTCCTCTTCTTACCAATAACGCTACGCCATTAATTGTCCCATCTCACCACCAAGTGTTGGTTCGGTGTACTTTGGAGTTGTCGTAGCTCAATATTTGTTCGGTGCAAGTTATCATAGCTGCCTTGTGGGACTACAAATACTCTTTTGTGCTTGTAACACGTAGTAGGACCTTAGCTGTGACTTCGAGAGCGATACGGTGGAGTATTTTGCAGATGAGTGATGACTATGTAGTGCCGATGGCAATACTCCCTGGAAATGGATGCTCTGACACATTTTTATTACGTTGGGTAGTTGTTCTTGTCTCACTATAACAAAGTTGGTCTATACGACGAAAAAAATTCGTCGGCAAAGGGTTTGTTTTCATCGCCATAAGTATTGCCGATGAAAAAAAGTCGTCACCCCATTCGTTGTCTTATCCTTGTTGATAAAGACTCCTGGTTTTTTTTGACGTTGATGGTTCTCATCGGCAGCGACATTTTTCGTCGCTGATTGTTCCTATCGCCGACGAAAAAAATTCATCGCCAATGCATTTTCATTCGTGCTAAAAGCAAAAACCAAAAAAAAATATTTGTACATTGTGAAAAACAAAGGTACTATGTTATTTGTTAAATTAAAGTCTTAATAATCTTTGCTGGTTAAAAAACAAAGAAAATCATATATGTGGGTACCTTCCAAAGATTTGAACAATTTAACACTCATTCATTAGGTGCATTAAATTACGTACAACTAATACTGCTATAAACATTAACTTCATTTAATTGTAATATATATGTGTTACCCCATTCATTTTTTTTTGTCCTCATCTCACCAATAACGCTGCCCCATTAATTGGCCCATCTCGCCACTAAGTGGCTGGTTCAGTGTATTTTAGAGTCGTTGCAGTTCAATATTTCTTCAGTTTAAATTTTCATAGCTGCCTTGTGGGACAACAAATACTATTTCGTGCTTGTAACACATAGTAGGACCTTAGCTGCGACTTCGAGAGGGGTACGGTGGAGTCTCTTGGAGATGACTATGTAGTGCCAATGGCTAAACTCCCTACAAATGGATGCTCTGACACATTTTTATTACGTTGGGTTGTTGTTCTTGTCACTACAACAAAGTTGGTCTATGGCGACGTTTTTTTGTCAGCAAAGGGCTCGTTTTTGTCGCCATAAGCATTTCCAATGAAAAAAATCATTGTCTTATCCTCGTCGTTAAAGACTCCTGATGACGAAAAAAAGTTTTTCATCGATGATTCTCATCGGCAATAAAAAATTTCATCGCTGATTGTCGACGACAAATTCGTCGCAAAAAAAAAACAAAAAAAATTATTTGTACTTTCTGAAAAACAAAGGTACTGTTTTATTCGTGAAACTAAAGTCTTAATAATTTTTACCAGTTAAAAAAAGAAAGGGAGACTTAAAAATCCATCCTCATTCCTCATCCAACTTAAGTATTCATCCTTCACTTTTTGAACTGTTATGTTTTCATCCCTGTTTTTTTTAATACCAACAATGCCCCTAATTAATATATATATATAGCACCAGAAGAGCGGGACCAAAACATATCCCAACAAATCCCACGATTTCCGTTTCTAATCCCGGAAATTTTGGATCTCAACAACATCCCCCACCCCATAAATTTCAGAATACTCATTAAACAATATCCCCCACCCCCCAAATCCCATTTCCATATTTGCAGGTTTTGGAGACAACGGCCTCTCCGACCGCCGCGTTTCTTGACACCGTCGATCGCCGCCGTTGCATGCTTCTGCTTGAGCACGGAGTTCCAGTGATTCTTGATCACGTCGTTCGACCGGCCGTTGTGGAACCTGGCGATGGTGGCCCACTTGTTGCCAAACTGGGAGTGGATCGGTGCTCCACCTCCTCCGCCATGAATGGGATCAACTCGCCATCCTCCATCCTCGCCATCTTCCCTTCTCTGTTGTCCCCATCTTCCGTTTTTCTCGTCATCCTCCTCACCATCCCTGACCGGCTCCGTCAACCCATGGTTGGTTTGATGGGTTGATGCAGAAGATGATGGGTTTGCCAAGATCGAACTCAACGGCGACGTCAAACGTCCGAACTCGATCTCGATGGCCATAGTCCGAACTCGATGGGTTTCCGATTGGTATTAAAAATGTTGAGTTCTTTTTCTTGGAAATTAAATAGGCATAATTTTTCCTTGTAACAAGATGGATTTTTTTGGAAGTTGGGTTCCTGTCGGTATATGAATCGTCATGAAATGTTGAAATCGACATGGTAATTTAACCATGAAGCGCTAATGATAACCTGTTTTGATGGTAATTTAACCATATTTGAACTGTTTACCATGAAATATTTGTTCGAATCATGGGATATTTATCGTGTTCACGTTATAAATGTCATGGTAATTTAACCATGTAATCATCATGGTAATTTAACCATGTAATGTCATGGTAATTTAACCATTTAACCATGTAACGGTTTGAGTATGTCATGTTATTTCTTTTTTATGGTAATTTAGCCATGTTCCATGTAATAAGATCAATGAAAAATATGGTTTTTTGTTGTCTGGTTGGCCAACTCGAAGAATGAAGAAAAAATGTAAAGATGTGGTCAACTTATCATGCAAAGATGGCCATTGCGGAAAAAGGATGGAGAAGGACTAAGACGAATGTAAAAATTTTAAAATGCAAAAAGACGGTTTATCAAGAAGGAAGGTAGAAATCATTAGGATTTGGTGATCTACACATTCGAAATTTTGAAATGATCCTATTGTTTCTCACTTAATTGGAGGATTGTGATATGAAACCGAATCCCTTTAATTTAGGAGTCAAGAAGGTTTATCAAGGACTGTGGTATTCATTTGAATCCCTTTAATTTAGGATTGAATCAAACAAGCAAAGGGGTAATAAGGGTATTTCACACACTAAGAGGATGAAATCATAAGCATAAAAAAAGGGGGGAATGAATTCTTACATACCATGCAAAAAGGGGATGTGTATTTAAATATTCCAAAAAGAAAATAATGTATGGGGTACGTTCTAAAGATTTGAGCCATTTAACACTCATTTATTAGGTATATTAAATTACTTACAACTAATTCTCTTATAAACATTAACTTCATTTAATTGCAATATGTATGCGTTACCCCATTCATTTTTTTCGTCCTCATCTCACCAATAACGTTGCCCCATTAATTGCCTCATTACTAATACTCCTAAATTTAATATATATTACCTTTTTATGATTAAATTTTAAATTAACCTATGTATATTTTATGTAATATCTAATTATAAATGTATTTTTATGCTAAATAATATGAATTTTAATAAATTAAAAAAAATAGTCAAAAAATGGTCTATGGCGACGAATTCTGGATTCCTCTAAAAGCTGGCTCTATGGCGATAAATTCTAGATTCCTCGCTAAATGCTACACTTTGTCGCCAATTTTTCACAATAGACCAACTTTGTTGTAGTGTCTTTTCACTAAATTATGGGAAAGTCTTTTAACACTCTCATTCTAACTACTACTACCATTTCTTTTGAACGACAAACAAGAATTTTAATAATCAATTATATAAAGGGTTAAAAGAGATCGATTAAAGGGTAAATTTTGTGAAAGTCTTGTAACACTTTCATTCATTTTTCATTTCTCGTCTGCATTTCATTAATGGTTATCATAGCTTTTATGTTTTTCTTGGCTCTTCAAAAAAAAAAAATGTTCGTCTTAACATAGAATTAGTTAGGGTAATCACAAATTCTTTACAAATCATTTACTGCACCCTTATATTATGTTCAAAAAATGGTTCAACTATCCACAATCTATAATCTTGTCCAAAAATTACTATCCGTTGAACAAAAATTGAACTAAGAACTTTATCCAACCAATAGTACATAGGTTGCACATCCATTCGTCTTCTAAATTAAAATAACTCCATCTTCTGTGTGTCATCCACAAAAATCTAACAAATGGTTGTCATGCCAGAAAAACAACAACGACGCAGCATCATTCTTCAAACTCCTAAACAGTTTTAATAAGTTTAGCTTGAAGTTTTTTTATTATTTCATAATACAAAGCGCGCAGAATTATTCGTCAAACTCCTAAGCATCACACAAAGTTACAACAAATTTAGCTCAAAGTTTTTTTTTCTTTTTTCATCATTCAAGTCTCCGGGACAACTTACGTGCACATTATGTGCACATTGACTAATCATTGGAAATCAAGCCCATCGGACAAGCGAGGGCTGGGACACCTGATCGTATGAACTTACAATTAATTCTTCTATAAACAATCATTTAATTTCAATATGTATGCGTCCTTGGCCAATCCATTCATTTTTTTCGTCCTCATCTCACCAATTACGTTACCCCATTAATTGGCCCATCTCACCACCAAGTGGAAGGTTCGATATAAGTACTAGGAGTCGTTGCAGCTCAATATTTGTTCGGTTGAAGTTTTCATAGTCGCCTTGTGGGGCTATAAATAACGGGTGTCTGTCTTAAATTGAATCTTAAATTGAATGGAGGGGATATCTATATAATACTTCATAAAACAAGGGAGGTCAAAGAAATTTTCAAAACCTGAGGGGAGGTCCGTAAAATTTACCCTAAAAAATCAAGTTTTGTATGTACATCGTTTAGTCTCTTTTGAATCACGTGTTTGCCAATGAATAACTATTGAATTGGGACGGAAGGGGTATTCATTAGAAAGTAATGTGTTTGATGTTTAACTTCTCATACGCTCATAAAAAGAAGGGTTATAGAAAAGAATATTTAAACAGTTAGAGGACAACAGTGCTAGTATTGAGTGAAGGCGAGCAAAGGTAAGAGATTTGGTCCTCAAATTTTTTTAAAGAAAGAGCGGATCCCAAAATTAGCTAGTAAATATATTTCCTATAGGTATATAAATTAAAAACTCATTCAAAATTTGGAATTGTTGCAATTCTTTATCATGATGTATGATATTGAAATTTTATCTTGTGGAGTACTAGTAATCATTGTTTTTTAAGTCGATTATTTTTTTTTATCAATTTGCTCGTAAAATACATAAAGGGTCGCATTATTAAGTCCACCTTGTGCTCCCAAAATGTCACGGCGACACTAGAGGACTACATTACTTTGTGAATAACACATAAACTTCTTAATGAAAAATTAAATTCAAACTATTAAAAATACAAAGGGGAGTTTCGTATATAATACAACTGTGACCACATAAATGACTCTAAATTGAAAAATAAAGGTCTTATTTGAAAATTTTAATGTGTTATTTGTTAAACTAAAGTCTTAATAATCTTTAAAAAAATAAAAGAAATCATGTATGTGGGTCCCTTCTACAGATTTGAACCATAAAACGCTCATTCATTAGGTGCATTAAATTACTTACAACTAATTCTCCTATAAACAACTTCATTTAATTGCAATATGTATGCCTCCTTGGCCAATCTTTTCATTTTTTTCATCCTCATCTCACCAATAAAGTTGCTTTGATAAGTACTTGGAGTTGTCGCAACTCAATATTTGGTTCAAGTTTTCATAGCTGCCTTGTGGAGCTACAAATACTCTTTCATGTTCGTACCATGCAGTAGACCTTAGTTGCAATTTCGAGGGATACGGTGGAGTCTCTTGCAGATGACTATGTAATGCCAATGACAATACTCCTACAAAGAGATGCTCTGACTCATTTTTATTACGTTGGGTAGTTGTTCTTGTCTTTTCACTAAATTATGGAAAAGTCTTGTAACACTCCCATTCTTACTACTCCTACCATTTTTTTTGAACAGCAAAAAAAATTTAATACTGTAATCAACTGTAAAGGGTTACAAGAGATTAAAGGGTAAATTTCACTAACCTCCCTTGAGGTTTTGAAAATTACTATGCCCTTCCTTGCTTTATGAAATATTGTATAGATTCCCCACTACTAACTTCAGTTGGTTTTTTCACAGAAAATACTTATGTCATCCATTGTTTTCCCATAAATACCAATAATACCCTCCTATATATCCTCCGTGCATATAAACAAGCCAGCTTGCCTCAGAAAAATCTTCATTTTCACATAAGTTGGGCACAAACAAAAGCTTCACACATAGAATTAGGTTCTGAAAAGCCCATCTCTTTTACTTTAAACGCATACAAAAATTAGAGAAAAGACAGTTTTCGGCAGTATTCATTTTTCATTTCTCTTCTACATTTCAATGGATATAATAGCTTTTATGTTTGTCTTGGCTTTTAAAAAAAATATCCGCCTTAACATATAATTAGTTAGGGTTATCACAAGTCATTTACTACACCATCATATTATGACATGTTCAAAAATTAATGGTTCAACTGTCCACAAGCTGTAATCTTGTCCAAAAATTGCTACCGTAGAACAAAAACTCAACTAAGAACTATGTCCAACCAATAGTAAATAGGCTGCACATCCATTTGTCTTTTAAGTTCAAATAATTGCATCTTCTGTGTGTCATCGACAAAAATCTAACAGATGGTTGTTACGTCAGAAAAATAGCAACACAACATCATTCTTCAAACTCCTAAACAATTACAACAAGTTTAGCTCGAAGTTTTTTTCCCATAACTCAACGAGCAAAATCATTCGTCAAACGTTCATAAGCATCACACAAAGTTACAACAAATTTAGTTCAATTTTTTTTGTTTTCCATCATTCAAGGCTCCAGGTTAGCTTATGTGCACATTACGTGCACATTGACTAATCCTTGGAAACTAAGCTCACCATCCATAACCGAGGGCCGGGGAACCCGGCTGTATGGACTTACAACTAATTCTCCTATAAACAACTTCATTTAATTGCAATATGTATGTGTCCTTGGCCAATCCATTCATTTTTTTTTGTCCTCATTTCACCAATAACGTTACCCCATTAATTGGCCCATCTCACCACTAACGTTACCCCATTATTTACACCGCCGGTGTAAATATTTATTTCCTCCAAATCAATTATATTATGCCAAGTCACCATGTTCTATTAATTGAGACTACTGTTTTGACGACATGACGCAATATAATTGATTTGAAGGAAACAAATGTTTACACCATCGGTGTATATAATTTATTCTCAAACTGGAGTGTGGTTTGGAGAGGCCCCAACCTTTGAGTATATATAAATAAATAAAAAGGGGCAAAAAAGTCTTTTACTTCAAAAAAGTAACGGGCGTCTGTCTTAAATTGAAGAGAGGGGGTATCCGTATAATACTTCATAAAGCAAGGGAGGTCAAAGCAACTTTCAAAACCTGAGGGGAGATAAGTGATATTTACCCTTAAAAAAATCATGTTTTGTTTTATGTATGTGCATCGTTTAGTCTCTTTATTGAATCACCCATTTGCCAATGAATAACTATTGAATTAGGACGAAATAAATATTTGTTAAAAAGCCGTGTGTTTGATGTTTTAACTTCTCATGCTCTCATAAAAAAGGTTAAAGAAAAGAATATTTAAACGATTAGAGGACAACAATGCAAGTGAAGGCGAGCAAGGCAATAGACTTAGGCCTCCAAAAATTTCTAAGAAGAGGGCCCCCAAAATTAGTTAGTAAATACATTTACTATCTTTATTATAAAACAGAAGGGTGTGGGGACAAGTTGTTGGAACGGTTTAGATTCATTTGATCCAAAGGCTATAGTGCATCCTCCCACTTTCCGGTTAAGTGCTCATGGTTTTCACCTAAATCACACAATTGCCATCTCCTTCCAACCGAGATGCGTAGTGCCGTAGGTACGGACTAGCACTAGTAGCTATATAAAACTAAAAACTCATTCAAAATTTAGAATTGTTGCAATTCTTTATCATGAGGTTTATATGATATTGAAAATTTATCTTGTGGTATTCATTTAAAGTCGATTTATTTTTTTTATCGTTTTGCTGGTGAAATACATAATGGGCTGCATTTTTAAGTTCACCATGTGCTTCCAAATGTCACGGCGACACTGGAGGACTACATTATTGTGCACATAAACTTCTTAATAGAAAATTAAATTGTGTGTAGTCCATTTAGGGGGTGTTTCCGCTAATGCAAATATTGTAGGAAAATTTTTTGTTGTTGAAAAGTTGTTAGGTGTTTCCGGTAGTGAATAAGTTGTTGAAAAATATCTTATTTTCACTAGTGAATAAGTTGTTGATGGGTATGTGAGCGAAATGTTGTTGAGAAAAAATAAGTTATTGATGGGTATGTGAGCGAATATGTTGTTGACAAAAAAAATTCTGCGAATTTTTTTTTTGTTAGTGTGAACGAAGTGTTAAAATGAAATAATCTTTTTTGTTAACGTGAACAACATGATAAAATGCCTTTGTTAGGGGAAACGAGGCCTTAAAGTTGGAACATATTTTTGTTAAAATAGAAAAGCCTGCCCAATAGTCCGCCCAGCCCTAGCTCAAGGATTGGGCTTCTCAGACGAAGCCCGGCTCGTCTGTCCCGACACTCGGCCCACTGCGAAGAAAATCCATGTTCCAAGAAACCGTGGTTACTGTGCGCGCTTTTGTGGAAAATTTAAAAGCCAGCTGCAATAACAGCTGAACGAGAAACAGACGAGACAGAGGGGGGGGAGAGAGAGAGAGAGTATGAAGGAAGAGAGAGACGCAAATCCAGAACAGAGCCGGCGCCGATGATGCAAGGACTCCACCACCAGCAGCAACAGCTAGCGGCTCTCCTCAACGTAGCTCTCCCCAAAGCCGTCAGCGGCGGCGATTCAACCACCACCACCACCTCTTCTGCCCCTTCCTCCACCAATAATAACCCCTCCGCCGTCGCGGCCGCCGCCGCCGCCAAAGAAGAAGACGAGGCCTCCCGTCTGGCCGCCATAAACTCTCTCCACCGCGCCATTCTTTACCCCCCCAACTCACTCCTCGTCACTCACACCGCCTCTTTCCTCTCCCAGGGCTTCTCTCAACTTCTCTCCGACAAGTAATTAATCTCTCCGACAAGTAATTACGTGTTAGTGAATTATTTATTGCTTGTGGTGTAATTGCTTGTTAATTGGACTAGAGACGCTGTCGATTTCAACAACAAAGATGAGGGTTATCACTGCACTAAGTTTGTTGGATGACTTGTTCACTGGATTCTGACAATCTTTTCCCTAGGGTTTGTTTGGAAGCTATGGAAAAGAAAAGAAAATATGGGAAAATAATTTTCCATTGTTTGGTTTGGGAGGAAACAAGAAGGAAAATAACAAAACAAAGAATAATTATCCTCCACGCTTGCCTTTCGTTTCCCCAAGTTCCAAACAGGCCCTAAAGTATGTAATTGAAAAGTAATCTAGGGGGAAAATTGATACTTGACCTGATGTTCACTTGGTGAAATTTAGCCTTCTCCTCTACACGCGCAGAATTGACATTTGTGTTCAGTGGCGGAACCAGAAATTTTTTCTCGGGTGTGCCAAGTTTTAAAAGATCAAGCACGAGAAATGTATTACGATGAAAGATTAAAATTTCACGACACAAGTATAAACAGTTTCATTTATAGTTGTTTTAGTATAAAAGCCATTCTTGTATTGATAGCGTAAAATCCCAACTTGTTGGAGTAAAACCTAAGTCATGACCTAATATATGTTTCTTTCTTTGTTAAATTGGGTTTGATGCTTGTAGAGGGGGTGCCAATATGCTAAAATTTTGCTACTATAGTATGTATTTATAGGATATGTATTGGTGGTAATAACACGGCACCCCCACCCTAAACCATTGGTCCACCCATGACTAGGATCACCAGTGATTTCCGCAACAAAGATAAGGTGTTTGCTTCTCTAAGTTTGGAATATTTCTTTTTTCAGAGGAATACAGGATTATGACAGTGTTTTCCCTAAAGTTTGTAAATCAAAAGTAATCTAGGGGGAAATTGATACATGAAACGTAGCCTTCTCTATCTTCACACACACAAAAATTGACATTCTCGCTATTTTATCGGTCATTCATGATTCAGGTGCCGTTCTTGATTGCTTCTAATTCTAGTTCTTGTAGTCTCGCTGCTCATTGACCCAAAATGCATTGATTTCAACTATAAAGAGAGTTTTATTATTGCACTAGTTTGAAGTTGATTGTACTCAGTTGATTTTGATTCTTTTAGCTGCAACCATTGATAGTTATTTTCCATCTCCAAACTTATCTTATAGAGGTCACAATAGTTGAATCAAAAGGTAATTTAGGGGCAAACTTGATACATGAACTAATTCTTTGGTTTTATGGATGCACTGAGTTTGGAATTGGACTTCATTCACAAAGTTTTGATGATTTTCTAGAATGCACAATCGTATGATTATTTTCCAACTTTAGTTTTCTCTTGTCGTACAAGTGACGAGAGTTGAATTCCAAAGTGATTTAGGGGCAGAATTGGTACATGAAGCAATTTTTTCAATTAGGGAAACCTATGCTAGTGGATTCTTTATTTTCCAGCCTCACGTAGTAGCGGCACTTTTGATGATGAAAATTATTTCTTCATATTGACCATTTGTTGCTCTTCTCTTTCATTTTGGTGATCCCGTGGCTTAGATCATACTCTGTGCGTCAGGCAGCAGCTACATCCTATGGGGCTTTGTGTTCCGTGCTATGTTCAATCCTTGTATCGTCAAATGGAAGGCAGAACCATGTCATACTTAGCAGTTTGGTTGACCGGTTCATCAGTTGGGCACTACCATTGCTTACAAATGTCAATACTGGAGACGGGACTACAGAATTGGCTGTGGAAGGTCTTCGCGAGTTTCTTAGCGTCGGAGATGTTGCTGCGATCGAGAGATACGCCTTACCGATTCTTAAAGCATGCCAAGAACTTCTTGAGGATGAGAGAACCTCCTTGAGTTTACTACATCAGCTTTTGGCTGTTTTGACTCTCATTTCTTTGAAATTTTTTATTTACTTTCAACCCAATTTTGTGGACATTGTTGATCTGCTTCTTGGGTGGGCAATGATACCGGACCTTGCTGAGTCTGATAGACGTGTTATTATGGATAGCTTCTTGCAGTTCCAGAAACATTGGGTCAATAGTCTGCAGTTCTCTTTGGGATTGCTGTCGAAGTTCTTGGGCGACATGGATTTACTGCTTCAGGATGGAAGTCATGGCACCCCACAACCATTTCAGAGATTGCTTGCTTTGCTGTCGTGCTTTTGTACCGTTTTGCAGTCTACAGCTTCTGGTTTGCTAGAGATGAATTTACTTGAACAAATAATTGATCCTCTTAGCAAAATGATTCCTCTGTTGTTGGGATGTTTATCCATGGTTGGTAGGAAATTTGGGTGGTCAAAATGGATGTCTGATTCCTGGAGGTGCCTAACTCTCTTGGCAGAAATTCTAGGTGAGAGGTTTTCCGCCTTTTACCCTGTTGCGGCTGATGTGTTATTCCAAAGCCTGGGAATGGCTAATTTCAACCAACATGTTGGGTCTGGGAAGGTTACTTCTTTTCAGGTTCATGGGGTTCTTAAAACCAATCTCCAGTTATTATCTCTACAAAATTTTGGCCTCTTCCCATCATCTGTACATAAGATATTGCAATTTGAGTCACCTATAGCTCAGTTGCGGTTGCATCCAAATCATGTAGTCACAGGAAGTTCTGCTGCTACTTATATTTTCGTACTTCAACACGGGAAGGACGAAGTTGTTGAACAAGCCACAACTTCCTTATTTGAAGAACTAGAGTTGTTAAAAGGCATGCTTGGGAGAATCTCATGTAACAGGGATGAGGTCAATATTGAAGTTGGTCCGAAAATTTCTAAGCCTGAGTTGTTTGCATTGATTAAGTTTGACCTGAAAGTTCTGTTAAGCTGTGTTTCTGTGGGTGGGGGTAACAGTTTGGTTGCCCGGGCAGAACTTGATGCTTTGTTCCTCAAGAGATCAGAAAGACTTGCCTCGTTTACTCTTGAGAAATTGAATCCTTTCAGTGTACCAGTTATGGGTTTTGTGGAGTTGCAAGCTAATGTTGTCAAGACATTGGGCCAGCTAACCATGTTCGAGTTTCTTAACAAGTGCTCCATGAGGAAACAGATTAGTAGGAAAAGTTCGGTTAGTATTGGAAGTGAAGAACCCTTAATTGATGACAATATGAAGGATGGACTTCCAATTCTGATTTTTGCTCATTTGCAGAAGTACAGTTTTCTCCTTGTCAAAGCTCTTCATAATTTCTCTCCTCTAGCGGTTAAAGTGGAAGCCTTAGAGTGGATCTCTAAATTTTGTGAGTGTGTTAGTGGTATGTGGCAGACTATGAATGCGACAAACCATCTTTACAATGGATGTGGATATGTTGGTGTTGGCGTTGTTGGGAATTTGGTTTTCTCAGTTTTGGATGCTGCATCAGATAGGGAACCAAAAGTGAGATCTCATGTTGCACTAGTTTTAGAGCAGCTTCTGCTGGCAAAACTTGTTGAGCCTACACACTTGGATGCCATAGCTGAAGTGGTTCTTGAAAGACTTGGTGATCCAGATAGTGAGATAAAAAATTCCTATGTAAGGTTGCTTTCCGATGTGTTGCCCATTACGATGTACATATGTGGTTTACACGATTTGGGAGCAGTTAACACTTGTAGGCGTAGCATCCCTAGGTTAGATAATAGTTGTAACTTGTACTGGAGGCAAGTATTTGCACTTAAGCAACTTCCTCAACATCTTCACTCACAACACCTTGTTTCCATCTTGAGTTTCATTTCACAAAGGTGGAAGGTGCCTCTTTCTTCTTGGATTCAACGGCTGATTCATACTTGCAAGAGTTCAAAGGGCTTTTCTTCAGCTCAACTAGATGAAACAAGAAACGTGGACGGCATAGCGTTGGAAATTAAAGTGGAGGAAGATATCCTTGAGAGAATCTGCTCTGTAAATATTCTTGCCGGTGCTTGGTGGGCTATACACGAAGCGTCTAGATACTGCATCACCACACGTCTTCGCACAAACCTTGGTGGGCCCACCCAAACTTTTGCAGCGTTGGAGCGCATGCTTTTGGACATCGCGCATGTGCTACAGCTTGATTCTGAGCAAAATGATGGGAGCTTGAGTATTATAAGTTCTTCTTACGCTCGCTTATTACCAATGAGGTTATTATTGGATTTTGTCGAGGCCCTGAAGAAAAATGTATATAATGCCTACGAAGGATCAACTGTCTTACCGTCTGCTTCACGCCAGAGCTCCTTATTCTTTCGGGCAAATAGAAAAGTCTGTGAGGAGTGGTTTTCTCGTATATGTGAGCCGATGATGAATGGTGGATTGGCTCTGCAATGTCATCATGCTACAATCCAGTATTGTACTTTGCGTTTGCAGGAGCTTAGGAATCTTGTGGATTCAGCTTTGAATGACAAGCCTAGAGCTCAGGTGGCTGAGAATATCCAGAATATCAGGGGCAGATTTTCTGAGGATATCCTGAGGGTTCTACGACAAATGGCATTGGCTTTGTGCAAAATACATGAATCAGATGCTTTGATTGGCCTGCGGAAATGGGTTACCATGACGTTCTCTTCATTTCTTATGGACGAGAACCATAATGGGAGTAATGCCGAGGACTTGGGACCTTTTTCCTGGATCTCAGGACTTGTTTATCAAGCAGAAGGCCAGTATGAAAAGGCTGCTGCTCATTTTACTCATTTGTTGCAGGCAGAGGAGTCACTCAGTTCTATGGGATCTGACGGGGTCCAATTTGCTATTGCACGGATTATCGAGAGTTTTGCCGCAGTTTCTGATTGGAAGTCTTTAGACTCTTGGCTAGTGGAGCTGCAAAGGCTTCGATCTAAGCATGCTGGGAAGAGTTACTCTGGTGCACTAACTACCGCTGGAAATGAAATAAATGCAATTCATGCATTGGCTAGCTTTGATGGGGGTGATTTTCAAGCATCATGGGCATCCCTGGATTTGACACCTAAAAGTAGCAATGAACTCACACTTGACCCTAAATTGGCCCTGCAAAGAAGTGAGCAGATGCTTTTGCAGGCAATGCTTCTTCCTATAGAAGGGAATGTTGAGAAGGTCTCACATGAAATACAAAAGTCAAAGTCAATGCTGGAGGAAGTATTATCAGTTTTGCCCCTTGACGGGTTGTCAGAGGCTGCATCATATGCCACCCAGTTGCACTGCATTTTTGCTTTCGAAGAAAGTTACAAGCTTAAAGGAAGCCAAGACAAACAACTTCAGTCTTTACTGGGTTCATTCATCCAAGTACTGCAATCTCCTATCAACCGAGTTCATCAGGATTGCAACATTTGGCTAAAAGTTCTCCGGGTTTACCAGAAAATCCTTCCAACTTCACCAGTGACTGTAAACCTCTCTAAGAACTTATTAAGTTTGGCCCGCAAGCAAGGAAACCTAGGGTTGGCAAACCGTCTTAATGACCATGTCAGAGATCATGCACTATCTTGCCATGAAGGGAGATATCGTGATTTCCTCATGAAAAGTTTGCAGTACGAGGGTATCTTGCTGATGCATGCTGAAAACAGGCTTGAAGATGCTTTCACAAATCTTTGGTCATTTGTACGACCTTTTTTGGTTTCTTCTTCTTCCTCTGTTGTTTCTGATGCTGATCACAATGTTTTGAATGCGAAGGCATGCCTGAAATTTTCAGATTGGTTGAGAAGGGATTTTTCAAATCCGAGTTTGGAGAGTATTATCCCCAAAATGCTGGTGGATTTCAGCAAATCTGATCTTTCTTCTCTTGGCAGAGGGGCAATTACCTTCAGTGATGATAACATAAGCTCTCAACCAAATCTGGGTCTTCTTGTCGAGGAACTTGTGGGGACCAGTACAAAGTTGTCCTCTCGTCTCTGCCCCGCCTTTGGAAAGTCATGGATTTCTTATGCCTCATGGTGTTATAGTCAAGCCAGAGCATCTCTCTCTGGCCCAATTGACACCGCCCTCCATTCATGCTCTTTTTCTTCCATTCTCGCTCCAGATGTACTACCGGACAGGTTTAGGTTAACTGAGGAAGAGTTGTTAAAGGTTGAATCTAGTGTTTTGCAGCTTGTCCAGAAAAGGGGCAACTCAGACGATATCAATGAGGGAGGGGTTGAGTCTAACTTTCAGCTTGAATCTTCAGATAACTTGCGGAATGATAACCATATGAAGGCCTTGGTGCAGGAGGCAGTGAACATAATTGAATTTGCAGCTGCAGCGCCGGGAACAGAAAGTTCTGGTGGCGAATGCCTTTCTTCTTTGCTGACTTCTCAATTACAGAAATGCTTTCTATCTGCAAATGTTGGCCCTAATGAATCTGCGGTATATTCCTGCGTTGATGATCTAATTGATGTTTGGTGGGCTTTGAGGAGGAGAAGGGTTTCTCTCTTTGGGCATGCAGCTCAAGCTTTCATAAACTACCTTTCATATTCATCCTCCATGCATTGTGATGGGCAATTAGCTTTCTCCATTGGTGAATCTTCGAATCAAAAGGCTGTGAGCTACACACTGAGGGCTACATTATATGTCTTGAATATTCTTCTCAACTATGGAGTGGAGTTGAAAGAGACCCTTGAACCTGCTCTTTCTAAGGCTCCATTGTTGCCATGGCAGGTGAGATAAATGTTCTTAGATTTTTATATATTAAGTAAATGAATTGTTGACATTCTGATTTGCATGTACTTTTGAAGGATGCAACACCCCAAATCTTTGCTCGGTTAAGTTCTCATCCGGAACAAGTTGTTCGAAAACTGTTGGAGGGCTTACTGATGATGCTCGCAAAACTATCTCCTTGTTCCATTGTGTACCCAACGCTTGTTGACGTAAATGCTTGTGAGCAGGAAACTTCGGAGGAGCTTCAGCATATATTAGCTTGTTTGGTAATGCGTATGTCATTAGTTATTTTTGTTGTTTGATCTGTATTGCTTCTTTAATTTGATTTAACATCAAGAAGACAAAATTGGTGCTTTATGTTATTTTATTTAGGGGAGTGGGCGTGAACTGTTACTGTTTTGGCTCTGTTCTATCTCTTTATAGAATCACGTCACATATATTTTTGATAAATGAGTAGGGAGTGTCAATTTTGTAAAGTGAAGGTTTCTTCAGTCTTCAGAGACTATTGCAACTAAGGCAAGGAAGGTGGTTATGGAGTTGAAATAGCAGTTTTTGGGTATTTTACCCAGCCAAGGGACTTAGTTTCCCTTAAACCACAGTCTTTGACTTCAAGTTGGTTTTTCTTCTTCCGTGTTTTCCTTTAGGTGCGATTGTCATCCCAATAGGAATCCCATTCCATAGTTTGCTGGTGCCTTTAAATCTCTCATAGTCTCGGGACTCGGGAAGTTACACGAAATGGGCCCTCAATCTCTCTATCTTGGATTGGTGGCTAGTGATAAGATGGGTTGGCAAATAGACCAAATTTGAAGCTGTTTTAGCTTTTGAAATGTAAAAGAACAAATTTCCAGGCCTTGTATAGCGCTATTCAAAATTAGACAAGCTAGAGTGGGAATAAGTTAACAATGGGAAACAACATTCTCTTGGATCTCTTTCAGTTTTCATAATGTTCATTCGCTGCTTCTTTTAACTATTTTTGCGTTCAACTTTATTTTGTTTCTTATATATGGAAAGCACTTTTATCTGTTGCTTTTGACTACCCTAAAATTATAGTTGGAATGCATAACTTCCTTGGTCCCATTGGCTTAATCAAATCTTGTTACATACAGAGTAAGCTTTATCCCAGATTGATTCAGGATGTCCAGCTTGTGATAAAAGATTTGGAAAATGTGACTGTCCTTTGGGAGGAATTATGGCTCAGCACGCTACAAGAACTTCATGCAGGTAGCCAGGATGTTGATCTAGAAGACTTTCTTCAACTGTATCTTTTATGGTCCTATCATGTATCTGCAACTGCACAAACATAATACATTTTCTGAGTGGGAAGTTGAATTTTGTATGATATCACCTCTGCAAAAATGGACACAACCATGATTTAATTCTAATACGCCAACTCAAAACAACATCAACTGAAAACTGGGTGTCCAAATGGAAACAAGTATAAATGCAGTGTTTATTTTTTTAACCGTTAACGCCAGATTTAGTAAGTGGGTTTCTCATTATTAGCTTCAGTTTTCTTAAATCGCAAGTGTAATTCACAAAAACTTATGGCTCTGGATCATCTTTCTGGTACTTTCACTTTTTACAATTCTTGCTAGCATTCTGTGAGCATGACTTAGTAGCATAGCCAGTTTACAAACTTTTTTCCTTTGAATATACAGTGCTCTCAAGATAATGACGTGTAAAACTCATCGTTGCACTTACCTGAGCTCATAATCTAGATAAATTGTGTGCCACATTATCTTTTTGACTATCTCAACTTGGAGTGATTTGCTGTTTGCTTCTTGTATCATTGGTCACTGCTACAGTTGTTAGTTTTCGTTTGTCATGACAAATCATCTTCGTTATTTATTTTCTTGCATGTTTTCTAGACGTGATGAGACGTATAAATCTTCTGAAAGAGGAGGCTACACGAATTGCGGATAATGTTACTCTCAGTCATAGTGAGAAGATCAAAATAAACTCTGCAAAATACTCAGCCATGATGGCTCCCATTGTTGTAGCCTTAGAGCGTCGTTTGGCTTCCACTTCTCGGAAACCTGAAACGCCTCATGAGATATGGTTCCATGACGAGTATAGGGAACAAATTAAATCAGCAATCTTAAACTTCAAGACTCCTCCGGCATCAGCTGCAGCACTTGGGGATGTGTGGCGACCATTTGACAACATTGTTGCTTCATTGGCATCTTATCAGAGGAAGTCATCGTTATCTCTTGGAGAAGTTGCACCTAATTTGACTCGGCTATCATCTTCTGATGTTCCAATGCCTGGTCTTGAGAAGCAAATCACAATGTCTGAATCTGATGGGACTCCTCAGGGAATTGTCACAATAGCTTCTTTCACTGAACAACTAGCTATCTTATCAACCAAGACTAAACCCAAAAAACTTGTTATACTGGGTTCAGATGGTCAGAAGTACACGTATCTTCTTAAAGGGCGAGAAGACCTGCGTCTTGATGCTAGAATCATGCAGTTGTTGCAAGCTATTAATGGTTTTTTGCATTCGTCAGGTGCAATTTCAAGTCAGTCCCTTTCAATTCGCTATTATTCGGTAACCCCGATAAGCGGTCGAGCTGGTCTTATCCAGTGGGTGGACAATGTTACAAGTGTATACAGTATCTTTAAGTCATGGCAGAACCGTGCTCAGCTAGCACAAACGCAGGGATTGGGTGCTGGCAATATGGAAGATTCAATGCCCCCACCTGTGCCCCGACCAATTGATATGTTCTATGGTAAAATCATACCAGCACTTAAAGAGAAAGGCATAAGAAGAGTAATATCACGAAGAGATTGGCCTCATGATGTCAAACGGAAAGTTCTTTTGGATCTTATGAAGGAGACTCCTAAGCAACTTCTTCATCAAGAACTTTGGTGTGCTAGTGAAGGATTCAAAGCCTTCAGCTTGAAAATGAGGAGGTTTGCTATCATAACTTTGTAAAAAGCTCTTCTGTCATCTTTGTCATGGAGCTGCAAAATTGGAAAGCATAAATACATGCACACCTTTTGATATTTTATATGCATTTTTTGAAACCTGTAACTGCCTGCTATTTTTATTTCGGGTGATAAACTACTCACTATGTAGGGTGTGGTGTTGTGGCTTGTTAAAGGTGTACACTTTTAAATCAATACACAAACCCAACAATAGGGTCAAGGCACTCCAATTTTATCCCAAGCGAAGCGATACTTTCTTCTCCTCCCTTTTTGCTTCTTGATAAGTAATGTGGTACTATTGTCTGTGTGCATGATACTAATGCGTACATTTTTTAACAAATGTACTTGGAAACATTTGTTTCTTAAGCTAAGCATATCGCACAATGTAAAACACTTACACTCCACTGAGTTGACTCATTTTGCTTGAGTGCAGATATTCTGGTACCGTGGCAGCAATGAGCATGGTTGGCCACATCCTAGGCTTAGGCGACAGGCATCTGGATAATATTCTTATCGATTTTACTACTGGGGACATTCTGCATATTGATTATAATGTGTGCTTTGATAAAGGGCAAAGACTAAAGATTCCTGAAATTGTGCCCTTCCGCCTGACCCAGACGATGGAAGCAGCTTTAGGGTTGACTGGGATCGAAGGCAACTTTAGAGCAAACTGTGAAGCTGTTCTTGGTGTTCTACGGAAGAATAAGGACATTATATTGATGTTGTTAGAAGTATTTGTTTGGGATCCACTGGTGGAATGGACACGTGGAGATTTCCATGACGATGCAGCAATCATAGGTGAAGAAAGAAAGGGCATGGAGCTGGCAGTTAGCTTGAGTCTGTTTGCATCCCGTGTTCAAGAAATCCGGGTTCCATTGCAGGTACTCTTGTATGTCAATAAATGATGAACATCAGCCCATCCTGCACAAGAAAAAAATTGGAAAATGACAAACAGAAAAAGAAATAAGAGGCACAATAAAGAGCAAAAGAAAAGGAGAAGGGATTCTTCTTCTTTTGTCCTTTCGTCAATGGAATTTTTTGATTATTCCCATTATATTTGAGTTCATGAATCCTTGCATTTTATTCAGATTTTAGCAGACCTATTTTTGTTGCTAGCATAGTTGAAGCTAATTAATTGGTATTCCTTTTCAACGGTTGTTTACCCGGGTGTCCCTTTTGTATATAAGAGTGTTACTTATCTCTCAAATATTATCAGGAGCATCACGATCTTCTACTTGGTTCCTTGCCGGCTGTTGAATCAGCACTTGAGGTATGCAGAACTTCCTTAAGTTTTTAGGTGACTGGTTTGAAGTTTGTCATTAATTTGGTCTTTCTTTGACACTGAGAATTCCCTTACAGAGGTTCGCGAGCATTCTAAATCAATATGAGCTGGTTTCTGCTCTTTTTTATCGGGTTGATCAAGAGAGGTCTAACCTTGTTCTGCATGAGACATCTGCAAAGTCCATTGTTGCTGAAGCAACGTGTAATTCAGAGAGGACCCGTGCCTCATTTGAATTACAGGCTAGGGAATTCACTCAAGCCAAGGCGGTGGTAACAGAGAAAGCGCAAGAGGCAACAGCTTGGATGGAGCAACATGGAATGATCCTTGATGCTTTACGAAGCAGTTCAATTTCGGGAATCAAAGCCTACTTACAACTGACAGGTACTGAGGAAGCATTGTCTCTTACATCTGCTGTCCTCGCGGCTGGTGTTCCATTGACTATTGTTCCGGAGCCCACACAAGTTCAATGTCATGATATAGATCGAGAAGTTTCTCAGCTCATTGCTGAAATGGATCATGGACTTTCTTCTGCTGTAACAGCCGTCCAAGAGTATTCTTTGGCTTTGCAACGTATTCTACCATTAAATTACCTCACAAGCAGCCCAGTGCATGGCTGGGCACAAATTTTGGAACTTTCTGTAAATAGCCTTTCCTCTGATATCTTATCCCTTGCGAGAAGACAGGCTGCTGAGCTGATTTCAAAAGTTCATGGAGATGGATTCGAGTCTAGTAGTAGGAGTTATGATGATCTGTGTCTAAAAGTGGAGAAATATGGGGAAGAGATAGAGAAAATTGAGCAAGAATGTGCTGAACTTCTGAGCTCGATTGGCTTAGAGACTGAATCAAGAGCTAAGGATCGGCTTCTCTCGGCTTTTACCAAGTACATGCAGTCTGCTGGCCTACCAAGGAAAGAAGATGCAAGATTGCAAGGGGAGCTAGAGGATAAGAGGGAGAAGGTGTTGACTGTCTTAAATATAGCAGTGACTTCTATATATAGTGAGGCTAACCGTAGAATGCTCGACATATTTGGCAGTTCCACATATAGTATGGGTAGAAGTACAGGAAGTGTGCTGCAGTCTGATCTTGTAATTATTTTCGGTGACTTGGAAGAGCAAATTGAGAAATGCGTATTGGTAGCAGGATTTGTAAGTGAACTATGGCATTTTATTGGGAGTTTATCTATTGTTGACAGAGACGGTAATGGTTCAAATAATTTTGTCCAAAGGAACTGGGCTTCCGTTTTCAAAACTAGTTTATTCTCTTGTAAGAACTTGGTTGGGCAAATGATTGAAGTTGTTTTACCGGATTTGATAAGATCTGTTGTATCTTTCAATTCAGAAGTTATGGATGCATTTGGATCTCTCTCACAAATCAGGGGATCCATTGATACGGCACTGGAGCAGCTGGTTGAGGTTGAATTAGAGAGGGTATCTTTAGTTGAATTGGAGCAGAATTACTTTGTTATGGTTGGTCTCATCACTGAGCAGCAGTTGGCTCTTGAAGAAGCTTCTATGAAGGGTAGGGATCATCTTTCTTGGGAAGAAGCTGAAGAACTTGCCTCTCAAGAAGAAGCTTGTAAAGCACAGCTGGACAAACTCCATCAAACGTGGAACCAGAAGGACATGCGAACTTCTTCTCTGCTGAAGAGGGAAGCTAGTATTAGAAATGCTCTGATTTCTGCTGAAATGCATTTTCAATCCCTAGTGGGTGCTGAAGAGGAGGGTGACTCGCACATCGTAAGGAGCAAAGCTCTTTTGGCAGCACTTGTTCAGCCCTTTTCTGAGTTGGAATCAATTGATAAGGCATTGGCTACACTTGGTGGCCCGTTTGCTTCTTGCTCCAATGGTATTTCTCATCTTTCAGACTTGATGACTTCCGGTTGCCCCTTATCTGAATACATCTGGAAGTTTCCCAACTTACTGAACAACCACTCGTACTTTATTTGGAAAGTTGGTGTTATGGATTCTTTTCTTGATTCCTGTATACATGATACAGCTTCATCTGTTGATCAAAACTTGGGATTTGACCAGCTTCTCGGTCAAGAGAAGAAAAAGCTTGAACTTCAACTTCAAGGACATATAGGCCAATACTTGAAAGAGCGAGTTGGTCCTATTCTGTTGGCTACATTAGACAAAGAAATTGAACAATTAAAGCAATTGACGGAAATGACAAACGATGTCACTTTTGATCAAGCGAAGAAAGATTTCGGGGCTGTAAGAAGGGTTCAACTTATGCTTGAGGAATACTGTAATGCTCATGAAACTGTTAGAGCAGCTAGGTCAGCCGCTTCTCTCATGAAAAGGCAGGTGAATGAACTTAAAGAAGCTCTTCACAAGACAAGCCTAGAGATTGTTCAGATGGAATGGGTGCATGATGTTATTGCGAATCCATTACATACCGTCAGGCTCATCTCTCATAAATTTCTTGCAAGTGAAGATAGCTTAATTTCAGCAGTCCTAAACCTCAGTAGGCCTAAATTGTTGGAAAGTATACAATCTTCTGTGTCAAAAATAGCTAGGTCAATGGAGGGCCTTCAAGCTTGTGAAAGAACAACTGTTGCAGCAGAAGGGCAGCTTGAAAGAGCTATGGGGTGGGCCTGTGGTGGTCCAAATTCCAGTTCGATGGGAAGTACCACAGCAAGGAATTCAGGAATACCTCCTGAATTCCACAACCATCTTGTGAGACGACGACAATTGTTGCGGGAAGCTCAAGAAAGGGCATCAGATATCATCAAAATCTGTGTGTCAGTATTGGAGTTTGAAGCATCAAGAGATGGCATTTTTCGGACTTCAGGAGATCTTTATCCCTTTTCGAGTGGTGCTGATGGAAGGACATGGCAGCAAGCTTACTTGAGTGCATTAACAAGATTGGATGCCACTTACCATTCTTTTACTCGTTAGTTTCTCTCTCTCTTAGTTAATTGACGTCTGAAGAGAAGAAGATCAAATCATTTCATTACCCTTTTGTATGGATGATCAACGTAAATGTTTTGTTCTTTGTATATCAGGTGCTGAGCAAGAGTGGAAGCTTGCGCAGATCACCATGGATGCTGCTTCCAATGGCTTGTTTTCTGCGACTAATGAACTCAGCATTGCGTCTGTGAAAGCAAAATCGGCTTCAGGTCACATAATTCTCAGTTGATACACAAACACTCGCGCGCGCACACACACACACACCCATTTACTCACATGAGTTCATATTTGAACTTTAGGTACAGCTGCGAAGCTATACAAAATTTACACACTGTATGACCCCTGGCATGTCAGATTGGTTATTACGTTAATTTATAACTTGTTTAGATCGTTATTTGCATTTGATCCTTTGAAGTGGTTGATAAATGTTTATTTAGGTTGCCATTATCTATGCTGAAATTGCAAACTTCCTTATGTAAAGTGATGGAAAAATGTAGTTGCTGGACTAACTTCGAACTAAACGAGTGGAAGGGACTAATGGGGATTATGTTAGGCTAGTCTCAGTCACCGAGTTATCAAATTGTTGGCTAGTATGAAATATATTTTTGTTTAACCTCTGAGAAGCCTACAAATTACATTTGAATTTCTATGTACT
This sequence comes from Rhododendron griersonianum, assembly GCA_018127125.1. Classification (NCBI taxonomy): domain Eukaryota; kingdom Viridiplantae; phylum Streptophyta; class Magnoliopsida; order Ericales; family Ericaceae; genus Rhododendron; species Rhododendron griersonianum. Next base: position 12,701,366 of record CM030792.1, on the reverse strand, counting down.
TCTGCTGTTCAAAAAAAAAAAAGGAAAAAGAATTTTTATATACTTGGGATAATTGGCTCTGCATTAGTGTTAACAAAATGATGTTCCTCCATCACAAACCCATTAAGTGCAATTTAGATGTAAGCAGTTTACAGCACGGTTTGACGAAAATGGCCATCATTTTCCTTTTGTTTGCTTTCGTGTAGTAACTGAGCAGTGTACTTTTATATCACAGTCCCAAGTACACATGAATACATGCATTGTGTGACATGATGTGCTGATTTCTCTTATGTAGGTGATTTGCAAAGCACTCTTGTTGCAATGAGGGATTGTGCCTATGAAGCCAATGTGGCACTATCTTCTTTTGGGCGTGTTATAAGGAGCCACACTGCATTGACTTCCGAGTGTGGTTCCATGCTTGAAGAGGTATAATGCTTCAATATTTGTTCGGTTGATCTCATTATTCTTGCACAGTGTACTGTTGGTGATGATTATGTGCTATGGTGGAAGTAAATTCTTTAAAATCCTCAAATTTATGATACTTGGGACTTTTTATTGCATCATAGGGATTTTTGTTTTCATCTATGCATTTGGATATTTATGGAAGTTGAATTCGTTGGTGAGGTGAAGGTAACCATCACATGAGTGTGGCAAATTTGAATCACTATACAAAACAAACAATAACAGAACTTATCCAGTCCCCAATCATTGGGGTATGGGCGGGAGAGGATTGAAAACAGGCCAAACCTTTGGCAATATATGCACAAAGTGGCTGCTCTCAGAATACCACTTAAACAGTGCCCCCCCCCCCCCCCCCCATACCTCCAAGAACCGAGGAGCTAAATAGACGTTTTGCTGGGGAATCATGCCCCCAAACCAAAGCCGAAAGGCATCAAAGAGGGCAGGCCTAGAGACCCAAACCTTTTGCAAATTTGGATCACTATCATTTCATAAAACACAAAGAAACCCCCTTTTGCATCAAATGTGGCGAAACCTCCCATCTTCCTCAATGGCCCCGTTTTAGATGTTGACTATTTTATTTATGGATGAAACAAATGGAAAAAACCAATTGGACCATTCAAAGACCAAAGGATTTGCAAACACAAGTCAAAAATATCGGGATCAAGAGCGCCAAATACTTAGAACTGAGCCCGCTTGGGAGCCCTAAGAAGCAGCCAATCCCTGGCGTTCTCCACCTTCCTCCTCGGTACCACATTCACACACAAACCTGACACTGCCTCAAAAAAAGTAAGGTGACATTCAAGGTACCTCAGTTCCTTCTCTACACATGAAAGTATCAGTGTGACCAGATAAATGGTTAATGCCCACACCGATTCTATGTGCAATTCCAAAAAATTGCCCTTGTTGCCATTCTCCTTGCCAATCTTCTACAGAAGGAAAAAGAAGATGAAATCCGATATCTTTTTAAATTATTTTTTCCTATGCAGTTGCTGGAAGTAGCATATCTATTACCTTAAGACCATTATTAGTAAGAGATAATATTGATCTCCACAAAATAGTGTTTGACTAGCTAGAGAATGCCCCATTAGAGACATTTTATATCACTAATTAATTGTATGGCTTCGTTTCTTTCTGTTTCTGTTTCTCTTTTCCAGTCTTTGAATTTGCTGCCTCATACAAATTCTAACTTGGATTTTGTGTGGCTAACTTTGCTTTAGGTCCTGGCAATAACTGAAGGTCTGCATGATGTCCACAGTTTGGGGAAGGAGGCTGCTGCAGTACATTCTTCTCTCATGAAAGATCTGTCTAAGGTTGTACTTGTCTCCGAATCATGATTCATAGTTTATTTATCATATTTGCTGAAATATGTTGTGGCTTTCAACGCATGAAACCTAGTCTGCTTATTGAATCATATTTATGTATGTGGTTGCTTTTGATTTTGGTCAGGCAAATACAATCCTGCTTCCTCTCGAATCCGTGTTATCTAAAGATGTTGCTGCTATGACTGATGCTATGGCAAGGGAAAGAGACACCAAAATGGAAATATCTCCAATTCATGGTCAAGCCATATACCAGTCTTATTACATAAGAATTAAAGAGGCTTATCAGACTTTTAAGCCCTTGGTGCCATCTGTCACTATCTCTGTGAAGGGAGTCCATTCCCTGTTGACCAGATTGGCTCGAACTGCAAGTCTTCATGCAGGAAATCTTCATAAGGTGCTACACTAGAATTGAGATTTTTTTTTTATTAGAATTAATCTTAAGGCTCAGTCTGTAACAGCATAAAATATTTTCCTAAAAAATAATTACCAATTTCATGCTGTGTGGTTCCATAATCCATATAATTTAGAGTAAAATCTATTCCAGGCAAAATGTCTTACAAGAAGAAAACAATTTACCCGTCCGATTTTCATATATAAGTTTACCCTCTCTACTTGTGTCTTTTGGGGTCCCCGCCAGTCTCTCCTCTTTTTCCTTTTGTGGTACAAGTCTGTTCTCTTTCTACTGGAACTATTATAGACCATACTATGCAATCCCAGGTCTCAAGCCTTGTCGATTTTCATGTTATACCCCCCTGATTCCCAATTCACTGAAGCACTTCAACAAATAAAAAATTCTCCACCTATTTGAATTATCAATCTGAATATTGGGAATCTGGGATTGCAATGAAAGACCATTTCACCTTCAGTTGGTCCGTGGTCTCTGTGCTGAATTTTTGTAGCACCCAATTGATAAATTCTTTTGCCTGGATATTTCTTTCAAGGTTTGATGCCAAACACTGGAAAATATATTTTTTTATGATGTTATTTTACATGTGAAACTGGTTTTACGTGAAAATTATTTTCCCCAGTAAATTCTTCCACGACAAAACAAAAGGGGACCAATGTGTAGGTTCTGGAAAATGAAGATTACTGAATTTAATGTTATTGGTATTCCAGGCTCTTGAAGGACTAGGAGAAAGTGAGGAAGTGAGGTCGCAGGAGATAAATTTGTCGAGGCCAGAAGCTACAGTCAATGATAGTGACTACTTTAGTAAGGAGGGAGAGTTCTTCTCCAAATCGGATGGAGAAAGTGGCGAGGAATCTCTTGGAGTGAGTGGACTATCTTTACAAGACAAAGAGTGGATATCTCCTCCAGATAGCATCTGCAGTAGTAGCTCAGAGACTGGTGCCATGTCAGCAGAAGGAAGTCCTGAAGATAGCTTCAATGACCCAGAAGTTCAACAACTAGTACATAGTTTGAGAAGCATGGAGGCCAAAAGATCTTTGGAATCCACTCTAATGTCTGGAACTGAGTCGGAAGAAACTTTGCTTCATGAGCAGTCAGAAGTTAAAGAGGCTAGTAATGGTGATACTGTTTCTATAGATGAATGTCAGAAACTGGGGGAATCAGCATATGATGAATCTGTTTCTGGGGTTGCTGAGAATAAGGAAAACCTACAGGTGAAGTCTGGGCTTAAAGATGAATCTTCTGCATTAAACCAAGAGAAGAATGGAGATGAACATGGCGAAACTCCATTTCCTATAACTGACGGTGGAAATCGAGTATGCAGGGGTAAGAATGATAATGATCTGACTACCCTTTCATGTACTTGTATCTGTAGTAGGGTATTACAAATGCCTTTCAAATTTAGCTCAAGTTTTGAGGTTAATCATTCATATTTAGCCCAGCTTGATGATCAAGTGCATATGAAACGATGGAACAGTTAATTGTCAAAATCATGTCACATTTGAAATGGAACTAATTTATGATGCTAGAAGGAAACTGAATATGTACATGCAGATTTCATAAGTCAACTAGTGCGTGGTAGGCTTTTGTCTTACCTCGTGTTAAGTCTAAACTGTTTTTCTTTGTAGTCAGGGACATTTTTCAGTCAATAATGTTTCACTGAACATCCCATCTGTACAGTGTATTGGGATTTAATCATGTAACGCAAACAGATCTTGTATTTTGGTATCTGGACATCAATAACACTAACTGAGTATGTGCCTCTTAAATACCACTGCTTGTTAGGAGAAATTTCAGCTTATACTTGCAAATGTTGTCTCGTTTGACATTTATGTGCGTATGTGGCATTGTGCTGGCATATGGAGATAATCTATGACAGTTTGTTAGAAGGATGTGAAGTATAGTCTGTCTTACTAGCATTATGATGTCTATTTACTTTTCCCAGATTGGCTGAAAGCATTTAACTTCTTGATTCAGCATGAACATTTGACTGATAGAATATGGGAACTTGCTTCATTCTGTATTGTAAATTCTTTTCACCTGTAGGTAAAAATGCTTATGCATTGTCAGTTCTAAAGCGAGTCGAAAGGAAGCTAGATGGCCGAGATATTGCTGACAACAGGTACCAAATTCCGTTGAATATCTGATGGTCTTTTCTCGTAAAATTAATGTTAACAAGGCACTGTACTTCTTTCAGAGAAATCAGTATTGCAGAGCAAGTGGAATATCTACTTAAGCAAGCAACCAGCGTGGATAATCTTTGCAATATGTATGAAGGTTGGACTCCTTGGATTTGAGGTTTGAGAAGCATACTCATAGAAAATCTGTCTGTGTTTGAAACCTTTCAGCCCTGGCATCCCATATTTATAGGCTTCCCGGTTAGGCCATTCTGATTTCTTGGCTCCTTCTCGGATGAAGCGCAACAACATTTGGCGAAAATATCTCACGGGATCCCACAAGCCTCTTTCAAAGGCCAACCTTGAGATCAGTGGTTTCTGTGGCCGAGTAGAACTCCAAACCAGCTTCAAACCTTGAGCAATTGTCTTGTGAGGCCAACACCTATGGATTGCCTCTTTGCTTGTTTGTGGGCAGATCACAGCTTGTCAAGTGCTTTCCAACTTTGCCGGTTGAGGGCTCGCGAAGGAGGTATTTGTTCCTGTTTCTGCTGCTGGAATGAATTTGCTTTAGTGGAAACAGCTTATCCGTTCGGATCCCCATTGCTGGAATGCTTTTTCTTAAAGAAACCGGCTTATATTCTGTTACACCATTTTTATTGGGGGTTGAACGCGAGATACGGGCAATAGAATATGCTTTTCAGAGGATTACGACCCTTGATACGCATCTGTCGAAAGATTAGAATTGCTGTTCTTTATCTCGGGGATGGGGTGTGCAGTTCTCGGGGCAATGTCAGTTGGTGGAATTGTCAGACTAGCTAATCAGTTTGAACACCACCATTCCAATAAGTCCATCTTCTATGTTGTAATTTCAGTTCAGTCACCTTTGTAAACTTAAGCATCTCCCAAGGCAGCTTTTGTACTGTAATTTTCTGGATTGTTTGCCAGGGTCAGGGCAGACTGTATTTGCTTCTGTATGTTGTCCTACTCCCTATATTTTAGACATGGTCCAAACTTAAATTAGTTTGACATATTCAGCATTAAATAGTTGCACGATGCTTTGGTTTTGAGTGCTCACTTTGGATCATTTTTTGGGTTTTGAGTACAGGGTAGTGATGCAGCGCAGCCTCCTTTTACAAAACTATTTGCAAGAAGAGATCACGAACTTGCTTATGTTAAAGATTCTCTCTTTGAAACACAAACACGAATAGAGATAAACTCTCAATTTTTCATTAATTCAAAAAAAGCTGCTGTCCCAAAGACTTACAACGAATATAAATAGAGCGATAGAAACCCTAACAACTTAGGAAACAAAGGAAACAATTAGGGCTGAAAATCAAATATTAGGAAGAAATCTAAGGTTGCCAAAACAAGCGGCAACTAAAACAAAATTTCCTATCAAAAGTTATTAGCAATCTAAATAAAAAGGATTTAGTTAATATTCACTAAATCTCCTCTCAAAAGGAAACAGGACATTAGTGAATATTAACTATTTTAGAATTAGTGAATATTCACTAATTTAGAACTAGTGAAACCAGTGAACATTCTGCCATTGTCACCCCGCCTCCAGTTTGGTTTGGGCTGTGTTCGGTCCAGTCGCTCGAGGAACGTGGACGCGACCCGCTCTACATCATCCTCCCCCTCTTGAAAAGAATTCGCCCTCGAATTACAATCATCAGAAGACGAATTATCACCCAAAAACGGAATCAAATGCTTGACATTGAACACATCCGATGTGCGCACATGACTAGGCAGATTCAAACGATACGCATTCGGGTTAACCTTCTCGAGAATCTCCAAAGGCCCAATCTTCCTGGCCTTAAGCTTGTTGTATTCCCCCTCTGGATAGCGATCCTTGGAAAGGACAGCATACACAAAATCGCCTACCTCAAACTCCACCAATCTGCGCTTCTTGTCTGCAGCCTGCTTGTATTTATCAGTTGAAGCCTCTACCTGCTCCCTCGTTGCCTCATGCACTATCTTCAGCTGCTCAATAAAATCTTGGGCTTTTCCATGTGGACGCTTCAAATCAGGAACCGGAGCTAAATCGATGGGACCTCGGGGAACAACTCCATAAACAACATGAAATGGAGATCTTCCTGTGCTGCGATTCACAGAGTGGTTGTATGAAAACTCAGCTTGACTGAGCTTCAAATCACAAGTCCTCAGGTTATCCTCAACCAAGCAGCGCAAAAGATTTCCCAAAGAACGATTCACCACCTCTGTTTGCCCATCAGTTTGTGGATGATACGCAGTGCTAAAGTTGAGCTTTGTATTGGCCAACCGCCACAGACATCGCCAGAAGAAGCTCAAGAAGCGTGTATCCCTGTCAGAAACAATAGATGTAGGCAACCCATGCAATCGATACACCTCGGTGAAGTACAATTGTGCCACTTTAACAGCATCGGTGGTTTTCTTGCATGGAATAAAATGCGCCATTTTGGAGAACCTGTCCACTACCACATAAATAGAATCATGGCCACGCTGAGTACGTGGCAGCCCAAGAACAAAATCCATACTCACTTCTGACCAAGGCTGTGTTGGAATAGGAAGGGGCATATACAACCCTGCATTTGTAGCACCACCCTTTGATATGCAATAGACATGGCAGGCCGCCACAAATCGATAGACATCGCGCCTAAGAGTAGGCCAGAAATAAGAACTACTCACCAGCGCAAGAGTCTTATCTCGCCCCACATGCCCTTCATTGTGCAACTCCGATATAATTTTAAGGTGTAGGCTTGATTCAGGAATACATAATTGATTCCCTTTGAACAGAAAACTATCATGGATATGAAAAGAAGTTGGGTCACCTCCTGCTATATCAGCCAAGACACTAGAAAAATATGGATCAGTTGCCAATAATTCACGTAATGAATCAAAACCAAGTACCTCAGTGCGCATGAGAGTAAGCAAGAAATTACGACGGCTAAGGGCGTCAGCCACCCTATTCAAAGCTCCAGACTTGTGCTTGAGCACGAAAGAGAACTGTTGCACATAAGCAGCCCACTTGGCGTGTCGATTGGACAGCTTGTCTTGGTTGTTGAGATGCTTCAAAGCTTCATGATCAGAATACAGGACGAAGTCGCTGTGAACAAGGTAGTGATACCAATGTTTCAGTGCCTGCACAACCGCATAGAACTCTACATCATATGTGCTATAATTCATTTTTGCCCCGTTAAGCTTCTCGCTGAAGTATGCAATAGGCTTTGAACTCTGGCTTAGAACAGCCCCAATCCCAACTTTCGAAGCATCACAATGCAGCTCGAAAGGCTGCGTAAAATCTGGAAGGACCAATACAAGAGCATTGGTTAATTTCTGCTTGATCACCCGGAATGCTTCTGCCGCCTCCTCTGACCAACTAAAGTGTCCACCTTTCATACACTCTGTGATTGGTGCCATGATTGTGCTAAAGTGTGGGATGAATCGGCGATAGAATGATGCCAATCCATGAAAACTCCGTATGTCAAACAAAGTCTTTGGTTGAGGCCATTGTCTAACTGCCTCAACCTTAGACTCGTCAACAGCAATACTATCCTTCGAAACCACATACCCCAGAAATAAGACTGAATCAGACATGAACACACATTTTTTTAAAGCTCCAAACAACTTCTCTTTTCGAAGGACTTCGAGAACCTCTCGTAGATGCTGCACATGCAAGTCTGGGGTGGTACTGTAAATAAGTATATCATCAAAATAAACCACAACAAACTTACCAATAAATGGTCGTAGCGCTTGGTTCATCACACGCATGAAGGTGCTAGGTGCGTTTGATAAACTAAATGGCATAACTAGCCACTCGTACAAGCCCTCTCGAGTTTTGAAAGCAGTCTTCCACTCATCTCCTGGCCTAATCCGAATCAGATGGTATCCGCTCTTCAAATCGAGCTTGGTGAAAATCTTGGCCCCCGATAATTGATCCAACAAATCATCCAGTCGTGGGATTGGAAAGCGGTATTTTCACGGTGATCTTGTTGATGGCCCTGCTATCCACACACATTCTCCATGACCCATCCTTCTTTGGAATTAGCAAGCAAGGAACTGCGCATGGACTAAGACTTTCTCGGATGAACCCCTTGGACAACAACTCTTCGACTTGTCTGCGCAACTCCTCATGCTCCTTCGGGCTCATACGGTAGTGAGCTCGGTTGGGCAAACTCGAACTGGGCACCAAATCAATCTGGTGCTGGATATCCCGTAGTGGTGGTAGCCCTTCAGGCAGCTCTTCAGGGAATAACTCCTCGAACTCTGCTAACAAAGGTTTCAGAACCGCGGGCACTTTTTCCTCAGACTGGTCCTGCCCGATATCCTTCCCGATCAGCACAAACATAACCCTTGAATCAGCAAACTCTTCCTCTAACTGTGCCCTTGCTAACAAGTTGGTACTCTCCCCTACTGGTGGTTTAGGAGCCGATTCCTTTGACGGTAACAGAACAATCTTTGTACCCCCAAACTTCAGGCTGTACGTGTTTGCTCCACCGTCGTGCAATACTTTTCGATCATACTGCCAAGGTCGCCCCAATAAGAGGTGACAGGCGTCCATGGCCACAACATCACACCATACTTTATCTTTATATTTAGTACCAACTGAAAAGGATACTAAACGACGCTTTGAAACTTTTACCTCATTACCTTTCTTCAGCCAACTCAATCTGTAGGGATTTGGGTGCGCCTCTGTCTTTAAATTCAGTTTCTGCACGACTTCTTCAGACACCACATTCTCACAACTGCCCGAATCGATCACAAAGCGACAAACCTTGCCTCCAACAGTGCGAGTGGACTGAAAGATGTTGTTGCGCAACCATGACTCACCCTCAGCCTCTCGCGGAGCATAGCACACCCGTCGAAGCACTAACAAAGGGCCTACGTCTCCCATGACCTCTTCCTCCTCTAATGGCTCATCATTGTCATCATATGCAACCTCCTGCTCATACTTGCCAAATGTCTCCTCCTGAAACTCATCTGTCTCTATGAACACGGCCTTGCCTTGATGGTCCGATTTTCTGCATTCAGAAGCACGATGTCCTGGCTCTCCACACTTATAGCATTTAAAGCCAGAAGTCGTAACTTTGTTTGCTGCTTGCACTGCGGGTTGAGGGACTACTGCGCGAACTGGTGGCGCAGCCCCCGCAGGTGCTCGACCAACACTACCCCAGTTGGCACCTGTCGGTCTCCTGTTGAACCGTCTTTCTAATACTAATGCCCGCTGATGGGCATCTGATACAGAGTTCAAGTCATACATATTTAGTTCATCTTGAAACTGTTGACGAAAACCACCAACATACCTCGAAATCTGTTGCTCCTGAGACTCTGCGAGATCATTCCTGGCCACGAGTTGGTGATACTCGTGGGTATAATCATCGACTGATCGTGCATTCTGTCGAAGACTCTGTAAGCGCTGGTACATCATGCGAGTATAGTTATGGGGTAGAAACTCAATGCGCATCTTCTTCTTCAACTTTTCCCAAGCAGTAATCTTGGTTTTTCCTTGTCGATGCCTGCTGAGTTTGAGTTGTTGCCACCACGCAGAAGCCCTCCCTCTGAACCTGGTTGCTACAAGAGGGACCCTCCTTTCCTCAGGAACCTCTTTGAAATCCAAGATTTCGTCGATAGCATTGAGCCAGTCCAGAAACTCCTCTGGTGACAGATTTCCTTGGAACTCGGGCAGTTCAATCTTCAAGCTGCTTTCCCAGTGACGCGAGTCGCGGGTGTGAGCCACGACCTCCCTATCCCGCCCCCGCTGATGGTAGCCACCAAAAGGGTTGGAATCTTCATCATCTGTAAAACCTTCCTCTGTCGGAGGGTTAGATCTCACATGACGATGGCGAGGTTGGTTTGTAACTTCTAAAGCCTCCAAGTGTTGGACAAGTCCTCCAAGCATGGCTTTGATGTCAGCAAACCCTTCCTCCATTCGAGCATCTCGAGCAACCTCATCTCGTTCATAGACTTCTTCAACATAAGTTGTTCGACCCCCTCGTCCTCCTCGACCTCCGGTACGTCTTCCGGCCATAGTCAGGATTGAAACTTGGGCTCTAATACCAACTGATGCAGCGCAGCCTCCTTTTACGAAACTATTTGCAAGAAGAGATCACGAACTTGCTTATGTTAAAGATTCTCTCTTTGAAACACAAACACGAATAGAGATAAACTCTCAATTTTTCATTAATTCAAAAAAAGTTGTTGTCCCTAAGGCTTACAACAAATATAAATAGAGCGATAGAAACCCTAACAACTTAGGAAACAAAGGAAACAATTAGGGCTGAAAATCAAATACTAGGAAGAAATCTAAGGTTGCCAAAACAAGCGGCAACTAAAACAAAATTTCCTATCAAAAGTTATTAGCAATTTAAATAAAAAGGATTTAGTTAATATTCACTAAATCTCCTCTCAAAAGGAAACAGGACATTAGTGAATATTAACTATTTTAGAATTAGTGAATATTCACTAATTGAACTAGTGAAACCAGTGAACATTCTGCCATTGTCACCCCGCCTCCAGTTTGGTTTGGGCTGTGTTCGGTCCAGTCGCTCGAGGAACGTGGACGCGACCCGCTCTACATCAGGTAGCCTTTGTGATTTTGAACGAAGAAAGTAAGGTAATGAGCACTGAAATTAAATTGGGTGTCAGGCCAACCCTCTCTGCTGCCATTCGCTGGCTTGGGGGCATAGTTATGTCCCTTGAGTTCCTAGATTGTTGGAGTTTGTAAGGGGGCAGGGATTGCTTTCTGAGGGCAGTCATTCTAAGCAAATACATTGCCAAAAGTTAGATCGGTCAACAGTTCTTCTCTCCATACCCCGGCCTTGCCAGAATAAGGATTACAAGTCCTAATTTGTTTAGAGTTTAACTCGAACAATTATGTTGATTGGGCATAAGTAAATGCTTGGTTTTGAATCATAGTTGAAGAAAGAGAAATGAACAATTAGAGTGTCTGACGACTCATTTTTTTGGGACAAATATACTTCAGTGGATGGATGCTGCTGATCTTTGATTAACTTGAAAGTTTGCATCACATGAGAGTAATTAGTTTTTTTCTTTTTTTTTGAACAGCGAAGCAAAATTTATTAAGGGGGGAGGGGGAGAGTTTCCAACCAAAAGTTGGAAACAAAGCAAAGGTGGAGCCCAATACAACACCTAAGGGCCCAAAACACCCAGATAAACAATAAGAACAAAGGAAAATGACGACCCAGAACGTGTTTTGATAACTAAGAACAAAACCCAAAAGGCCAAAAGCTCAGATACAGCAAATAAAGCCCAAATACATGAGAGTAATTAGTTGGTGAGCATTGTCATGAAATATTTTAGGCCATCACTGAAATTATTGAAATGCATTTCTTGTTAATGAATATTACATGTTTTTATTTTTATTTGTCAATTAGGAAAAATTGCCCCCACGTGAAAATAATTCAGGATGCTTCCTTGGGGCTTGGATGAACTTGGTTGCTTGATTAAACTGAAAGCTCGTGTTCCAAAATCCCACTATTTAAACGTGAAACCAAGTCGGCAGTATTTTTGTCTTTTACTCTTATGTCCAACCAAAATACTACTTCTTCCGTCCCAATTTGTTTGTCCAATTATCCAAATTCGTGTCTTTCAAAAATATACTTATATCTTACATTTTATAATATATTTTTTTATGATTTTGAAGATTTTGTATAATAAAACTAATTGAGATCTACCAAACAAGATCCATATTACATATTTAAAATATTACGAATTGAAAATTATAGACAATTTTTTTAGAGGTCAAACGCTCTCAAAAAATCAAAAAGGGGACAAATAAATTAGGACGAAGGGAGTACCATTCATTACTCGTTTTGAGTTCAGTTCAGTTTTAACTTTTATGACCTCATTCCGAGCTCACAACAATGATTGGAGTCGTACATTTTGTAGATATCGTTAAGTAATACTAGGTATAACAAGTACGGAGTATAATCGTTGGAACGCATAGCTGTATTACACATCAATGAAAAACCTCACGTTATGGTGGTGATCAGAGTACCTAATTGAGTACATAATTTTACGATTTTCAGGCCTACAACTGAACACCGTCTCAAATAACGTTATTGAATACGCAATCACTTTCGTCTTCTCACAAGCACGGTTAGTGCTCAGGGTGTTGAAGCACCACGTAACATTTTTGAAAACAACAATAGTTACACGGGATACTTTCAAATGATGTAATTGATTCCGCCATCAGTATCCTGGCATGTGTCTTCTTAGAACCACAATTACTCATTAAAGGTGTTAGGGCGTCACGTAGACTTGTGAACGAGTACCACAGTTTTTGCGATCAACGTTTTCAGGTCTACATGAATGTTGACGTCATTGAACGCCATGATCGGTGTCATCGCGTTGCGAAAGTACGATTATGAACAGTGTTGAGACACGACGTGATCTTATCGGAATGGAAAGTTACTCCTCATAGCCTCACAACAACCATGCACCTTCAATCTACCCATCAAACCAACTCTTCCTGCATGCACAATCCAAGCTCCGCCACAACACCGCCGCGAACGGAGGCCAGCCCACTTGCACCCACTCAACCTACAACTGCTTCAAATCATTGGCTTGTTCAGAGACTCTCCAAACCTTCACTGACTTGTCCAAGCTCCCACTATACACTATCCACCGCTCGCCGCCGCCGCCCTCCTCTTCCTCCACCGCCAAGCACTTCACCGGCCCACTATGTCCATACAACACCGTCAAGCACATATGGTCCCCGCCCTCATCCCTCCTCCACACACAGATACTATTATCCGCGGACCCGCTGGACACCAGGCTCCCCGCCGCGGCCAGGCACAGCACCGCCATCTTGTGGCCGCGCAACACCCCGCGGTGCACCAACACCTCTTTTTCCAGTTCCCAGAAGTTGACCAGCCCGTTGGACGACCCGCCGTAAACTGCCTTAGCCGCCGCGTTCACCGCCACCGCCACCGCTGTCACGCCGGCCTCCTCCTGCTTCAACAACGTTTGCACCTCCACGTGCTTTGAATTTGATCCTTGTAATAACTCCCTTCTCCATACCTTGACCGATCCGTCTGCAGATCCAGTCAACACCAGCCCGTTGAACCCTGTCACGACGATGCTGTTAACAGCATCGTCGTGCGCCGGGATAGACTCCAAGCACTTGGAGTCCGAGACCCTCCAGACTTTGACCGTCTTGTCCCAAGACCCCGAGTACAAAACCCCGTGTTCTTCATCCAAGCTCATGCACGAAACGGTGTCGTAATGTCTGATCCACGGGGCGTTGCGGCGTCCCTTCCGCCGTACCCGGACGTAGTTTTTCGGGTTCAACGAGGTCACAATCAAGTCCTTTTTCGTGGGCAGCGTCCCCACGCGCTCCAGGTGGTCCTCAGAAACCTGGGTCTGGAACTCTGATTTCCAGACCCGGATTTTCCCGTCGTGGTGGCCGGTAAAAATCCTGTCACCGTAAATCACTATCGCTTTGACAAACCCACTGCTGGATTTAAACCCACAAAACTCCTTTAAATTCTTCCAAACCCTTATGTTCTTGCTCTCCGATCCCGTGTATAACAAGTCGCCGGATACGGCCAGGGAATAGATGTGACCGTGTTCGCGAAAAAGCGAACCGATCAAACCATTCTGGGGATAGTGGTTTTTATCACCGGAGGAAACAATCCAGGGCGAGTGGGCGTGAAGTGGGGACGCTTCTTCGTTGGAGTCGGACGGGGATGTGAAGTACGGGGACGAGGAGGTGTCGTCGGAGTCGCTACTGTTGCGGGGGGAGGTACTGTAGTCGTTGTGGTTGGAAGGAGGAGGAGGAGTGGTGGTGGGTTCGGGATGTAGTAGTTTCGGGTTGTGGAGGGTGGTTTTCTCGGAGGCGAAATGGCCGGCATTACCGGGACTGATGACGGCGGTTGTTGCAGCCATGTTTTTATCGTTAATTAGGTGAATTAATGGTGGAAGAGGTGAGGAGGAAGAAGATGAGAGAGTTTTGTAGAGAGAGAAATTGTTTGGAGGGAATTATGGAAGGATGAGGGGGATGGGGATGGGGATGGGGATGGGGAAGGGGGGGTATAAATAGAGAGTTGTGAAGGACACGGTAGTGGGAGTTGTATAGTACGATAGCGTTACGAAAATGAAGATCGGTGTCAAGAAGGGAAATATACTTTATAAGTCATATACCGCGTAAGATTAAATTATTTGCGCCGCCGGTGCAAACATGTAATTTATTCAAATCAATTATATTGCGTTACATTGCTATGTTCTATTTATTGGGACCATTGTTTTGACGACGTGGCCGGGATAATGTAATTGATTTGAAGAAAACAAATATTTACACCGCCAGCGTATATAATGTATTCTCCTGGCATACTATAGTTTTTCATTACAAACGGTAGGAGAATTACAAATGTTAATTAGAATTTTGGGAACCCAACTTTTTTAGGAAACACAAGGATTGCACTTAGAAATGTGAAACTTTCCAATATTTGTCCTTTAGCTTTTTTGAATAGTTACTTTACTTTACTTTAGAGGGTAATAAAGTAGGGAAATGATTTTATCACATCCTTTTTTTGTTAACCCCACAGCCTTTTTTGTTAACCCTACACTCTGCAAGTGTATTTTTTTGCACCAAAAATACACTAGCAAGGTGTGGCGTTAACAAAAAAGGGTGTGGCAAAATCACTAGCCATAAAAATAATATGATTCATCCAAAAAGTAAATGGACAAATAATTTGGCCAACCAAAAGTCTAGAAGTGGACAAATAAATTGGGAGGGAGTATCAAACTGGAGGAATATATCGACACGCAGAAAGGGGTCTCGGCTCATTGAGATAGTCTCAGGTTGGTTGCATACTATTTCAAAATATGTTATTCAGTACCGAGTTAAGACGAATAATTTTGACTTGTCTTGGAGATTTTAGGTATTTTTTCGAAGAACAGAAGTTCTGAACTTGGTATAATTTCTATTAAAGTAAGCAAAAATGCTACATACATAATAATTCAAACAAAATCCTTCACATATATGTGGGGCCCACACATACTAATGTGGACCTCACATAGTCATGCGAAAATTTGTGTTTGGGGTTATGTTTGGATTATTATGTTCCTAAACTTTTTGTTAAATTAATAAGCTTAATTACAAAATCATATCCAGTTAGAAAATGATTGAATAAGAGAGCCCAAACCCGATAGGAAAAATATGGAGTATATAGATGTTCTAACATATGAAAGAAAAGAGAGAGAGAGAGAGAGAGAGAGAGAGCTGAAAAAGCTAAATAAATTGCAAAAAAGTACATACAAATTTTG
This sequence comes from Rhododendron griersonianum, assembly GCA_018127125.1. Taxonomy (NCBI): domain Eukaryota; kingdom Viridiplantae; phylum Streptophyta; class Magnoliopsida; order Ericales; family Ericaceae; genus Rhododendron; species Rhododendron griersonianum. The sequence goes on along the minus strand of CM030792.1, from coordinate 12,685,812 downwards.
TAATGATGTTTTTTTTTGGGTAGTTAATATCTTTTGCTTTTTGGTAATTTTTGTAATGATATTTGCAATGCCGTCTGTTTCTTGTTTTGACCTTGACTAGTCATGAACTTGTAGGATGTTCTCTGTCGAAAGGTAATTGGGCTTTGAACCATTTTTTTTTTGGTGAAAGTACATGAAGAACCCCTCAACAATCACTTTTTTTCACGGAGACCCCCTAATATTTAAAATCACTCATACAGACCCCCTCAACTATAACTGTCAACCACTCAGCACCCTTCTGTCAAAAAGACCATTAAGATGAAGGGATCAACATAGACAATTTCTATAGATGAGGGGGTCAGTGTGGGCAATTTTTTAGGGGTAGAATCGTTATTTTTCCTCATTCTGTTAACAGAGTTAGCCAATTTTTCATTTCATGTAGTTGAGAGGGTCTGTATGGACGGTTTTAAACGTTAGGGGGTCTCCGTGGAAAAAATGCATAGTTGAGGAGATATCGGTGTACTTTCACCTTTTTTTATTCCCTTTTCGATAGAGAAATGCGAAGCATATGTAACATGAGATAAACTTTATTATGGAGCTTTCTATGAGTAAACGTTTACGGACTTAAATTGCATGCGTTCAAAGTGTATTGGACAGTTTAAATTTTAAAAAAACTATTCGTGCGAAGAGTAACTCTTCTATCGAATAGCTTTTTTTAAAAATCCAGACCATCCAATGCCGAAACGGACGGCTGAGATCATACAGCTCCACAAATAACTTATTCACGGCTCCTCCGTGAATGAGCCGACCTCATGTAACATATGCCTTTTACCGTTAGGTCCATTCCCACACAATTTAACAGCTGTGAAAATTTCAATTCGCTTCTCCCTCCAAACGTGTTTGCTTCTTTGAAAATTTACTTTAAATACTTTGACTGCCCTTACACGCTCTCTCTCTCTCTCATGGGCGAAAACGTCAACGGCCATAACAGACAGACAGCCACCTACAAATAGACTGAGGGTGACGCTTCAACAGTGACATACCCATCTCTAGCCGCCACGTACGTAACCAGTCCCCCCACACTGGAGATAGCAGCTGCGCAGTGGAAGCTAGAGAGATGCGCTGGACCAATCATGCGGCGGCACCGCTCCGGTGGTAGTGGGGACTCACCGGTGCGTCAGCGTAACGGAGTGCGACGAGCTGAGGTGTTAATTATTATCATCATTACTACTAAATGGGGTAAAACGGGAAGATGACGCTTGTTTAGTTGTTGCCAAATGTCGAAGCTTATCTAGTGCGATGAACCTTTCTTTCTGGGTAGCTAGTAATGGAAAACCACAACTTTTAATTTTGATCAACTACTGCGATGAGCCTTTCAAGTAATGGAAACGACTTTTTCATGGATGTTTTTTTTTTTCTTTATTCCAGGTCAGCTCACGCACATCTCAAATGACTCTGGGTGAGTTCTCACCGTCCACTTGCGGGGGATTCCAATTTAAATTAATCAGAGCAAAGTTTTGTATGAAATGACCTTGAATGGGCTAATATATAGTAGCGGAAAACTTTCGAAACTGAAATCTTAGAGCATCCACAGTGGTATAATCAAAACAAAAAGGTTTATAACGTTAGCAACATTTGTTCAAAAAGAGCTCACATTGGAATAACCAAACTTAGAAATATCTTAGCAACTCATCAAATTTTGGCCCTTGGATAATCAAAACAACCAATTAATCTTTTGCCAATAAGCAAATTTAATTGTCTTCACATTTCCTCAATTAAGTACACCATCATTACACAAAAACTTTCTTTCTTCCATTTTCAACATGTTTATAACAAAAATATTTTTAAAAACAGTTTTTATTTTTTTGCAAAAACAGTTTTTTTACACGATTTTTTTTTATTAAAACTGTTTTTCCAAATTTTCTTAAAACAGTTTTTTTATTAAAACTTTTTTTTCAAAAACTGTTCTTTTGAAAAAAAAAAAAACTTTTTATATTCAAAAACTGTTTTTTTAACTTTTTCCCGAAAACTTTTTTTTTTAATCAAAGTTTTCAAAAAACTATTTTCTCTTTTTCTAATAACCTATTTTTATTTAGTTTGAAAACTATTTAAAAAAAATTATTTTCTATGTCACAATTTCTAGATTTGTATAAGTTAAAAAAGTGATGTGGCAAGTTTTGGTTATTCAATTTTGATTGTACCATTGTGGACCTCTACATTGCTAATCTTAACAACCCCTTAAATGGATAACCAAAAGATGATGTGGCAACTTTTGATTATCCACTTTTGATTATTCCACTGTGGATGCTCTTATAAGGAAGCAAATCTTTAAGCCTCGAGTCTTTACGCTAGGCCAACTCCTTGGGGTTAACTTTTTCATAGATATTTCCGTTGCATTTTGATTGGTTGAAGTGACACCTGTGAGGTGATTCACCAGCATGTTATATTCATGGCGAGAAACTTTTATGTATCCCGGGGATATCAAGGGGTTGGTATCTCCTTCCGGTCCGTTTCTCATTTTTCGGCCATTTTCCGATCACATTTAGATGATCGGTTCCGTTCATTTTGTCGAGTTCGACGAGAACCTTAATCATACCAAAAATCGTGTTCATTGGTCTTTATTTGATACCTGATCGGCACACGTGAAAATGGGAAAAAAACCAAAATTGGGTTCTGATTCAGTGTGTTTTTTGGACAGTTTTGATTTTTTTTCCATTTTCACGTGTGCCGATCAAGTATCAAATAAAGTCCGATGAACACGATTTTTAATATGATTATGGTTCTCATCGAACTCAACAAAATGAACGGAGCCGATAATCTAAATGTGATCGAAAAATGACCGAAAAATGAGAAACGGACCGGAAGGGGATACCAACTCCTTGGTATCCCCGGGATACATAAAAGTTTCTCTATTAATGGCATTGATTAACCATAGGAACATGTGTTAACTCCAATTTGTTGGATTGCGACATGGACGAAATCAGGATTAATTTCATCTACAAGAGGTCACAATATGAATAACTCTTGTTGACTAAAAAAAAAACATGAATAATTTTTTATTAAGTCATATTTTGCGTACCACATCAGTCGGGGTCCAAGATTAATTAAAGGTTTAAAAGTAAAAAAAAAAAAACTAACATAATTACTATGAGGCTTTCCAAATAGGGGTGGCCATGGCCCCCGTAAGCACACTCATAGTTTCGTACGTCTTTGGATGGCGATCAGTGATGGATGCAAATTAAATTTTTATGAAGAATAAAGATTTCAGAAAAAGAGATTTCTAAGAGTACTTAAGATGGTTGATGTAAGATGAATTAATGTTTAGGGTATGAATAATGGTAATTCCCAAAAAATGGGAGTAACAGTTTCATAGAGACCAAAATTCTAATTTTAAAATGTACATCAAATTTTATACTATAATTAATTAAGAGATACATCGTAATTTATCAAAACTTGAGGGGCGGGCCGCTTCCACCTTGACCCGCCTATAACTCCATCCAGAGTGCTAGTGTACGTGCAATATTTGACTATTTGTACACTATACTAGCATTCTTAAACTTTTGGACATTTTGGATCGATCGAAGAACTTGCAAAATCATGATTCTAACTGTTTCATTTTTGAATCTTTGGGGACCGAACTAAACACACGAACACAATGGTATGAAGAACAAAACCAATCACTATTTCACAAAATACAACTATTTAACCAAAATTGCTTATGTTCGTGACTCCCACCAGTATTTTTCACTAATTGCGAGTAAATAATAAAACTACCAACATTGGCAAGTATATATGCTAGGGTTTTACATCAACTCCGGCTCCTAATTAGGCTTCTCGAAACCCCACAGAATTTTCAAATAATTCATAGTAATATTTGGTACTTTTAAGTTGCCTTTTTTCATAATCTTTTTAGTATTGGTATTGAACTATCAGAAATATGTACTTTTTGAATGGGAAATGATACACCCACCGAAGAATACCCACCAAACCACCCACCGCACGCATGCCAGGCCCACTCCGGCCACCGGACGGCCGATCCGAGCCGTCCAAAAATTCTATTAAAAAAAACCTAATGGGCCTACGCGAGAATCAACAGCATCTAATGTGTGTAAGTGCTCGAACCAATCTTCCATTTTTTAACGGCTCGGATCTCTGATTTTTGAAAGTTCGGATTGAGCACCTACACACGTCAGATGCCGTTGATTCTCGCGGGGGCCCACTTGGTTTTTTTTTAGAATTTTTGGACGGCTCGGATCGGCCATCCAGTGGCCGGAGTGGGACCGGCGTGCATCCGGTGGGTGGTTCGGTGGGTATTCTTCGATGGGTGTATCATTTCCCTTTTTGAATTCTTCTTTGACATGAGGTAATTAAAAGCAAAAAAGAATTGAGGCCCCGTTCCGGGGGTAAGGGAAATAAGTATTTATTTGTCAAATAAGTACTTATTTTTAAAATTAAAGGTGATGTATTGTGAGAGAATGACCTATCTAGTAAAGCGGGAAATAAATACTTAAAAAAATAAAAACTTTAGCGGAACGGGGCCTGAATCATCTACTAAAAAATTTAAGGTATTTTAGCAACGAGTGACATTTCTTAATCCGTAATTTTATTTTTTTTTGTCAAACTTGACCGATATTTTTCCGTACTTTTCAAAATGTATATTTTAGACAAGAACCCCTAATTAAAAGTAACAGAACTTTCTAACTTGACAAATACTTTGGTAAAAAAAAAGAAGAAGAAGCAAGAACTGGGACATTAATATCTTACTCTTCGATATTTTCAATTTTTTAATTTATTGCTGCTGATTGCTAATTAAGGAATAGTATCATCTGATCAAAGGGGAAAAAACAAATATTAAGCACATTTGTTTTGTAAGGAGGATGATCTCCAGCTTGAATTATTTTAGGTCATTTTGGGCAAGATGTTGAGTAATGGCCTAACCCACGTATTAAGGATTTGGGTGCCATTTCACTTCAAATAATGATTTGCTTTGAAACAATATTACTTTACATTATCTTAATATCTCATTAATAATTCCTCTCTTGGAATTTATGTGAGATTGCATGAATTAAGGGAGTCGTATCCCGTCCAGTTTCTTCCAACCAGTCCGGTCCAATTTGAACAATTTGTGGGCCCTTCCCGAGCCCACAACGATGATTTGAACCATTCACTTTTTAGACCTCGTCAAGAATATTGATCACGCCAAAAATCACATTTATCAGATATGGTTTGATATGATTTCGAATATATTAAGTTTGTAAGAAAAGAAGTGTGCAATATTGGATTGCAACCCATTTGACACAATTATCTGAAGATCAATGCATTTCGATATCATATCAAACCATATCCGATCAACATGATTTTTGGCATGCTCAATGTTCTCAACGAACTCTAAAAAATAAACGGTTCTCATCAGTGATGTGAGCCTAGAAGAGAGCCCACAAATGGTCCAAAACTTGACGGCCGGACTAGTTGGAACCCAAGACTGGACGGGATCCTCTTCCTGAATTAAGGATCTAACACATGTACACTAGGTCTTCATAGCCCATATTACGTAATTGCTGCCACTATGTAAGGAACAGTGTTGCCCAACAACATAACAAAAATATATATCAGTGTTTGATTAATTATACAATAAGATCGAGGATCTCATCTCTTGAGTATTTTAATTAGCTCATTCTGGCAAAAAAGTCATTAGCTAATTTGGGTTCTATGTATTCAGATGTGACCACGTATGGGAAGGGTTTGGTCATGTTTGATTTCAAATAGTAATTCTATATTGGTAAGCATGGATCGCAAACCAAAATATCATATGCAACTCTTTGTTTTAAGGAATACGCGGTTCGAATTGGTCCAGTTTCATCAAAAATTAGGGGTTCCGTTTCGTTAAAGTTCTTACTCTCTCTTAAGTACTTATTTCCCGCTGTACGGGACAGGTCATTCTCTCACAATAAATAGCCCCTAGCGGAACGGGGCCTGAGTACTTACGAATTTGTTTTGGTTCGATTTTACTACTTCAAGATTATTTTTGTCGTCATCGTTAGAAAAATGATAGATACATACCCAGTAACCACAACTGACCCCTCCAACCACACCCCTTTCATATATGTGCGAACCCCCTTCTTGCATACGCCTCACAATTATATATGTGGGACCCACAAATACGTTAGAGGTGACATACGATAAATGCATGTTTTTTTTTAGATGTATATAATATTACCCTTTATTTTCTTCAGTTGTAAATTATTTTTAGCTTAAAAAATATATGCACTTTTTTTTAATACTTTTTAAGAAGGAAAAAAATATTTTGGGATATGACATCCCAAAATAAAATAGTCGACTGTGACCACTGGATATATAGGGGAGTATATATATATATTTCACTGTAGATATTTTTGCAGCCTTGGGGTTTTCTATTTTTGGGATGATCAAGAAGAAGTTAATATAAATAATATGTCACTTAAAATGGGACACAAATTAAACTAATCACCTTTTGATCTAATTAAGCATGGCTTCAATTAGGTGTTTGTCATTGGTACGCAACACTTGGTGCATGGCCTATTGTAATTTTCTAGAAATAAAATGGCATTATGTGTCACTTATATAGTGATTAAAGCCGTTTTATGTACCGACCACGGATTAATTAAATGGGCGTTTACTAAACTTGTGATGGAACTGCATAAGACCTTCTTTTTCTTCTTTTGTTTTAAGCTTATCAATTTTTCTTAATAAATGAGTAGCTACAAAAGGATTTTTTTTTAGTGATCGTGTCACAGCTAGCTTCCTCCTTTTTCTTTTTTAAAGACGAAGAGAGAAATGGAATTTCTCTCCTATTTGCTACGTCGACGAAGAATTAAATTATCACTATATTTATGTTTTTTTCTACTTCGTCTTCCAAGTGTAGGATAACCCCAAGGGGTTGTAGGTTTGTTTCTACCAATTGAGGCCTTCCATGTACCACCCCCATGGGGATGGTCTATAGGGTTCATAACCACTCCTCTTACTACAGGACGCTTACCTAGCCAACGTTTAGATCCAGCTAAGTAGTTTATCGCTTAAGAGCATCTCTAGTCTTCACCCATTTTTTCTTTCAAATTTGAGTCAAATTTTGGATAAAAACCCATTTTGAATAGACACATCTTCAATCATCAAACCCAAATTTTACCCAAATATAGTATATTTTTAATTCTTAATGGCAAAATGATAAAAAGAAAGAGCAATCAAATTGCTGTCTGATCTTCTTCTTCTTCTGCGTATCTCTCTCTCTGCTTCTTTTTCTATTTCTTCTTCTTCTTCTCACGTACACCACCACTTTCTCTCTCTACATTTTCTTCGTCTTCCTCACTTGCCTCTCTCCCCTCTCTAAACGACACCATCCATCCCAAACCTCTACACCTGCTCTATATCTCTCTCGCTCAATAGTTCCGGCGACGATTGGCGCCCAGCTTCAGCCAACAATGGAGCATCCTCTCTCTCTCTCTCTCTCTCTCTCTCTCTCACACACACAAAATAGCCATTGGAAAAAATGTGTAAAGAGTTTGGTTTGTCCCAAATATCCCAGATTTAGGAAAAGAAATGGGTAAAACCCAAAATGGGAAAGGGTTTGGGTCAAAGATATATTGGAGAAAGATTTTTGTAGTTTTTACCCAAAATTTGAATTTGAATTTTAAAATGGGTCAATATTGAAAATGCTCTAACATCTCCTTAAACAAATAGCAAAAATCATGTTTTAGTTGTGCATTTGTCCAAGGCAGTCCCTGATACTTTGGGGGCCTGAGGCGAACTTGAAGGTCAGAATCCCTTACTACTTTTACTAGAAAATAAAATGAACAGTAAATCAATCTCAAAATAAATAAAAAACATATATATAATTATGAAGACTAAATTTTTGAAAGTTGTGATCATTACAAGAACATAAAGTATCACTTACGTACATAACACTCTTTTTTGCCTGGGTTCATTAATAATGAGCTTATCTTTTTTATACATAGTAGAGACAGAACTATGTGAGCGCTTATGGGGTCACGGTCCCCGCGTAGTTTTGGGTATTTTTTGTAAAACAAATATTTTTTTAAAATATATATATTATTAAAAAAAAAATCTTGTTATTCGTTAAACTTGATCTAATCTATCCTTGGAAACTTGAGGAGAGGGATGAGTGCTTCCGGAAATCGTACCCTTCCTATTTGCATGGAAGTATAAGGGATGCACCACTTACATTTCACTCCACTTGTTTTTAAAATATTAAGATTAGTTATTTTTTGTTTGTTAAGAGCCACTACATATTGTTTTTTTGTATTGGATGTTATTTAAACATTTAAATGCTTTATGTTGTGTTTGGTTTGGTTTTTAAAAAATAGTAGGGGTAATAAATGGAGAGAGATAGAGAGAGAAATATTGGAAACAGGGGGAATTTTTTGAAAAATTCTTTTTGAAAAGTGAAAAGAACACAGCATAGACTATGTTCGTTTTGGGTCCTAAAATCCAACCTCTCTCTATCTCTCTCTACGCACGGTCTCCAATCAGTTTCCCCTTCAATTATTTCTCTCATTTCTCTTTTTATCTCTCTCTACTCATTAACCAAAAAATCTCCTTAAAACCCAAACCAAATAAACTATTAAATTCCAGAATTTTGAAATTTCAAAAGTTATTGTTCATAGTCCGGCCTCCACGTTGAAGAAATCATGGTTCCGTCCCTGATACCCTAGTACAACATCCCATACCCAACGAGGGTTGTCTCCACTAACCAATTGGAATGTGAAAGTCCATGTAAGTAGCTTCATGAGTGTGCGTCAGTGGTCCCCCTCCTAGCTGCTTCTAACTTCTTAAGTGCTTATTTCCTATGGCTGGCCCTAGCTAGGTCAATTAGTCTCATCCCGATAGCATGTGAAGATAACTCCTATATCGTCAAAAAAAAATATATATCCTAGAATATGGGGCCCTTAATTTTTAAAGTAGGTTGGGGGACCCGAGGCGCAAGCCTTTTTCGCCTCCCCAGACGGGCCTGCATTTGTCCTTTGACCTTAGACATGTCTTCCAAATGGTTGAACAAACACGGTCCCCTCCACCTAAACAACTAGTAGTATAACTGATGGGTTATACATAAATATATTAGTCTAAATTACGTAACGGCGGTTGTTAATCCACGATTAGGGGGACAAGATTAACTTTAAATTAATCAGTGCACAATATTATTTGCCAAATCTAAAGAATTAGACAAGCAGGGAAATGTGAAACCAGCATGTGGCAGATTTACGGGATATGCTCAAAGAGTACTTACGTCGTTCAAATCTTGCCGGACGTACGTTCCCTAGTAAAGCGACCGCTAAATGTTCGGTTCAATTTACACGCACATTGATTAATCTCTGAAGATCCAATCCCTCCGTGACACCGTCAATTAATTACAGAGTGCTTGACATACAGAAAACTGCTTTGATTTGGAGAGTGCGATCTCCTTCGGGTATATGCTCTATTTTTTATTTGAATCCTCCAGATAGTCGCGTTTCATGGGGATAGTAATGCTTTTTAACATCCTCGATCTAGATCTAGTCGTTTTTTCTGCTAATACGACCGTGAAGGCGCTTTCGTTTCATCAAGTAGACATACCGTCATTGCTTGCCTAGTTTGAGATTCATTTGTTCAGTGTGCATTTAGTCTTAGCAGATTGTGGTTTAGCACTTACTGTTTGTATCCTCCATCCATTGGGCAGTGGTTAGCAATAATTTTTCTTTTTTCCATTTCCTTTCCTTATAGAGAATAATATGATTGTCTACGACAATTTATGTTTATCTTATGAAGTAATTAAGTTGTTCAAGGCTCCGTTTGTTTGGGCGTAAAATATTTTCCGGTAAAATATTTTACTTATTTTCCGGTGATTGGTTGTATAAAAAATGAGGAAAATATTTTACATGTAAAACATTTTTCATTAATTGGATGAAAATGACTTGCCTTTAAATCTTCTGTAAGTTATTTTCTGAAATGAACCTGCTGCCCTCCACTGCAATTCTTACTTCTCAGTTTCCTTGATCGCCAATCCTGACCCACGTTCAATTCCAATATTTTCATATCTCTCCACCATTTAAGCCCCTCTCTCTCTCTCTCTCTCTCTCTCTCTCTCTACTTTTTGGTCAATTTCTGAAAATATTTTTAAATGCCAACCAAACACCATAAAATAAAAGTTTGAAATTTGTTTTCAGAAAAAACATTTTACATCGAAACAAACGGAGCCCAACTCTCACACATAAGCAAAAAGTTTTTCATGTCCAACTGACAGTGGCTTGGAATGGGCTCTACAAATGTGCTTTTGGGCCTATTCCAGGCCTTTTCATGTAAAACTGGGCTTCACGAAGAACGCTCTACTCTCTCTGATTCCGATTTGTCTCCAATGAAACTCTGATTAATTGATTTCATGTTTTTTCTCCCTTCAAGGCTTCACGTTTGATTATAGTAGAAGGGATTTCATAAGATTAAGAAGTCTAGTTAGTTTCTTTCATTCCATGTGTTTTTCCTTGGTACTACAACTGTACAATAAAAGAATATTTAATATATAGGTTGGTCATCAAGAGTTCTCGATCGGATTCTTGAATGAAACACAACCTTATATCTTTTTTTGCGTTTGGAGTGAGAAAAGTTAATCATTGTTCGATGATGATGGATAGTCTCGATATATGTGGCGAAAAAGTGGGCAAAAATCCTATCTACATATCTCGTCTTCCCAAATTTGAAAATCTATTCATTGAGCAAGACCTTTTACTATTTTTTTTTTTCGGTACACAACATAACATCACTATATAGACTGATGATTATTCAGCACTCCTAAGAGCACCGCCCCCGTAAAACACTACATAATTGTGACATAGGAGGGATTGACATGAAAAATCCTGTGCTTGGCAATCGCTTACTTTTGATGACCAATCTATATACTCCCTCCGTCCCAATTTAAGTGTCTACATTTCTATTTTGGGATGTCCCAAAATAAGTGTCCACTTTCTAAAAATAACCATCAAAGTATGCCAAACTTCCAATTTTACCCCTAAAAAGTAATATTTCCTTCCTAATTGATTTGACAGCTTTTTATATTCGTTTCATTTTTAGATTGAAAATATTTTTCAACTTATTATATTTTAAAACTAATTGAGATCTATCAAATAAGATCCATATTACATATTTTTTGAGATCCATATTAAAAGATATAAGTGGTTTCAAAACATATAATCAACTTCACAATTTTTAAGATTAATTTTAAAAGTTTAGAGCAAAATTTTTGAATTCTTAAATAGCACACTTACACACAAACTAACTTGGGACTTGCCTAAGCACAAGATTTTTCATGTCCAAGTTACACTCTCTTGGAATGGGCGTAGCCACTCTACCAATATGTGTTGGGCCTATTGCAGGCCTTTTTCCTATAAGTTGGACCTTACACAACATCGGGGCTTGAAGCACAAACATTAGAGTTTATGCTAAGCACAAACGTATAATCAACTTCACCAGTATGTTCGTTTTACTGACACCCCCAATCGATAAATTATCTACTCAAAACACGTGATGAATTGAGCTAAAAATGACTTATATCTAAGAATTTAATTTTTCTGATGATACAAAATAATAAACTATCAATTCTAACTTATTTCAAATCAAAATGGCCTTTTTACCTATCGAAAGAGCTATTTTGATAATAAGGGTAAATTTTTAAATAATTAGTTATTTTTACTAGTAAAAAAGCTATTTTTTTTCGAAAACAACAAATTTAATTTTTGGACAGGTGACCATTTTTTTCATTCTGTGAATGAAGGTGAATTTGTTAATATAAGACACTTATGACTAATTTTATGACATATTTGGTCAAATTGTTACTCAATTGGTGTCGACAAAATAACGTTAAAATCAGAAGAAGTTTATACAGTAATAATTGAGAATTGATTTTCACACTCTTTTTTTTTTCACATAAATTTACAATATTGTCTCACACATCCAAGGACAATAATGTAAATTTATGTGAAAAAACAAAAAAAAAAAAGTATGAATGGCTAAAAGAGGAGCATGAAAATCATTTTCCTAGTAAATTTATCATATGTATTTGTCATTATGGCAGGGGGTGAAAGTGAAATTACCCTTTTCTGGAAAAAAAAAATCAAGAAAGGGAAAGACCCGAGCATAGCAAGGAGCAAAATCGTTCTTGCTCTTCAAGTCAAGTTGAACACATCCCATCATCGTTTCCGTTTTCAAAAAGCCATCACCGTTTTCGATTCGCGTGAATGGAATTCGTAGTCGAAGAAGGCAAAAGCCTTCACGAAGAATGCTCCACCTTGATTCTGGTTCGTTCTCGTCAGGGCTTTTCATGCTTTGTGCCTTCTCATTTTGATTATGAAAAAGTAGCTTCTAGGGTTTTAATAATTACTAGTAGTTGATTTCGTGTCGTGTGTTATTATAGCCAGGTTTATCGATTGGGAATGTGGGACAGCTAGCGGTGGATCTGTTGGTGCCGTCGACGGGAGCAGAGAGAATCGGTTACTTGGATGATCCGAACCTTCTTCCCTGCGTTGGGAATGACGCTTACTTGCCCTCTCCTCAGGGCGACCTTGCTCTCCCTCTTGAAGGTCGATTTCTATCTTGTTTTCCTACATATAATTGCTCTCACTCTTCCTTCTTGACTAGCATTGTGCCTAGAGGTGTCAAACGGGCCGGGCTGGCACCGGTAGGGCACGGACACGGTTTGAGGGGCCAGGCACGGGCACGGGCACGGCGTGGTCTTAGACGGGCACGACATGTAAGTGGGCCGGGCACGGCCTGACACGGTTCTAGTCATGCACGAAAGGGCACGGGCACAGCACAACAAATACTAAGTTGTTAGTTGTTACACAAATTATTATTATTTTCCAACGAAACTAGGTTGGAGATGGGCCGACACGGGCATAACAAAACACATCACGAGTAAAAAAGGCACGACCCGAAGCACGGTTGGCATGAAGCTAAATGGGCCGGCATGGCTGTTTGACACCTCGTTCCATGCACGGGGAATGGAAATAAACGTCAATGTGAACTTTTTTTTCCTACTGTCATGTGCATCGAACGGGTCCAATGCTAGTATGCATCTATTGAAATGTATTATAGTGTGTCTTTATTTATGTATTGGAAGAGGTTGCCTGTGGAGGAATTCATAGTCGCTGACACACTTATATGTGCATATTAAATGAAACAATGGATCAAAGAGGTTGCTATGCATCACTTAGGCAATGTTTGGTTCACTGCAATAACACGGGAATGGACATCATTCCTTTGTAATGCTGATCCTGATATTTGGTTTGCTTAAAAATGATGGAATGTATAAATTGCTAATGGAATCGACATTCAAGAAATCAGGTCAATGGTAATTCTACTACGGAATGACTTTTGTATACCGGTAGTGTGGGAATTACGCATGTTTTTTTATGGGTATTCTTTGTTGATTTCAAGTAAGTAGCACTGTGCTTGTTGATTCTATAATCACATCACATACTCTAGAGTAATAATAAGTGTTTAAGTTGCAGTTCTCAGATGGTTGAAAAGTAATACACCATGCCTATTCTTGTTCTGATCAGCTATAGTGAAATTTTCTAGTGGCTGCATGGACTTTCCTTTGTTGTCGGTATCTTTTTTAAAGCAAGGCATTAATTTTTTGCTTTTCATTTTCAGCTTATGATTCAACTTCTAATTCACTGACTCTTATCCAGCAGAGATCCCCAGTTGTGAAGGTAACAATTGTAAATCCCATGTTCACCATGATTATGGTTCTTTCGTTGTTCTGCTAATTGTGAAGAAAGCATGTCAAGATGGTAAAATCTTGTTAAAAGAAATTGTATAATCTGAAACTAATATGAAAATTGATAAAATTTGAAGCATCTGAAATTTAACAAGAATGGTAGTGGATGGAACTTGAACATCTTGTGCGGCTAGATTGTCGGATGTTGTTCAACCATCGTTGCAGTTGCATTGGTGATTGGTGTATAAGTTTTAGCATTTTCGTATGATCGAAGAAATTCTCTCCTACACCTTGTTCTTTGACTGCCTCTCTCCTGTACTCTAGTACATATAGAGCACCGGTCATCAAATCTTCTCTTAGTCCCATGAAAGTTAAATGCTGAGTGGATGTCATTAGTGAATTACAGCCGATATGGAAAGAAAATTCGCTAAGGATTGTATTTGTATTAATGATCTAGTCCTCAGAAAAAAGAAAAAGTACTCTTTGGATTTTGATTTGTTTGTCTTTGTTGCAATTGTGGTTGTGGATGTTTTGCACCGAAATGTTGCCATCATATCATGGTGATATATTCTTGTGCACTTAACTGATTACGGTCATTTAGATTCTTGGGAAGACTTTGTAGCTGACCTCAAATGAAAAAGAGGAGTGAAAGTTGGTTTTAGGGTGCACATATTTTTGTAGTGGTTTCATCAATCAAATTTTTTTTTTTTCCCTGATAACTAAGTTTCTTCAATCAGTATGATACCAATATACCATCATCCATATTTAGGAAGCCAAACTGATTTACAGTTTGTAATGTGTGCATGTGTACAATCTTGATATAGATATACATATTATTTAGCTTGGAAACCACCTGAGACAATAACACACATATGATTTACTTTGTGATTGTGTTTCCTATTGCTGCATGGTGGTGTAGATATGGTCACCCTGTTATGCGTCCTTTTCATGTTTGTGTTTGTTTCCATCTTTTACGAGATGGTGTTTTCAGGTCTTTACAATGTCTATAAAGTTCTAAGTGGCTACTTAACAGGGAATGATGATTGAATTTGCAAAGAATGTGGCTGATTTTGCCGCTGCTAGCGGAAAGAAGCACATCGTCCTGCTTTCTAGCTTAGATTTTGGACGTTGGCAAACAATTGACATGTCAAGGTATTGAGAATAACAATGTTTACTTTGATATTTCATTTCCCAAGCTCCAGTCATGCATCATTGTTCAATCATGCTCCCTGGACGACTAAGCACTCTAGGAACCTCTAAGTGAATGACCTTTTTAGGTCATTAATCATTATTTAACTTGAACTAGCTCTGGTTGGGTTGTTAGGCTCCTAAGGATGTATTCTGCTGGTCATGGCCCCGTTATCTATGGAATAATTGAATTCTTATGGAGATGAATGAGAAGGGAAAAGTAAAAACTGGGTGCAAAACACTACGGCTACGTTTGGTAACACTGCCACTTTTTTGTTTCCTGTTTTCTATTTGCTGAAATCAGTTTTTACTTTTTCTAAAAAAAAGTGAAAGCAGAAAATATGTTTGGGTCAACCTGTCTTTTTTTTTTAAAAAAAATCAATTTCTGAAACCAGTTTTTACTTTTTCTAAAATGGTCTTTCTTGCAATTTTTACACTAGTTCCCAAACTATACAGGAGGGAGAGAGAGAGAGAGAGAATCATCCTAGCCTTTGCAATCATGTTAGAAACAAATTCCATACCTAATATTCTGAAAGAAAGGGCCGGGTAGATAGACCAAGCATAGCCGGCTTAGAGGGGAAGCCGAAGAAGCCATTTCTTCTGGCCCCCGATTATTTAACCCGAAGAGGGCTCCAAAAAATACAGTTTTTTAGTTTTAAATAATAAGTTTCAATTGCCTTGCTTTGAGTAACATCTTTTTGGTCATGTGGCAGCTTAGGCTCTTTGGATGCTTTTAAAACTGGGTTCGAATCTCCACCCCTTAGTTTTCCTCAACATTTTGCAAAATTTTGTTCAAAGATGAGGAGATAAATGGCCCCCCTATTACCACTTTCGCTTCGGGCCCAAATATCTTTGAGCCGGCACTGAGTCCAGGTAATTGGGTTCTTCTTTCCTAGGCCGAAGTTTATAGTATCTAACTTTCATAAAATGATGGCTTCATAAGCCCAACGTATCCCTTCCGGCCTCCTCTCATCCCTAAGTTAAGAGAACATACATATAGATGAAATATATATGAAATTTTCTAATTCCAAAGTCGGTCCTTTATTGACTATAAGGTTTTTCTCCTTCGATAAGTATCTTTTATTGACTATAAGGTTTTTCTCCTTCGATAAGTATCCTTTATTGACTATAAGGTTTTTCTCCTTCTATAAGTACGGGTATATGGCCGGTACTGGCCCTGCATAAGAAAAAAAACAAATACATGCATTAAGGAGAGAGAGTCTTCAATGGCCTGGGTTTGAGAGAGAGAGAGAGGAAGAGGAAATGAATAAAGACCTCCAAGGAATTGTAGCGGAGCTGTTTTTTGTTTTTGAAAATAGTGAAAGTTGAGTTTTGTTACTTCCTCCAATTATGAAAATAGTGAAAGTGATTTCTAGAATTTGAAAGTGGAAGTAGTGCACCAAACAAACTTTCAAAGTTAACTTTTGAAAATTCTGAAAATGAAAATAGAAAACAGAAAATAGAATCCAAACATGACCTACGTGTGCCACTTTAGCTTTGATGTTTACACCAGATTGACCTTATGACAAACTTACAATTCTCTCTCTCCCTTCTTCTTCTTACCTTTTGGCTCCCTCCTTTCTCCTTTCATGCTTGACCTCAAATTTTCTTTATTAGGGGGAACTGATTTAGATAGAAATTGTTTGTTGAAATGCATGCTTCTGAATGACATAAAAAACTGAAACTCATAAGACATGCCAATAATCTGCAGAGATGATTGTTTGATCATCTTTTCAAGCTTTTTGTCTGTGGGAGAACCTACTAACCAGCTTGGTCCTTTGTTAGGCCATTGACAGCATTTATTTGATTACTTGGTGATTTTGTTTTCAGTGGTTTGCAGATATATTACCTTTCTAGTGCCAGTGTGGATGGAACAGATGTTGACTGTGAGAGACTTGGGTGGAAAAGACTTCAGGAGTATAACCCTGCTCAGAGGATGTGGAAGTATCTTAGCACCTTAGCTGAAGGAAATGCCGAACTGGATGATGATATGCCTTCAGAAGATGAACTGGGGGAAGAAGATTACTGTCCAAGTTTACCTTTTGCCGCAATGTTTTCTTGTTTCAAGGTAGTATTCTTGAAATTTCACTGCATTCAACCATGAAAATTTCGGATGTCCAGTTATCTGGTGCTTGTTTTGGTTAAATTGGTTAAAAAGTTCTATTTGTGCATGTATTTTGGAACTTATGTCATTCTCATGTGTAGGTATATTTGCTTCCTGCCAAAATTCTTTAGTCTTTCATGATTTCCAGAGAAAAAGTTGTGTTTTTTTTTTTTTTTTTTTTTTTGATTACGTCAAAAGCCCGGAGGCAATACAGATTTCAACAAAAGATACAAGAATGAGCCAAAACTACCAAGACTTCGACACAGGCACCCCCTGCAAAAGCAAGACCGACGAAACGCCTAGATCAGGAACCAATCTAGGTCCAGGTAGCAGAGAATCCTAACGGACCACAGCTCAAACCCGTAGGAAACAATAAGCACAGCAGAAATCTGGAAAACAACAACTAAGAACCAACTAAAGAAAATACAGCTCTCCTGCCGGAGTCCATGGCCCCTGAAGATCTGCACGCCTCCTTGTCGGATCGAGTCGTTGAAGCCGAACACACCAAGGGTATACTGCCCACTGAACCGGACACCATCCCCGAACACCGAAGTCTTCAACTACAACCCAATCGTGCATCGAAATCGCCGGCACAACCCAAGCACGCAAAGGACTACACTGCCGCTGAAAACTCAGGCCCACAACAAAATCTAACCTAAAAATTATTAACCCACCACCAACACCCACTGGATCTAAAAGCCTAGACCAGTACAGACCGGACCGGGGAGACCGGCCGGTAAAAGACCCAGCCAAACGGCTGGTACAGAAGAAAAAAAAGCAAAACCCTAACCCCAAAACTCACCTTATTGCCACATCAAACGCCCGCCGCTTGCCGGACCACCACTCACCGCCTTCTAGCTCCGGCCTGAACCAGCATCGCCGGACAGCAAGGACAGGAAACCCATCACGAGGGCCGGACCACCGGCCAGAAAAACGGAAGGTAGAGGAACGAGAGGGGGGAAACGGGGAGGAACGAAAGATGGGAAAGCTGGGAGGAGAGGAGATGGGGAAACGACGACGGGGGGAGGAGGGAGGAGGAGGCGGCGGCCCCCCTCCCCCGGATTTGGATCTGGTGAGGAGGCGGTGTATTAGTATGACTTTCTGCAGATTGATATTTGGTTGAACGAGTTGAGTCGTAGTTTGTAATACTAAGTGTTGTGCTGCCTTTGTAATAATATAATCCCTGAGAGATGACTCATTACTGCTATTGCTACTGCAGCTGTCCTGTTTCCAAACTATGTCATTGATTATATTATCTGTTATTCTTTTAAATTCTTTGTTCTAGCTTCTTCTGTCTTTAAAATAATGGTTTGTTTTAAAGTTTGTAAATTATTGTTACTGCTGTAATTTGTGGACCAATTTTATTTTTGGCTTACGAAATGTTTCGGGGTAATTTGATTTAGGCCAAAGGATTGAAGGTCACTTGCTTATTATGCTATTGCTCGGAAGGGGACAATATATCAGAGGCCTTTCAACTTGCTGATGCTGCATGCAGACTTTTGGATATAGACCCTAATAATTTTCATGGTATGTTTGAACTCTTACTACTGCCTTTCTTTCTTTCTTTTTTTGGGTGAAAACACAGACAAACTCAAAAACAACAACAGAAGGAAAGGGAAAAACCAATAATAGGTGAAATGAAGTTAGATGGGCGAACATGAAATTTCCCTCCTGCCAACTAGCAATTCCCTGTATCCCGGGACAGAAGGTTGTTTACTTGTTGATGTATAAATCATTGAATTCTTTGCACATATTCAAACTTGGAAATGTTTGCGGTTCATTTTTTTCTTCCTCTTCCCCTTCCTATTTGTACGATACATAATCCTGAGAACAAACGTAGAATCTCATACACCGTGTCCACAGAAAGTTGAATTGTCATCCAGAATCTTACTTCCATCTTTAACTGTTTGTTAACCCAAGAGTAATTCCGGCCTTCCTTTTTGAATCACATTTATTCTGGTAATTGCTTTGTTCAGGTAATGCCGGCGGCAAATGGATTGTCCCATTTTCATGGCAGACCGTTTATGGACCTCCCCCAGATATGTCTCTCTTTTAGTTTGGACTTCAGGAGGGAAGCAACTCAGCTTTGTTGTATTTCTTACTCTTCTATGGAAGTAATTTTGTTCTTTACTTTACGTTCATGCTGCTTTTGTGCTTGACCACTGGTAGTAATTCCAATGTAGCTGTTTTCATGGAATTGGCAAAAAAGGACCAGTCAATTTTTTTCCAGTATAAACCTGGAAAATAATTTCGTATCGTACCTTGTAGTTTCGTTCGGTTCGTAGCTGTCGAGATCTTTATGTGACAAATGAAAGTTGATTTTGACGCTATTAACGTACTTGATGTTTTTGCGATCTGATTTTATGGTATCATGCTATGTCAACCGCCTGGCTTGCGCCGGGGTTGCTCCCTTCACGTCACTCTCTCCGACTCTTCCTTCTTTTTCCCCGCACATATACACTACACTTGCACATCTACTTACTAGCGTCGTTCCCGTTCGATGCATGGGACAAACAACAAATTTTGTGTGAGCTCGATATTTTGTAGTAGAATCACACAAATATTTTGTCTTGTGCATCGGGAACGACGCTAGTTGATAAAAAAAGAACCCGAGGTGTGTATAGTCCCTCAGGAACAACATGAGCGTTGGGCCAATCCGAGCCGTTCATGCTTGGCAATGGATGACTCAGATTGCAACAAATACTAAATCAAATTAATTTGTAACCAAAAAAATCAAATATTGTACCCATTCAATGCATGGGAAAAAAAATTAACATTAGTTTTTTTTTAACCCTTAATCTAATATTTTTTTGGTCCTATGTTCGATGCACGTTAGCATTAGTCTTATTCTGTACACTGAAAGACATGTGTGATGTAAAATGAATGTGGAGTACCATGTGACGGTACCTTTGGGACATAGAATAATTTTTCCTCTCTCTCTTCCCCTTCCCCTCCCCCACTCGGCACTCCCAAGTTCCCCCCCCCCCTACGTTTTTCTCTCTTTCAATTTTTTTTTTTTTAAATTCTAAATTCTATGAATTTAGAATTAAGAATTGGGAGCCTTTTGACTTCAACTACATTCCTATAGTATATAGATAGATAAATAGATTTAGGATTAAGAATTGGGAGCCTTTTGACTTCAACTATATTCCTATGGTATATAGATAGATAGATAGATATTAGGGCAAAGTACGGATTACCTCCCTGAGGTTTTTCTGTTTGGCAGATGACCTCCCTGAACTTTATTAATGATCAATTTGCCTCCTTATGATTTTGGAGTAAAGTGCTACTGTTAGCTTTTTCATTCAAACTAACGGAAAGTGTATGACACGCGCAAGTTACGAGACTGGTCATGAAAAAAAAAATTAAATAAAGTTCATTTCAAATGTAAGAAGACGACATTACCCTTCTTCTCCAAAAAATTGGAGTATAACTTAACCCTTCCCAATCCACGGCTCTCGTCCATCTTCATGCCAAACAATGGTGGTCGTTTCCTCTCCCCCACCAACAGAATCATTGTCGCCGCCTGGCCCTTCACCATCGGCCCATATCCAACTTGTTCCCCACCCCAACAATCAGCCAATTCCATATTCCTCACATCAAAACCCACTCCACGTAATAGTCCACAATCAAAACCCATAATATTTGGGCACCCACTCCCAGCAACCCAATGGCGCTGGTCTCTCGTCTCTCATCTCTCTCTCTCACTCCCATACGCACCAACTCGAGCTCACGGACTCCACGAGAAACTCAACTTCTAACACGCCGACAACAACTACAGCACAATAGAACTTCACAATGGCGGAATCGATTTGCACGATGGTAAAATCAAACTCGGGCACTGCAAAAAACAAGCTCGATGATGGCGGCAAAATTGAACTCGACGACGGCGGAGACGGACAAGTCGACGACGACGGCGAAAAAATCGTTCGTATTGTTTTGGATTTGTGGTTGTGGGTTTTGGCATCAGTTTTCAATTTGTAGTTTGGAGGTTATCAGTTGGTTTGTTGGTTTGTGCAATCGGTTTGAAGTTTTCAATTTGTGGACAGAGATGATGGTTTTATGGAAGATGGTTTTCAATTTGTTGGTTTGATTTAGAAAATGGGTTTTCCGATTGCAGAGAGAGAGAGGGGGGGTTTGGATGGCCGGAATCGGCTGATGGGTTTTCCGATTCGTAGAGTAGAGAGAAGCGAAGATGAGTTCCTGTCAATTAAAAAGATGGATTTTCCGATTGCCTAGGAACCACTTGAGGGTGCTGGAGATGCTAGTAAATGCCCTTTATTTAAGAAAGGGTAGCGTAGTCTTTTTACTTTTGCCGTTAACGGAGTTAGGAGTTGCACTTTACTCCAAAACCATAAGGAGACGAATTGATCATTAATAAAGTTCAGGGAGGTGATCTGCCAAACGGGAAAACCTCAGGAAAGTAATTCATACTTTGCCGTAGATATTATATGCATCTTCAACTACCAGATTAAAGTCCCAACTAGACTATTCCTGTTCCGCTTTCTTTTTTAACCTTCTTTTTTAAAAAGAAGGTAATTTCAAACTCAAATATAACGAAAATGGAAAATGATTTTTTGATTTTTTTTTGCACCGTTTAAAAGATCTCAATGAGATCTATCAAACAAGATCCATATTAGTAGGAAAATTATTTGTGTAAACATATGATTTTTGAGCTTGAAATTACCTTCATTTTCTAAAAGTTTTTTTTTAAAGAAATTGGAACACCCCCTAAAATATTGCTGGCCATGGCTGACCCCTTCTCACATGTGCTCATCGATTAAGCACCGAAACATGCATGCAGATGCAGCTACGCACGTTATGGGCCCCTCCTTCATCCAACAGTACTGTTTCTGTGGGAGTCCTCGTTTTCAATGTCAATTTTCACACCGAATTCTTGACAAATTCGGAACATGCCGGCAAGCTACTACCGGGAGTGTGGAGTTCAAGTCTTACAACCAACACATCTCATAGCTTGAAGAGCAAAACTATGAGCTACACAAAAGCCAATCTTCTTTACAAAATCTACCACAACCACATCAAACCCTCCAATGGAACCGAGAAATGGAGACCGGTCTGAGAAATGGTAGAAGAGATCCCTGAGGAAAAACGGCAGCGAACACCCACAAAGGGTAAGAGAGTCCACACAAATGGGAAAAACGAAAAGCAAAAGAGGTTCAGCCATGGTGAATCGTTTCATTTTAAACAGGTGGCAGTGGTACTCACACACAGCAAAGGTTTTTTGTATGTGGAATAGTTTTTGGTTTGGACGTATCAGCCAATTTCTTTTAAAGTCGTGAATGTTGAAGTATTGTTTACTCTAAGAACCAATCGTACAAATCAGAGAAATTCAGGTTATTTTACATTTTAGTTTGATGAACAATTTTCTAACTAAATTTATCCACAGAATAAAAAAAAAAGTTACCCAACAAATTTAGGCAAGCGAAGTGTGGAATACTATAATCGAGTATGAAAAGTACACTTTCACCCCCTATGGTTATCGCCATGTGCTGATACTTCCCTCATGGTTCAAAATTGACCACATAACATACCTGTGGTTTTGAAAATGTGCGGATAGACCCCCTGCCGTCATGTTTTCCATCCATATTAATGGAGGTGTATTTCATATGCCTCTAGAATGTAATCTGAGTCGTTCATAATGTATTAAATAAAGAATAGAGTATCTCTGTAAAAAATCATCTCGATCAGGCATCAATAACCCAGTGATCTAATTTTTAATAAATTCAAATTTGAAATTTTAATTTCATAACAAAATCGATTCGACCATGAGCTTTTCATTTTTTGATTGACTTGAATTTTGGCATAGATGTAGTACTCGTCAAAAGTTACAATATCAATAGTTTGGATTCAATTTTTGGTATAGGAGATGGTGTGGTTAGATTTAAAAAAAAAAAGAAAAATCAAGAGATATGATGAGGGTATATCAGTCTTTTAATGTTGTTTCCGTTAATATGGATGGAAAACATGACGGCAGGGGTTCTATCCGCACATTTTCAAAACCACAGATAGGTTATGTGGTCAATTTTGAACCATGAGGAGGGTATCCGCACATAGCAATAATCACAAGTGGTCAAAGTGGACTTTGCCTCATTTTTTTCACAATTAAAAAGATTTGGTTGTCATTTTGTGCACATGCATATCATGTTGCAAGTGTCTGCCAGTAGATGAATTGACAAAAAGACAAAATAATCACCGAACGAAAAGCCAGGACTTTTGGGCTTAGACAAATGGGAGAAGTTTTGGTTGCCGAACGGGTGCCATACACGTGGTACCGTCGACAATTTCAGTCATTCAAACGTGTTTTAGACGGGTTGGATTTTAAACAGGCTCGGCCCTAGGCACAAGCCTACCAGACGGCCGCCTTGGGCCTCCAATTTTGGACCCAATTATAGTGCCCCCAAATATTGGAATTATAGTAATAAATATTGGGGAAAAAAACCGAAATGGTCCATGTAGTTAAGTGTTTGTGTCAATTTGGTCCCTACAGTTTTAATTGGCTCGATTTACACTCTGTACTTTCCCTTTTGTTCCAACTTGGTCCAATTACTAATTACCGTTAGCCTTTTTAACACCAAACGCGAATTGGCCCCTTTTTGGGGTTAAAACAGTAATTCTCCCATTCCCCTGTGTGGAACTATTCAAACTTTAACATCCCTAGTTAGGAATCAATGCCAAGTGTAGGAAAATGAATGGAATGACAGGACACTATCTAGAAATTTTGTTCTTATTTGAATTTTTTTTCCACATTTGTTAGTTTTGCGCCAAACTTTTATGAGTTATTGATTCATTTCGACGAGAGGAATCGGAAAAATATTATTATTATTTTTTAACTTTTTACCCAAGTATTTTGAGAAATAACCACTTTTTAGCGTCAAAATGTCATTTTTTTTTCTTTCTGAAAAATGGTTATTTCTCAAAATACTTAGGTAAAAGTAAAAAAAAATTACTTTTCCGATTCCTCTTGTCGAGGCGAATCAATAACCCACAAAAGTTTGGCGCAAAACTAACAAATGCGAAAAAAATCAAATAAGGACAAAATTTTTAAAATTAACTTAAGTTTAAGTTAAGTTCAAAAGAATGGGTATGCAGAAAAAAAAGGCATCTTAGTATTTATACCAGTGGTTATGTTGCCTCATGGCTGATCATGAAAATACTGAATTGGAGGGCAACTTTTTTTTATAGAAAACTATAACCAAATTTTGCTCATTACCAAAATCCAAACTTAATACCAGTGATTAACATTAGGAATGGAAGAATGAGCTGTATTTTGGTTCAGATGTATATTAGGGCAAGAGGGAAATGGGAGAATTACTGCTGTTTTAACCCCAGAAAATGGATCCATTCGCGTTTGGCATTAAAAAGGCTAACGGCAATTAGTAATTGGACCAAGTTGAAACAAAATGAAAAGTACAGAGTGTAAATTGAGCCAATTAAAATTGCAGGGACCAAATTGACACAAACACTTAACTACATGGACCATTTCGATTTTTTTCCCTAAATATTATATATGTCTCTTATTTTTCATACAGAAAGTCTAAGGGTACAGCAAATCTGTGCACAGATTGTGCACAGATTTTGTTGTGGGGCCCGTAAAAAATAAGCTCAATCCGATACCTATAGGTGCTCGATCCAACCATATAACTTTTCATTATCCGAAAATCTGAATAAAAAGTTAGATGGTTGGATCGAGCACTTATAGGTATCGGATTGAGCTTATTTTTTACGGAAACCCTTGAAAAAATGTTTTACATTTAATGAACGGCTCGGATGATTTGTGTGGGACCCGAGGTGGGTCCCACAACAAAATCTGTGCACAATCTGTGCACAGATTGCTGTACCTGTAGTAGCGTTCTTTTTCATATAGGTTGATGATAGTTCAGTTGGAAGATGTCTTTATTCCACACGCCCAATGTGAGTTTGAGTCCCATCTACTTCTAGTTTTTAACGTGAAAACCTTTTGAACTTCAACAAAAAAGAGTAATACTATAGGTACCGACCAATGGCATAGGGAAAATGCACCGACGGCCACCGGACGGTTGATCCGAGCCGTCCAAAAAATTTATAAAATAAAACCGAGTGGGCTTACGCGAGAATCAACGGCATCCGAGGTGTGTAGCGTGCTTGATCGGAGCACCCCGTTTTCGTGTATATACACGAAAAAGGTGTGCTTGGATCAAGCACCCTACACACCTCGGATGCCGTTGATTCTTGTGCAAGCCCACTCAATTTTTTTTTTTAATTTTTTTGGACGACTCGGATCAGCCGTCCGGTGGCCGCCGGTGCATTTTCCCTACGGTACCATCAGTACCAATAGCATTTTCGAACAAAAAATGCCTTATACTACTGCCGTTGAGATTCAAACCCGCAACAAGGTACACTAACAAAGGTTGGACAAGTGGATTGCAATTGCACCACAAAGCCTTTCATGTTATCCAATTCAAAATACTAAGTATACAAATAATGAAGGGCCCTATTTAAAAACTCTGTCCAAGGTCTCAAAAATCTCAAAACCGGCCCTGATTTTAAATATTGAAAATGAAAAGAGAGATCGGGTAAGAAATAATAAGTCTAGGTACACTACATCCAACCACTACACCATCCATTACATATTTTGTAGGGCCCACTCCGGGTCCCAAAGAAATACAGAAAAATGTTCATAAATTTTAAAATAATATATTATGGAGCCATGTAAAAAATCAGCTCCAACAAATATCGGTAAGTATTATTTCTTAATTCGTAGGGGTGAAACTGTGCAGTTGAGCAGTTAAGGGAAAAGAGAGGGAATAAATATAAGCCGTTCAAAATGCATTTAGATGGCTGGAATCGCTGAAGAGTACTGCCAAGTGGTACCCGCTCGGCATCCCAAAAAATCTCGACAAATGGGATTATGATACTCCGGTAGAAGTGGCGACGTGGAAGGCCATTTATGGTCCACGAGTTGGAGTACAAAAGAGAAGCAAAGACGTGGCGAATATATTTTGTCAGAATAAAGTAAAATATCCTCCTCAAAATACGAACATATCCATATCCATTTTCTAAAGGGTTCTTCTCCTGTATGGGAGAAGTTTTTCAGTGCCGAGCGGGTATTGCTGACGTAGTATCCATTCGGCGCATCTGAGCCGTCCGATTCACTTTTGGATGGCTCGGATTGAAATCATCTCTCTCCTCTCACCCCAACACTTTCTCTCTCATTTTTCTCTCTCTGAATCTGGGCTGTTCAAACACGAAATGAATTGCTCGGATGCACGAACGGACACCACGTGGTACCTGCTTGGCACTGAAAAAATTTCCCCATACAGAAAACTACAAATGGGAATAAAAAAGCAGGCCTACGGCTGGCAAAAAAGGGTAAACTTTTTTTTTTTTTTTTACTTAAAAATGGTTATTTTTTAAATTATTTGGATAAAGTAAAATTTTGTAACTTTTTCAATTCGTCTCGTCGAAACGAATCAATAACCCACCAAAATTTTGCGCATAACTAATAAATACAAATAAAATTCAAATAAAAACTCTAAAAAATTTTAGAAAAAGTTAAGTGGAATTTTATAGCGCTGTCTGTGACTCATATTATGAGGAGTGATTTTTCAGTGCCGGGTGGGTATATCCTCTCCCTGGTATCCGTTCGGCGCATCCGAGCCGTCCGATGTACTTTTGGACGGTTCGGATTGAAACCCTCTCTTTCCTCTCACCCCAACACTTTTTCTCTCTCTAAATCTGAACCATTCAAACACGCAATGAACGACTCGGATGCGCGAGCGGGTACCACGTGGTACCCGCTCGGCACTGAAAAATTTTCCCCGAAACAGAATAGTCTCCCCTGGTGTCGGCCATCCTCTCTCTCTCTCTCTCTCTCCTGGTGTCGGCCATCCTCTCTCTCTCACTCTCTCTCTCTCTCTCCTGGTGTCGGCCATCCTCCCCCCACTCTCTCTCAAGACCTCTCTTTCTCTCTCCAAACAGCATTGATAGTTTGACGGTACATACATAATCACACTCTAAAGGCCTATATAAACCTCTGTGTGTGATTGATTTTGGTATACTGCTTGGAGAGATAGTAGTAAAAATAAGAAATGGGGATTGACAATTACTTGAAAATGAAGACGGGTCAAAGAGCGATCGCTGCTGATTTCCAAGATCTCGGCCACTCCCTTAAGAGGCTCGGAAACCATGTCCTAGGCTCGGGTTTAGGCTCTACTCTGCTTCAATGGATCGCATCAGTCGCTGCAATGTAAATCTCTCTCTCTCTCTCTCTGTTGGTTTGTCTTTTACGGCAACTTCAACTTCAACTTTTTAAAGGGACGTGCCATTAATGCGTATTTTCTTAGAAAGTTTGATTTGATTTTCAATACAGTATTACCCCTTATTGTTCAAAAACTAGTACTTTTAATCCTTTTTATAAGGGTTTTTCTTTTTTGACAAATCCTTTACGAGGGTTGAATTGTGTGGATTTACGCACTTTTTAGAATTGTCAAAGAGGAAAAGTATTTTCGGACATCCCAAAATAAAATACTAGACAAGCAATTGGGAAGGGAGGGAGTACGTTTCAGATTTGATTTATCCCGGTTAAACTTTTGATAAGTCGATTCTCTGGTTGTGCGTGATGTCTATGACTCTACTGTGTGTTATGGTGAATTTGATTTTGTTCTTGTCCTGTTTATTTGATCGTAATCTTCAGATGAATCGTGTTTAGTTTTCCGGAGCACTTATTTTAGCAAAAATGCTACTCACACACAGGAGCGGACCCAGGATTTAGTTGCAGTGGGGTTAAATATCTACCACACTCATAATTTCGTGGGATCTTTAGGGCAAGAATATTATGAGTTGGGGGCAAAATTATAAAATACTCTTCAAAACTATATCTACTCTAGAGGTATTTTGAAACTCAGCGGGGTCAAGTGACCCCGCTTGCCCTATACTGGTTACTATGTGTGGGCCCCACATGTATGTGAAAGGTTGTGTAAATTGTTGTGTTTGGATCGTAAAACAGTGACAATGGTGAGGTGGGTTTGCTGAAAAAATTAATGATCGTGAGCAGCTTGCTTTCCATTACACTATGTTTTAAAGCAATATTAATTATGATCGTAACAAACAATATTAATTATGATCCCAAATGAAAACAACCCTTATAAGTGCAAAGCAAAGCAGGCAAGCAAAGCAACCCATCTAACAATCATGTTTTCAATAGATCTGTTAGGAGAATACCAAGAGAAACCCAAGCCAATTGTACGCCTCTCTCATTTGAAGCTCTGATGGGTTTAGAGTAGGAGAATTAAAAAGAACGATAAAATAATCCTATGGGATTTCATCGTGTAAACCTTGAGTGGGCTGACAAGAGTAAAACCTGTTGATGGGATTTCAAACTACTGTCGAGGTGCGGTTATTTGGATTAAGTCATGGGATTTCATCGTGTAAAACAATTGGTGTAATGGAGGGTAATTAAGTCATGCAATCAAAAGCAAATCTTGAGTTTTGGAAGGAACAAAAAGAGTTTTGGCAGAAACAAAAAAAGTTTTGGCATTATCAGCTCCCTATACTTTTACACCCGATTTTGATTTGATTCTCTTGTATGAAATACAATTGAATACTATCAATTGGAATCAGATTGTAATGCAACGGAAAAAATAATCAATAGAAAAAGGTGGACAGAAAAACTTATTGGATACCATTGACTCTGGTGTCTAATAAGTTTACCTACTATTAGATTTGAACCTATGACTCCCGCCGTATGAAAGCAATACTCGAACCACTGAGTTAAGTAGGCCATTTCTCATCCCAGATTACCAAAGAAAACCAAACCAAACGGGATGTATCATATGCAGTTTGTTACTACTCCTTCCGTCCCAATTTGCGACTTTTTTTTTAAAGTTCGTGTCACTTTCAAATTGTTTATATCTTTTAATTTATACGGTTTTATGTTATTTTAAAACTTTGTTTAGTTTTCAAATCTACCATAAAAAGTGGTACCGATTTTCTATCCTCTTAGAATGGGACAAGGGACAAAAATAATTTGGGTCATAGGAGTATTATTCTAGTTATTTTTTTCTGCATTATAGTTCTACAACCTTCGAGGATGTAAATTGTGGAGTTAATCTTATTATACATATATACACTTTGTCGAAGACATTGTTGTCACTTACAAGTTACGAGTTGCGGTTGAATGGCATGGATTGTTGGAACAATCAGAGGGTATGGAACGGATTAACTCGAAACTGCATATGTTGCTATTCGGGAATGAATCGCAGACTAGGTCGTTATCTTTAAAATGTTTCGCGGCTCTGCCCTTTCTTGTGCAAGCAATGTATAGCCACGCTGTCACAGCGCGTGAAAAAGCAAAAGCTTAGCATGTCTTTCCATTCAAGAAAAGATTTGATGGACTGTAACAAAAAAACATTTTTGATTCTTTGAATTTTAGCTAAACTTATGAGTTTCTGAATTCCCTTAGGCCTTGAGCCCATTTTCTTGAGCGCGCAAGTCCTCTCCTTGGGTTTAGCCACATTCACATGCCTACTAAAGTGTTCAGTAATATAATGGGTCTGAAGTTCCTTTATTTAAGCAATGTGGGACAAAGGTTGTGGGGAAGATTTGGGAAAAACTTCAAAACCCATGTTTTAAATTACACATCCCCTACATGGATGGACCGAACTACATGGCGACTGTTTTAAGTTTTGCAATCCCCTCGAACTTCTCTGAAATCTTATGAGTGGTCGTCATATTCCTCTTCACTTTCGTTTTTGGTAATACTTCACCATGGATATTTTGTGCCTCAAAAAATTTTGTAATAAGGCATTGATCTGTGTTTACTAGCTTGCCTTGCATATGTTCAGCAATCATCTATCTATGTCGATGTATAATGGTAGACAAATCATACAGGTGGATTTTCGTGTGGCTGCTACATCTCTTAGTCCTTTGGTTATCCATTGAGTCTGCAATGAACTTTTGTGTGCAACCCAGTGTTTCTTCATACGAACCTGTTATTATAAGCTAAATTTGCAATGTGTGTGCGCATTTGAAGTCTTGCTGATAAATCTGTTAATGTATCCTCAACTAGTCAGCTTTGACGACATGCTATTTACCTGCTTTACATAAAGGCACCGAATAAACTATCCTTGTGCCCATGTTATGATCTCTGAGATTGTTTCTCTTGTCCATCCTTAACAATCTATGAGCATCCTATCTGTTTTGTTTGGAGAAAGAATTTCATTGCTAACAATCTTATCTGTTATCTTTCCCGTCATTACTGCAGTTATTTGCTGGTCTTGGATCGGACAAACTGGAGGACCAACATCCTTACAGCTCTTTTAATCCCTTACATTTTCTTTAGTCTTCCATCCCTAGTGTTCAACTTCCTCAGGTGATTACAGCTTTCTCTGCTGCTCTCATTGTCCTTGGCTTTACTCGTTTCTCCACTTTTAATGTCTCTGGTAATGCAGCGGAGAAGTCGGTGAATGGGTTGCTTTCATTGGCGTGGTAGTGCGTCTCTTCTTCACCAAACATTATCCTGGTACGACATTACTTCCATTATCGCATTGATTTATCAGTCCTTCACATTCATGTGGTTGTAAATAATCTAATAGGAAACTAGAACAAATAGAAATAGCAGAGTTGTCAGGAACCAGTGCTAAGGTTTGGATCTAACGGGTATCTAAGACAACACAAACTAACAAGACCCTTTTTTCGCTAGGCGTTTGAATCTTTTCAAAACCATCATTTGCACTGCCATGTAGTCCTGTAAAAGTGATCGTGTCTTAGAACGTAGCAAACATAAAAATACTGACATTTCATGGATGTCACTAAAGGTACGCCCAGTTTGTACTTGCTAATGGGTGTCTCAAAGAGGTAAATTGGGTATAAACATTACATTTTCCATTAAACGCACAAAGCGGGCCTTCATACTCTAGTTGTCACCCTATTTCATGGAGCTTACTAAGTAATGTAGTTTGGGATGTTACGAAAGTTTCCCTTTTTCTGCTCTGCCATGAGAACGAAATTGAACGACATATTTGCTTGTGTGTGCGAGTGTCTGTGTTCATGCTTATGATAAAATGCAGATTGGCTAGAAATGCCGGGGGCATTGCTTCTTCTCATTGTGGTGGCGCCTAGCTTGATTGCTGAAACTTTGAGGGACAGCTGGATTGGAGCTGTGATATTACTTGCCATTGCGGGTTACTTGCTTCAAGAGCACATCCGAGCATCCGGTGGGTTCAGAAATGCCTTCACCAAGAGTAATGGCATTTCCAACACCGTCGGGATAGTCATTTTGTTGGTCTATCCCATCTGGGCTTTGGTGTTTTACATCATATAGGCACTCTCTCTCTCTCCCTTCAGCTTTGTTGCTTGTCTTTTGGTCGGCGTTTCTCGGACTCCAGATTTGTTTTTTGTGATCTTCTTGTGCAACTCTCCCAATTTGTTAGCAATGTTGTTCCTCAACTTCGTTACTGAGAGTTTCTTGATGTATATTTGGTTGATTTGTTGTAAAAAACCTGCCAGGATGTAATGCTTGTTATGGTTACCAATTATATGGATTCAGTTACGATAGTGTGAAAAATACCTATAGTAGTCTTTTTTGTTTTTTCCTTTTAGAGTTTTTCTTTTCTTTTTCTCTCCCAAACTATGCACATTTTCTCTACTCAGTCCCTAAACTATCAATTTGACGATTTCATCCCCTCAACTATCATACCGTTACGGTGTTACCTACTTAGTTCAATAGATAACGGAAGTTAGGAATTTGGACGAAAAATGCCATGTAAGGCCTATTTGGGACCTTGTAGAGCAGGTACTTGATTATGTGAGTCTTAGAGATAAAAATTAATTATGACCCTTTAAGATAAAATGATCAAAAAAAT
The DNA here is from genome assembly GCA_018127125.1 of Rhododendron griersonianum. Taxonomy (NCBI): domain Eukaryota; kingdom Viridiplantae; phylum Streptophyta; class Magnoliopsida; order Ericales; family Ericaceae; genus Rhododendron; species Rhododendron griersonianum. Next base: position 12,653,942 of record CM030792.1, on the reverse strand, counting down.
AAGACCTTCGCACTGGTTTCAACATATTGAAAATTGGAACACTTAATTTTGTAACCATATTTTTTAGTATATAAACCTTCTAAAAAAATTAAGTGTTCGAATTTTCAATCCGTTTGGAACGGTGAGAAGGTCTTATTTTTCTGATCATGTTATTCTAAAGAGTCATGATTAATTTTTATCTCTAGGGCTATCATAATTAAATACTATCTGTTTTTAATTTGGGACCCTTTAGAGTAGATACTTGATTATGAGAGCTCTAGAAAGAAAAATTAATTATAACCTTTTAGCATAAAATGATTAGAAGAATAAGATCTTCACACCGGTTCACACGAATTGAAAATTAGAGCGCATAATTTTTAACCATATTTTTAATATATATAAACAGTCTAAAGAACTCAGTCTTAAAAAAAAAATATAAGATTCTAATATATGAACCTTGTAAAAAAAATTAAGTGCTCCAATTTTCAATCTGTTTGAACCGAAGCGAAAGTCTTATTTTTCTGATCATTTCATCCTAAAGGGTCATAATTAATTTTTATCTCTAAGGCTCTCATAATCAAGTACAGTATCTGCTTTACAGGGTTCCAAATAGGGCCTTACGTGACATTTTCCGTCCAAAATTTTAATTTCGTTATCTATTGGACTAAGTAGGTAACGGTATGATAGTTGATGGGATGAAATCATCAAATTGATAGTTTAGAGACTAAGTAGAAAAAAAAGTGCATAGTTTATGGAATAAAGAGAAAAAAAATTCTTCCTTTTATAACCAGTCTAGGCCAATTTGTGCGCACCTCGACTAATTCTGAGCTCTGAAGTTAATGACCTAGCAAACCTTCGATGAAGTTGTTGATGTGGATTAGTGAAATCTTATGGGACCATTGTTGAAATAACTGCTGTAAAACAAGAACGGATTACCTCGAGATGATGCTATTGAAATGCGGAATACCAGATTATAGAACTACTGCTGGGTTGAGTCGCGGACTAGGTCGCTCTCTTTAAGACGTTTCGCGGCTCTGCCCAAATTGTGCAAGCAGTTCGTCGTTGCCCCGCCGTCTCCAGGATAAATCAGCCCAGAATTCTCTACCTCTGCTCGGCTTTCTCTGCACGGAAGAAAAAAACCGAAAACAAAAACACAATCGACCTAATGCTCGAACTCAGAAAACGTTTTTAGGGGAGGAAGAGAGAGTTGATTTTTGGTGTATTGAAACTGATTCTGAAATGCAGTATTTAGAGGAGCGGGCTGGGGCGTGGTTTTTGGAAAACAAATCAAAACCCACTAATTAAGCACATGTTTTAATCAACGTGGCTTAACCAATTTACGTGCACGAGGCTCAAATCCCGGATTTGCACCCCCTCTTGACGCGCACCCGGTTAACTGATTTCCGAATCAGTTTTCCAAATTGCCGCCCATTTTTCTGAGCCCACGAGACCTCTCCTTGGGTCCTCTTTTACAAACCCACTAAAGTGCAAATCCATTTAAAGTAGTTAAAGGTTTTGTAACTTCCCAATGTGGGACTAGAGAAAATAGCATGTTTACAAATACATCAAAGTTCCAACAACCATCTCTCCTACATAGAAGCTTTGTATATTACCCATAGTACAAAAGATTTTATGCACTACAGTTTTGACATTAGCAATATTCTTTAATAACCGTACATATTTTATGTACATTTTATACTGAAAAATGTAAGAAAATAACACTAAATACCAACAATTTTAAGAAAACGATAACTTGTATCTCACCGACATTGATACGTAGGTGAACCAATACAAAAACCGATTCTCTAATCGGTACGGTATTCAGAACCTTACATACATCGTGTTCCATGACCGCGGGGCATAAGTATTTGCAAACGAACCAAGTTGCTCACGATTAGCTCGTGCCTCTGCTCGCTAAGGCTCGGCTCAATTCGTTCAGTAACTGAGCTTGAGCTCGAGCTTTAGGCTTGTTTGCCAAACGAGCCAAGCTCGACACTCAAAAGTTTGGCTCGCAAAATTTCGGCTCGTTTTATAGGCTTGACTCGTTTAAAGAGGCTCGTTAAGGACTTTACGGCTCGTTTATTTCGAACACGGTAAAACTCGGCACAGCTCGATTGCAGAGATTAGAGAGTAGAGACAATGCCGTCTTTTGGGCCGATCATGGGCCTAAAGTCGGTCCAAACCCCAAACACAGATTATAAATTCGTATAATACTATATCGGAAGGGTTAGGGTTTTAGCTGCTGCTCCGATCGATTTCTTCCTGAATCTCTTCTCGTTCGTCAAAGAAGCAAGCAAGCAAGAGAAAGGATGTTTCCGGGAATGTTCGCTCGCAAACCGGACAAGGAGACGGCTCTGAAGCAGCTCCGTACCCACGTAGCCCTGTTCGGGGCATGGGTCGCCGTGGTTCGGGTCACCCCGTACATTCTCTACTACTTCTCCGACCACAAGGAAGAACTCAAGCTCGACTTCTGAATATCACTCGGGTAAGCTCTTGTTGTCTCAACTTTGATTTCGATACATTCATACGATTTGTGTATCGATGCTGGGTTTTAAGTCTATGCGATTTGTGGGTTTGAGTTGTTTCACAATTTGAATGACCAGACCGGATTGTACTGGATGATGGGGTGATATGTGGGTGTTGCAATTGGCTGCAAAATTTTATCAATTGAATTCCTTTTAACTTTGGCATTTTGTGATCCTCATAGTTAAGGTCTCTGTGATCGGTGGATGAGTTTTTCTGTAATTGGTTATATCCAGATTATGTGGCCTTTTTGCCAAATCCTCTGTTAGGTTTTCCTGGAAAAGTGGATATTCACTGCGCGATTTAAGGATTGTAGCTGACTATTTGTTATTTGATGATTCTTATATGTGGTTTGTGTGCTTCGTTTATCTTGAGTATATAAATGATGGTGTTACATGGGTAATTTCAAAGTACTGCAAATTTGTTGATTCAATGCGGATAACTTTCATATTGTGTGATCATATGTCATTTATATTCTTGGAAAGTCACATCAGTCTTTAGTTTAAAAATACTTGAAAACTGTGGGTTTTCGGAAGAGCATCGCCACATGGCACTTACCGTTGGACCCAATAAATGGGTAAGGCAAGCGAGCTCCTTCGGAATCAAGACTCCTCCCATGCAAGCATAAGACTTCATGGACCTCTGTAGAGGAACTCCTTCATAGAATCTTCGAAACACAGCACCACGAGGCTTGATGACAGCTCAAGGCATCTCCTATTCACCCTACATTAAATGAGGATCTAATAAGCCTGGCGACTCCTCACAATACCCTAGGTCGGGAGTAGGGCCTGGGTATCTCGCTTGGGATCTAATGATGTATGTGGCTTGGAGGCTAGAGCGAAGGGATTGTCAAGGGTCACCTCCATGAGGTAAGCTCTACCTTGACCGGCCATAGAGAGAGGGGCATCAACCGTCTGGCAACCACAACCACCTTCATGGTTACGTCAACTACCCTCATTACAGCCTCAATCACAACCACAGCCATGCTTATTACAACCACCCCTGACACCCGGCAACTAACCAGTTGCTTTTCCATCCCTCTAGGCTCTCCATCTCCTTGCCTCTCCATCCCTCTGGCTTGTCAATCCCTGAGGCCTCCATATAAGGATCGTTTATACACCACCAAAACAGATAGACAGACAACACCAATACACACAAAGCATACACTCTGGTTGACCATTTTTAGCACATGGGCTATAAATATGAATTTGCAGAGATACATTGGTACATGGGATTCTAAAAACATAGAATATGTGTGCAATGAGATACCGACATCTTTGTTTACAATTACCAGTATGAGTCACAGACATGGGGTTGTCCAAGTTGGACGTGGGATGTATTTCTACATTTGATTCACATGTTTAGGAATTTCTGTGTTTTATAGCAAATTCTAAAACTCATATGAGAAAAAGGAGGTACGTGTCCTGTGGGCTTGCACCTTTGACCACAGTGACTCAATGAGAATGATTAATGATATAGCACTTTTACTGCTAGATTTCTCATCTTCTTGAAGAGAAATTCAATTGACTCAGCTTACTATTCACCTGTCAGGTATATGTATTCTAGTGTTGAAGTAGTATCCAACTATCCATACTGCTTCTTTGATGAAAACCTTTTTGGTGCAATTATGTTTATGAATAATTGAATGCGTCCAGAAGTATCGTGCTACTTCCTTCATTTTCTCATTCTCCAGGTTCCTTATCCCTTTGGACGCCATTATGATGAACGTGGTAACTCCAAATTTTGTATACGTTAGAGCTAGGAATTCTAATTGCTACCTCCAACATCCCTCCCTTTTATGGTTAGTCTAGCCTCAACTGTTGCCATGAGGTTGATTTGAACTACCTTCCTCACCTTGGGTTGGGGTAATGATTGAACGTGGCGGATAGGACCGCACATTAAGAGTACCTAATGGAACTCTCATCATAATCAATTTTGTTATAGCCCAACCATACCATAAAGCATTTTGACGCTGATGAAATGCAGTTAAGTATGCCATCCAAAGCTGGGATGTGAGTTTGTTTTTAGGGAACACATCATATTGGGTAAGGTTGCGTACCTACTACCTTCTCCAGACCTTGCTGTAAATGAGAGTGTTGTGTGCTACGTACGAGGTTTTTATCACATATAAACGAAATAGTGCTAGGAACAAAGCTATTGTGATATGCACTCATCTTCTTGAGTAGACGTCTATGAAGCAGGAATACTTTAGTAGGAACTTATTAAAACTATCAGAAACATCAAATGTCTCATATCTGTACTATAGCATACGTATTTGCCATGCCTGGAGGCTGGCATATAGTATCATCAGTGTGAAAGATGGAATGGAAGTTTCACAAATTCTGGCTACTTCATCAAGTTGTCTGTACTTTTTGGAAAAAGAAAACAATGAGACTAGAGACTAGAGAGAATGGATTTTGGTTTCCAGGTCACTGTTTGTGGCACACAAAATCCTTAATTTGAGATGGTAGGGATGTGTGTTTAGTTTTGCTGCTTGCTCCATAGTTGATTTCCTGTTTCGTAGGACGTTGCAGCATCTTATATCTCACGATCCATTTCTCACGTCAAAGTTTCTCATTACCTTTGAATCCTTTCTATTTTATCGTTAGCTGCTCTTTTCTTTTTTTGAAGGAAGGATAATCAGGTGCTGCATTGATGCCTTTCTTCTTCTGTTTCCTTCTCACCTCTTCGTTTGCTGTTTTTTGGTTCTATGCATGAGTCTTTTTTTCCTGTAGAGGTTAGAATCCCTCAAAACTATGGCAAAATACCATTGAGTTGTGCCTAAAGGGATGTATCATGTATGAGAAGTGCAAAACAATTTTTTTCAATGTCACCAAACAAATGCATCAAACAACATACAGGATGGATGGTATTTTGTTACTGTATTCGATTGATATCGTAGTCGTTATAACAAACAAGCTCCCCAAAACAAGCTCCCCATGATATGATGATCTCTGTTCTCACACAAGCTCTGTGGTTGTTATCACCTGCCTATTCATCCTTCTCTTTGGTGCTCTTCTGCTGCAGTTGGGCTCTGGGGAAGCTATGCTGGAATGGAGAGATTATCAGCTTGCATATGTCTTCCGTTTTTCTTTTTGATCTATGGTTGTCTCACTTCTATTGGATAGCTTGTGTTTCTTAGAACTTCATGGTATTGGAATATTGAGGTCTGTAATTGTCCCATGTTTGGTACAGGGGCATTGAGGAAGTGCTTGTTTCCTTTGTTACTGCAGACTATTTTCTCTATAAGCGGTTTTTAGTGCAATACATAACATCAGATTGAACATATGTGTCTGGACTGGCGTTCGGTTACAAAGTATATGGTAGATTAGTATGAACTAGGGAAATTTTATCTTATTCTTGACCAAAGTTCCGGTAGAAATTTTGGGGTTCCAGTCCTCTCAAATCTTGGTATTTTACGCCCCTCCATTGGTTTTGGTATTACCACGGAGTGAGAATAGAGAAAACACTTCCATCTTTTTCCGATTGCCGTTCCTTATTACTGTGCTTTCAAGTCACCATTGGCTTGATTTCAACTGCCGGAGATTGATTTTAACTTTTGGTGAAGTGGTGGGCGCAGAACGAGCGGGTCACAAAAGATCAGATGGAAGTTGTCACTGGCAATAAGTCCAAAAGATCAGATGGAAGTTGTCACTGGCAATAAGTTGCAGACGACGGAATGGAATAGGGCAATTAGCAGTTAAATTGGAATTCTCTATGGAGCATTTTGAAAAGTTGGAGGGTGCATGCTACATAAATTTCAAAACTCACCAATATAATGCATAAAGTTGTCAAGTGCTCACTCAAATATGCTTTCATAAAGCATTGGTGATCAGTCATTGTTCTTTCGTTTCAGGTTATATTATTGTCCTTTTTCATTTTTTGTTGTGTAAATTATACCATTGAAAAGTGCTTATATTCATTGGGGTCAAATTGTTGTGGAACATATTTGCGAACTCGGGGATCCCATTCGAGCCGTCCATGCTCGTCAATGGATGGCTCATATTTCATCTCGGCAATGCATGGATAGACTATGGAGATCTGTTTGTTGAGATGAAATATGAGCTGTCCATTGCTGAGCATGGACGGCTCGGATGGGAACAACACCCATGTTGGACAACCAGGCCCCGGGGAGTGGCTGAGCAGTTTAATACTGCTCAAAGGTCACCAAATTGAAACTCAAAGGTCTCTCTCCTTCCTATTAAGATAAATCCAAACAAATGAAACCTAGTTTAATACTCAGGACTTAAAAACAACGAAATTGAAACACAGTGCATCATTCATTATCAACTGATTATGTAAAGAAAGTATCGCCACCAGAAGTAATTACCGAAGAAATCCCACGCGAAAGGGAACAAGAAGCCCTACTCTTTCTATTGGAAACAGACATGTTTATAAGACCAAAAATGTCCAAACACTCTTGAACGGCTCGGATGTACACAAATGGATCGAACTGGTCCGAAGCATATAGATAGGATCCGAGTCCGCTGGGACATCCGGATGTTTGAGAGAGAGGGAGAGAGGAGGAACTTAATTGGAGAGAGAGAGGAGGAGGAGGAATTTAACAGGGTATCTCCTTCTCGCATTCGAATTAGTGGAGAGAGATCGATCGAATAAGAGGAACGACTGGAGATCGATAAATCGATTTCGAACAACGAAACCTTAACCCGCAAGGTATCTCCTTCTCTCTCTCTCTCTCTCTCGTTCGAGTTAGGGTTTCGATTTGACTAGAATTGACTGGGTTTCGATTTGTCTCTTGTTTGAGTTAGGGTTTCTTAAATCACCCAAAAAGAAACCCTAACTTGAACGATTTGACTTGGTTTTAGAGGAATCCATTTGCTAGAGTTTCCAGATGAATCTGTGGAATTTTTTTTTTTTTTTCGAGTTAGGGTTTTTCAAGAAAATGGGTATTTTAGAAATATGTTTACAAAACAAAATCTACGGTTTTAAAACTTTAAGAATATGAAACTACGGTCCTCTTTTACTTTGGTTCCTGTTATAAAACTTTAAGAATAATTGCACATAATGAAATACAAGACCCAATTTTGAGAACTCACAGAAAAGGTTGGATGAGCTATGATATCCGTTGCGCATGAGATGGTGATTGACTGTGTTAGTTTAATGAATATTTTTACTGCTAAAAATATTACTTACATCTTGGGATACTGTGTGAATGGTAGAAGAGCATCGAATTTGGAATAGAGGCCTTGAAATATTCCGTGCATGTCCGTGCCAGAAGGCATCGAGCTGCTGATTTTGCCACTCCCGTTTTAATCACTCTCGCAAATTTTCGGCTCTATTGGGTTTTGGAAGCCTTTTCATCGGGACGTAGATTTATTAATATGAAATTTTTTGTTATGTGCGATCAAGTATATAATGATAACCAATTTACTTTACGAATGATATAATCACTCCCACATAAAAGGTAGACGGTTCCGATTTTCAAAAAACAGCTTGGGTGGCCCTCAAGTGATGCATTATAGGACTTTAACGCCTTTGGAAGCACCGAATGTGTTCCGATCACGTGGTTTCCGACATCCAATTATCACCTATTTAGGGGAGAATGATAAATTTGATAAGATCTTAAATCATAACATTTTATATCGAACATTCGAAAAAATGAGTTTAGCTACCTTTCAAATCTATACATCCAACTTATCTGGTTAACCAATGGATTCCGCTATAGTCCAATGTACGCTAGCCACACGATTGCGACACAACATGACGATCCATACCATTCATTTTGTTGTTATTGGTGTTTTAATCACTCTCGCAAATTTTTGGGTCTATCGGGTTTTGGAAGCCCTTTCGTCGGGACGTAGATTCATTAATATCAATTTTTTTCTTTATGTGCGATCAAAGTATATAACGATAACCAATTTACTTCATTTTTTGCATGAATGATGTAATCACTCTCACATAAAAGGTAGACGGTTTCGATTTTCAAAAAACAGCTCAGGCGGCCCTTGAGTGATAGATTATAAGACTTTACGAGAATTTTTCTTTATTGAGTGCATATGGATTATGAATTATGGTGCGACTGGAGCTCTCGTTGATTAGCCCTAAGAAAGTCGTAGGATCAAATATCTCTTAGGGCTAATCAACGAGAGTCATAGAGTCAAAATTTAATTATGACCATTTAGGATAAAATGATCAGAAAACTAAAATCTTTCCACCGGTTCAAACGGATTGAAATTTGGAACACTTAATTTTTAACCATATTTTTAAATATATAAACTGTCTAAAGAGTTTGAAAAATTAAGTGTCACTAACGGGTGGTGCTAAAGTGTCACACGATAAACGATGAAGAGGGTTAAGTGTCTGAGTTAAACAATGAAGGGGGCAACTCGTTACCGAGGTATAGTTGGAGGGGGCTTACTGTAATTTCCCCTAAATAGAAAGATATGAGTAGAGCCGGAGCCCTAGGAGCCCACTCTCTGACTCGGTCTCTCTCACTCTCATCTCTCGACGTCTGATATTGAAAATTGGCCCTCTCTTCTTGTTGATTCCATATGTGCCGAGTTTTCCGATCAACAAGCTTTTTCCACTTTCGCGCAAAAAATTGCAAGAATACCAGATTTCGGCCTATTAATCTTTTTGGTCCTCAAAGTATTCAGAAAATCTCAATTTAGTCCCCAATCTACAAATAGGAGACATTTAGTCCCCAACGTTATTAAATGTGTACCAATGTAGTCCCCCACCCCTCACGCCGTTACCCCAGACGTCAAAACCAGGGGCATGTTTGTCATTTCCCCTCCCCCAACCTCTTTATCCTCCATTCTTCCCCTATAAGGGTCGGGAAAATCACTTGCTCCTCATGTAGGGAGAGATTCAAGGGTTGTTCGGCTAAATAAGCCACTTGGCTTCTTTCTTTTTTTTTTAATTCAATTTTTTTTCACATTTGTTAGTTTTTTGTCAATTTTTTTGGGATTATTGTTTCTTCATGACAAGAGGAATCTAAAAAGTAAAAAATTACTATCGAAATCTAATTTTTTTGTGTAACGCCCCGAATTTCGGAGACATTATTTATACATTAAAAAGAGATTTCCGAGAATAGTTTTCTTTTTCGAGGGATTAAAATTTCAAAAGCCTCACCAATTCAAATCACAATACGACATATCAATTACAACTGTACTCTATAAAATACTTTGTCGTACATTATCAAAATACTTAATTTACAATACAGAGCAACTAAGGGTACAACATACAGGGTTTGACAAATATTTCATTGGTCAACGTCACTTCACTTTTTAGTACGACCCTTCTGCTCCGTTTTTAGTACCTAGTTCGAGTTACCAGGACAACATAGTATCGTGAACGATGACGCTCAGTAGTCAAAACCCACCCGAAATCCATAACTTACGGACAAAGGCATGTACAATACGGTTAAATTAACAGGCAATTTAAGCAGCAGCCGATCAAATTCAATTACTAGCCATTAACTCAGAATTTCACTTGACATACTTTACAAAATCTGCTAGTAGACTACTCTCATAATTCTAAGTCCATCAGGCTGCCCTCAAGGTCTTGCTAGGCTACCTTCAATATCTGAGGTCCTGTCAGGCTACCCCTGAGGTCTTGCTTGGCCACCCTAGCTACACCGGGTCTTTCAGGCTGCCCTCAAGATCCTACCAGGCTACCCCTGATAACACGAGGTCCTGTTAGGCTATCCCCAAGGTCCTGCAAAGCCCACTACCTTTCATCTGTTTCCCTTTTCCATTAATCATTTTTTCACTTCTAATGTGATAAATCCACACATCGTAAGCAACCCGGGAACCTATTTGTCCAATCTATCAGTACAACAACTTTTCACACAATTCAACATTTTTCGAAACATGCTAACAGTCTAATAACAATTAAATTCACGACAATAATAAATCATGCGATAAAACTAAACACTCGAATAATTTATCATACAATAAAATTAATCATGTGATTCAATAATCCAACTAAACATACAAACATGCTAAAAATATTTAACTGTGCGAAAACACTAATCATGCGATTAAAACAAACTAAGTACGTACTTCTTTTTATTTCCTCTTTTCCTTTTTTGGACCAAAAATCTATGTCTACTCTAAATCATTTTGGAGTGTTGACGGTATTAGAAAAATTCGTATTTTCAACAAAACTAGGATCGGGAAACTAATTAACTTTGGGGTTTTATATTCGATTCCAAAATACTGGGGTAGATTTATTAACTAACCTAACTTGAGGGGTTAAACTGTGATTATTCAAAAACCTTCAAAATTTCAAGCGGCTGTCTTTCTTTCTTTCTTTTTTTTTTTAGAAACAGAGGCAGTGGTGTTCGACGAAGTGGGCTTCCGGCCCGGACTCGACCGGTGACGTCGGGTCCGAATATTATCACACCGAATGCTAAAAATCAATATAGAGCACGATATATACATAGGGAGGTGAGTTCCGGACTACCTCTCGTCCGGCAAAATGGGTTTCGGAGTGATTCGGTGGCGGGTCGGAGCGGCGGTGGGGCTCGTCGGTGAGGAGCTCGGCTGGAGGAGGTGGCTAACGGCTGCCCTCTCTCTCTCTCCCGAAAAGTGGCTGGAAAACAGAGAAAAAGAATGGAGGATAAAGAGGTTGGGGAGGGGAAATGACAAACATGCCCCTGGTTTTGACGTCTGGGGTAACGGCGTGAGGGGTGGGGGACTACATTGGTACACATTTAATAACGTTGGGGACTAAATGTCTCCTATTTGTAGATTGGGGACTAAATTGAGATTTTCTGAATACTTTGAGGACCAAAAAGATTAATAAACCACCATATCTCAGTTGATGTAAGCTACGTTTGCGGTGACGGAATTACCTTACAGTTGCCGAATCGCCATAATATATACTCCGTACTGGGAAACATCAAATCACAATCCTTCTTGACAAACAACTCTCCTTAGCGACTGCCGTTCCACTTTCCCTTCTTTTTCTAAAAGTTCTTTTTCTTCAATTTTCAAACTCAAATATAATGAAAATGAAAAATAATTTTTTAATTTTTTTTGCACCGTATAAAAGATCTCGATGAAATCTATCAAACAAGATCCATAGTGGTAGGAAAATTATTTACGTAAACACATGATTTTTGAGCTTGAAATTACCTTCTTTTTCCAAAAGTTACTTTTTTATAAAACTGGAACGGCACATGAATCCGCCACTCGTGCAGTCACTGGTGTCGTCCTTAGTGAAGGAGAGGAGATGGCGCAGCTTGATGTAGTGGGCCTCGGCGTCGGTAAGTCTTCCATTTTTTTACAGAAATGATACACCCACCGAACCCACCCCCACCGCACGCCCACCGCACGCCTGCCGGGCCCACTCCGGCCACCGGACGGAAAATCCGAACCGTCCAAAAATTCTATAAAAAAAAACCGAGTGGGCCCACGCGAAAATCAACGGCATCCGACGTGTGTAGGTGCTTGATCCGGAATTCCAAAATCAGATGATCCGATCCGTTAAAAATGGAAGATTGGTTCGAGCACCTACACACGTCGGATGCCTTTGATTCTCGCGTGGGCCCACTCGGTTTTTTTTTTTAGAATTTTTGGACGGTTCGGATTTTCCGTCCGGTGGCCGGAGTGGGCCCGGCGGGCGTGCGGTGGGGGTGGGTTCGGTGGGTGTATCACTTCTCAAACGTTGATTTTCGCGTGGGCCCACTCGGTTTTTTTTTATAGAATTTTTGGACGGTTCGGATTTTCCGTCCGGTGGCCGGAGTGGGCCCGGCAGGCGTGCGGTGGGCGTGCGGTGGGGGTGGGTTCGGTGGGTGTATCATTTCTGTTTTTTTATCTTTGACAAAGAATTTTTTTTTCAATGACGGTTGTTTTGGCATATTCTAAGAAATCTGTAGGGTTACAAAACTAGGGCTTTCGTGTTTCCCCTTTAATAACCCCTATTATGGGGTTTTTTCATTTGGCATTCATATACCTGTTTTTTGCTGCTTCTGGTGCATGCCTGGCATGCTGGTTCTTGTTTTGTAGGATATTGTAGAGGCCAAGAACCAGACCACGTGAAGGCTGAAGCAAATTAATGCCAGCAAAATGTAGGTGGTGGATTTTCTTTCACTTATTTTGTATCCATGGCTTTTTTATGATTCCCTCAATTAAAGTAAATTTCATGGATAAGCTATTTGCCAAATTGTAAAGATTGGGTCACTTGGTTTCTCTATATTTGAATGATCCTGTTAGCTTCCCTCCTAATGGATTTTTATTCTCGACATGTGTACTGCTTATGAATTAAGGATCCTAAAAAACACCTAAAAGTATACTATAACCTATGAGGGCTCTCACAAAATACGTGTCCTGCAGATATAACAGATGAAAATCAAGATTTTGATGTAGTCATAGGCAAGGTGGAATTGACCCATTGATATTTTAGGTTGTCTTCCTTCCTTGCATACATATTTATAATCAACTGTACATAGAGGCTTATAACACTTTTGTAGTCATATCATAGTAGTAAAAAGGGCAACTAATTTTTCCTTCAAATCTAAGTATAATTTAATGCAATTCAATGCATGGGGTTTAACACATATTAAACCTATGGACAGATTGCAAGAAATATTACAGAAATCTCCTCTCAAAAGCACTTATTTTGGGAGATTTACTAGTAAATTTGATTGTAGATTTGTTTCCGGAAGTGATTTTCGCACTCCCCTTTTTACAATCTACACCCTCTTTTTTGTCTCTATCCACATGAATGTACTACGTTGCCCTTCTTCCAATACATTTTTATACATGCAAGGGTAATATTGTAAATTCACGTGAATAAAAACAATGAGAGTGTGGATTGTAAAAAAGGGGTGTGTGAAAATTATTATTTTTTGTTTCCCTCCCAAAACTATTACGGCAACTATGGGGACCCATGTCCACTTTAAAGAAGGTAAAAAAAACAAATAAAAAAGAATCAGGGACTGTCCTGGTTAGGACCCAAAACCACTGTCCTGATTAGGATTTAGGACCCAAAATCAACTTCAAAAAGCAAAAATACTTACTATTCGTAATTGTATAGATAGGTCACAATCTTAATGAGCTAAACAAAACCAAATATGGCACATGAACAGTCCAATTTTACTGTTTACGCATGGCGTCTTTGGGGCTCACTTTGATGATATGACCCAACCACTTTCCAGAGCTCATCCTGAATTGATCACACCAAAAATAAACTTGATTGGATGCCAGTCGATGTGTTCCTTTTAACACATAAAATTGATCACGAAAATAAAATTGTTTTTTTATTTGAAAAAAAAAATAATATTGTTTCTACATATTTCAGGAGAGAGGAGGATTTTCTTTGGCTGATTTTTTCATACTCCATATAGTAGTATTAGAAAAGTACAAAGGTTTTAAAGAGAAATGCCATTAAAATCCTCCAACAATTTTAAAAAAGTTTTTAAAATCGCTTTTTTGATCGGCATAATCGCTTTATTTATGTTATTTTCCCATATTGCAAAAAACAACTGCAGTTCCGAAAACTAGAATACGATCTCGAATTAGAACTAGAACTGATCTGCTCCGGCAGCAACGAACAAGGCCTCCTACGCGGGTAAGCACGCGCTCTCTCTCTCTCTCTCCAAGTTTGATTCTTGGGGGAAATTGGGAAAGTTGCTCAAGAATAGGACGTGGGAAAACTGTTCTTTTGGGGGGTTTTCAATTTGATGCTTTCTTTTGTTTTGTGTCTGCTATTTCGTTGAGTGAGTGCATAGATAATTGTTATTGTGATTGGGGTTTCATCGGGAAGAGCAAATTTCGATTTTCCATTAACTTTTCAGTGACTGGTGAATAGTTGTTTTGCATCTTGGTTTCCCTTTCTTGCTTGGGTTAGCAGAAACTTGAGTTAACATTTCCATTAAACTTGATTTCGCATTCAAATAATATTGATGTTCAATGTGTGCAATATCCAAATCTAACGTCATTGCCGATAAAAAAAAAAAAAACCTAATGTTATTTGCGGCAGAATATTGAAGTGCATTTCTATTCTGCAGTGAGATTGATTAAGAGTGAGAGATTTCGACGGTGGTGAATCACCACTGGTGAGAACAACGTCCAAGGTGCAATCTTTCGTGCCCATTTAACGTAGTCCCTTAACAATTTCTGTGTTCTTGTGGCATTGCATTTTGTGGGTATAGTTTTGTTTGTGTGTAGCTGGTTTCATGCCCGGATTGTGAGAGCTTCTACGCCTGCAATCTTTGTATTACATGATAGGAGTTGGGTTTTTAGCTGCAAATTTTTCATTGACATGCATGATGTCGTTTCCTTGTGTGCAGCCAAGATATCGGACAATCCATTTGTACGGCAAAAGAATAAGCTTATACATTGCATTTTGGCTGTCATTTTGTCCTTGCAACTGCCGCCAAATTGGCTGATTGCGAGGGGCTATATAGATGAGAGTATGCAGTGGATGGCGCCGATTCCTTTTATGCCTTCCAATCATTTTCTTCTTTCCCCATATTTTTTCTGGTGATTGTTCCCTTCTTTGCTCTAGACATGGATACTACTGCATTTTACTTGTTTTTCTTTCTTTTCTTTTTTTTTTCAGTTAAGGCCTAACAGAAAAGATTTCTGTATTTCTCAGTTTTAGAATTGCACCAGACTTCAACTGTGGAAGATCATCCCAAAAAGCATAAGTTTGATCATCTTGTACTTGGACCTGCTGCCGGTGAAGGTTTGCATGACCGTCTGCAATGCCAAGGTTTTCACAATCTCCTTTAGGAAGAATGAGTTTGTTTGAATGCCAGCAAGACTTTTCATGCTTTCTTGAAATAATATATTAAATCCTGAAGCAGTGTATTATTTCTCAAATATTTTCACTTCGTACAGTACTTTTGATTAATTTGTTTTACGGTGTTTTGGTGATTTGCTTCCCACTAAATCTTTACGACTTCATTTTTGGGTGATCTTTGGGACATATCACTTTTTGTTCTTTTTTGGTTATATGTCCCCACAAGCCTTTACCTTAATTAGCAGTGGAACATCGTGAGGGAAATTGAATTTTAATCATTTTTCAGGTTGTTTTCTGTGTTTTTCCATTATGTTATTTATGTGTATTGGATATATCCAATAGGTTCTATATATGATTAGATTCCTGCTGAAGAATGAACTGTAGGTTCTTTTTTTTTTATTAATACATTGGTGCTTTGCTGTTGTTTCTTGTATCCGAATGCTGGCTGACATTCAACGTTTATTCACATCCAAATATTGCATTTGTTTCCTGTTCTATTTCCTTTTATTTCCTTCATCAACATCCGAATGCTGGTTGACATCAACGTTTATTCACATCGAAATATTGCATTTGTTTCCCGTTCTATTACCATTTAATTCCTTCATCAACATCTGTGATCTTTGCATGTCTTTTGTTAAAATTCTGTTGCAGGTATCAAAGCTCTTAACCAGACCAATTTTTCAGCTTCTGTTGGCACTTCCAATTTTAGAGAGAACGTTGCCTTTGTCACGGTTTTCACCACTTATAATACCTCCATTGATAGGCCAATCAATGTTGAATCAAGAGACATGGTTACTGTTGGGAACATTTCATACAATAAAGTGGAGAGATCAATGGCCATTTTGGATGTCTTTATTAACTTCATCCAGGTAATTCATGATGAGTTGTTTAAAGAAAAGGTATCAATTCAAGCAATACGTGGGTTTCACACTTTTTTTCGATCGAAATAGTTTGCAACAAAGAGAATATTCGGTTCATGCTGTTGAAGTTTACTTGTGTCTTTTAAATTTGGGGTCTGTTTAATTTGGTAGCCATCCAAACTTAAGGATATTAGCTAGGCCAAAAAGGGTCATAATGTATTTCCGTATTATGTTGTTTAACTTCGTATACATTGACAGATGATGATGCCCCAGAGCAACATAATAATTCTTGCTGACCCAGCATCTAAGCTTCCGGTCCACAGAAATAGGGTCACCGTATACCCGATTCAAGGCGAATATTCGCGAGACAAGTTGATGCTTCAAAGAATCAGGTCTTACATTGTAAGAATGCATTGCACTTATTAATTGGTTGAACATTTCTGGTGGTTCTACGTCTATTTATTTTAGCTACAACTTTATGCAGCAGCTTTCTTTCATATAAATTGGGATACACTCATTTGTTTGAAGATATCCTTTACAAATTTTCATATTTGCACTCTTTTTTGAACTAAGTTAAGGCTTGAGAACTCTTGAATGTTTTACTGCTCTAAATGATGAGCTACACTATAGTTTTCATGTGGTTAATCGTGTTAGAATGCTAAGTAATCACATAACCATATTAATTGGAAGAATCCAAAATATGTAGTTGACAACTCTAACGCTAGCAAAACTGTATATGTTTCCTCCCACTTTCTTTTTCCCTCATTTTTCAGAAGTATGCTTATTGTATTTGTGGAACTTGGTCTCTCCATGGCAGGCCTTTCTAGAAACAAGGCTTGAAGAGCATTTTCAGTGGCAGGGGCAGATTAGTCATTACATATTTACCGATTCAGACGTGGCAGTAGTTGATGACCTAGGACAAATATTTAACAACTACCTTAATTTCCATCTGGTTCTCACATTCCGGAACAACAAAGATCAACCTCTAAATTCAGGATTTATAGCTGTGAGAGGCACCCCTGATGGTATTCGAAGGTGTGTGAATCGCATGCTTATTTCACTTTATGACTTTAACCTGTGTTCTGATTGGCGGTATAGAACAACATGAATGGAAAGAAATTTTTGGATTTTATGTTTCCAGTTGCTTGGATAGACTAGAACTAGTACAAAATAGAGAAACACAGCTCCTTTCTAAACGACAACGCACACCTGGCCGCAAACTATTGTTGTTGGCTGCAAACTATTGCACATGGCCGCAAACTTTTGTGTACCTGGCCACAACTCTGGTCACAAACTTTTGCACAGGCCGCAAACTATTCCTACTGGCCACAAACTTTTGCAACCAATAGCAATAGTTTGCAGCCATGTGCAAAAGTTTGTGGCCAAGAGCAATAGTTTGCGGTCTGTTAGAAACTTCCTTTCCAGTTGTCTTACTTTTTGGGAATTGTCCGCACCACTTTAAGCAAAATTTTGATTTTTTATGGCTGCAGGGGAAAGGTTTTCTTACAAGAAGTATTGAAAGTATACAGCTCCAAGTACATGAAGGCTTCTCGAATGCTTGGTGACCAACTGGCTCTTGCCTGGGTTGTAAAATCCAATCCTTCTTTTGATGCAAAAAGGTTCACTAAACCACTAGCGTTTCTCGAGGAGATTGGGGGTGCTTCAGTGCTTTTCTTACCGTGTGCTATTTACAACTGGACACCACCAGAAGGTGCAGGTCAATTTCATGGGATGCCCTTGGATGTGAAGGTACCCTCTAGCAACTAAGTATGAATTGAATTTTTCATCACAATCTTTCTGACCAAGTATCGCTTGAATTTTGGATAAACAATCAAAGAAATTTGGAGAAACATTCCGTTATTTGGAAGTTCTTATAATTTCGTTACAATGTGTTCGGTTATTGGTATTATTGAGGGATTAATAGATGGAGAAAGACACGGGAGGAGAAAACATAGGTAATAATTTGGATGTACTTGAACAACCCTTTTCATCCCTTTTCTTTTCTTTTAGTAAATCCACACAATCCAAGTTCTCAAACATTGCCTTGGGGATTATTTGCGAAATTGAAGGATAACTGAAACTTCAAGTCATAAAAGCAAACAGAAAGAGAGTGATTTGAACCCTCAATACAAATAACCCATTCAATAGATCAGAAATCTGCTGCTTTTGTCTTCTTTTTTTCTTTTTGAATTGGACTGCCGCTTTAATCCACTCAGCGATTTTAACTCACATAGCTCTGGCTTTAATCGGGTTTCCAGGTTGTTCATTTCAAGGGGTCAAGGAAACGTCTTATGCTCGAGTCTTGGAACTTCTTGAATTCATCTTCCTCTGACATTTCGGATATGTTATGCCTGATCTTAAAGAGTGGGAGAACAAAATATGATTTCTGAATTCAATTTTGCACGGTTTACTGCTCAGGGTCTGCATCAAGTTTTGTAGATTACATGGATGAAACAACTCAATGCACACAGGTAACTAGCCAGTAGTTTGTTGTTCGTAGTATCAGCCTGTGAGGCTATTACTTACTATAAGGTCTAGCAGCACCCTAATAGCAGTTTATTCTTTGATAACCTTGTCAACACTGGCATTGCTCTCGGTGAATGTTTTTGATGGATTCAGAGTCTTTGGAGGTCAGATGTATAGTATTTTATTGAACTATTGTTGATATTTATGGTATTGACGGTGGCGAAGATAAGGATGATAATGACAATGTTGAACATAATCTTGGCATAGATCCAGACCTGTGACTATGAATGAGCTTGACTATGGATATCATGTTGGCATATATCATCACCCTACATTTTGATTATGGATGTGAGAAGGCAAGTAGTTTTGCGCTTGTGTTTCTTCTTTCCAACTTGGGAACCAAACAGAAGAACAAGGAATTATTTTCTTTTTCTTTCTTTAAGTTCCAAACATGCTTCAAGTGATGGTCTACTCTCCAATGCACTAAGCAAAGAATTGCAATGTAGAGTGTAGCTAAGTGAGTCTTTTGCCCATTTTGCCTACCTTTTTAAGCCAAGGTTGTAACCATAGGAAAGTGATTCTTCGACTTGGTAAATCTACTTGTGTAAATTTCAAACTTGAGACTTAATTACTACCTTTGGTACCCACTTGAATTGGTTCCAGTGTAGAGTGGGGTAGCCAAGTTGGTGAGGACAATATTTTTCACCGCTCCACAAGTGTTCTCTGTCCTCGAAATGAAAATCTTATCTCAATGCATAACAATGGAACTGTTAAAGCGTCAAACTCAGAATTACTTTGGCTATGAATGAGGCGACTGCACAGACTTCTATACTAGTTTGAGTGGTGACAACGTGGGATTCTTGTAGCATGCTTTAGAGTTTTTCCAAATGTGGTGCAACTTTTGCTCATAGCTCATGCTCCAAAATAGCTTTCGTCTCCACTCGACACTTTAAGACACTATTAATTAGCCCACTTTATGTGTTTTCAGTGTCTGGTTTTAGGCACTAATAACTAGCCCACTTTTTCTTTTTCTTTTTTTTGTTCCATATCATTAACTACATATCTAGGTAGCAAATTTAGGTAGCAAAAAGTGGTCGGATCCCGTCGATTTGCTTCGAACCAGTTTGGTCCATTTGGTGCATCCGAGCCATACGGCTCAAATTTAAAGGGGTGTTTTTAAAAAAAAATTAAAAAGAAAAAGTTAAATAGGCATCCTGTTTGGGGAACTTATTTAGGTGTCCATCATGGTGGGTTTGAATACTTATGTTCCCATCCTCAAATTGTCAAGTTGCCCTATTATACCCCTATCTATATATTAATATATACATGAACGGTTCAATAAAAAACTGCTCAAATCAAGCCCTTTCCGGTTATTTTTTTTGCCAATTTCTCGCGGGCACCCTTAAAATCACGTTCTGAACACATTGAGCGGCTCGGATCATCAAAATTTGATCGGGAACTATGAGATTAAGATTTGGAGGGTTTTTTTAGAGGTTTTTTTAAGGGTTCCAGAACCGCCCCGTTTTATAAGTATTCATAATTGAGATTGGAATTGAATACTCAAAGGTAAGAGACCTATTAATTGTGAATCTTTATTGATTAGTCCTATTGGTGACAGGGAATCACCATAATTGTTAATAGTATGACATTAGATGAACTCAAAGGCAAATCATTGTTATACTATTTATTATTGTTTAGACAAAGTTTATTTTGTCAACTTATTGATAACACAAAGCACTATTATTGTGAGCATAAATTAGTTATGATGGTAAATACTCTCAGTGAAACAAACCTCGTATGTTGAAGATATGAGGTTATTAGGAAAAAGTGACAAGAGTTGGTGGGTCTTCAGTTTTGATCACTTAAATGACTAATTATTCCTCTGTAACACTAAGTCTAGGTACACTACACTAAACCACTACACCATCCACTACATTTTTTATGGTGCTCATTTCGGGTCCCAAAAAAATACAGAAAAATATCCATAAATTTCAAAATAATATTTTAGGGGGCCCTATAAAAAATTAGCTCTAACGGGTATCAATAAGTATTATTTCTAGATTTGTAGAAGCGAAAATGCTCAACTGCGCAGTTTCGGACATACGAACCCATAAATAATATTTACCGATATCCGTTAGAGCTGATTTTTTACAGGGCCTCATAAAACATTATTTTAAAAATTTTGGATATTTTTTTGTATTTTTGTGAAATCTTGAGTGGGCTCCACAAAAAATATAGTGAATGGTGTAGTGGTTTGGTGTAGTGTATGTAGCATCTCTCTGTCCGTAGTTGCCCAAAGGAACCACCAACCAATAAATATTCCACCCAAGGAAAAATAAATAACTTTGAGCTTTGGTCTACTCATTGAAATATGTGGGTGTTTTTTTTTTTTTTTTTTAAAGAAAACTTCAATTATTTTACTCTTGAAAGACCATGTGCTTCCTTCAATTATTTTAGCCACCCAAGGCAAAAACAAAACGGTACTGTCAAAAACATTAAATTGGCAAACGGTCGTGTATTTATGTACTCCCTCCGTCCCTTTTTAAATGTCCTGCTTCGTAACTCCAACTTATTAAAAAGACATCATCATTATACCTTTCACATCAACTTTTTCCTCCACTTTCCCTACTTACCCATCATCATTACACTTTTACTCACTAACTTTTCAAAATGAAATCTACTTTTAGGGACAAAATAGACAATTCACCAACTTTTACCCACTAACTTTACAAAATGGACACTTATTAAGGGACAGCCCAAAATGAAATACCGGACTGTAATAAAGGGACGGAGGGAGTATTTTACTTGGGAAGTGCTCCCCATTCTAATAAAAAACTAACACCACGTCCATATACCAAACTTACTAGTACCAAAGTACCATATCTACGGAGTATTACTCTCTAGTTTTAAACTTTGCGTGAAGAAGAGTTGCCAAAAACACAACTAGAACAGAAGATGAGCAGCATATCTAGTTTCAAGATCAATAGAATTGCAAAGGGCTTGTGCACAGCGGAAACAAGATCGATAATATATCTATGCTTTATATTGTCACGCCATACCATAGCGGCATAACCATCATATACGTACCCATACATACATAGATATGTTAAACATCCAGACTTCATGCATTGTAATGGAACATTGGGAGTGTGAAAGCTCTTGTTTTCAATCCATAAAAGTCAGATCAGACCATAATTGCAAATTTCTGAAGACTAGCTATGCATTTGTTATTTATATATATATATATATATATATATATATATATATATATCACCTACAGGGTGACATCGTTCAATGGAAATCTAGTTACATGTTGTAGGAAAAACATGAAGAAGAAAAATTAAGTGTGAAGTCATAATTATGTTTTGTCATGGGTTTTTTTTTAAAAAAAGAAATAAAGACTTGCTTCAACTCTCTTGTGGTATGCAAATACAAGATATAACGATATTAATTTTTCTTGATCCGAACCTACCATTCTCTAAATTGAATTTTTTATAGTAGTAGTTGTACAAAGTACTAGTTTTTTTTCTTCATACCCTTAAATACCTAATTGAACCATATTATTAGTGTATAAAAAACAATTATGCATTGGAATGGGTCATGGAAAAATAAATTTAATTTTCAAATGGGTCACATTCCTTTTTGATTAGTGGGAAAAAATTACAAATCTTGTAAGAACTTATGCATATTTAGTTATTATCACCCCCGAAAAATTAGACGATTTTTCAGCTTATTCCTCTTCACCCTTATCATACCCCTCGGCCTCGGCGGTTGACCGATTCAAAACAATGATTGGATGACAAGTTCAGATTTCCTTAACAAACGGGAAAACCATTTTGATTAATTTCTAGTTTTTTTTTAAAGATAAACATAATTTTGGATGAAAAAATAATAGTAATATTTATGCAAATACGTATTACGTATATACCCACAAGGCCACAACCTTATTCGGCCACCACGGGCTTGTCGAAACGAGGGTGACAATCACTTCCTTTTTTTTATCGGCAAAAATAATGAATTAATGATATATAGATAACTTGATAAGGGTACATCGAGGGAAACAAAGAGAAAAGAATAAGATCCGTTCCATGATACTGATAGCCCTTCTTCTTCCTTACTACGAACCCAACGATTAATTGACATAAGGATTGAACCAGCCCAAAGGAGTTTTAATTCCTCCATGGCAATGACGACGATGTTGCAAGATATCTGCACTTTGATATTTGCCGCTCCCTCCTCTTTTGCTGCCCGGGTATGTATATAATAATATAATTTGTGATTATCGGTCTTTATCCATTGAGGGATCCTGCACGGTTTTACCATGCTGACCTCGCTTTTCCGATCAAATTTTGATGATCCGAGACGCTCAAAGTGATCAGAATGGGATTTTAAGGGTACCCGCGAGAAATCGGAAAAAAAAAAGACTGGGAAGGGCTTGATCGGAGCCGTCTTCATTGAACGGTTTCAATAAAAAACTGCTTAAAGCAAGCCCTTTCCGGTCATTTTTTTGGCTAAATTCCCCTAAAAAATCACGTTCTGCACACTTTGAGCGGCTCAAATCATCGAAATTTGCTTTGGAAAATGGGAAGTCCGCACGGTAGAACCGTAAAGGATCCTCACAGGGTAATTTGTGATTATATATATACGTATTACCTTTTCATTCTCTAGCTGTATTATTATGTCTCTCAAAAATACTTACTTGATTCTGTCAGATTCCAGAATTATTATGAGGGAAATTGAAATGTAAAATGGGTTTATGAAGCATGGGTAAAAAAATATGTCAACTTTTGTACGAGAAATGTATCGAATATGCATATTGTAACACCAGAAAACCCAAAATAATTGACACATACGGATTCCGTCCATTTACCTTTGTCAATATAAATCTCTATTATAAAACAGAAGGGTGTGGGGACAAGTTGTTGGAACGGTTTAGATTCATTTGATCCAAAGGTTGTAGTGTATCCTCCTACCTCCCGGTTAAGTGCTCATGGTTTTCACCTAAATCACACAACTGCCATCCTCTTCCAACCGGGATGCGTAGTGCCGTAGGCACGGGCTAACACTAGTATTAGTATAATCTTCATACGTACACTCTAGCATTGCATCAAACAAAAGAATAATGTGGGAAAGCATTGCAATTTCTCTAATGCAAGCGAAAAAATGCAGGAACCTTATTTTTAAGGTTTTTTTTTGGGTACGTTGCAAGTAAACTACCGATTTAATATCAACTTAATGTATCTTTTTTCCCCCATGTTGTGGACCTTATTTCCCATTACTTCTTTCTTTCACCCTCCTCAATGTTGGGTAACAAAAAAGCAAAATTCAAAGAATAAATATTATTGTCACTTGCTAGGTTTGACGAAGAGAATAAATTGTGTTTGGACTTACGTAACCGCCATTTTAATTTTTGGATTGAGCTTGTTGGTAGTTTCGCCCCCTTGCTGGACCCTAATTCAATAATCAGTTCGTTTATATGATAAATTTGATACCAATCAATATGTCAAAAATTAATAACATAGAACTAAATCTTGTTGGGTTCTAATCATGTTAATTTTGATTTGTTGAGTTGAGCAAAAAAAGTGAGTTGTTGAAACTTGAAAGTTACCCTTATGCGCATCTCTAGTCTTTACCATAACTGGACTCGAACTAAAAATTTAAGTACAGTCCCCCTAAAACTCGAGTCAAGATCCTCTTATCTGATTTCTCGTATGAAGCAAAATAAAATCCACCATAGTTTTATTTTGTGATTTGAACCATTCATCTAGTAGGTTTTGATGTGTTCAACGCCCATTAAAAAACCAGGCTGATTGATGATTACTAAAAGACTCGGTTGAATTGAATTGAAGAGAAATAAGTAGTGAAGCTAGAAGGTCTATTTTTCTCGTGTGACAAATATGCTTCGTTCAAATAAATACAAATATCCAATGAACTAGAATTTTTTGCACGGATGCTAAAACAAATCAAGACTTACACGGATCGGTCCCATTTTGTGCCAATAATGGATCACACACGAGGGATCATGAGAGGATCTTGTTCCCAAAACTCGCCCCGGCCCTCGACACAAGTCCATACGAAATTTAGTGTTATTATTCAAATCAACTCAATTTTTTAGTTTTTTTTTTTTGGATAAGCACATTCCTTTTATAAAGCGCAAACTCATTTACAACTCTAAGGGCATACCCCCGAAATAACAAAACTCCTAAGACAAAATCTCATAGAACCACTAGAGAAAATAAAGGAGCAAAAATCTTATTTGAGAGCCCCCAACTGCAACACAACTCCATGTTCTTATTGTTTGACACCCCTCTTCGAGTGCACTAAGTCCCGAATAGAAGTTATAGTCTTGAGTATAACCTGATCAAGAGGAGAAAACTTGTGCTGAAAAATCCGTTGATTATGTTCTATCCACAAGTTGTAGACACAAGCAGTTAGCACACTCTTCAAAAGCTAGCATTTAAAACCAGACCCTTCAGCATTCTGGATATACCAAGGAATCATATCAGGTAAGGGAGAAGGGATTTGAGCAGCAAAACATCGTTGCCAAATAGCGCCCCAAACTGATTGAGAAAAAGCACATTGAAAAAACAGATGTCCATGAGACTCTTGGCCATTGTTACAGAGAACACAACCATCCTCTACATTCATCCCCCAGCTCAATAACCTGTCCTTTGTACTTAGTCTCTGAAGCACAACTAGCCACAGAATGAAAGCCCAGCAAGGGACATTTTTACTATACCAAATTATGCTTGACCAAGGCTAGATAGGAAGTTTAAGCCTAATCGCCTCCCAAGCATAAGACATAGTAAAACCAGCTGGATGAGGGAGCCACACAATTGAATCCAGCCTATCACAAATTGGTTTAAAATCAACAGGTGTATGTTCTATAATAAATTGAGTGGCCCTATTCCTTTGTCTAGGCCACCTCCACACCCCTTCATGTATAATTGAGGAGACTTTAGAGTGCAAAGATCTACCAAGATTATATACAATATTCTCACCAAATTTATTAAAAAGAGGTCCAAGAGGATGCCAGTTTTCAAGCCAAAGAAAGGTACTTTGTCCATTGCCAATCAAGTATTGAATCAGAGGTTGAGCCACACTTATAAGGTTCAACAACTTTCTCATTGTCCATGAAGCATCACTAAGAATGTCCATGGACCACAAACAGTGTCCCTTGATGAAGTATGAGTGAATCCACTTTACCCACATGGTATCTACCTTGTTACAAAGGGTTCAGAGATGCCTCAGCATCGTTGCTTTATTCCATTCCTTAAGACTCCTGAAACCCAAACCTCCCTCCTCCTTTGGTCTACACACCTGATCCCAAGAAACCTTAGCAGCAGAATGTTTCATCTCAAACCCTAACCAAAGGAAGGCCATCAAAGTGCTCTCTATTTCTTTGATTGTTTTGCAAGGAATAACAAAAATTGAGCTCCAATAGACCTGAATACTGAAGAGAACAGATTGAATCAATTGAGCCCTCAATTTTTAAGTTGTACAAGATATTTTTTTCTCTCTCAGATTTCCAATCATTTCATCAATGATTTTGGTTTGGGATTTTGGATTTTGGATTTGGGAGGAGAGAGATAGAAAGAGAAATGAGAGCAATAATTAGGGAGAAAAGTTTTTGAAAACTGCGCGCAGAGAATGTTTGGGTCTAGAGACCCAAACCGAACATGGCCTCATGAAAGTTTCTTTTTCAAATTTTTGCTCAAGATTAGTCCACTAAAGTGATTCCTACCCTGTGGAGAATTTACCTAAATTTGAGTCTAAACCTGTTCGATTTGGATTTTGAGAGAGCTTTTTGAGATTAATAAGCGGAGAGATATAGATAAAAAAAATTTATTAAGAACCGTGCGCAGAAATTTTAAGACTCTGTTTGGAGCCCATGGAAATGAAAGGAAAAAAAAGAAAAATAAAAGAGAAGGAAAATGGAAGGAAAAATTTATTATTTACTGTACTTGAAATTCTTATTTTCTTCGCTCTTCCTCTTCTAACCAAACAATTGTAGAGAAATTTTTTTAATTTTACTTTCATTTCCTTTTCAATCCTTTCATTGGGTTCCAAACAGAGCTTAGGACCCAATACGAACAAGGTACACACCTTGTTTTGGAAAAGGAACAGAGCAAAATGAGGTGGGCGGGAGGGGAAAAGGGTGGTTGAGGGGAGAGGAAGAACGAGTCAGGGAGAGAAAACCAAAACCTGAAACCGATGTTGGGCTGCGACGAATCGCAGTCATTTTTGGTTATCAATCATTCTACCACAGTACCACCACACCCGTTGTACACTACACACCCAATTACACACAGGTGTGGTTATAGATTTATCATTGGTAGGTGGAGAAGGGTTTGGATTCGATTAGCTCTATGTGCATTGGAGGTTGAAGACGATAAAGCCTGCAAGAATGGGTTAGATTTGGGTTATGGAGTATTGTGGTCGAATGAGTATCCAACCCCTTGGGGTTTAGATGATGATACTTACACATGGTAAATGGCTAAAACAACCCTCTATTGATTGACTCCTTTGTGTTAAACAGGTGCTGGAGGAAAATCCACACCTAAGAGATGTTATGGTTCCGGTTGGGTGCACCCTGGCTGCTACTGTGGTAGCTTGGGTTGTCATTCCCATCATTCTGAAGAGTTGCTATAACGAATCAATTGAAGGTACTAAGGATACACCATGGGGGCCATTCCCATATGAGGCCTCCTACTGGGGTGCCCTTGAAGATCCCCTCCAGTACCTGATCAGTTTCTTCGCATTGTCCCTTGCGTAAGTACAAAACATCTTTTATTTGCATCATGATTGTAATCATGAATTCTAACAACTATATCTTTCTACACGCAGCGGCTACTTGATTGCTCCACTTATTGTGTCAAACTACGTTCTCCCAGCATGGAAAGGGGTGACGATGGCCTCGTTTGTGTGGTTTCTCCGAAGGTGGAAACGAAGTGCCTTTGCCCAAGCTTTTACTGTTATGGAGATAAACGAGGTTGACCGAATTAACTTGACAAACCTTGATACATTGTTGTCAAATGGTATATTTGGACTTGGACTGCTGGCATTAGCCGCAGCAGTTGAAGTGTCTATGCAATATATCATCTGGATTAGCCTTGCTGGAGGTAAGTTTTAGAGCATTTTATCTGTGTTGGTAAATATGATGTTCGTTACTAGTAAGTGATGTGTTTTCCAGCTTTTATCTGCCTTTGGGAAATCTTTCTGTCACTGGTTAAAAGTTACTTTATCCAAATTTGTTTTCCAGCTTTTTAAAGGAAAAAGTAGATTAATTATCTCTCTTCATAAACATTATTTGAATTCTGAGTTCTTTTGGATCTTTTATGCAGAGTGGGTGGTTGTTCTGGCTGGTAGGGACACAATGCGGAATGTTTTATATGGGTACTGTTTGGAGGTTGGAGTTGGAGATATGGTGAAGGTATTCTGAATTTGTTTCGCATCTTTAGTGAAAATCTGGATTTCGTTATATATTTTTTTTCCCCTTTCCATTTTCAAACTGGCACAAAAATCATATCTAATGCAGTTTTGTCATGCTTTAAGCAAGAAAACATGCTATTGTCCCGTTACTGATTCTTCTGGCAGTAGTGCCATGTTTAGAAGAAAACTAAGGTAACTCTCATTGTTAATCCGACTCCATTTCAAGTTATGTTTTCCAATAGGAACTTAGGGTTTGAAGTGAATGAAATTTTTGAGGAATAGAAATCACACTGATATGGGACGATGTGGGACATATATGTTGCAATAAAGACAAGCAATTCCATTTGATTAGTGTTCGTTAGTTTAAATTGATGCTATTACAAAACAAGGATGGGGGGCAACACTAAAAAAATGGCCAAGGTAATTAATTAAATAAACATGGTAGCGTACTCAAACGAAACGCATCAGTGTGATGTGCATGTAAATGTTCGGTTTTCATTACAGAGGCTTCAATGCCAACATGAAGGCGAGAGTTACTTTGATTCGATTAGAAGTGAAATACTCAGAGTATTCGACTGGAAAGAAATGTAAGGAGGTTTTAAGGGAACGTGATGATGTAGGAGGCATATGGAATATGGTTTGTTAGATCTCTTTTTCTCTGTAACTTGGTTTTATTGAACAAAACCAAAGCTACATGAGCAAAGGGGCATCCCCCAGAAACCAATCAAACAAAGAGGCAAGCTCTACTCAAAACATCACAGCCCTATGTAAGGACCTGCCTGCTTTGGTAAACCAAACCATTACAACCAGATTCCCAGCAAAACAGAGCTGAAAAAACAGTTATATTGCAGCAAACGCTTTAGGACATGTTCCAAGCTATGCAGATCAGTCATTAGATCAGCAACCGCAAGGTGAACCTCTGAACTTTTGTGTTGAAAACCCCTCTATTGCTTTCTCCCCATACAGGGTATAAGGAAGCTGCCATGAAGAGTTTGAACACCAAATGCTGAAAGTTGGTGCCTCCTCTATGCCACACCACCCATCCACTGGCTGAGACAGAGTTGTGGTTGTTTGATGAACCCCATTTACCTTTGCATGTGACCCCTAAGCTGAGTCAAAAATGGGAATTGGAAGAAGTGATCATGAGTTTCTACTGCTGTAGAGCATAAAACACCTTGATCGTCACTCACTATTCCCCACTTTTGCAATCTATCCTTAGTGGGAAGCCTGCCAAGGCTAGCCAACCACAGTATCATGGCCCACCTAGGAACAAAATACTTGTACCAAACAGTTTTGCTCCAGCTTACCAGAGGCATAACAAACCTAACTCCATTCCAAAGCAGATTTGACAGAGAATTTCCCACTGGCTTTTAACTTCCTTACCACTGTATCCTCTTGAGTCATGTTCTAGGGTATTAGCCTTGCTTTCCTTTGTGACAGAGTTCCTTCTTCTTGGCCATTTGCACTCATTATTTTCAATGATTGAGTCAACCTTGGCCTTGAGGCTTCTCCCTAAATTGTACACAATTCTCTCACCAAACTTATTTTGTAATGTACCTAGAGGGCGCCAGGTTTCCAACCACTATATTATGCAGCTATGTGACTTTTTTTTGGTTTGTTTCTGTATTCATGTTAATTGGGAGTTCTTGAACCTCTTTGTATTTCCTTTGTTTTGTAAAGATTTGGCAGCTATTCGTGACTTTGTTTTTTAGGTTTATTTCTATATTCATATTGGGAGTTCGCTTTGAATACAATGATGGTGATGATTAAAATGGAAAATAACATCTTGGTCAAGTCTCAAAAGCTATTTGTTGACTTCAAGTTCTTTAATGGGGGATTTTTTCATAGTGCGGGGGTTATTTAACTCATGTTCTTGTTGTTTTCTTTCCTTAGTTATGGTCGAAATTGGTGAAAAATAACTACTTGTGCAGACTAGATCCGGAACAAAAGGTCAAGTGGTGGAAATTGGAGTTACAACAATACTGGTTCTTGTTGAAAATAAATTGCCCGTCGTACTTCCAAATTCAGAGCTCTATTTTAAGGTGAGTATTCTTTCTTTTATTTGCACATTCTACTATTGTGGCACTCCTGCATTTTAAATATATAGTGGGGACAATCACCTGTCACCTCACACAAATACAATTTGTTCCTAGTATTGGCATTTGGCATTAAAATATGCCATAACCCATGAGCCTTACAACCGCTAAATCGCTTGTAATTGCTCTATCCATTTTATTGTGATTCCAAATCATAGATTCACTACGACTTTGTTTCATCAAACTAAGCTCCAATGTCAATCTCTTACTGTAGTTACTTATTATTCCTTTTACTTTAATTTTCTTTGTTCCAAATTAGCAAAAGGGAATTCAAAGGTGTCCCTCCCCATGTGTGGTGACCATAAAAATGCTTTGCCATTTTGAGGTGAATGTTACGAGGGAGACACCATGAAATTTTTGATTTTGAAAGTGTTTTGCATCGTGAATATATTATGCCATAGCAGTGCTATTAATTCAATAGGCTCTTAAAAGTTTGTACACCATTTTGTGGTGAAAGTAAAAATGAGATACAGTATCTTGGGAAATCGAAGAAGCTCTATAGCATAAATGGTGGAGGGAATTTCTTGAGTTTTCTTGAATCGAGTTAGAGTGAACTGTTGACTGGTGAACTTAGCTAGAACTGTCAAATCTTGAGTCCTTGTTTTACACTATTTGTCAATGTCGGAACTTAGCTAGATTTCCATGCATACACCAGTTAAATTTCCCGACATGCACTTCTGGAAATATTCTTTCAGACTGTGGTATTTTGTGCAGTGATTAATATCTCCTGATTCTAGCTGATCAAAAGAAAGTATCTCCTGATGCTAAAACTCTCATTTAAATTTTACTTGCCTGTAAAAGAACAAATATATCGTCAAGATTTCGTGCAGCTATTCAAAGTGAGAGGACTTATGTTTCTGGTGGTGGTGAGTTCAACGCAAATTCTCTGGCGTCAATCTTATCATCTAAATCTCATGTGGTCAGAGCATTGATCAGTCACATGTTCATACGCTCTCTCTCTAACTTGCCGAAGGAGTGGATGGATGTTGGTTATCAGTTGAACTAGCCCATTGTTTATTTCATTTTACTATTAGATGATGTTACTGCACCCGGTTTTATCACAATATGGATAGCAAATGATTTTGTTGTATACATTTTCTGAGTGGTCTACAATTTTAGGCACGTGTTTGGAGATCAGCGAACAGCTGTCGGGCCATGGTTGCCAAAATTTCTCTGCGAACCTATGATCTCAACAAGATTCACTTGATATCTAAGGAATTGAAGAGCATGCTATTGTCAAAGTCGAAAGTCATATTGGAGGTGGAGTCACCATACTGCTTTCTGTCTCGGATAGGGAGGACGAATGCCGAATTAGTCCTGGGCTGCTGTCTGGAGTGTATGGTATGATTTCTTTCTAAACATTATAATCATGACAAGAAAGAACTCCTCGTGTTGATTTCCTACTTTTTCAAGATTGCTTTGACCTAAAATTTATTTCTAACAGTCCTACATGCTACACCCAAACAGTAATCGAGGATAAAAACACAAGCGTTGCGTTCATGGATCTGTTCTACGCTTGCGAATGGGATTTCACATATTTCACCGCATGAGTTTTAATTCGTTTATGTTTCCTAAAAGAAACAGGATGATGTGCATATTGTTCAATGTTGTATTATCATGTGTCATTGTGTTTGGGCAATGACTTTACTGGGAGCCCACTAACCTAGCACAACTGTTTGAGGTTGTCGTTGGAATTCACTGTGTTTGTCTTGTGCTCAATTTCCACAAGTTGCCTGATACTAGCGGCTTGTGGGTCGTTGCAGGTATCCAGCATTTACCTGCAGGGCTAGGGCTAAAGTGGCCTGCCTTGCAGAAATTCCTCATTACTTCTATGAAAACAAAAACTGGCTGGGATTGAACTTATTTTTGAAGTTTGCTTCCAATGTTTACAATGTATGGTTCAGCAAGTATTCCCCTATTTAATGCCCGTGTTATTGGAAACTGTTTTTTTTTGTTTTTGGTGGCAGAGTGAGGAGGAATTGGTCTCTATGGAACAAGATATCGTTCACGAGTCAGGGAAGATAATAAACCTTCATGATGCTACCAACTCCAAAAAAATGACCATTCGGTACTTCAAGAACAAACACTATTGCTGTGGACGAGATTACTAATAATTACTCCTATATGGTAACTGTTGCCATAATTTAAACTTATTTCGAAACTGTTTCGTTTCTTTTCAATGGATATTATTTGTAATTATCTGTGTGGAGACTTTATTCTTTCAATTTCTTAACATGAAACCTACTTCTTGTTGTGGAAACTTTATATCCATCTCAAAATCAATTGGTAATGAGTGGAAAAGTCCCAACATTGTATTGAGTGTTCACCCATTCCACTCTCAAGCAATGTGGGACTACGTTTTCTTAACATCCCCCCTCATGTGCAGCCGCGTTTGAGGTCTGTCATGTGTAGCCTCTTTTGGATCTATCATCATGCAGCCTTTTTGCTGGTTTGTCATCGTGAGGTGTGGATTGTGAATTTTGAAAATGTGGGGTGGAATGGTCCCAGCTTTGATACGATGTGAAAACTTTATATCCATCTCAAAATTAATCGGCAAGTAGAGGAGGGCTCCCGACATTATATTAAGTGATCACCCATTCCATTCTAATGTGGGACTATGTTTCGTTAATAGTTGTAAATCTGACGTGTTATGCCATTTGTGCAACATAAATCCAGGAGTAGTATCCAAGTAACTGCTGTGCAACAACATAGCAGTAACAATAAAGCTTGACAATATTTTCTCAATAAGTTTTATCTTGAATAGCTCCATAACTTACTATTCGATTTTCATTTTCGCAATCCTTGCCAATAATGGTTGAATGGTCTCGTTTTCTTTCATGGCTAGATTGTTAATATCAAGCTCTAGAGGTTGAAGTTTAGTGAAGATAATTTTTTTATGAACTTGAAGTTCAATTTGTAATACTTTAGATACTCCTTAGAATATTTTGCATCCAGGATTCTTGGAAGTTTATTTTCTAACCTACTACTTTTTCCAGACCTTGATGTAAATAGGAGTTTTGTGTGCTAGGTTCGACCTTTTTATTCACATTATAAGTGAAATAGTGCTACAAACAAGGATTTTATAATCTCATCTTCTTGCGTCTTACGCCTATGAAGGATACTACAAAACATGTTTATAACTTGTACTTGTTTTGTCATTCTTATGGTAAGTATATGAAATGTCAAACGTCTCATATCTGAGCTTTACGTATTTGACCTAACCTATATAGCACCGACACCTCTAGAGGTCGAGGTATCGCCGTGTCTGACACAGGGACACAGAGGGGACACGGCTAGATGCTTGTCCGACACGCCACGTGGCGTGTCCAATTATTGAAGTTAGTTTTTTTAGGGGGACACAATCGGGGGTGTAAGTGTATTTTTTAAATTTTTTTTGAGGGTAACTATGTTATTATTGAAATGTTTTGGGTATAAAAATATTAAAAACAAGTCCTAAAGGGAAGAAACCCCATTTTTTTAGAATTCCCATGTCCGTATCTAGTGTTCTAAAAGGCGGCTGCCTAGGCGCTAGGCGGTGGTCCGATGCCTAGATTAGACAGGCGACTAGTCGGGCGCCTAGTCCCCGCTTAGGTGCTAGGCGGCCGACTAGTCAGCGCCTAGGCGCCCCTTTTCCGCCCGATTAGCGCCTAGCGATTTTTATAACATTGTCTGTATCCGTATTTGTGTTACATAGGACCTAACTAGAGGCTGGAACAAAGTATAATTGCTATGAAAAATGCATTGAGAATGCACAAACTCTGACCACTTCATTTAGATGTCTGTAGTTATTGTAACATAAGGAATCAATGAGACTAGAGAAGGATTGTGGTTTCCAGGTCAATGTTTGTAGAGCAAAAAATCCTGAATTTGGGATGGTAGGGTTATGGCGTAAGGGTGTTTAGTTTTGATCCATAGTTTCTTTCCTGTTTCATAGGTTGTTTAGTCTTATGTCTCGTGAGCCATTTCTCACATCAAAGTTTACCCGTATTATCTTTTAATCTTTTCTTTTTCTTTTTTATAATCAGCTGCTCCTTTTCTTTTATAAAAGAAAACCAGGTCCTGCATTGATGTCTTTCTTCTGTTTCTTTCTCACTGTCTTTTGCTCTTTTTTTGTTCGTTTATATTTCACATTTCTTTCTTCTGGTATTTATTTATTGTATTTGATTGATATCGTTAATGTGCATACCGATGCTCTGGACTATCAATGAAGGAAGCATGGTAATGTGCACATAAATTGAATTGGGTCTCTAGGCCTGCCCTCTCTGATGCCATTAGGCTTTGATTTAGGGGCATGGTTCCGCAGCAAAACAGGTATAGGGGGGCCACTGTTTCAGTGGTATTTTGAGAGCTGCCACTTTGTGCATATTGCCAAAGGTTAGATCTGTCCCCAATCTTCCCCGCCCATACCCCCAATGATTGGGGACTACATAGGTTCTGTTGTTGTTGTGGTGGTGTTGATTGATATCGTAGTTGTTTTACCAAGAAAGTTCCCCATGATATGATGATCTACTGCTCTCCCAAAAGCTTTGTGGTTGTTCTCACCTAGCTTATTAATTCATTCTTTTTGTGGTGTTCTGCAGCAGTTGGACTCTGGGGAAGCTATGCTGAATGGAGAGATTATTAGCTTATGTCTTCCAGTGTTGCCTCATTTCTTTTTCATCACATGTACTGGTGTCAGGTGATGATAGCTTCTATGTTAATCAGAATTTCATGGCATTTGAAGATTGAATTCTGTATCCGTCTTGTGTTCGGTACAGGGGCATTCAGAAAGCGCTTGTTTCCTTTGTAACTGCTGACTATTTCTCTCTAAGCGTTTTTTAGTGCAATACAGATCATCAGATTAGTATGAGCTAGGGTAATTTTTCCTTGATTCCTGACCAAAGTTCCACTAGAAATTTTTGGAGTCCGGTCCTCTCGAATCTTGATATTTTACGCACGTCCATTGGTTTTGGACGGTATTAGTTCAGAGTGAGAATAGAGAAGACACCCTCATTGGGTTTCGATCTTTTTCCAATCGCCGTGTCTTCTCACTGTGCTGTCATGTCGCCAATAGCTTGATTTGAACTGCCGGAGATAGATTTTAGACAGTGTCGACATGGTAGCACGGGAGGAGCGGCGTCTCGAAAGATCAGATGCAGGTGAGTTGTGCTACAACCGCAAACACTTGTACACACAAACTCTCTCATATCACGTGCGGGACCCACGCACACTGTGTCAAAATTTCAAAATGCACAAATATAATGCGTAATGTCGTGCATATCCAACACTCGCGGCGTGACTCTTGGTGCGTTGTGAACCATCCTTTGGTAAAAGCATTGGTGCTCAGTCAACCATCCTTTCATAAAGCATTGGCGCTCACTGCTCAGTCATTATTCTCCTATCATTCACAGGATAGTATCATTTAGTTTTCAGGTTATATCGTCTCTTTTTTTCATTTTTCAGGGTTGTGTAAATTATACCATTGAAAAGTGCTTATATTCTGTGGGGCTAAATTGTTGTGGAACATATTTGCCTCAAGTGGGTGAGCAGGGAATTTTTTCGTCATTAACTTCTTGCAAGCTACAGGCCCCGCCCCTGAGATTTCTAGATCATAGGCGGGATTTGAAAATGAGGCCTCTTATTTTCTACTATATTAATTATTTTTTCGAGAAAGGAAACAAGGTAGCCTTGTTGTTCGGTGCCAAAGTGATTGTAAACCTCAGGTCGTGAGTTCAAGCCGTTTCAAAAATTGAAGGGGTCAGGGATCGAATTCGCGATCCCATGCTCAAAGCACGCGCGCCTTTCTCCATAGAGGGTAAGTAGGGAAAGTGAAGATAAAAGTTGATGTAAAATGTGTAATGATGATGTTTCCTTAATAAGTTAGAGTTACGAAGCAGGACATTTAAAAAGAGACAGATAGAGTAATATATTTCACTATTTGGGGTTCAATTATTGGGCTCAAAATTAGGGGCCTAGGCGATTGCTTGGTGGGCCTATGCCCAGGATTGGGCCTGCAAGCTGACCAAGTTAGTTGAGTGATCGACTAAGTTCACTTACACTCACTGCTAATTTACTACTAACTCTTAATAAGATATAAACTTCTTGTCGTTTCCTGAACAAAAAACAAGTTCTCCTGCGTATGTCCAATTTAATCTTCATTTTTAAAACACACCAGTAATAAACAGTGGTTCACTGCAGAGAAGACGATCGGATGGTGAGTGTGTAGCACTTAGGGCTGCAAACGATCCGAGCTGCTCGCGAGCAGCTCGAAGCTCGGCTCGACAACGGCTCGGTTCGAGACACTAATGAACGAGCTCGAGCTAAAATATTGGGCTCGTTTCATAAACGAGCCGAGCTCGAGCTAGTCAAAACTCGGCTCGATTGGCTCGCGAGCCCAATTATATTAAATATTAAATATTATATGTAATATATAAAATATAAAATATATATTATATATAAACGAGCCGAGCTGATCTCGAACACATTTTCGAGCCTAAGTGAGCCGAGCTCGAGCTTTGTAAATATATTCGAGCCGAGCTCGAGCTCGATTCTTGCAGCTCGTCACGAGCTCGAGCCGAGCTCGAGCCAACCTAATTTTTGGCGAGCCGAGCTCGAGCACCCTAAAACTCGGCTCGTTTGCAGCCCTAGTAGCACTTAACCATTATGGGTAATTGGAAGTAAATGTTGTAGAAATTATTAGCATAAGACCCGGGAGTAATATAATTAATATCTGTGCCAGAATTTCAAGAGGTTAGCAAGGTGTTTAAGGCACCTTCCTAAGGTCTCAGGTTCATCAATGGGCTTGTTGCCCAATTGGTAGCTCCTGGCTCTCTCTTGTGGGAGGTCAGGGTTTGAGCTCCGTTATGGGCGATTTTATGGGTTCAGGGTTATGGATAGGCTTTGAACCCCTGTGATTTAGCTTACTAACTTCTCCCGCTAACTCCGCTGATGTATGCAATATTGGTGGAAAAAAAAAGGTCTCAGGTTCGAAATTTCTTAAGTGTTAGTAACTCCTTTAGGACCAATCCTTATGGAGCTTTGCTCCGGCTTTAAGTACGCTCTTTGTAAGTCTTTGGCGGAATTAGCCCGCCCCAGGAAAGTGAACTGGGGGATGGTGCTGTGCACCCGCTGCTATACAGCACGGATCTGAGCTGTCTGTTCGACAATTCAACTGTGAATGGTTCAGATCAACAATTGACGTACCGTGGAGTCTAAAATGATGGCGGTGAAAAACCTGAAGTTTCCGCCGCCAACGGAAGGAATCTTTTCTACTAGTTAGCGCCGCGTTTGTTTTGCATGTCGGCACGACAAGTATTTTAGGATTATATTTTTAGGTAAGGAAAACGAAAAAGACAACTCCAACTCTCCAAGTGTCAAATCCAACATGATTAAAGCACTGTATTACTATTTTTCACCAAAAAAGAAGAAGAAGGCATTATTATTGGGATTCCCGTCATTACAAATACAGGAAATCCCACGAGTCCAAATCCCCAGAGAGAGAGAGAGAGAGAGAGAGAGAGAGAGAGAGAGATAAAAGGTTTGATCTCCTACCCCCAACCTCCAACTTTATTGCATACTCCTACAATTTTCCTTGCATACGTAGTAAAATACGGAGTATTTTATTAGGTGAACAGCTTCAACTTAGAAAACAGAGAATTGAGAAAGTTTCAGAGCAAAACTATGATCAAACCCTTAAATCCCAGAATTCTATTTAAATCCCATGTGTCGAAATCATCATCAATTTGATAATCATGATGGAAGAGGTACCTGGGTCAGTGGGAACCAGCGCCAGCTTTGGTCTGAGGTTGGGGCAAACACTCTTCTCTTCTGCTTCTCTTCTTTTCATGTCTATGGGTGTTCAGTTCTACAGCTACACTCCATTCTGGTAATTTGTCATTTTCCCTTTATTTCTCCTCCTTCCAACCTTTGAATTTTGATGTATAAACAGCTATATAGTCATTCGTGTATGTCTATAACATATTTGATGATGGTCATGTGACTCATGTTACATATTCTTGAATGTTTGTTATGGGACATCCGATAAAACTGAAACGGTGTCGGTAAGATTGGCATAGCCCAGTCCAAGATGGCACGCTCGGATTGAGAATGGTCTAAGTTTTTAACACCCAAGTTGGCGCAGTATTAGTCACCTGACAACCTGGGTCTCATGCATGGAGCATTTCGTGTGGGATTTGACTCCCGCCTGCATGCTATTGTTGCCTATGTTAGGCTAATCAGTTGAAGACTCGCTAATGGACAGTGAAATTGGTTCCCAAATTAGTCGGTTATTAGGCCAATACTGAGTTATCAACAGGAAAACTGTTACATATTCTTCAATTACAATTCTTTTGACTGATTTCCTGTTAAAGATTTGTCTAGTATGTAGGATTGTTTTTTTAAATTTTATTTGAGGAATGGCAAGAAACTCATACAATATAGGTTGGAAGGTTAGTAAGTTTGTACACACCAAGTCTCGAACTCGAGACCTTGGTGAACTTGGAACATGCACCCAACCAACTGTGTTAGCATGCAAGTTCGCTTAGGCCCTAGTATGTGTAGTTCCCTTATGTATTTTCTTGTTAGCTGGAAAAGTTTCTAAAATGCGGTGGTGGATAAATCCTACAAGGCTACAACTAAATAACTCAGGAAAACAGAATGATTTCATAGAACCAGTATTTCAAGATTTTCATAGAAGTTCTGAATTGGATTTTGCTAGTTTTCATTGGTTAGTTCATTTTCTTCTATCATTCCATCTTCTTTTCCTCTCTTTTCTATTTCCTTTTCTTTTCCACAAACCAATCAAAACCTGCATACATAGCCTAAATTGGTGACCTCAATTTCTTACAAGAGCAATAGGATTATGTTGTAGGAGTAGTTCAGTGCTGCTTGATTTTGGAAATTTTTCCTTATGAAGATTGGAAAGTTGGAACTGTCTAATCAAGTTCATATTTCTGCTCGATTTCTATTGGAGTGCCAGTACGAGGGAGTTGCATTTCAATAATTGTGGCTGTAGACCCGGTCATCTTTGTCAAGACATTCCCTTCGCAAAAGGCATAAAGCTGAAATTGGATGAGTGTTTCACTTATTTTCTAGGTGAACATTCTTAGCTATAGCACGAATTTCAGGCGAAAACTTTCGTCTGCAAGACTTGTGATATCAATGCTGTGGATTGTCCCATTTTCTCCTATTGCCACATGGCCACCTCTTAAAGCCAATCCTCTCACAGACATGAGAGTTGAAATAGTGATTTGGGATAGAGAATCCGGAGCTCAGTGATGCATTGATCCACCCACATACGGTTCTTGCCAAGTTCTACAAACGCTGCTGAATCTAGAATAAGGTTTTTGATAGAGAAGTTTATCTTTGATATGTGGATTGTCTCAAATGTCAATAGCCTGTTGGGTTTGGATGTTTACTCGCCAATCATTGCCTCAATGACTCATCTTGTGATGATAGTGATTAGATATGTAAGTTCAGTATTATTGCCTCTTGTGAATACCCATAAGCTAACTTGATTAGCTCCTATTATGTATGCATTGTCCATAACCTTTTAGAGTTTG
This sequence comes from Rhododendron griersonianum, assembly GCA_018127125.1. NCBI lineage: Eukaryota > Viridiplantae > Streptophyta > Magnoliopsida > Ericales > Ericaceae > Rhododendron > Rhododendron griersonianum. The sequence goes on along the minus strand of CM030792.1, from coordinate 12,614,330 downwards.
ACAAATGAAAGAGAAAGGAAGGAGAAACACAGCTAACTTGATTAGCTCCTATTATGTATGCATTGTCCATAACCTTTTAGAGTTTGAGAAATGAAAGAGAAAGGAAGGAGAAACAAAGACAATGGAGAATGAATGGAATAAGCTAAATTCTCAGCCATACACAATAAACCTCGCAGTCTTGGAATTGGCATTACCCTTTATTTGGCAGTAATATTTCGATCTCAGTAGACTTGATTCTTTTTGTTTTAGGTTGTTACTCTTTGCTAGGTAGCTCGGAATCCTCTCTCATGTCTTGATCTTGTTTTGGTTGAAAACTAGTGCCTGTGCTGTTTTTTTTTTCTTTTGCTGGTAATTTGTGCTGGTTCTTTTAAGGAAATGGCCCCTTTGTTTTAGCTAGTACTTATTAATGGATATAAGGGGTATCTTGTTTCATGCTTTCTACCATATGTTTCTCATTTTCTTCTTCTTTTCTGTGCACTGTTTTTATTTTACCTGCAAAGAAACAACGATATCAAACCGAGCATTAAGTCTCAACTGACTGAGGCCGGTTACATGAATTGGTTTAAAGAAACAAAGATATAGGAGAAGAAAATGGAACACTTCACATTTGCAGCTTCCTGTTTGTTAACCATTTGAGGATCCTAATGTGTGTTGCCCTGATTTTGGCTTTTTCCAATCTCTGTGTTGTATTGCAAACATTTCCCTAATTTTATCCACTTAACGGTTCTGCTTGCAGCTTCTTGGTGACGATAATGGGTTTAGTTATCCCATGGAGCTTCACTCTTGCACTGATCGACGGATATTCTGTATTGGTTAAGTGCCCTCTTCGTCAGCCCGGAATACTGGTGATTGTTGTAGTTGGAGATTGGGTATGTCCTGCTTTTCACTCTAAATCATGATTCTACTCGGCAAACAAAATTAGGACACAGAGAAGTGCAGAAAGTGCACTGTCACATTATGTTACGTGGACCCCTGTACAAGTGTCTAGAATGGTCATGTGCTTACTGCTTAAGTGTCAGATTCTTATAATTATCGAGTCAAAGACGAGGACACTGCATAATTTTTCATAGTTCTTGATGTAGTTCTTTCATTTTTAAGGTAAACTGGGTTACAAGGAGCCATTAAATGGGTATTCTAAAGGTAGTTCTGCAAATGATAAAAATGCTTCCATTGTGTATCGAAATTAGGACCACGGAAAGTGCATGGGTTGAGTTTAAAATACCCATTTTATTAAAAATGCTTCCTATGTGTATTGAAATTAAGGCTAAGCGCATTAGTGTCATAGTTGTATGGGTGTTTTAATTGTAGTTCTGCTGTAAACTTGACCAATAAAAATGCTTGCCGTGTGAATTGTCAACTAAAAATTAGGGACATGGGTACTTCACATTTCGAAGAGGTCACATAACATAGTTGTCTGAGTTCTATCACCCTACAGAAGATGAACCCGAGTCCCAAAGTGTGCTTTCTATGAACTTTTCTGTCTGAATTCTGTACACTAAACCCAATCTTTGATGGCAGGTGTTGTCAGTTCTGACGCTAGCAGCCGCCTGCTCAACGGCTAGTGTGGCCGAACTTATGTTCACGGCCGACGGGTCGGACTGCCCTCCGAATCTTTGCAGCAGATATTTGTTATCTGCTGCTATGGCCTTCTTGTCTTGGTTTCTTTCATTGGGTTCTTCCCTTTTCAACCTTTGGTTACTTCCTTCCTTGTGAGATTCATTGCTGCTGTCTGTTGTCTATTGCCTTTTCTGTGCTCGATTCTGTACATACATATTGATCAAAATTTTGACAGAAGGAATCATTTTTACAAAATAAAGTTGCGAATGGACATAGTTTCGGCGTAGATATGAAACTTCACCTGAAATGTTACCACTCTGGAGAAAAATGAGCATGATGTAAGTGTTGCCATACATGTTCTGTATTCAACTGTTTATGGAGTCCTTTTGGTATTTTTCACGTACTTGTTACCCTAGCCATATATTTGCAACGATATGTATCTTACTCATTATTGTGAAGCAGTTCCAACCCAAAAAATCCGGTGTTTATCGTGTTTGTGTTTCCAATCCCTTCATATTCTGCTTTCGTCCTTTTGTTGGGGTTCTGCAAATTTTCGACAAGTAAAGCACTGTAACAGTGAGGAGAAAGTACACAATTATCTCAGTTCTGAGTCTCAAAACTCTGGAAATAAAGACATGAAAATCTCCTCAAGTTGATCATCACCAATTAAGTTTTGAAATACAAAAAGTCTAACGAACACAATTTCCAGACACAACTCCGTACACAGTACACAGTGTGTCACTGATTTGAAACTGCAAAACATTAAACCCAATCGACAAATATTCAATTAGGTAGGAGAGAGAGAGAGAGAGAGAGAGGAATTTAGTTACCAGTTTCTTGTCAGGAATAATAGAAGGCATGATCAAGCGGTAGAAAGTCGACGACTGGTTCGCCACAAAACTAGGCCGCCAGAGGCCGGGGTCGCCGAGTTCTCCGTGGTGGCGCATCGTTTGGTCCGTGGTGACTGGAGTGGTAATTGGGATGCATTGGTTAGGAAGGGAGTGGAATGAGTTTGGTGAGGATTGGGACGGTGGAGAGAGAAGATGGTGGTGGTGATGATGATGGGGGTTGAGGAAGGGAGGGGAATGGGCAAATTTGCCCTTGGGGAAGGCTCACGTGATGGGCACATGTCCAATTTCCGTCCAAATAATTAACGGAAGCCAACTGAAGGATGACATTGAAATCAATTTGCAAATTGAAGGTTAAGTTAGTTGAAATTGGAACTTGAAGGACTAAGTTGAACTTCTGTGCAAAGTCGAAAGGATATAATAACGATCTCTCAAACTCCAGTCATTTGCTGAGTCATTGCAAGTTTTCTTTGGGCGCTGCTATTCGCACCCCTCTATTTTCTCCCGTAGCCCGTCAAAAATTTTCATATGTTTCGACAGTTAGTTACCGAAATTGAGATACATTTTCGACAGTTAGTTACCGAAATTGAGATATATTTTCAGCATCCAATTGTGCATTTCCGATATGTAGTTACCGAAATATAATCTTATTTTCAACAGCTATTTACCGAAATGTATGTTCGGCAGTTGTTTACCGAAGATTGAACATATTTTCGACATGTAATTACTGAAATATAATTTTCAAAAATTTTTAACGGGTTACGGGAGAAAATAGAGGATTGCGAATAGTCGCCCCCTTTTCTTTTTTCTCTTCCGATCAGCCGAGTCATTAGAAGTTTGTATGTGCGATTTTCATGCATCGGAAGTTTGTTAGGGGATCTTCGGGAAAGGGAAAATTTCATATTAGCACCTGATCTTTTACACAAATCACACATAAACACCTGATCTTAACGAAATATCACATAAACACCTGACGTATTAAAGAACTCATCAATTAAACCCCTACCATTAACTTCCGTCCAAAAACAAACGGAAAACATGTTTCTCTCCAATTTTGCTACCCACACTGACTTTTTTTTCACATATTTTGCACAAAATATGACTACTTGCAAGTGTTGCGGCCACTTTAGGCCTCCAAAAAATTTTGAATTGTAAGGGCCTCTCCTACTTTTTTATTCCTTATTATAGCCCAACAAAAGAGGCCATATTTTTAATTTTCGTTTTAAGCTCCCGAAAAGTCAGGGCCGGCTCATCTTGTTGCAAACCTCTTGTATAAGTGTATACATATTCAAGAGAAAAATTAAAAGCAAGTTTTCAATTGATAAATACAGAGTCTTGTAGTTATGGGATACAGGTAAACCGAAGGAGTGGACTACTTTGATATCAACCCACCAATGACGAGAATAACATTCTATTAGAATGTTGAGCCTTCGTTACCCATCGTTGAATAACATTCTATTAGAATAACATTGGGATAGGGTCAATATATTTGCCGTCACCCATCGTTGAGCCTTCGTTTTGTAACGAGTTCTTCATCACAACTAGACGCGAGTAAGATAAAATCTAAGCGCAAAATGCTAAAACAATGCTAGAACCACACCCCCGAGAACACACATTCAATTACACAAACACTAACAAAGCGCAGGGGTCCCACAACACAATTAACACCAAGAATTTGGAAACAAAATAAAGCAAAAGGAAACATGAAAACTATAGGACAAAGAAAGATATCATGAGTGCAGAAGAAGCAAAACAAAAAGAATCAAATTCTGAGTTTTCCCTTCTCTCTCTCTCTCTCTCTGTTCTTCCAGTACAAATCTACATGCGAAATGACTGGATGTTGACACTGCGCAAATCTATCCCCTTGAACTCTTTTGAAAACACTTCAGATGTTTCTTTGTACTTAAAGAAGCAAAAGGATAAAGATAAAGAGGCAAAAACAAAAAAGGACTTCTCTGATTTTATTGGGCATATGAACAGAGTTGACGCTTCTTCTTCAAACATTCAGCACTCTTGACCATGTGGGTAAGATTCTCCATCATCACCCTTTTGTTTTCTTACTACCGGGATGGGTGGGCTAAATTGAACCAGCATAGCGATTCTTGATTAACGGGAGAATCCATCCGACCTGGAATGCTCAGACTTAAGCCATACCTGACTCGGCCAAGGGGAAAATGCCGATCCGTCACTATGTCGCAGGCTCCCTCATCAGGCCCCGCCAAAATACAAGTTAAATTGGAGCCTCCTCTTTCGACCATTTGATCCTAAGTATTGAACTCGAGAACGATGGGAGAGGAGTAATCTTATGTTCGTTGCTCCAACCACTTGAACTATCACCTTAATTTTGAACAAATACCCCCTGGGACCTTGCCACATCGACTTCCAGCTCAATGGGTCATGTATCAGTAATAAAAAACATAAGAAAGAAAGAAAAAAAATTCCCCCCTAGACCCAATGGGGATAACAATAACAAGACCATATAATTGAGTATCGATTCCACGAATATTACATGCCTTTAGCTGTGCTTGCCTTAAATCAACATTTATGCAACCTATTTTATACATTTTCTCGACAGTCAAGGGTGTCCGGGCTATTTTACGCGCACCTCGATTAATCATTTTCCCCGTCCTGTCAAAGGCAAGCCATCCATGAATGCCGGGATTAGGGAATTCAAATTAAACAAATTACTTTCTTGCGGCCTGGCCTCGAGAATTGAATCTTGATCAATTGTGTGAAGAGCAAACCCACCAACTAACCGGATCGACTAACCCTTGGGCTTTATGCAACCTAATTGAGAATCAATTCCATATCACATGCCACATCCATTGGTATGCCAACTGCATGGTATATCCGAAAAACATTTGCCCTTTATTTCAGCATCTGATTCAATTTTCTGGATGAGATCGTAATTTAATTTGGATTTGGACTATCAAGTTTAAGTTAACCCTATGTGACCTCTATCATACGTTGATCTTCAACGGTACACAAACTTTTATTTTCAAGTACCTGATAGAGCATACATAAAAGGAGGAGAAGATTTTGAGATAAGTAAGATTTGAGTACGGTTGAACCGGGGACCTGATGACTAGAAGTATAGCGTCCAGAGCTAAGTCGCATAATAGTACATACTGAGTACGTGTGTGAAAATGAGTGGGAGCGCGAGTGATAAAGCATATTTCAAAAATATATGAACTAATTAATATAAAAAATTCACAAAAACGAGAACAGAACGAGAACGAAAGGTGGTACGGATGGATTATGTGAGTCTCCTTATCACTAAAGACAACTCCATTAGCTCCTTACGGTTCATATTACTAGGTCACAAAAGAATATCCACATTCAAATATATCTTGTTCCATGTTAGCTAGCTAGTACATTAGATTAGGAATATGTACACATAAAGAGAAAATTCTTATTCTCTTGTGGGACATCAACCAAAATTCCTTATGTCTGTCCTTACGTACTATACATTTCCACTATCACAACCATCCATGAGCATAAATCCCTCTTTAGTTGCTTCAACAACAAGCCACCTTACAATCCTAATTACAATAGGAAAATGTTCCAATAAATACATTGTGAGTGTTTGTTCCATCAAAGGTTGTCATAAAATACGGGCTCCCTCCTGTTTGTACACTTTCGTCTGTCATGCATGCTGTTGTTTGTCACATAAGACGAACAAACTAGCGCAAATTCAGAAAGACCAAAAGGAAAGCTAATACTTCTTCGGTCCCAAAAATATTCTCTGGTCTTCAAAATGCGAACTTATAAAAAAACACATTTTAACCGAGAAAAATTCAAACTTTTTTGATAGAATATTGGAAAAACACAATGTTAGTATTTAGTAACTGGTAGCAAAAAGTTTGAATTTCGTTGATCAAAACTAGAGTATTGTAAGTAGTTTTTTTTTGCGGATCGGACATTCTTATGGGACGGAGGTAGTAAGGCTGCGTTCTTGTAAACTTTTAAGTCTAAAACTTATTTCGATACTTTTTATTTTTCGTAATTTTTTGTTTAGTTTTTCGTCGTAATTTTTGGAGTCAATCGTTCGTCTCGACAAGGTAAATCAGAAAAGTATAAAAATATGGACTAATATATATTGAAAAAATTCAAATAACACGGCACTTTAGACAAATAAGACAGTTGTTTGATACATTTTTCGTCTTTAGTTCCGTCACAATTTTGTACTTTTGAGACTCCTCTCGTCGAGATAGATGATTAATTAATCCAAAAAATACGACACAAATCTAACAAAAATTCAAAAAAGACGAACAAAACACACAAAATCAAAAAGAAAAAAAAAGGTTTACAAGAATGGAGCCTTTTAACTGTTTACATCGTTCAATCACTTTTTTCTCTTCTTATCCCTCAAGCCAGCTGAAAAACTCCAAGAAACCACCTTTATAAACAAACCCACCTGATCTCTTTTCCCACCCAAAAACAAAACAAAAAACACCATGAGATACAACGAGATCTCTCACTTCAGCCACCCTCAGCACAAGCTCAAGTTCGAGTACACAGAGGTTCTGTTCAAGTGCGACGGGTGCAAGGAAGTCGGCATCGGCTCCCGGTACAGATGCGCCGCCTGCGACTACGACCTCCACCTCCACTGCGCCCTCCCTTCCCCCTCCTTCGTCCACCCTTTCTACACCAAATGCAGCTTCCAGTTCTACGCCCGACCGCCCGGCACGGTGGAGCGTTACTGCAACGCGTGCGAGAAGGACGTGACTGGGTTTATGTACCATTGCAAGTCCTGTGGGTTTGACCTGCACCCTTGTTGTGCTAACCTCCCCGTGGTGCTTGATGATGGTGATGTCAAGCTTTACCTCTATAGGAAGGTATGCTTTTGGGGTAATCTTAATTTTTTTTTTGGTACGTTGGAAATTGGGTAATCTTATTTGTTAGAACAAATTACGAGCATACAGATCTTCGTGCACAGATTCGCACATTGGTTTGGCCAGCCGACACGGTCAATGTACGGGGGTTCTTAATTATTTTGTGGGGTCTATGTAAATTTGGACGGGTCTAGACACGTTTTTGTGTCATGACATATGTGCACGTACGAATAGACTTGCCGCGCATATTAGAGAAATGAAAGAACGTCATTTGAGAACAATATTCTCATACATATATACACGAATTTAGATATCGTACATATGATGTGAAACTATACACGTTAGGACGTAAGATATAGTACACTCATATGCATGTGATATTAAAAAGATGGTTATTTTAGCATTATGAATCATGAAATAAGTTTATTCAAATTAATACGATATTAGTGATTTTTGTAAATATAAGCCATAATGTTGAGCGTTTTCATTTGAAATAGAGTGGACCATCTACATATTTTTGTGAGTCAGAAAGGCCATCTTTCAACTAACTAAAAATAAGTATTTATTTTTTAAATAAGTAGGAGTATTGAACTTTTGAATTAAAGATGGTGTACTGTGAGAGAATAAACTGTCTCGTAAAACAAAAAATAAAATTTTAGCAGAACGGGGCCTAACTCTTTCATTAAGAAAATTATTCAATGCTTCAGGAGTATTATCACGTGGTACCTCGCTCAAGGCCACTGAATAATTTCTCCATTTCTCAGCTGACTATGATTATGATATACAACTTGTGAGACTACTTTTATATTCCCTTCCTTTATACAAATCGAAGGTTAATGATAGTGCCTATTGAGTCGTTTTTTTATATACTATATACAACAACAAATCATCTACAATGGTGGAAAACCAAAAAATTTGCAAACAGAGGGCCTAAAGTGAAGTTATAAGATTTTAAAGTAATTAGATGAAACTGTTACATTTTGCAGGGGCAAATTCTTAACCAACAATTCTACGTACATTTCAATCGACTACTCCCCGACCACTTTTCTACATACAGCACCAAACATTTGTTTGATCCCCCTGTTCTTATTGTACATAGGTTTGTGTCTATAGTTGTAGGTTGCGCGCGCTCACTTTTCATGCCAAAATAGAACACGCGAAGAATATTTTGAAACATTTCTTGGTGGACGTGAACATCGGATCATAAACGCTATGGCCCACAAGCTAGTCCTCACAAATTCACAAGCAAGTGAAGCAACATTTTCTTGATGAAACATGAACATTGGATCAGAAAAAGCCCTCTCAAATTCACAAAACAAAATCATTCGTACTAATGCTTTATTTTTAGTGAACTAAATTTAACCTCTTTTCTTCCGATAGGTAAGCGCGTCGTGCCACAGGTGCGGGAGGAAGGGGAGGAGCTGGAGCTACCGGTCTTCCTGCAAGAAGTACAACTTGCACGTCGCCTGTGTGAAGGAGATGCTGGTGGAGAGCTGGCACGATCATCAGATTATGGCTAACAATAGCAATTTCGGGCGTGGGGTTAACAACAACTTCAATGGTGGTGGGAAATTGGAGACCAGGATTCCAAAGGGAACGCTTCAGAGCTATCAGAAGAGGAGTGGCAATAAGGGGAAGATGAAGAAATGTTCTGAGATGGCTGGTTTGGCTATCCAGTTTGTTGTCTCGGCTGTTCTTGGGGATCCCACTACCCTTATTGCTGGGGTTGTTGGCTCACTCATTTCCAAATAGTGTTGTGGTTGTGGCCCGAATCCTACGAAAGTCCAACGAGAAAACGGGTTTCTCTTTACGTAATTCTTTCGTTCAGTGGTTGGTCTTTTATTTTTTCCCTTGAAGAGAACTGATAAACGAATCAAGTTGTTCGAATTCGAGCTTGTGTTTGACTCATTGAAAGCTCGTTCAAGACTGATTTGTGAAAGAATAATATCTTATCATTTGTGAAGAAGTGTGGGTGTCCCTGATAAGGTTAGTAGTGTTTGGAATGGGGAATGCTAGATAAAGGTCATCTAAGGCCACAAAAGTGTATGAAGCCTTTCTGGTAATCCTTGCTTCTTCTTTTTTTTTTTGTGTGCGTGTGTCTGAATTCGAGCTTGTGTTTGACTCATTGAAAGCTCGTTCAAGACTGATTTGTGAAGAATATTATCTTATCATTTGTGAAGAATTGTGAGTGTCCGGTGTCCCTGATAAGGTTAGTTGTGTTTGGAATGGGGAATGCTAGATAAAGGTCATCTAAGGCCACAAAAGTGTATGAAGCCTTTCTGGTAATCTTTTTTTTTTTTTGGTCTGTCTGAACCAAGACAGAAAATTAGTAAAAATTCAGACATAATAAGCCAATAAGCAAAATAAGTTAATAAGCAAGAGTTACCAAACGAGCCCTAAATATTTTCTCCTATAAGAAATGAAATTGAGATACTTGGCTGGAAAAAACCATCGCTAGGATAATTAAGCATAAGTTTGTGGAGAGATTAAGGTGGTGAAGGCCTGGAATTTAGGGGTTTACTTCCTCCTAAGATTTCAGGTTGAAACTTCTCAGCTGCTATCAAGTCCTTTGGGCCAATTCATACAGAACTTTGTTCTGCCTTTAATTGAGTTCCCCGCAAGTGGGTGGTGGAATTGGACCATAAGATTAGTCGAAGTGCACGTAAGCTGACCCGGACACCTGTGATATCAAAATATTTGTGAAAGAGATTATTCATGCTACTTGGACTTGCCCTGACCTCTTCTTTCCATCACACATTTGTCCAGTGTGGTGGAGAGCACTCAACAAATTTTCTAAGTCTGTGATGTAGTAGTGGTCCTTAACAAAGGAAGCTGAATTAAACCCTCCTTTCTTAAACCAAAGTCACCTGGTTTAAAAGCAAGGTAAGCTAATTGTGATTGTCATTCCATAAATTGAGGGTTAATTACCATTTAAGCCTTGTGGTTTTCCCATAACACACACACAACCCCAGGTAAGGTCCAAATGTGACCAGATAAGCCCATGTGGTTGACTGAAGTGCAAAATCTAGTTAAAATTTAATAGTCTCAATCTAAAGTATGAATTACCCTTTTTCTATTTTGAGAATTAAAGACAATAATATCACACAGCTTATGTTAATAATTTAGTTCAGCTAAGATTCTTATACTTATTTTAGTTAGCGGAATGGGGCCTGAAAAGAGCTGAAGAGCAGATTCGATAACAAGATTTCCCAATTACATGAGTAACATGCTGTCTCAGCCCCTTTCCTGAATTTGATAACATGTGCTGTATCAAAACTTATTGAATCCTAAGAGAATTCTTTTCCTATTTTTCCAAACTTGGTATTTCTCATTAGAGGTGGGATGGAGGCTTCATTTCAGCCTTGATAGCAGCAGCTAACTGATCAAAAGCTTCTCCCCATGCGTTTTTCATCTCCGGCGACCACATTTCCGGGACTGCTTCTTTTATAGTTTCCAGCAAAGCATACTTCGTTACCTATAAATTACAACCAAAATGTGAACAAGGAAACAGTTTAATTTTGTGTTCAGCTAACTATAAATCGATCTTAACTTTCACAAATTAGAAAGCTGGATTTTGTTGGGTCGTGACCCCGACCCTATAATCCGCACCCGAAGCACAAGCACGCAAACAAACCAAGGATGAGCAAGAAACACACACAAGATTTGAGGGAAATTTCACTATATTAACACACACTCAATATAGCTACAAAAACCCTCTCTTTCCTCTCAAACCTCACACACCACACACTCTAAACACTCACTTATCAACCCTAGTCTTTTACCCTAACACACATACCAAAAAGACAAGAATGCCCTTACTAACAAAAAAATCACAAACACACCCCCACCACTAGGGTGGACCCTAACAATCACCCCCTCTACCCTAGTGGGTGGAGGGTCATCTCTTCGCTCCCCGACCTCTTCTTCACCAACTCCTCCAATCGATGCTCCATCCGAACTCAACAAACAATGCGCTTCTCACAAAAACTCATTGGCTTGCTCTTTCACAACGGAACCCTCGAACCGGTATAGACCATCAATCAATCTACCCTCAAGCATCACACGCTCCTCTTGCCGAACCCGAAGAATACCCTCACTAGCCGAGAAAGTGTACCCTTTCTCATCAAATACTCCAAGCGAAATCAAATTCTTCTTCACACCCTCGAACCATTCGCCATCCGAACAACACCACCATCAAAAGCCTCATAACTACAAAACTCTCTCCTATCCCCACAAACATGGAATGAGCACCCGGTGTCAAGTACCCAATCCGTTTGCATATGTCCCTCTTCCTTGCAATAATGGCAAGTTCGACCGGCTAACTTTGGACAATCTCGAATCATGTGTCCTTCTTTCTTGCAATAAAAGCAAGACAAACCCCGATTCTCACCCCGATCTCTCGAACGCGAGTTTGACCGTGAATTGCCACCCTTCTTTTGGGTTCTCCCTCTAGCCCCTTCCGAAACCAAAGCTTGCGAATCATCAACACACTTCGTTCCCATCCCCTCACTCCGTCGTGCTTCCTCGATGAACAAGGCCTCCTTAACCATTGACATAGATACCTTTCCTCTTGCAATTCGTCATCAAGCTTCAAACCCGCGCTACTAAGTTGATTCACCAAATTTTGGAACTCACTCGAATGTGTAGCAACCGATTTTCCACTCTTCAACTTCAAATTCACTAATCTTCTCATCAACAACGCTTTATTTCGGGATGTTTTCGGTTGATACATACCCTCCAACGTCATCCACAAATTATAAGCATCGGTCTCCTCGGACACATGATAAAACACCTCCTCCGAAATAAATTGCCGAATCAATCCTAATGCTCTTCGGTTCAACTTTTTCCAATCTTCCGTCTTCATCGCCGTCGGTTTTACCCCTTCACACTCCAATGGCTCATACAAATCCTTCCACGACAACAAATCCACCATTCTCGCTCTCCAAATCGCGTAATTGGAAGACGTCAATTGAACCATACTACTCATACTCGCATCCGCCATCTCACTTAATCCTCAATAAGCAAGATTCAACAAATAAAGAGCCCACAACGGTTGTACCGCCCGAACCGTCTCGGGCTGACTCAGAACCGCTGACCCGCGTTGACTGAACCCTTTGACCCGCGTTGACTGAACCCTTGGACCTTCTTCTCTGACCTTCAGAGTTGACCGGCGATTACTATTCACGTGCAACTTTGACCAGCTTTTGCCACCACCTCGGACGTCCCCCGGCAACGATCTTGGTACCCCCGGACTTCTCTCGACGAGAGGAATCCAAAAAACAGCCTCTCCGCCCGCTGCGATCGAATGGCTCCCGAGCCTTCATCCGGTGACGAAACTCGACCCCGTCACCTCCTATAGACTCGTCTCAGTGAGGTGCACAACCCTTACTGGTCAAAAATAATCAAGAAACACACACAAGATTTGAGGGAAATTTCACTATATTAACACACACTCAATATAGTTACAAAAACCCTATCGATCTTAACTTTCACAAATTAGAAAGCTGGATTTAGCACTATTACCTCAAAATGTTCATCGGCTACGCCATATTTGAAGTGAGTGGCGCCCAAATCTCCCATGTTCGACTCTCTTAGAGTGACTTTTCCAGCCTTCCGAAGTTGAACTGCTGATTCACAGGTCTGCAAAGTAATGGACATTTAGAGCAAAGTCTCAGTTTTTAGGAAGACTTAATTTTTTTTTTAACCATTGTACGCCCTTTCCGTGAACCCTTCGACACACTGGACCAACGTATGGATCCACGGCGTAGCAAATACTAATCGCATCTCACATCATTTGTGTTTATTTCCATTCTTCCAGCTTATATTGAGCTTAAATTTTGAATTCACATGCTTGAGACTTGAGAGTACTTGAAAAAGATTCGGTTCCTTCTTCAAATTCTCTCGCCTTATTTGCTTTCAGAGCTTCAAATGATAACAAAGTTCGTTTCGAAAAATGGGGTTTAGATGTTATGGATTTTTTTTTTTAAAACTAGCTCTTGTCAAGCTACTAGAATCAACCTCCTTTTATCAAGTTGAAGGCCTGGTCAGGGGTAGTCATGTTAAGGACTCGTAAGCAGTGTTTGGTCAGCAATAATGAAGCTGGAACGGATTACTCATATCCCCTTGGAATGTTGATCATTCCGAAGTTAGAATTGCTCAAAAAATGACAGAATGTACTTTGCGAATGGAGTCACCGTCATTCACCAATCTGAGCGAATGGCAATTCCACGGCGAGGCCACCAAATGACCACTCCATTCCTTTCGAAACGTATTCCAGAGGACTAAACGCTGCCTTAGTTCCTCCGCCTTAGGCCTTAGCATTGTAAGGGCGTCAACAAAATACAGGAAGATGGAAAACAAAGGCTGACCATAACAAAGACGGTCATAGCATGCGGTTTCAGCTTCGGGTTCTGCTCCAGGGGGACATCTGAATCTCTCAAGAATGAGAACAGCTTCTTTGCCGTTGGTGCAATCTCGAATACCCTGCAACAACGTCCAATAATGTTTTCAGTTGTATCAAAAACTTTTGTAGTCGAGCGTAAACCCGGAATAACAAAGAAGAAAGACAGAGAAACAACTGGCAAACCTCAAAAAGAATTTAAGACTTAGCTCTCCAGCATTCTTCTTCATTGAATTCCATGACTTGACCACCAGAGCTTCTTGCTCTTCCGTAAAAGCTTTCACTTCAAATCTTCCATTCTTCTCAACACCTTGGAATTGAAAACCATTTTGTATTAAAGATGTTTGAGTAAGACTAGGCTTCGAAAATATCGTTAGGGAGGGCGAGAAAGAGATAACCTACTTGTAACCACCCTACAATTTTTGCTACGAAGTCGACATCCTTTCCCAGCCCTCCGGACCCATGAGAAGTCCAGGGACCGGCCTAAGGAATTCGATTCGGATGCCAAATCCACAGCAGCACCCCTAGGAGACCCTGCATTCAACAATAACTTCAATTACCCCAGTAAACAACCTAACCAAGTAAAGAAGAGTAGGAAGAAGAAGACAACGACGACGACTAACCATGGGATAAGAGCATTGTTGCATTTGAAGGAGTTTTGATGTTGAAATGATTCATGGTATAGATGGATTGAGAAGAATGGTGTTGAAGCATAAAAAAAAACAGTTGAGTATAAGGGAGGTGGAGAAACAAGAAATGGCCATTGAGCACTTATATTGAGGCTGTAGCTTAACCTTTCAGGGCCATGAAGAGCCAATGCCCTTTCATTCTTTTCAAAATGCATGTCTATTCATGTCCATATTCTATATATGGGCTTTTCTTCAACAAGGTGGAAAATGATTTGGACTCTACATCTCTTTATCAATCAATAATATATTACTCCTAGTATGCAAATGCGTGCTTTGACCCTTGCCTGCTCACCTGGGCTGACAGGAATTTAATGAGCCAGATGCATGTTCAACTAAAAATCCACTATAGGCAACAAACGTAAGCAAATTTACTTTCCCCCCCCCCCCCCCAACACAAACATGGACGGAACCAGAATTCTGTAAACATGAGAGCCGACCTATAAACAAGATTTTGAAATTTGAACGTTCGGAAATCTAATAGTTTGTTTGGTTTAGATTTTGAGAGAGGTTTTTTTGGGTAGTAAGTAGAGACAGTGGCGGACCTAGGAATTCCATACACTGGGGGCACCTATTATCCACAATATTAAAAAATATTTTTCAGTATGTATACCACTAAATTATTGTTTAACCATTAAATATTGATCACTCATTTTATTTCGCAACCGATTTTTCACAATATTTTTTTTTTTTGGGTACGTCGGAAATTCTATTTTTCACAATATTCATAATAAAGGAAAGAGGTAGAACGAAAATAAAAAAATAAGAAAAAGAGGTAGAATGAAAATGAATGAAAGAGTTAGAACAAAAATGAAAAAATAGAGAAAAAACAAGGGATAGAAGACTTTTTTGTATTTATATCTAACTTTTTTTTTAAAATTCTTGATCCAAATGAGTCAAGTAAAAATTTAATGTCAACATGCATCACGTACCTTTTCAATTAGTGGAAAACATTACAAATCTTGTGAGAATTTAAGCCAAAATAGAGGGGGAGAGAGAGAGAGGAGTAGGATGAACATGGAAAAAAGCGTGGGTTGTTGGAATTGAACCCTGGCTATTGTCTCTATCTTGCATGCTTACCACTCTGCCAAAGCAGAATAATGTTAACATCTAGAGATATATTATATTTAACCTATCTGTGTATAATTTTTTTTAATTTTTTTTTTGAAAGCCCCTGGAGGCACGTGCATGACCCCATGTGCCTTAACGTGGGTCCGCCCATTAGTAGAGAGAGATAGAAAAAGAAATGAGATCGATAATTAAAGGAAAAACTTATGGGAGGCCGTGAACAGATAGAGAAATTAGATTTTGGGACAAAAACAAACACATTTTTATGTCTAAATAACATCCAATACAAAATATAATACCTAGATGTTCTCACCATTTAAAAAAGCAAAAAAATAAATAATCTTAATATTTAAAAAAAAAACCTGAAACCGCGCGAGAGCCTTGGCCCCATATGCCCACACCTCTCTCCTCTCTGCCGACACACAAAGAGAGAGAGAGAGCGCACAAAATAGTACTGTTGTACTATCTCTCAGAGGGTTTGTCTTGTCATACTTGAAAGAAATTGCCCGTGCCTGAAGGCACGGGTCGAAATCGGTATTCGATTCATATCCAATTTTGAAGGCTAAGACACCATTCGCAAAATTCTAACTACAAAAAAAAATAGATCAAGTATATCCACCAGTTAACTTGAAGCAACACATAAACAAACTAATAGTTGTAGCATCCGTACCTGAAGGCACTTTTCGCCATTTAAATTCACAGTCAGGTCTACCACAGTACGAACTACATATCATAACTGGCAAAACCCAGCTGTAATCACCAAATCCACTTTATGTGCTTAAAAATAATCAAGCTTCAGAATGTAAGAATACAAAACCAGTAATTATACGTAATGATAAATATAACAACATTTAGCTTATATTCATCAAGTTTTCTAAAATTAAGAAGAAAAGACAAAATATAATCAGCCCTTCAATTGAATATAAAAATGTAATTCCACTTCTACTGAATCATTGATAAAAAAAAAAAAAGTTGTAGACTTTCTAAGATTCAAGCTCCAACCAACTCGATATTTGGTACTGGTTAGCCAATGCAGTCTGTCAAAAAAACATTTGGCGCTTCAATTCATATATCATTTCAATCATGTAGCAAGAAAATTTAATGCCATACAACCTGTCAAAAAAAGAAGTAAACAACGGCAAACCATGATATACTAATTTTTCCGTGGTTCTCCCTAAATAGAGACCGCAATTCGATTAAAAATCATCCACTATAAAAATGCAATTCCACTTCTACTGAATCATTGTCTATGCCTGAAGGCACGAATCAAAGAATTCGTTATTCAATATGATTTCGAATGACCTTAGCTAAGTTTGAATGCAAACTGGTTGTGCCTAAGGACACATGCCCATACAATTTTATCACCACAAAAAACCAATTACTTGTTATGCTATTGACTACATCGATTACTTCTACAGACAAACTCATCTTTGTCCTAAAATAATGTGATTGTATGACCGACATAGTATAAAACAACAACTTACAAAACCAAACTTAAAACCAATGAAATAAAAAACCCATGAAAAGCCAAATTCAATACTTACCATAGTCAAATCCAATTCAAACTTATGGTACATTCATTGCATTCAAATTCAAACATGAAAAAAAATAATAATAGAGTCAATCTCATACACAAGTGTAACAAAAAGGGTGCTCCATATAGGTCGTATTTAGCAAATAGATCATAGTTTCAAAAGTTTGTCTTCATCACTTTTCAACTGTCTTGAAATTTTCTTCATTACCCTCCCAAAATTTCTTGTATCAAAACATACCTATTTCGTCCAAAGAGCAGAATCATATGAAAACTGAACATACTTATGTGAAAGTTAAATAGTAACTCAAATAAGTTACCTTAGTCATCGATCTTGTCTTTTCGTCCAAAGAGCAGAATTATATGTAACTGAACATAATTATGTGAAAGTTAAATAGTAACTCTTGTAAAGTTTAAATAGTAACTCAAATAAGTTACCTTAGTCATCGATCTCGTCTTTTCGTCCGAACACTATCGTGGTACATTAACATTCTTTTGCAGATGAAACCAACGGGATTATAAAAAATTGAGATCTGAATACTTGAAATTTTATTAAATGCTTATATATGGTTTCTAAAAATATAAAATCTGTAATATAAGAGTCACCACCCATTTCCTTAAATCTCTATAAGTCACAATAAACTACAAAATCTGTATTTTTGGAAAAAAATAAAACTCAAATACAAAAATCTATACGTCCATTTATGTACCACTAAAGCTAAAGCTTTAAATATGAAACCAAGAAAGAACTGGAAAAAAATAAGGAAATACAAAACAACTGAAAGAAAACAATGAAATACAATCACCTCAATTCTTTCGGAAGCAGAGTGAAATACAAAGCCGTGTATATAATATGTGAATAATTGTATTCGACAAAAAACCTGATCCAAAAAAAAAGAACCGTGAAATAAAAAAAAATGAAATATATACAAAACCAAACTAACGGCCGTATTAAGCATGTGAAAAAAGATCTGAAAAAAAAAGGGAAGCAAGATAGAACCGTGTCCGTGTGTTGGGGGTAAACTGAAAGAAAACAATGAAATACACGTACTCACGTCAATTCTTGTCATGCCGTTTCGGAAGCAGAGAGTGAGGGGGGATATTGGGGGAGGAGAGAGGGAGAGTAAAACAATGAAATACCCGGTTATTTCATTGTGATGCTCCGGTTTCGGTGGGAGATTTATATATCTACCCGGTTATTCCTAGTTGTATTTCTAATTTCCTTTATGCGGATTTGATTGGGGTCTCGTACCCTAGAATTGTAAACTCTTAATTTTGTTTTTCTTGTTTTAATGAATCGTATGTTTACCAAAAAAAAAACAATGAAATACAAAACCGTATTGATTTGTCTTTGGTTTGCTTTCTTACCAAACAAAAAAATTTCTGTTTGGCCGTATTTTTGTTTGGTAATATTTCTTTCCTTTTATTCCTCCCTTAGTTTCCGGAATTTAGCATTCAATCTAAATTAATAGATAGCATTCAAGGCCAAGGCCATCTATGTACTTAACCAGAAAATTATCTCATTACCAAAACCGGAAAACCATTTATTCCAGAAAATGCAAAGTATTTACGAAAATGCTAAGGGGTGAATAGAGGGTGTAGATTTATGCAGAAAAATGTGTTGTAAATCCAACGGTGGAGGAAAAATGTGTGGACCACCACACCGTCGTGAAATGTATTATAGATGAAAGTCTCTATCCTTATTCCTTAGTTTAGTTGCAAAGAAAAACTTCATGTTAAGTAAGGACCCGGGGGCTCTGCTGTGCAGGGAGGCCCAGTAGCCCCTACCCACCTCTCAAAACGTTGGCCCAGGAGTCTCTACCCACCCCTCAAAACGTTGCCGTTTTGATTTAAAAAAAAATCTAAACCACCAATTTGCAATCCTATGGAGCAGAAACGTGATTATGACAGCCTTAGAGACAAAATTTGATTATGTCTCTTTAGAATAATATGATCAAAATAATAAGATCTTCACACCCATTCAAACAGATTAAAAATTGGAGCACTTAATTTTTTAACCATATTTTTTAATATATAAACGGTCTAAAAAAATTAAGTACTCAAATTTTCACTCCGTTTGAATCGGTGCAAAGATCTTGTTATTCTGATCGTATTATTCTAAAGGGTCGTAATTTATTTTTATCTCTAGGGCTCTTATATTGAGTATATGTTCTTTATTTAGGACTCTGTAGAGCAGAAATGTAATTATGAGAGCCCTATAAAGAAAAATCAATTATGACCCTTTAGAATAATATGATCAGAATAACAAGATCTTTGCATTGATTCAAACGGAGTAAAAATTTGAGTACTTAATTTTTTTTTTATATTAAAAAATATGGTTAAAAAATTAAGTGCTCCAATTTTTAATCCGTTTGAATGGGTGTGAAGATCTTATTATTTTGATCATATTATTCTAAAGAGACATAATCAAATTTTGTCTCTAGGGCTCTCATAATCACGTTTCTGCTCCATAGGATTGCAAATTGGTGGTTTGGATTTTTTTTTGGGTAAGGGCTCCTGCGCCTCCCTGGGCAGCAGAGCCCCCGGGTCCGTTAAGTAAGTTCTGGGATTTTGAAAATAAAAAACGTGTTTCGTTTTGGGTGTTCTTCAAAACCTTCCAACTACAAGCTACCCGTTGGTCAAGATGTCGATCAAGAAGCAGAACTCCAAATGTATTAATCTAAGCCGTTTGTTCTAATTATGGCATCTTTCAAACCATATAAAAAAAAATTCAACCTCAATATAGGTTTGTATAGAAGAAAAAATCATATTGCAATTGTATTTTACCTGACTTTTCTTTCCCTAACTAAGGAATAGAAAGCCTTAATGTAATATAGACTCTAGTTGAGAGATTTGAAATTTTGCATCTTAAAAACTTTTTTTTTAAATGTAAGCATAGTTTGTTGGTATTATTAGGTGTATCTACTTTTTAATTGTATATTAATTATGATTAACGTTGTTGCAGTATAAACTAAGTTTAGTATTTTGGCACAAGAAAGTTAAGTCCAAACAAGTCCAATTGACAAAATCCAAAGATAGAAGATATTATTGAGGAAGATATAAATATCTCATTTTTAGAAACTCTAAAATATCTAGTCCTTGTGAAATATTAGGGTTTTTTTTTTATGAGAATTAGTCACATGTGTAATTATAGAATTACCTCAAAGTTTATTTTGTATTAAAATATCTTTGTACTAGAGCCTTCATGGAATAATATAAATATGGATAGGTTTTAGCCATTTTGTACCAAGCCAAAAAAAGTTTGAGTTCAAATGCAATACAAATACTCTCTTTCCCAACTCTTGTCTTTAATATTCTCCCTCTTTCAAAAATATTGTCCAATTAAACAATAAAAACTCCAACTCTTCCAACAAACGTATTTTAAGATATGCAATACGTATCCCGATATAATCTATACAATTGAGGTCCCTTGGTGAACTCATCAAACTATTGTCGGCGTCTGGTTCAGTTGCCGGCCGCCGTCCCCGTTGTTCTACCGGCGTCTAGTTCGATTCGGTTACTAGAGCTTCATCTTCACCTTGTGAATAATTAGTTTTCCTCTGATTCTCTACCTTGTGATTCTGATTCCATAGTTTGAGATGATTGAGAGTAGTGATTTTCCATTGAAGGAAGAAAGAAGAAGAAATAGGTGAGAATGTTAGTAGGCGTGAAGGGGAAAAGAAGGGACGGAACAGCGAGAAAAATTGGAGGGAACGGAAAAGAATTGGAGGGACAAATCAGCGGGAAATTTTGGAGGGACGAAATGAAGGGTAAAAGTTTGGAGGGAAGGAAGAGTTGGCAGTGAATCTATTGATTGTGATTATGTGTACAAAATGAACAATGTGGGACTTTACATTATTAACTTTAGCAATCCTCTAAATGAATAATCAAAAGCTGACGTGACAAATTTTGATTATTTACTTTTGATTATTACATTGTGGATGCTCTAAGGGTCTGTTTGATTAGCGATATAATGGTAGAAAATGCAAGAAAGAGGAACAAATTATATTTTTTAGTGTTCACTTAGCAAGAATATACTAGAAAGTGATAGAAAATGAACTTTCCTGTATAACATTTTAAAGCATAAGAGCTTAGTTTATTTTTTTCTCACAAAGACTCCATTCAGTTGTTGGGAATATTGTGCGGGAAATTAGTTCCCAAAAAAATTGAAATGAGGTGAAGTAAAAGAAAATGAAAATTATTTTCTTGTGTGTGTTCTGTTGAAAAGAAATCTTGTAGGAAAATATGAATTCCTTCTTTTTGGCAAGACTTATTTTGCAGAAAAATGTTTCCCAGTGGGAAAGTTGAAGCTATGGATCCTACAACTTTTCTGGTAACTGAGCACACAAAAAATTAAAGGAAAGTTGATTTTTCTGTCCTTTTCCATCCTTTCCGTGCAACTGAAACGAGACCAAAATGTGCAGAAATTTTTTATTTTCTCGAGAAAATCAACAACAATTACTCTAATTTCTTTATTTATCCTCTTCCCTCCACATTTTCTCTTCTAAAACATATCATACTAGACTTTTAATCAACTTCGACAATTTTATTCCATCCAAACAAGGATATCTTATTTTCTCAACAATTCTCTTGCAGAACTTATGTTCTAATCGAATGGATGTGAGAAAAATAAAATTCTTTTTCCTTTCTTTCACTTCACTTTCTTTCATTTTATTTTTCTTTCTAATCAAATGGACCCTAAAGCTAAAAAGCTTACCTCACTTCTTTTCTCACAAAAAGTGAATATTTTTATTTTATTTTATCGTGAGGATCAACAACAATTATTCTGACTTTCTTATTTTCTCGCAAAACTTTCATCATAATCAAACGGATGCAAAAAAATGCATTTTTTTTCTTCTTTTACTTCATTTTCACTTTCTATTACATTTTTCTCGCTAATCAAATGGACCCTTGAGATAACCGAAAAACTGGACCAGTCGGTTTTCACCTTTTTTTAGCCATTTAGGTTCGGGAAAATAATGGCCCAGGATTAGAATTCCCCCTTAATGACTGGTAAGGACATGATTTTCTGTTAATGACGGGTAATGATTAGTGTGGTTTTCTTATTTTGGAAAGGGAACCTTAGCTTAGGGTATTCTATGGTTTAGGCATTTTTATAGGGTTTTAGGATGCACTTTTTTATTATACGGTTTTAGTGGTTTAGTCACTTTCATAGGGTACCCTAGAGTTTTAGACACTTTTATAAGGTACCTTAGGGTTTTAGACACTTTCATATAGTACCCTATGGCTTGTCCTTGAACTCAAAAAATGAAAATATGAGGGATCTTTGGCTAAGTCTCCCTTTTAAAAATGGGCTCATCCTTCTTGGTAATTTGGACCAATGTTATGAATACCGTTCCGTACCGGCCGGTACGTACCGGTTTGGATGAAAACCGGTACTCTGACCCTCTATTACCGTTTCGGCTCTAATACGTACCGGTTTGGTTTCCGGACCAGTTTTTCCAAATTGCCTTCGGCCACGGCCCATTTTCCTGAGCGCGCGAGACCTCTCATTGGGTCCTTCTTCACAAGCCCACTAGTGTGCAAAGTCATTTAAGTTGGAAAAGAGTTTTGTAACTAGGCAATGTGGGACAAAAGGCAAACACATAGGTATTTTATGATGAATTGCATGGTATGAGAGATTTTTTTGAATTATAATTATATATAATTATTATATATATTGTAGTTGCGGTAAATCCGAAACGGTACCAATAGAAAAACCGATACCCTGACCGGTACGATATTCAGAACATTGATTTGGACCCCCAAAAGATCCTAGGCCGTCATTTCCCCTTTAGGTTCGGATCCAGATCCTCTCCCCATATTCCTCTCCAACCATCTACCACAGCTTTTAATCTTGAGCTGCCAACACATTAATGAATGGATCGGACGGTTGATATGAAGCCAGCATCACCACTCCCCAATGTTTAATGAGCACGACACCGTTTTGTTTTTCTTTCTAACGACAGCCACAACGGCAGCCTGACGTTGCACTGTTTCAACATTTCCTTCCACACATCCACACACACATATATATATATATATATATTATATTATATACAGAAACAAAAAGCAGAGCCCTCATCTTCCCAAATGCAAAATCAACTCTCAAGCTCAAGCCCTCCGTTCAATCAGTTCGGGACTGATGCTAAGGCAAATCTGACTGCTATGATTCAACCCCATCTCCACAGCGGTAAAATATTTGTCTATCTCGAATCTCCAATTGACCTAGTTTTCTTGGGGTGGGTTTGGGAAAAAGAAATAGGGGTTTTTGCTGTCATTTTTATATAATTTGAGATTTTGTTCAGATCTTTTGAAAACATGAAAAAAGATTAAGACTTTGTTCAATTTCCATGCCGCTAATCGGAAGGAGTAGTATTTCCTTCAAATTTAACTGGATGGGAACTGTTTGAAAACCACAAACAACCAAATTAATCACCATAACACGAGCATATATGTAAAATCAAATAGAGAGAGAGAGAGAGAGATCTTTGTTTATCTGAGAGAGAATTTGTTTTTTTGGATCGGAACAGAGTGCACTTGTGGGACGTAAAAATGGCTAAGAAAAATAATATCAAAGTGGTTGAGAGAGAGTAGTGGGTATGACGGAAAAATGGTTCAGCGTCAAGTTGCCGTTTGAAGGAAAAACAAAACGGTGTCTTGCTGTTTAAACATTGGGGAGGGGTGATGCTGGCTTCATATCAACCGTCTGATCCATTCATTAATGTGTTGGCAGCTCAGGATTAAAAGCTGTGGTAGATGATTGGAGAGGAATATGGGTTCAGTTTGCTAACATCTGAAATTTTAAAACCGGTTCACTGTTCTCATGGCTTAGAAGCCAAACTGGACCAGATATGTAATTTGGAAAAATGACGGCCTAGCACGTCTTTTGATAATTAATACCCGCTAACAATATTTTCAACATTAATAAATGTTCTCAGCATATTTTTAACGAGTAATATTAATTATCAAAACACGTTTTGACCATCATTTTCCCATGTCCTTGGCGAGAAAATAACAAAAGTTCTGGGAATGGTAAAATTTTCCTCCGAATACAGCATAAAAAAACACGCGATATGTAGGCATTGTTCATTTTGATGTTTTACTTTGTTTTAACTTTATTTTTTAATCATTACTATATATTGTTTTTCAATCATTACCCTATTTATTCAATTATTAATTTCATTTCTCTCATTACCTCTCTCTTTAATCATTACTCTATTTCTCTCTCCACCTACTACCAAAACTAAAATAACCACAAAGTTACCAAACGAACAAGGCCGTAATCTTCCCCTTTTCCAGACTCAAACCCTATCACCTGCCAACTTCAGACAGCCAGCGATGGCGATTTCTTGAGCAACGTACAGAAGTCTCTCTCTCTCTCTCTCTCTCTCTCTTCAATCTCATCATCTTCATTATCTTGCGAGTTTCAGTCACAGTTTCGAGTTATTCGACAACCATCGCGCGAACTATTGACCAGTGACCACCGCACCCCACCAGCCGCACAACCAAGGTTCCTCTCTCTCTCTCTCGTTTGGTTTACTGCCATTTTTCAGATGCCTTCCAATTGTGTTTCCTTCAATTTTGCAAAACGGGTCTTGGTTTGGACATGGGCTCCTTAATTTTCTCTTTTCTTTCCTTAATTTCAGCTGATTGTAGGCCAATAAGCCAATTTTTTTGTTTTTATTCAATAAAAATTGAATTTCAATCATAATTTTTTACTTTTTAGAATCCTCTCATCATGATGATGCAAAAATCTCCAAAATTAACGATAAACTAACAAATACGAATTTTTTTTCAATAAGGACAAAATAAGCCAGTTGGCTTATTTAGCCGAACGGGATCTCAAAATTGCCTAAGTTTTGGTAATTTCCCAAATGGGTCTTCAATTAAAACGCTTGAATCTTTCCATTTCCATTTCCAAATTGAATTGCGTGTTTCTTGGTGTATTGGGCCCAAAGTTGATCTTTATTTTTGGGGAAAATGGCGGCCAATGACGTGTTTAGATAATTAATACATGCCAAGGACATGCTGAGAACATTTGTTAATACTGAAAATGTCCTTGACGGGTATTAATTATCAAAACACGTCCTGTGCCGTCATTTTCCCTTATTTTTGTTGCGCCTCACCCAAAATGGAAACCGACCAAACCGGACCGAAACCGGTGAAATTGATTGAAACTGAACCGGTCATGTTTCAACCAGTTCCGGTTGACTAATCTCCGAACCGAATAATCGGGTTCAGTCCCAAAAATAGCTCAAAACCGGACCGAATCAGACCGGTATCACGACTAATCCTGGTGAAGGTTTGTCACATTCGTTTCGGAACCATGTACTTTACGGGATTTTTGCCCAAACTGAACCAAACCAGAAAACCGGTTTAACCGTTATCTATAGGAGTATTTAATTTTGTGAAATTAAAAAGGAATAATACAGCTGCGCTTCTCTTTTCTTAAAACCCTAATTTAATTTTGTCGAATTCGCGTCAATTGGAATCCACTAAACCCTAATCTATTGAACATTTTTGCACATCCATTTTCTGCTTGCTCTGATTATCCCGATTTTGTTCGATTTTTCAGTTTCTGCCAAGCTTGATCGTCTCTCACAATCCATGGGGATGAAGCTATTTGAGGGCAGCGACGTGTCTGACGAAGAAGACATATCGAGGATCGAAATCAACGAAGAGTTCGCCCGCCGTTACGAGCACAACAAGAAGCGAGAGGATTTGCAAAAACTCGACGAGCTCAAGAAGAACGGCGTCATATCGGGCTCGTCCGACTCTGACGAATCGTCCTTCGACGAAGCGGAAAAGGACGAGTTAACTAACTCAAAGAGGGATTTGGAGTTCTTGAGCGCGTTGATTAAGGTCAAGAAACACGACCCTGAGCTGAGGAACAGAGGGGCTAAGCTATTCGAGTCCGATGACGAAGAAGACGAGAGCGGAGGAGAGGAGGTAGAAAAAAGAGATAAGGAGGAGAAGAAGAAGCCAATGTATTTGAAGGATGTGGCGGCAAGGCATTTGATCGAGGAGGGGGCAGAGTTTGATGATGATGAGGGGGAGGAGGAGGAGGAGAAGAAGAAGGTGAAGAGTTATAAAGAGGAGCAAGAGGAGTTGAAGAGGGAGTTCCTGGATGCTGCCAAGGCGGCTTTGGATGACGATGATGGTGGAGAGTTGTTGAAAGAGAGAGCAAGGAATGGTATGGCGGATGATGATGATGATGATATGGGCGAGGTTGAGAAGAAATTGAATGAGTATTTTGGGGAAGATGGAAATTTGGATGAGAATGAGAAGTTTTTGAAGGAGTATTTTAGGAATAGGATGTGGGTTGGTGATGAGGGTAATAGTATGGGAGTGAAGGATTTGGATGGGAATGGGGATTTGGGTTTGTCGGAGGACGAGGATGAGGTTGAGAAGCAAGAGGATTATGAGAGGGGGTATCATTTTAGGCATGAGGAGAACGCGGGGGATAGGGTTTTGGGTCATTCGCGAGTTGTGGAGGGGTCGGTGAGGAAGAAGACGAATGCGAGGAAGGCTCAGAGGAAGAGCAAGGAGGAGAGGATGGCGCAGGCGGAGTTTGAGAGGAAAGAAGAGTTGAAGCATTTGAAGAATTTGAAGAAGAAAGAGATGAAGGAGAAGCTGAGGAAGATAATGGATACCGCGGGGATTGGGGAAGACAGGGTTTGCCCGTTGGACGTGGATGATTTGGAGGAAGAGTTTGATCCTGAGGAGTATGATAGAAAGATGAAAAAAGCATTCAATGATGATTATTACGATTCGGAGGATGTGGACCCTGAGTTTGGGAGTGATGGAGACGAAGATGAGTTGGAAAAACCAAATTTTGATAAAGAATATGACTTGCTTGGACTTCCAAAAGGTTGGGATGATGCTTCTGGTTCCGGTGATGGGTTCTTAGCTTTTAGGGAGCGAAAACTAAAGCGGGAAGCAGAAAATAGTGTTCCCAATGAACAGATGGAAGATGAAGCAGTGAATGAAGACGGTAAGGGGAAGAAAAAGAGGAAAATGTTAGAGATGGAGAAGGAGGTCATTAAGAAGGAGTTGGAGGAGTACTATAAATTGGACTATGAGGATACAATAGGGGATTTGAAGACAAGGTTTAAGTACAGAAAGGTTGGTGCGAAGAAGTTTGGACTAAATACTGAGGAGATTTTAAGGTTGGATGACAAGGAGTTGAATCAATATGTTTCCTTGAAGAAGATTGCTCCTTATAGGGAGAAGGAATGGAAGGTGCTCAGAGGTAAGAGGCAGCATCTTCATGGCATAGCAAATGGGCAGAAAACAGATAAGAAGTTGAGACTTGAACATAAGAAACCAAAAGAAAATGAGGAAGCACACGTGGAGAAATCCAGAAAAGCCAGGAGAAAGCTTCGTCAAGCTGAACTTAAACTCCCACCTCATAGAATTAAGGCATATGGGAAGAAGCACTGAACAAAGCTCATGGCTCAGGCAGATGTCCCGTGGGAGGTAATTCCTTACAAAACTTGATTTCGTGTTGTCAATATATATCTTTCCTCTCAATGGATTGATTCTCATAGAATTTGAGATACATCAAAAGGACTGGTCCGCCAAGGGGAATTATTGGAACTGTGTAGATGTCTATTCTCTCAGAAGGTATATAGAAAACTAGGAGGAGAGGAAGAAGATGCAGATTATTTAGCCATAGCAACTCTTCACATCTGTTGTGATCTACCCAGAACCGACTTACATTAAAAAAAAATGTATTTAAAATGGTTTATCTCGTTATTAAATTTATATCGTGGTAAGGAATGTTTATTGAATTAGGTTATGAAATGCCAGACTGCTACTAGTTCTCAGTAAATAACCATTGCAATTCCATAAGTTAGACTACAACATGCAAAACTGTTGACAAGCCTTATCTGAGTCCTTTTATTAACTTTTGTGCTTATTTTTTACATGAATAAGTTTCAATTTGTGGCATCTAGACATGCTTTATGGAAGGAGTATATACATAACTACTTCTACCCCTACCTCTCTTCTTAGGGGAACGATTAACACCAATCGCATGAACCAAAAAGTCTGGTTCCAATATCCCCTCGCCCCCCAGTTCAGGTGGTTCAAGTTCTTCCTCAGGCTCCCCCTCAAGGTCATCCTCTGGGAGTACAGAACATTTATTATTGCTCAATGGTCCTCCGGAAGCTATTATTGCTCAATGGTTCTAAGCTGTTCTGAACATTTGCCCCGGAAGCAACAGCTTTCCCAGATCCCTTTGCCGCAGACACATTACCATTCTCAGCCTTCTTCTGACTGCCTATCTTAGGGTTTTTCTCGGTCCCTGTTTTAATTGCACTCCTAGGAGCACAATTGCCTTTTGCGGGGCTCTTAACAAGTCCCACATCCTCCTCATCTTCAGCACAGGCAAATAATCCCAGTTGCTGGAGAGTCCTTTATTACTTGGTTACAAAGCTGAAAAATAGATGCACTAACCTTATCTTCTTGAGTGACAACCTCCTTGCCCTTTGCTGCCTTAGGACAAGAAGCATTTGAATGTCCAAAGTCTTGGCATCCATTACATTTTAGGAATATCCGAGGGTACTGATTGGCATATGACTAAATCCATAAATTATGTTCAACGTACGGTATGGTGAACTTAATTGATTCTGCTATAGTCTCCAAGAAAGTATTCCTGGAGAGTATTGAACTTAAGCATGAGAAATTCTAGGTAATGTAGAACAAATGAAGCCATCCGCATTGTTTTGAAACAATCTAAGATCATCAGCTCTTCCCATCAGCACTTCCTGTCATGGAATTTTACATTAGAAATAAAATTTTCAGAAAAGTGTAAATAGACACACAGGTACATAAATTAACATTGTAAATACTGATACACCCATGTGAGTCCTCGGTAATGCTAGATTATAGCGTACATACAAAGGTCAGACATAAAGGAGATCTAGCAATAGCTTAGTTCCATTTCAGGACCCACAACTGTTTAAAGCTAGCTAACCACATAGATAACTTTAACAAATTCAGGTCAATTAAATGTATGATTTCACTAGATGGCTACCGATCTGCAGCCCCCAATTAGGAGACTCGGAGAGGAGAAGTTGCAATCACTTTTCAGCAAAAGTAATGGAACTGAAATACTATTAGTAGCTGAGGATGGCACAAAGGGAGTATATTTTTTTATTTACCCATATCTTCCTTTAGGTGCTTTTTGATTTTACAAAATATTATTTAGTTCATTAGAGCATTGTCATGTGGTGGCTTAACCCTCTCTTCACTGTCTCCAGCACACACTTGTGTGACTTTTACACATTTTGTGATGGACACCTTGTAAATTGTAATGGATAGAACTTAGAAGAGTTAAAAGGATCGTGTGATAATGCCCTGAAACATTGAATAAATTATCAATGCTTCACAACCAATCAATATATTGCATCTACCGTTAAATTCTTGGTATAGTCGCTGGCGGACTACTAGACTCCTTGGGTCAAATCGATCATCTCTCTATCTAATCGCATAGAGCCAGTAGAAGTAGGAACGTATTTGACTACTATTTTCACTGTGTCAATCGGGATTTCAATGGAAGAGAACTAGATTACTACTACAACTAGAGAATTGTTTTAGGGCTGTCCAGCTGTGGTTGGGCGTGTTTTTATTACGAGGGTACTCCCCATTAGCATACGTTCTTTTGGTTTAGAGTCAAAACTGATAATATGCAGATGGGCGTGTTTTTATTACTGATAATGATGAATCGATAATTTCTGAATTTGCAGGTGTTTAACAAGGAGGACTGCGAGCATGAGTAACTTATACAGAGAAATTCGTGGATAGATGAGAAGTGAAAGATAATGAAGTTCTGAGTTAGAAGATATGAGTTAAAGCGGATTTTGCAACCGAGGAACTTGCAAGTTTTGTTAGTTGGTTATCTTCTTTTTCTTTCCTTTGCTTTCACCTGTCACATCTTGGATTTCTTTGTATTTTGTATCCCTAGTTACGCAATGTGAGATTCTCATGGGTACTTTTGGGCGATTTGAGATGTATGTCTTTCAAGTTTGTGATGAGCCGGTGTTCTTGATTGGCAATCGGTAAGGTGCAGTGTTTTTTCTTCAATTTTTTTTTGTGTTTTTTACTGATTAAGCAGAAAAATGATTGTTTATTACGCCTTCTTTGTCATCCCCTAATATTGTCCTAGTCCAGGTTTTCCTTCTTAATTATGTGATCTTGAGCTTATAATGTAGTACTAGATTGTTTTTAGGAGAGAAATGAGGTTCAAGTACTCGAGTGATCTTGATTTTTAGATTCCGTTCATTGACAGAAGAAAGGCATGTAGGAATCGCAATTCCTGGTTTCATTAATGATTGCTATCAGTTTTATGTCTGTGTTTTGAATTGTGTGAGGCCGACGGCAAGAGGAATCACAGTTTCATAGACATACCCTCGTTTTTCGACTACCCAGAGGCAAGTTAACGTTCTGTTTTCTTTCCGTGTCGCCATTTCTTGATCCTGAAACTATTAGAAATTTTCTGTCGATATTATTAATTACACCAACAAGTTTGTATGGCAGTAAAAGAAACTACGCTGTTTGAATTCGAATGTTGTCTGGCTCATTAAGTTTTAAACAAGCTACTACACTATGTTTGAACACATTCTGGAAGTTCATTATTCCTTTTAACCTGTGGTAAATGCAGTTTTTTGAGACATCGATGTTAGAAGAAACACACAGAACCACCTCTTTGCGCTACAAGGGATCCTGAAACTCTTATGCCCCCTTTCCCAGATCGCTCTCTCAGTTGCACAATGTACCGACAAAATTTCGTAAGCAGCAACTGAGATAGAGGTTCACGAGAGGAGCATACGCCATTTTCCAGATAGTTCATTTGAACTCCTCTTTACATATTTCGGAATTACGTGCATGACGACTTGAAGAATTGCGTAGAGTAATACCTAGAGCATACTGCCAACATGCTATTCCAAACAACATTATGTTTGCTTGGAGAGGCCTAAGACAGGGAGATGATATTTTCCGAATGTAGGATCCAGAGCCCTTTCTTTACACACAAAAGAAAGGAAAAAGATTAAAAAGAAGGAAAAAAAAAAGGACATTTTGAAAAGGGCTAACACATAACCAAAAGGAGAAGGCATCTCATGAGGATAATATATGTTCACCTTTTGTGGGAAAATTGCCCCTTTATTAGCCAAAAGGAGTAGGCCTTCCCTGAGCATAATACTAGTACATGTTTTGCATAATCGAAAAAGGGCTCCACAATGGTATATAGTTTTATCAAGGGAAAGAGCTCTGGACTTCTACAATCAATTACTATTAAATAGATCCACTTAAGAAAACGGGGAAAATTTCAAAATGGCACCTGGACTTTGCACCAAATGTCACAGAGACACCTGAATTTAAGTTTATTTCAATTAAACACATGTACTAATAAAATCCCCAAATTTAGACCCCTGCCGTTATACTCCGTCCAAAAAATTACTGACACGGCATCTCTTACCCGTTTAAGTGGCCCCATTGCACATGTTTCTAACAGGGAACGATGCACCTAAGCCAAACCCCTCACTTTACCTCACGTTTTGGAGGGAAAATGACCTTAACCTAATTGATTTCCCTCAATTTCTCTCTCTAGAAGTCTAGCTATTGTTCCACCATCTCCCTCAAAAGTGATGAATTTCTCTTGGGTGCATCGTCCCCTATTGAAAACATGTGCAATGGGGCAACTTAAACGGTTTGGAGATGCCATGTCAGCAATTTTTGGGACGGAGTGGATGGAGTATAACGACGGAGGTCTAAATTTGGAGATTTTGTTAGTACATGTGTTTAATTGAAATAAACTTAAGTTCAGGTGTCTCTGTGACATTTGGTGCAAAGTTCAGGTGCCATTTTGAAATTTTCCCAAAGAAAACATTAAAAGTTCATCACATAAACCTAGGGTGCGACTATTCGCAACCCCGTATTTTCTCCCTTAGCCCATTAAAAATTTCCAACTACCGAAATATGTTTCGACAGTTAGTTACCGAAATTGAGATACATTTTCAGCATCCAATTACAGAAATATATATTTCTTGTGCATTTCCGACATGTAGTTACCGAAATATAATCTTGTTTTCAACAGCTATTTATCGAAATGTATGTTCGGCAGTTGTTTACCGAAGGTTGAACATATTTTCGACATGTAGTTACCGAAATATAATCTTCGAAAATTTTTAACGGGCTATGGGAGAAAATACGGGGCTGCGAATAGTCGCCCCCTAAACCTATTGGACAGCTAAAATATGCCCTTCTTTTTTTTTTTTCCTTATCTTTCCATTTCATAGTTCTTACAAAAGGCTATCAAGAAACCTTGAAATTTCGGTTACTGCAATTGCAAAGGAATTTGTCTACCTAAAACAATTGTTGGTGAGAAAAGTTAAGATAATAATTTAATCAATGATGGAAGGCCTTTCATCTAGGTACTGCAATTGCAAAGGGATTTCTTTATCTTTTCCATTTCATAGCTTTCGGCTTTCGGGCCACATCAAGTGCTAGGCACTAGGCTGGCCCTGCACATACCACTTTTTGGTTCGACGGTCAAGGGTGTCCAGACCAACTTTTGCAAAACTCGACTAATCCTCTCGCCGGTCCGGTCAAAGGCAGGTATCCACCCCAAGACTAGAAGATTTACAAGAAATTAATTACTATTTTCTTGCAGTCTGACCACCATAATCGAACCCTGATAAATTGTATGGAGAGCAAATCCATCAACCAACCGGTCTAACTTTTAGGGGCTAGCATACCACTTTATGAACACAAATGAAGAACCTTAGTTAAGAGTTTCCATAGTGAGATGAACAATTTACTATTCTTTCAATCACCAATGAAATAATTTTATTTTGGGTTCATGTCCCCAATGTCTCAGCCCACCAAAGGAAGCATAGACACAAAAATCAAAAAAAAAAAAGTTAAAGGGCACTTGGGCTTGCCCTTAGAGTTCTTCATGTCCCTATAGCAAGGACACTCATCTTTGTTTCCATAAGTCCCAGAAGGAACACAATGGCACTTGTCACAGCATATCCCACACTACTTGAGGCGCCGATCTTTCCGACCGGCTTTCGAGCATCTCACCGAGCACTTGGAGCCACAGAAGCTTGAACCAGCCATGGTGGTTTCAATGAAAGAAGAGCCACAAGTAGTAGGAAAGTTGCAAACCCCAGCTTCATCTTTCCTTCCTTTTTCTGAACAAAGACTAGAGGAGTCTTGCAATGGAATGATGTCTTATAGCTAAAATATGAACTCAAATTTCAATGTGTGGACACGAAAAATCGAATTGAAATGGAACTCAAACCAACTAAAACTTCCTTTCGAGAACAATATTAGCAGTAGGGAAAATCTTATTTACAGAGGTGCTGTAAACAAGTGTTTACAGCACTCAATTGTGACCGTCCAAAAGTGTTTTGGATGGTCAAGATGTTAATGAAATTTTTCCAGGGAAGAGTTAATTGTGACCGGTCATAATTGAAAACGAATCTCAGCCCTTGATTGCGCGAATAGACGGCTGTGATTGGTTGGTGCTACTGTTTACAGTACCTACGTAAATAAGACAATCTCTTATTAGCAGTAACTACACGATCGCTAGGCCAACTGCCTTCATTAAATATATGAAGGCATCTTTAATATGTTTTGTAAGTCAACACCAAATATCCTTAATTTGTTTGGCTTCTATTCCAGATCATAATGAGAGTTTCATATGGAATTTCTATCAAAATTAGCTGGTCTATTAATATCACTGGAACACGTATCGATCTCTTGAACAAAATGCAGAGTAACCAAATTGTGATGCTTTTTATGCCAAAAACACCAACTGAAGGGAAGTGATTTTTAGCCAAGTACAAAGTGGAACAGATGAAAAAACACTACCCAAATTCTGCATTTGTGATATCTGAGTCAAACTTCATAGCAAAATGTCCATTACAGAAATACAGTAGAATCAAGTTCGCAATCGATAAAAACCCCTAGCATTTCATCACCAATACTCTTGCTATGAAAACTTGTTAGCAGTGGCAGACTGGCAGTTGAATCATTTAGCCAGTCCATTATAGGAAGACAAGTGGTCAAACGA
Organism: Rhododendron griersonianum; assembly: GCA_018127125.1. Lineage (NCBI taxonomy): Eukaryota > Viridiplantae > Streptophyta > Magnoliopsida > Ericales > Ericaceae > Rhododendron > Rhododendron griersonianum. The sequence continues at coordinate 12,580,319 of CM030792.1, read as the reverse complement.
GGTCAAGCTTATGGGAGCTCAAGGATAATACTGTATGTCCAGCCAAAAAAACTGGTCTTCGATTTGGTCGCACTTTTCAAAATCAGTTTTGCAGAACATATACGAGTGTTCAATTCGCGATCTTCTAAAGTAGCTTTCTGGATTTTTTTTGTGGTAAAAAACCCATTTTGGAGAAAAAAATTCAACTTCTTGAGGACTATTCCACTTAGACATACGTAGGATATGAAAACGATGAGTTTTTTTTTTTGTTTACAAACACAGTTTTTGGAAAAAAATAATTTATACAAAAAAATGATTCTGAAAACTCAACCAGGCGTAGATGATACTCAAAATGTTGTAATGTGCTCTAGCTCAACAAGCTTGAACCCGTTTGATCGTTGTTCTTCCCAGAACATTCTTTTATGTATGGTTGAAAAACTCCTTGGCAAATTTATCAGCGGTCGAGATTCACTTGGCCAATTCCTTAGAGATCAGATACCGGAAAGTGAAGTCATGAGGAATCCACTCAATTCTCTTCAAGAATTTTCCCTGCAGAATACTCTTCCTAAAGGAGCTAGGCATAAAATGCCCGATCATCTCGATGAAACCAGCTGGACTTAAACCCGAGTCTTTCGCAAAACAGTCTACTATCTTTGGTAGAAGGATCTTCTTTTCTTTGTTTACTTTGAGGGTGGTCTGAACGTAGTCTTCTTTTGCAGCTTCCAGTTCTTGGAAAACTGTCTTCGGCGTGTACATACGAACCTGGAAAAGCCATTATGCACAATAAAATGCAAAGAACTTAGGCCAAAAAAGAGGCATGCATCTTTAAAGTAGGGCTTTTTTGTGTTCTTCTAATGTTCGTTTGAATTCATAGTGGGTGCGCGGATGTAACTTAAGCTCTAACTAGAGTTGATCATATAAGGGGAAGCCAAAAGTGTCAAAATGGACCTTCTGAATTAGGAGCATTTTCAGATTATTTGAGCTATTTTTGCCTCCCAAGAAGCAGCAGTTGCATCAAACATTATTTTTGCTGTTTTTTCCTTCTCAAAACAAAATTGGACTGTTCTAACTGTCCAGTTATGCAAACTTCTTTCACGTCGAATGAACCAGAATAAGACAATGCTAGAGGCTGAGAGGAAAGGGTGACATCTAGTATATATTAAGGGCATCAACGTACCGCTGGATCAGAATGGCTTCCTGAACAAAGTGCAAAATATACGCGGGGTTCTGGGTGGTCTATCGCGTATGCTTTCCTTGCATCTTTAACCTTGAACTTTGCCTTCGGGAAAAACAGTGATTGGAGCCACTACAATAAGAAGTATGCTTCATTAGCCCCGTCAAAAAAGGCAATTCTTGACTTCAAAAATTTGGAAAGTAAAACCAGTATCTGACAAGAAATGGCTATCGTTCCATATGTAAACTGAAAGAGGGAAAATTTTGCTATCAAGCAACTAAACAGATGTTACTCTGGTACGGTAATTTTTCTTTTGTTCTGAACTGAAAGCAAAAGTTTTGATAATCATGAAAAGATTGCAGGGATCAGAATATACTTGCAGTGGACGAGGCAACCGGCAGCCTAAGATTGAACTTTGTATCATGCCTACGCTTATGATTTGACCTCCCACATTATATGCAGCCTGAATAGTGCAGAAAAGCTTCGACTTTATGAAACAAAAATTTCACTGGAATGTTTCTTGTTCAAAGAAAATCAAAGAGTACTCACCTTGAGGAGTAATGGTATCCTTTTGAGATTACTACGCGGGATTCCATAGACCAAATATGCCTGAAACGCAAACGTCTTTTATCAATTTTCACATCCTCGTAGTACCAATATAACAGAAGACATGACAGAGCCTTATGAATGTAGTAGTTGTAGGATTATTACATGCATCACCAGTACATTGTGCACGTTAATCCAGAAAGCTAGCTTCTCCTCGTGTTTCATCTTTTTAGGATCCACTTCTTCCAACCGAGAAACAAGCGACCTGCAATAAGACATTTTTTCCTCTTCGAGCTCATTTACTCAGACAACAGAAAGGCATGGCTTGGAATGAATGTTGCGTAATGCCCAAAGTTCAGGTCCTAAAAGCATGAAGCACAATGGCTTAAAAGAAATTTGAATCTTAAACTTTGTTTTGATTCACCATTTAGATTCTTATCAAACACTTTTTTCAGCTTGAAAAAATTATGCATTCTGCTTTTAGTACCTAATTTCGAGCTTTCAATTTTATCAAACAGCACCTTGGATTCCCTTTTTTCTTTCTTTTTCTTTCCCTTAACTGCATATAAAGGATCTCAAACACAGAAAGTTATAACAATTAGGCTCACCTAAACTCTTGCAGCGTATGCTTCACGTGTCTTAACCTCTGACCATCTCTGCAAATCCATTGCACCTCAACCATTGTGCTGCAAGGTCCACTAAATTCCTTCGAGTACCCGTCAACGTTGAAATTATTTTCCATCCATGAATGTAAAGATGATGATTTTTCTCTGGATGGTGGGCTCCCCTTACCTCCTTCAATTTGTGGAGAGGAGTCACTGGAGAATGATGAGAATGAGAGTGGAGAGGAAGGGAAACCATGATCGACCAATGGGGGATCGGCAAGTTCACTATAAATAACCGAGATGCACTTAATCATTTCCTCAGAGAGCCAATTTGGATTTTCTGGACTACAACTAGGAAAAGTGGTGCTGAGATGTTCTTCCAGACTAGTTGCCTTCGAAGTATCACCGGTGGCACGCTGTTGGGATAACGTAGGAATTAGCATTTCTTTTCTCGTTAATAATCTTGAGAAAATGATAGGACAATTATGGTCAATGTGGTCATTTTAAGCACGAGTGGAACGGTTTTGGATCGAAAGAAAAAGTAATGAGCCAGAGCTTATTTTCTGCAAACCATCAAATGGCACGTGAGAACGTCAAAGTTTAATACGAAACATGCACTTATCAAGAATCAAAGTGAGTTGCGTGAACAACAAAGAAAAGCCTACCAGATCTTTTAATGAATGTTTCATTATTGTATCAAACTCCTACCATCTACATCTAGAGAAATGGATTTTATGAAACTTCCTTCTACAAACTGAAAGTCCACTGAAAGCTTAATCGAAAGTACTAAATTTGGAAACTTGTGAAGTTATCAACACGGGGCATTGATCTGGAAAAGGACCAAATCAGCAGAAGGTTGATCGAAGAACCAATCTTTTCTGATGAGGGTTTGATCTGTTCTCCCTATTGGAAATACAATACAAACATAATACCGTTTAGGTAGTTGTTTCAAGTAAACTTACCTCAAGCATTGACAAAGGTAAGGAATGGTATGAGTGTACTGCCTCGGCAAGAGTTCCCACTGGCGGATAAGTTCTAAAAGAACAAGCTGAATGCTGAGATAGTGAGGAATGGCTCCGGTGAATACTAGAGTTTTCAAGTATCATTGATCCCGAAAGGTCACCAGATTCCTTTCTTGCAATATGGTGTCCAGGAGCTTCTCGAAATATTGATTTGTGCGTTGCTGATTTTGAATTTGAATTCGAATTTGAATCGAATGTAGTTAAAATTGAGACTCTTTCATCATAAGTCTTGCGATACATGGAAAGGAGATACTTCTCCAAATAGACAACTTCCAACTCTAAAACAGCTATCTCCTTGATCAGATCCTCAGCAGGCTGAGATGAGACAGAAGTTTAAAGATAAAGCGAATTTTCATATAACTTAGGTAGCAAAGAAAGTGCAAATGAAGTAAGCTAGGAAGTGAAATCAGAGAAAGAAAGAAATTAAGCTGAAGATCAGTTTCAACTTCCCAATTTCAGTTTTCTGTTCCATTCTCATATGTCCAAGTTTCAGCTTATGTCGTTGAAATACATATGCAATCGTTGCTTGATTTTCTGTACAAATTTAACTCGCACCAACTGTGATTATCCCTTTTTCTCTCTCTCTCTCTCTCTCTAGATAGTACAGCTTATGTCAAAGAGTGATAGTTTTCCATCAAGTTACTCCACAAAACTTACAGACTTGATTTCATAGACTATAACCGGAAAGGAACATTACAGAAAGGACGCATCTCCAGGTACAAAAATCACGTAACAATTGCACATGCATCGCCATGAAAAGATGATAGTAGTACAGAAGAAAATAGAGACAACCTTGGTGATTGAGTTTCCATTTGCAGGATCAAGGGAGATAGGCCTATTAGTCAATGCCTTTTCAAGCGCCGACCGCACCACAAATTGGTCTTCTAGTTGCTTCTGAAGATGCATAATCTGTGAAGAGAGCAAAACATAAAACAATCCGCGGTTAATTACTCTACCCAATTATTGACAGGTACATACAGGATTAGTTAATCATGGATACTAAATACTGTATTTGATTGAAAGACTAATGACAGTTAATGCCAATTACCAAAATTCATTTCTATGGTTCTACATATATACACCTGTTGAGGGTTATTGGGAAAACTTCCAAAATCTTTTCTATGTTATAAAAGGAAAACAACTTTTTGTTGTGGACAGCAATTACAAAGCTGGCTCACATTTTCAATTTCCAAAATCACCGATAGCATTTTCATTTGCACGCGCATTGCGTGTGCCACGGGCACTAGTCGATGGGAATGGCCTGTGTAATCAACAAGATAATGAAAGGAGTTCTCTCTAAATAATTGGTACCACTTATTCCTTCACAAACTCTAGGAAAAGACCCAGAAAGCACCTACTCAGATCAAATATTTATACTTGCATTTTGTACCTCTTGCTCCAAAGAATTTTGAACCTCAGTGCTGAGAGATTGCCTCTTGTTGGCTTTAACACAACTCTCTCGTACTTCTCCCATATCCTGTTATGTAAACACCGAAAAGATCAAGAACTTCGAAAGTTGGAATTTGCTTATAAAAGATCAGAAAATAGATTAGTTACAAAAAACAAAAAAACAAAAAAAACAACATCACTTGGTGAATGCAAAGTAGAGTGCTATATATAATAGATCCTACCCATATCTTGTACAAGGCCTTCTAAAGCAGTGAAGGCGTCAAAGCTCATTGGAACTTCACAGTTAAACATGCTCGCCCGGATAGGTGACATACTTGAAAGTCCAAGGAGCTTGGACGGCCAAAGCAGAAAATATTGTACAAAAAAGTTAATAGTTATTCTTATGTCCATGACTGAAAGAATAAACCATGATTGACATTTTTTTTGCTTAGCAAAAGTTAGTATTGTTAGAATAGTTAGATTAGCACCTTAGAGGAGGAGTTGAACTCCTAGCCTCCTTACTCCTAGCACCTAAGTGCACTCCTGTTGTCGTTGGCCCTAAGGCCTCTTGGCTCAACCATGACTAACATGGTAAAAAAGTTTTCACCAAAAGTCACAAATTATTGTTTCCACTTTGGACAGGAAAATATGCAAATGAGAAGAAAAACTGCCTATCCTTATTCAGAGGCATATCCAAATTAAGCAAGGACTACAAAAGAAAGAGGAAAATATGCTTACCCACTTAGAAGAATGATATGAAGCCTTGAGAATGTTACTCAATTTATCTTCATGAACTCTATTCATGGCAGAATCTCTGTGAACATTGATAAAACTGCTGTTAGCTCTGTACTCTGTGTTATGAGTTAATAAAATTTTATCTTTTGCCGACCAAAAAAAAAAACTAGACACAATGAAAGTTGCAAACTTGTAACTTCGTTTATTTGGTTTAACTCTGCTTCCACTTGGGAGCCTTTCTTAAATCATGAAGGCAAACAATCAAAGCAAAAATTCTATTTCATTTACAACCTTCATCACCTTTTTAATCTCCATCAAAATAAAGGGGAAGAAAGGGGGGGAAAAAAAGTGGGTGAAAAGACTAGTTCTTATTCAAAGATGGCGAGGCATATTATCAAACATGTGTGTGTGTGTGAGAGAGAGAGAGAGAGAGAGAGAGAGAGAGAGAGAGAATTAATTAACCTGATGGAATGTTTCTAGTTGCATATTCCATGAACACAACACTTTCAAATATGCATATTGCAGCTACCCTTCATGGCTTCATGCACGGGAACACTACAGGTGGAATTCAGATTTTCACTGAGACGGCAATAAATGTATCAAGTATGTTTGCATCAGAAATCGACAAGCGGCCAAACAGAAACAAGAGCAGAATGTAAGAAGGATCCAAGAAAGCATTAAATGGCAGCACCAGAAGAAAAAATAGAAACTCTGCTTATGACAGAAAACACACTGTGACAGAGAAAGACTACTCACCCACATGGGGGAAAGCTAAATATCTCTAGTGATCCTCTACTGTTTCAATGACCAAAGTCACCAAATTAAATGGATTTAAAATCAAGAGGGAAAAGTCTCCTTTCCTAAAACTTAAGGCATGCTGCTTAGTGGGGCTTAAGGGAGAGTGGGTATGTAAATCCCCCTGATTTGTACTCCGGGAGTCCACCAAATCAGGTGTTTGGTTCAGATTTTGGGAAGGTGGAGATGAATACTGTAGTGGTTTCTAGTCCGGCAGAAGGGCGATTTGTGAGCGATAGGTGAGACCCCGTCGTTGGCAAATCCGGGAGGTTTTGAGACGATTTTGCCCCTCCAAATCCCCCTTCATTTATCCTTTGTCATCCCATTTCTGGTTTGATCGTGTTCTTTTACCCAGACCAACGAAGAGAGAGAAGAGAGAGAGAGAGAAGAGAGGAGGTCGCCGAAGAACTCTGGTGACTCCACCGCCTACCGACGGTTACAACTCTCCCTCGTCTTCCTCTTACACGGGCTGAGGTATGGTTGTTCACTCCATTTGCGATCGTTTTTGTGGATTTTGACGACTGTCTGTGTTCCGTTGGGTTGAGTTTTCGATTGATTTGGTGGTTATTGATGTTCGGTGTGATTTTTCACCCACGGTTGTCCATAGCTTATCTGAGTTGCCTTATAAATCTTGGAACTCCATATATGTTGATTTTGCCCTAATTTTGTTGTACGGTTTGTAGATCTGAGTTGCCCTAACTCGAAATAGTGTTTTTTTTATTTTAATCTCATTCAGTGCATTTTGAACCACGATTGGAGTTGCGACATGGGTTCGAACCACTATTCAGTTACACTATTCAGTAACTGAATAGTGACTAATTACTTCGGATATGCATATATGTGTGTGTGTACATATCTCTCTGTCTTTGTAAGGATTGTGCATGAACATTGACAACAACACACAAATTTGGTGATAGCAATGATATTTCTTGCATTGTGTCAAACTAAACACTTAAAAAAAAAACAAACAAAATTAGTCCTTTGTCATTTGCCCAGGAAAATGGAGATGGAAATGGAGCCACATGACATGATAGCTTATTTCTGCCTTTGGTTGAATGAGTTGCACGTTTACTTCTCTATTGGGTTGGTCCCCACTTCTCACCATAGCTTTGGAGCAGTCATAAAAAACAACACAAGTTGTCATTGCCATTCTGTGACTCTAAAAGGCACCCAATTAATCATTTGTCGTCACTCTCTCTGTGCAGTAATAGGTTTCGTTCTTTGTGTAGTTTCTCTAAAAGACACCCAATTAATGATTTTTGAAATTATGATGGAACTAGTAGAGGATGCAGTTTCAAATAGACTGGATCATTTGTATCTGTCAGTTGATTGGCAATATGTAGATTGTTGTGGAAAGAGAAGGATGATAGAACCTAGGTTGTCATAACATACGTCTTGTCCTCTATACGTTTGTCAATGAATTTGAGTATTTGTTGACAGTATCCTTGTGAAAAAGGCAGTCTAGTTGGGTTGGAAGGAAAATTTTCCTGTATATGAAGTTGGAAGTGATTGGTCTGTAGTATGAAAATGTTCTTATGATCTCATTTTGTTCAACAACTAACTGTCTCTAAGGTATAGATAGCCATAGAGCTTCCGTTTATTTTTCAGAAGGCCGTATGTATAAATCATGTTCTTTTCAGCTTTCCATGTTATTTGCATCCTCTTTTGAGTCGAAATTTCCATGGTGGTTACCAAGGCTCGCGTGTCGTGTTAGGATATTTGCATTAGCTTGTTGACTGGAAATTTGTAGTCGAACATTATTGTGTTGATAATTTAGCCTGTGTCAATTACCTATGAAGCACCGTCACGCCTCATTGGTTGCCGTATCCATGGTTGACACTGTCAGGAAAACAGTCACAGAATCTGCAGTTCCATAAACTTTAACGCAGAAACTGACTTCGCACAAGAATAACTAGGACACAATCTTTATGCATTTTTTTAGGTCTATGAGTCTAGTTTCAAAATCAGAAATCGGATCGCGATTTCATCGCTCGAGCTAAAAATTATGGCCGTTTCCCAAACATGTGTCCGAGCAGACAGCACAGTTTCGAAACTGCGCGCTGTGAAGTTACGAATTTCTACAGAATTTAATACTCTGAGTCTGATCCTGAAATTTTTACCATAGACAATAGACTCATAGAGGAACTCTCTATAAAAATCTCATCATTTTCTGAGCTCAGGAACTGCCTCAAAAAAATCCCCAAAAACAGGACAGACACAAAGTTTTCAATTCTGCAGATTTCTATATCATGTAGTTCATGTCCTAAGCACTTAAACTACACAAATTCAAGACATTCAAGAGAGAATCCATTCAACTCCACATCAAAACCCAGCTTCTAATCTAACTAAACTTGAAATTAGTCAACTAGGGCATGGAATTTAGCATACAAACATAGATTTAAGAAAGAGATGCAAGAATTACCAAGCTATGCAAGATCAAACCCTAGATTTTCCCCTAATCTTCCCTTTCTTCTTCATTTAGCTAGCAAAGTAAGCCCAATAACTCACATAATGAACTTAAAACATAATTAAAGACTATATAGGGGTATTACAGACACAGGACAAACATGACACGTTGAGGACACACCATGTGGCAACTCTAGTTAAATTTACCAACTTGTAGGTTGGGGACACATCGGGGACACGCCATGTGGCAACTCTAGTTAAATTTACCAACTTGTAGGTTGGGGACACATCGGGGACACGCCATGTGGCAACTCTAGTTAATTTACCAACTTGTAGGTTGGGGACACATCGGGGACACGCCATGTGGCAACTCTAGTTAAATTTACCAACTTGTAGGTTGGGGACACATCGGGGACATGCCATGTGGCAACTCTAGTTAAATTTACCAACTTGTAGGTTGGGGACACATCGGGGACACGCCGCTGAAATGTGTGACAGCCCGTTAGCATGGATTGTGACATGGCACGGGTCAATATATATATTAGTTTGTAATACTTGGTTTGGGCTTTAAATTCTACTTTTTGACTATTTAGTTGCCGTAAATTCAATTTTGCCCTCAAACAGATGGCAAGACTAACGAACCGTGAACGAAGGAAGAAGACAAACCGTAAGGCATTGTTAGCAGCGTTATGTATGATGAGAGTACTCAATAGTGTTATTCAACTTTACTTGTTAATTACGGAGTTGATTGCTGAGAGGAATCGACAAAGGCTTCAACTAAAGCCTCATCTTCGTGCCAATCCTAATGCTTACCAAAGCCAACTGGACGCACTTAATAGGTTGGTACGCGGGAATGACAAAACTTGTCATGACAATTTGAGGGTAAACAAGCATACATTCATGACGTTGTGCCAATTACTTATCCAAAATGGGCTAGAGCCATCTAGGAATGTTACCGTTGCAGAGAAGGTGGCGATCTTTTTGTGGATCCTTGCACACCATACGAAGAATAGGCGTACCATTTTACAATTTTGGAGATCGGGGGAAACAATTAGTAGGCATTTCAACGCAGTTTTGATCGCGGTGATTCGCCTTCACAGTGTCTTGTGGTATCATCCTCAGCCTATTCCTGGCAATGAGCCGGATGCTAGGTGGAAGTGGTTTGAGGTACATAATTCTTATGTCTTAAGTTCTAGTAATGCACTTATTCATTAGAAATTAACTATTGTAATAAAAATACCCTTCTGTCTCGTAGAATTGTCTAGGGGCTTTAGACGGTACCTTCATACCTGTCCTCCCCCCAACAGAACACAAGGCACGATATAGGTCAAGGAAGGGTGACTACGCGACAAATGTGTTAGGAGTTTCTAGTCGTAACCTACAATTTGTTTACGCATTGTCTGGTTGGGAAGGCTCCGCCACAGACTCAAGAGTGCTCCGAAATGCCTTGCTAAGGCCTCATGGGTTGAGAATTCCACAGGGTATGTGACTTGAAAACCTTTCCATTAGTGAACATACGTCACCATTATTGTAAACATACTCATGTAGGGCAACTAATCTTACTTGTAGGTCGTTACTACCTCGCCGATGCTGGTTACACTAATGGGCCGGGATTATTAGCACCTTACAGAGGTCAACGATACCACATTAACATTTGGAGGCAAGGACACATGCCCCAGAGCCGGGAGGAGTACTTCAACATGAAGCACTCTAAGGCACGAAATGTTATCGAGAGATGCTTTGGGGTGCTGAAGATGAGATGGGGGATTTTGAGATCTTACTCTTTCTACCCCATTAGAACTCAATGTCGCATCGTCACTGCCTGTATCCTTCTCCATAATCTCATTAAGCGTACAATGGCGGTGGATCCCGTTGAGGCTCAATACACGGCGTGGGAGCAGGCGAACCTACATAATGTACCACATGAAGAGTTCATTGGAAATGTCGATGCTACAAACGAATGGACACAATTTCGGGATAACTTGGCAACCCAAATGTACAATGATTGGTTAGCTAATCCAGGGGGTGACCATTAAGATTCGTGTAACTGAATTTGAATGTAATATCTCGACGTGTTATTTATTTATGTTGGACGTGTTAAACTTGTTGAACAATGGTCGTTTGAACTATTTGAATGTAATAATATTGTTGAACAATGGTCGTTTGAACTATTTGGTAGGACAAAATATAGTTTTCCATGACTACAATACCTATGTCAAATTTTAATCATCATTCAAATCAGGTTAGCATACCTATGGAAAGTGAAGGAACTTCACAATCTGAACCAACGAGTCGTAGGAAAAAACAAGATCGTAGGTTATGGAGCTTTGCGGAAGAGGAGGCCCTACTTGCTTCCATGATGGAGTGTATATGTGACAAATATAGAGCTCATAATGGTTTCAAGCCGGGCTACTTTAATGAAGTTGAAAAGGAGTTGAAGAAGAGATTACCTGGGACGACGCTTAAGGCACAACCGAACATTGAGTCTAAGGTGAAGGGGTGGAAGGAAAAGTATGGTGTAATTGTCGACATCACACGTCTTAGTGGGTTCGGTTGGAACCATACCACTAATTCCATAGTAGTGGATGATGAAAACGTGTGGAAAGAATATGAGAAGGTAATTTCTCCCCGCATACATTTAAACTTACTATCATTGTTGTTGCCTCCCTCTTAATGTATGCCATTGTACATGTACAGTCCAATTCCAGAGCGAAAGGGCTGAATGGGAAGTCTTTCCCCATGTATGAGAGTTGGCAATTCTTGTTTGGGAGGGATAGGGCGACCGGTGATTTAGCCGAGGATGCGGCGGAAGTGGAAGAAGTTGTTGAGACCCCTCAAAATGAAGCCAATATAGAGGTCGATGACATGTTCAATGAGTGTTATACTCCAACGTTTGCAAATGGTGAGACGGTGTTTCCACGTGAGATACCATTTGTTGACATATCAACTTCTTCCGGAACTCCAACAAGCAATGCCATTCCGGCCGCGACACGAGCCAATGCCAATACTCCAAGAAGCAATGCCAATTCTCAAACAAGTAATGCCAATGCTCCCACAACCAATGTCGTGCAAGGAAGGCCAAAGAAAAAGGCAAAGGTGGACGGCAATGAGGCTCCCATTAGTGTGGCAATGGAGAATTTATTGGCTCAAAGCAATACGGCATTCAACAAGATTGCCGATGCGGTTGGATATGAGGACCGACTCTCTGCCAAAAGAGAAAAGGTGTTTACTGAGCTAATGAAGCTTGATCTTGAGATGATTGATAGGTTTGCTTTGAACACCATGATTGTGTCCGCCGAAGAAAATGTTGACACATTCTACGGCATACCGGAGAACTACAAACAAGCTTGGGTCGAGGCCGTATTATCGGGCCAAATCAAATTGAAGACCACGTAGGGATGTCTTACTAATTACGGCCCTTTTGTTGGAATGGTGGAGGATATGGGTCCTCCTTTTTGTAAAGAATTATATATACTTTGATAATGTAGGGATGTCTTACAACTTTTGATTATGTATATTTTGTACTTGTTAGGGCAACCATGATGATCATGTATAATTCGTACTTGTTAGGGCAACCATGATGATCATGATCATAACTATTTGGTAGGACAAATGTAAGGGCAACTATGATGATCATAACTATTTGGGCAGGGCAATGATGATGCACTTTTAATTGATTTCATTTTGTATTAGTTGGTACTTGTATTGGTAACTATGAAGGCCTCAATGGCAACTTAGTTGCTTACTAGTGCTTCTTTGATTATATGGAGTACATCTGAGCCCAAAATTATGTATGCACAGTGCAGTCCCATTTCTGAGTTTTTCTGGTTACTGGACAGTGCTGGTTTCTAGCTGGTATCAGGGTATAATGGCTGGTATGAGGGTATAATTGATGGTTGACAGGCATTTTTTTGGCTGGTTTGTTGGGCTATTTATTTGTGGTTGTTGGGCTGCTATTTGGCTGGTTTATGGGCTATTTTTCTGCAGGTTTATAGGTTATTCTGTTGCTGTTATCTGCCATATTCTGTACAGGCCTTTTTTGTGCTACATATTCTGTCCAAATCAACTATGTGTTCTGTGTTGTTTGATTGGGCAATGATGCAATGATAATTGCAATGTATTAGTTGGTATTGCTTTTGCTTAGTTGCAAATGGTAGTGCTACTTTGATTATGCTAGAATTGTCTGAGCCCAAGTCTTGGTTTAGCTCTTTGACAGCTTGTTATTTTGCTACAGTCATGGCAGCAGTTGGCAGCTACTGCTGCTGTTTGTTCCACTTCCTGTTGTGGTTTTCTGTAGTGGCTATTGCTATTTTGAGCATGTTTTATTCTGCAGGTTGATGGGTTAGTTTGATGGGTTTATGGGCTGTTTATGGGGTAGTTTTGGACTGTTGTTGTGCAGGTTTATGGCCTGACTGTATATGGACAGTGCATGTTTATGGCTAGGTTTGGCTATCAGGACATTCTCATGTTTTATTAGCTGCTTTATGGGCTGTTTTGAGCATTTTTAATTGCTTTACGGGCTGTTCTGAGCATTTTTTATTGCTGATTTACGGGCTGTTTTTGAACTGGTTTCTGAGCTGCTTTGTTGCAACTTTACGGGCTGTTTTGAGCATGTTTTATTGCTGGTTGACGGGCAGTTTTTTGACTGGTTTCTGAGGTGTTTTGAGGAACTGGACAGTGCTGGTTTGCAGGCTATGTTTTGGCTGGCTTTGTTGGCTGCATTTTTTTTGGTTTACGGCCTGTGTTCTGAGTTTTTATGGTTTGTGGCTGGTATGAGGGTATAATTGCTGGTTGACAGGCAGTTTTTTGGCTGGTTTTTTGGCTGCTCTCTTGGCTGTGTTTCTACAGGTTTTTGGGCTGTTTATTTCTGGTTGTTGGGCTGCAATTTGGCTGGTTTATGGGCTATTTGTTTGCAGGTTTATGGGTAATTCCCTTGCTGTTATCTGCCCTATTTGTCTGCAGTTTTTTGGCTGGTTTATGGGCTATTTGGTTCTGCATGTTGGCCCTATTTGTCTGCAGTTTTCTTGTTGGTACTTTTTGGCCAATTTCCCCCTGTTTCTTGGGGAGTAGGCAATGATGCAATGTTGATTGTAGTGTATTAGTTGGTATTGCCTTTGCTTAGTTGCAAATGGTAGTGCTACTTTGATTATGCTAGAATTGTCTGAGCCCAAGTCTTACTTTAGGTCTTTGACAGCTTGTTTCGTGGCTGTTTGTGTATTTCGTGGCTCTTGCTGTTCTGCTACAGTCATGGCAGCAGTTGGCAGCTACTGCTGCTGTTTGTTCCACTTCCTGTTGTGGTTTTGTGTAGTGGCTCTTGCTATTCTGCTACTGTCATGGCTCTTGCTGTTCTGGTTTTCTGAGGTGAAATGGTGTTGCTACTGTCATGGCACTTCCTGTTGTGGTTTGGTGTGCCTGTTACTTGTTGGAACATGCTGCTATTTTCTGAGGTGAAATGGTGTTGTTTCGTAGACTTTTATGGCTGTCATGTTTCATTTTTTCGCTGAAATTTACTATGTTTCATAGGCTATGATGATATGACGGACAAATTTGAAGGCGAGGCACTTGTCTTGGCGGGACAACTTATGAGGGTCAATGGTTTAATCACCATTTGGCAACATAAGTTGTAGCCAAGTGGTGCACTGTGCGCCGGTAAAAAAATATCTGAGCCAAGTACATATAAACATATTATTAGTATTCATTATGTTATAAATGTGTCCATTCATCTTTTCTCGTAGATTTTACAATGACAATTGAAGATAACCAATACTATTGGGTGGTTTTTGTTGGCCGTAATCCGGGAATCTATACGAGTTGGGAGACCGCGGAACTTCAGGTTAATGGATACCCGGGGAACTTGAAAAAAAGATACAACACGTTCGATGAAGCAGAAGGAGCATTATTACAGTTTCATGAGGAAAGCTACAAGCTCATTCAAATGCAATCAGTCCGAACCGAACATCAATCAAGTGACAATGCTTCCACATCCACAAGTTCTTTGCAAGTTCAACATCAACAAAGTCTATCAGCATACTTTGTTCTAGTTTTTTTTTTAGGTTTCGTAGCTTGTATTTTGTTCGCACTCCTATTCGATTCAGAATGAACTTCTAAGTTTAATTTCTCCAATTTCGAAATGAAGACTACATTATGTAGAAAAACATTAGTAATATCAAATAAATATAATTACTTGAGATACAACCCGGAATGGTACAAATTTATTCGTCAAACATTTATTATCAAAACTACGAACTTATTCTTCGACCACTCTCTTACAACTTCAAACTTCTAGTTTTCTTGTTGAACAAAGCAATGGCCCCAACGATTCAAATTGGGAAATTCCCTGTCCCGAAAATGCCTCAGTTGTGGCCGATCCTACATAAAATTAAGGCAAACAATTCATAAATTTACTAAAACAAGATTTAATATGAAATTGGAAACAAATTCAAAATTACTTACTCGAACAAATTCATTCCAAATATCATTTTCCACCACTAGTTTATTTTCATTCGGATTCCACCCAAACCCCGGAATTCGAAGTATAGCGTCTAGATCAAAATAATCACGCTTCCATTTTTTTATCTTCCCTTCGATATGATTTTGTTTAATACCTGCTTCGGGGAAAGAAATTCGCATTTGATTCTCAAGAACTCCTAAGTAGCCGGGATGAAACCCGTTCTCGGCTTGCCAAACCCCCTGATCTACAAGGCTCGTAAGATTTGTAAGTAATATTTCTTCCTCCACCTCGCTCCAAGCACGGCGTGCCATTTCAAGGAGTGAAAAATCAAAATTACAAAGTAATTTTTTTTAAGGGAGATAGATGTGTGTGTGCAAGTGATATTAGATATGTAGTGGTATTTATAGACCACTTTACCAAACAATTTTGGTAAAAACATTTTTACCTAACAAAATTTGGTGCACCTACTTTTCTTTTTCAACTACCACAAAATGTACTTTTACAATTACTAATTTGAAAATATATAATTCGGATTTCTTAAAAAAAAATTCAAATAAGGTTAATTTTGTTTAATATAATCACATTTAAATTTATGCAATAATTAGTTATAAATATGTATTTACTGTAATTAGGAAATGTACTTTTTAATTACTAAATTAAAAATAAATAATTCGGATTTAAAAAAATAATAAATCGAAACCATGTTAAAATAATTTAAAGATAATTTGATTCAAATTTATGCAATAATTAATTGTATATATGTATTTAATGTAATTATAATGAAATAAACGTAATTTGTCAATTAAAATACTAAAGTGGGGGCAAATAAGTCATTTAACACATTATCCCATCATATCCACCTTTCAAATCCCCCTTCTCAAAAAATCATCCAAACACCTCATTACAAATCCACCCTTCTTAAAAGGTGGGGCCACCCTCCTTAACATATCCCCCTCATTACATATCCACCTTCAAATCCCCCCTCATTACAAATCCACCCAAAACAAATCATCCATCCAAACGGGCCGTTAAGGCATGCTGCTTAGTGGGGCTTAAGGGAGAGTGGGTATGTTTTTGACCAGTCACTTGTCTTTGAAAGCAATACCACCTTTGTGGCTTTTGGAATGCTGAGAGCTTTTTATGGCATGAAAAGAAGCAAATAAGCTGGGGGTTACTTTTTTGAACCCAATTTTACTTTCTGATGCAAGAAAGTCGTATAGTGTAAACTTTGGCATTATTCTATGATGATGCCCGTGTGGTTTTGGCGGGACTTGAAGTTGGTGTTGTGCAGTGGTGTAAGTAGCACCGTGTTGTGAAGGTGTACAGCACGGTGCTGCGCACACCACTGCACAGCACCATCCCCATTCGCTTTTGGGGGCATCCATGTCCCACAAAAATGAGAGGAAATTTATTCATGGAGGAGCCGTGAATGAGTTCTTCATGGCTCCACACAATCTCGCCCGTCCATTCGCGCAATCAATGGTTGAGATTGCTTTTCAATTTTGACCGGTAACAATTAATTTTTACCGATCAAAATTGGTTTCCAATCAGTACCGTCCAAAAACACTTTGGATGCGCGCGACTGAACCTCCGTAAACTGAAAGCTCCGTAAAGAAGTTATTTTGCCCACAAAATATACATACTTAAATTGTAAAATCGGTCAAATACGGAGCAACCCAAGTATAGTGAATTTCTCGCCAAAACTTGTCATTTTACCTTGGGAAAAATTCAAAAAAACCCCTGAACTTTGAACTCAATGTCAAATAGGCACCTGAACTTAAATAAACTTCAATTGAACACCTGAACTTTCACTCCGTTATCAATTTACCCCCTGCCGTCTGACTTGCCGTTAACGCCACAGTTAAATAAAAAATACCTACCACCAGTTTGCAATCCTATGAAGCAGAAACGTGATTATGAGAGCCTTAGAGACAAAATTTGATTATGTCTCTTTAGAATAATATGATCAGAATAATAAAATCTTCACACCCGTTCAAACGGATTAAAAATTGGAGCACTTAATTTTTTAACCATATTTTTTAATATATAAACGGTCTCAAAAAATTAAGTGCTCAAATTTTCACTCCGTTCGAATCGGTGCAAAAATCTTTTTATTCTTATCATATTATTCTAAAGGGTCGTAATTCATTTTTATCTCTAAGGCTCTCATATTAAGTATGTGTTCTTTATTTAGGACCCTATGGAGCAGAAATGTGATTATGAGCACTTAATTTTTTATGAGCACTTAAATATCTTTGTAATGATTCAAAACGGAGTGAAAATTTGAGCACTTAATTTTTTTATGACCGTTTATATATTAAAAATATGATTAAAATATTAAGTGCTTCAATTTTTAATCCGTTTGAACGGGTGTGAAGATCTTATTATTCTGATCATATTTTTCTAAAGAGACATAATCAAATTTTGTCTCTAAGGCTCTCATAATCACGTTTCTGCTCCATAGAATTGCAATCTGGTGGTATGAATTTTTTATTTAACCAAAACGTTACCATTTTGGTGTGCCTTTAGGGCAGCAAAGCCCCCGGGTCCGGGTAAAGTAGAGAGAGATAGAGAGAAAAATGTTGGAAGTAGGGGGAATTTTTTTTAAAATTCTTTTTGAAAATTTGAGCACTTAATTTTTTTTAGACCGTTTATATATTAAAAAATATGGTTAAAAAATTAAGTGCTCCAATTTTTAATCCGTTTGAACGGGTGTGAAGATTTTATTATTCTGATCATATTATTCTAAAGAGACATAATCAAATTTTGTCTCTAAGGCTCTCATAATCACGTTTCTGCTTCATAGGATTGCAAACTGGTGGTAGGTATTTTTTATTTAACTGTGGCGTTAACGGCAAGTCAGACGGCAGGGGGTAAATTGATAACGGAGTGAAAGTTCAGGTGTTCAATTGAAGTTTATTTAAGTTCAGGTGCCTATTTGACATTGAGTTCAAAGTTCAGGGGTTTTTTTGAATTTTTCCCTTTTACCTTTGTAGAATTTGGTTGAGTTCTTATTGTGACCATACTTACCGCAATGTAGACTATACTAAGGTTTTGGGGGCATCCATGTCCCACAAAATATATACGTACTTCTGTGACCATACTTACCGCAATGTGGACTATACTAATTACTACTAAATACTAATCGTATGCTACACGCAACTGGGAAGTCAGGTAGAAACTCGCCCGTGATCTTTTTAAACTTTCTTTTTATGATTTTGGGAATTTTAAAACTCAAACCTCATTAAGCTATATTTACCCTACTTTTTGTCTTTTTTCTTAAGATATTTATGTAGTGGAGAACTGAAAAAATTGCGGTGAGAAGATAAACCTAGTTAATTACTTGTGAATAAAGGATTATTACTAGTAAATTTATCTGAAAAACAATAATGTTTAGCACAAACTTCTTAATACTCCTCCGTCTGGATTTAATTATTCCTAAGTCTATTCTAATCGGCTAAAAAACAGGTTATATCTTTGAATCCATAATGAATTACATATCGAATATGGATCTTGTTTGATAGATCTCGATTAGTTCTATAATATAATATTTTCGAAATCACGTAAAACATTATAAATTGGAAGATATAATCGATTGAAAAATGGCACGAACTTCAAAAAGAACTATTAAATCCGGACGGATGGAGTATATTATTTCTCCCTGCGTTCCCACTTTAAATATTCTCTACAGGAATCCGTGCATTTTCAAATCCCAAAAAAAATATCTCTATTTTTATAAAAAATAAAAAATATATATATAGAGAAATACATTTTATTGGGATTTGAAAATGAACGAATTCCCGTAGGGGACATTTACAGTGGGACGGAGAGAGTACATTATTTAATTAAACTTGCTATTGAATTAATTTTAGTAACTAATGAAATTACACTATTTATTATGATTAAGATATCTAGCGAAGTAATTGAATCAGTTGATTCGATCGACATGCTATTGAGAGTAACTATGGATGATTGTTAGAGGTGGTTAATAAAGATTAGTCAATCGATTAGTGTCTGCAATGACCACAAAGTGATTTTAATTGACTACAACCTACTAATTAACTGTTTTTATTATGAATTTATCGGCCGATCAAATCATTTTAATCCATCAAGATGACATTACTTGGAAATGTGAAAATTAATAGTGATGGTGATTGACAGCTATCAGTGATGATCGATACAATTAGCTAAAGTGGACCAATTGGTTGGGTTAAGAGTTAACCAATTGATCCAACCATTTGAATTAATGAATATAAAGTTGACCAACTGATATATATAACTAGGTATTTAACCAATTGATTGAATTATTTGAATTACCCAACATGGCATAATTCGCAAAGAAATAACGATTAGTAACGGTGGTTGATAGTGATTGGTGAGATGTAATCGATTGATTAGTACTGTAAGAGTAACCACTAAACTATTGGTCCACATAATCAAACCTTCCGATTCGAGTAATCGTTCAAACAAGTGCTCAAACTTTCTGATTTGATCAACGTAATATAGTATCGGATTGGGTGTTGAATAGATATGGTCAGCGGAACTATGGTCTCATCAAGTGATAATTCAACTTATCTTTAAGAAAATCAAAGTCACAAAAATATTTTGATTGTGCTCACCACTTATCTTAAATTTTTCGATTCTTTTTAGCGAGTTTATCCTTTTTTTAGGAGTAATAAAAACCAAGGACAAATCACTAATTTCATAACTAATTAATCAGATCGCCCTTTACGTGATATGTAAATTAGAACATTATCCATGATTGGCATTAGTTTTTGCACATATCAATATCTGCTAGCTAGACCCTCTAGCTATTTATTGCTATCATCTCTCTATCTTCCTCATCCCATGAATTCGATGAGAAAGGGGAAGAGCTTTGGATCTAAGGGAAGGATGAGACATAAAAGCATGGATATTTTTCTCATCCCATGTACTTTTCTCATCCCATAGACTTTATAGTTCACTTAACGGTTATGCTATTGACGATAGGCTGTCAGTAAGATAAGAAGAAAATAAAAAAAAATATACAGTTTTCAATACACTTTTCAAGGCACTTTAACACATAGAAAATTGCATGTAACTTTTTGTCGTTCTCTTGTCTTACTGCAAGCCCATTGGATTGTTATTAGCATTTTCAGTATCGTAAAATTGGGAAACTTGCCAAGTAAAAATCTCCGTATCGTTTCTTGTTGTTCTTAATTACCTGAGTTATTCTTCGTGGAATTGTGTGTGTTGAGTGAGTCTAATCCGCAACAATATATGGTGGGATGCATGCACTTACAAAAGAGAGAGAGAGAGAGAAAATATATACAGGAATCCCCTCAAAAGGGCTGAAAGGTAAAGGGTCAAAGGATGAACAAAATGGTTGAATGCAATGAAATCACTGGTTTCTGGTGGGCACTAATCCATTCTCTACTTCTCATATCAGAGACAAACAATTTGGGTACAGCCAAACATGGTCCGGTCCAGAGTTGTTGTGTTATACAACTCACAAGTCACAAGAAAAGGTTGTTTGCCATTTTCCTTCATCTCCTCCCAAAAAATTGAATGAAAGGCTATTTCTGGCGAGGTTCCCAACACAACAAAAAGATTCAAATCTTTTTGGGTTCTGAGAATTGGGAAAATGACAGTGCTTTAGGTGGACTATCTCCTGTGCATGAATCCGTTATGTTTGCCAAAATAGATATACTGAGTACTTATTTATGGAGATGTTGTAAATAGCATGTTTGTAGCACCAACCAATCACGGCCATTCAAAAGTGTTGTGAACGATTCGGATTTTAATAAAAAATTTCCGGAGAAAAGTTTAACTCTTCTACGGAAAAGTTTCATTAACATCCCGACCATCCAAAACACTTTTGGATGGTCACGATTGAGTGTTGTAAACGCTTGTATACGGCACCTCCGTAAATAAGATTTTTTCTTGCTAAAAACATACTCTATTCTTTTAGTAATTTTTTTTCTAGAAATTGATATTCACGCTACTTTTTTTTGTTATCCGCACTCTATTTTTTGTTTTTCAGCATGCATTTTCAACACTGAAAAACAAAAAAGGAAGTGTGGATGACAAAAAAAAAAAACGGAGTGTGAATATCAATTTACTTTTTTTATTATCACAAATGGTAAAAAAAATTGAACCCGGGGAGCCAGAATATGGGTGTTGTCCCCATCCGCCCATCCGGGCCGTCCAATTTCGGCAATGAACAGCTCAGATTTCATCTCGCCAATACAAGGATGGACAGTTGAGATCTATTTGGCCGAGATGAAATCTGAGTCATCCATTGTCGAAATTGGACGGCCCGGATGAGAACAACACCCATGTTGACAATAGGGTTCCCGAGTTCAAAAAAAATTATTTGAATTTCATCACACTGGGCAGAAGTCCATAGTTACGCTAGTCCAACTAATAACTCCATTGACAGAATAATTAAGTACTATAAAGAACTCTCATTCAAGGAAGGGATAATTAATCTTGCGTTTTGGCAAATATTAACCGAATTGGGGGATGGTGCTATGCAGTGAGGTGTGTACAGCACCATGCTACGCACCTTCGAGCCGTCGGATTGTGCATCCGACGGCTTGGATATATCTCATCTTGGCAACCAACGACATCCGAGCCGTCAGATGCACAATTCGACTGCTCGGAGGTGCACAATACATTACTGCACAGCACCAACTAACCATTTCAAAATGTACAAATGTGATAAACTGAACTTAACTTGTTAACTATGAACAAACAAATAGAGCAAGTAATTAAAGAACCTTAATATATGTATATTGTAGATAAATTCAAAGATCGATGCTTCAAAATCCTAAATGATCGTTAAGGCATGTGCGTACAATATAGTTTCAAATTGGATTAAAAAAGGAAAGAAAAAGATTGTCTCTTAATATATGTGATGATACTGTTTTGATCTCTTTAGATCGACTGGCCTGCAAGAAAGTTAAGCACGTCGGTGTATTGCCAATCAACACCTCTTTGATACTTACGCCAATCGATATTGTCAAAAAATAGACAAAGAAGAGTTCTAGAATTTCTCTACAGAGATATGTTGGGATTCGTCCAAAGCAACAAACACACAACGCACACAGATAGTCAATAATAGAAAATAAGAACGCAGGACACTGAGACTCCGTTTGGTTTTGGCTCCCAAAATCAAACTCTCCCTCACAGCAAGGTTCCTAATAAGTTTTCTCCCTATTCTTTACAATCGTCTCTCTATCTTACTATCTATCTCCCTTTCACTTATTATTTCAAAAACCTCCCTTAAAACTTTCAGAGATTTTTACGTAGTTCCCCCCCCAACAGTATCAAACTTACTTCAAGATACAAATTAGCTCTATTAGACCAATCCACCAATCAAATAGTATCGCATTACATTTTAATTTGAGAAAATCTTTTTAACGGCGGAGCCGTGAATAGTTTTTTACGGAACCAATCGTGACAATCCAAAAGTGTTATGAACCGTCCGGATGTTAATAAAAAAAATTCCATTAAAATCCGAGCCGTCCAAAATACTGTTGAACGGTCGCGATTGGTTGCTGCTGTAAAAAACTTGTTCACGGCGGAGCCATGAATAAATTTCTCTCTTTAGTTTTTGGTTCCCAACGTACCTTAAATGGACTAAAATAACCTTTGTTTTTAGAGCAAGTCAAGTGTGGATTTTCTAAGGAGACTGACAGACATGCTTAATAAGACCCATTAATTACCTCGAGTTGCCTTGACTATCTAGTTAGTATTTTTAATCACATGCTTACAAAATTTCAACTTCACAATGCCATTAGATTTAGTGCAAAAGATGCTCGGTGTATCCGATACGATATTATATATCCATATCCAATAACAAGAGCTCATTTTTTTAACTACTATATAAAAATCATTGGAAGGTCAAACAAATTACTCAAAATTCATGTTTTAAGTTGCGGCTTACGAGAATTAATTTAAACATTAATAAAAAAGATGGGTTTCTTCATGGGAATGTGAGAATGTGTTGGTATCAAAATGGATTTGTCATGTGACACTGTGTGTTCTTTGACTTTAAGGAGATTCTGTAGCATCTGAAGCAGCTAGCTACTTTTTATATACCATTTCAAATGCAATTTTTTAAGACTTCGGTATCCGGTTCAATAGCGAAAAGTCTACGGTTCCTGACCAAGGGATCCCGATCGGAATCCCGATGCCGCGCCGGGCTCACTCCGGCCACCGGACGGCCTATCCGAGCCGTCCAAAAATTTAAAAAAAAAACCGAGTGGGCTTACGTGAGAATCAACGAAATCCGATGTGTATAGGTGCTCAGATCAAGCACTCCATGTTTTTGTATATATATGCAAAAACATGTATATACAAAAATATGGAGTGCTCGATCCAAGTACCTACACACATCGGATGCCGTTGATTCCCGCGTAGGCCCACTCGGTTTTTTTTTTTTGAATTTTTGGACGGCTCGGATCGGCCGTCCGGTGGCTGGAGTGAGCCCTGCGAGGCGTCGGGATCCGATCGGTATCCTTTCCCGTCGGAAACTGTAGCCTCACTGGTTCAATAGACTGACGTATTTGGAAATCAATCGTGTCATTGTATTAGCGATGGCCTGATTACTATAGTGATGGCCCAACTTAAGAATTAATAGTACACGTTGGGGAGTCGAATTTCAGACCAAAGGCTTCCTGAGGCCTGAATGATGATGATCCTCTCATGTGATGGTACTCATATGGTCTCTCAAGTGATGTAAAAATGAGAACTACCATAGGATTATTTGACGAACGAACAGTTTATTTTATAAGTTGCCCCTCGATGTGCTAGCTTAACTTGCAAAAAAGAATTAAGTTTCTTAGACATCGGTATCCAGTTAAACGAATCATGTTTATCACAATGGAAATAAATACAGTAAAACCACTCTCTGTAGCTTATCATTTTCAACTTGTGCGTACGTCTTCGACGAGATCTCGCTTTGTCATTGATCCCCCGTGCATCTATATGATTTCTGCGTGGCGTTCTTGTTTTTTTGTATTGGCAAAGTAGAGTTATCAATTTTAAGCTTCTTAAAAGTTAAAACCATATTGGCAAAGTAAAGTTAGAGCACTTTTTACTATCAACTGACCGAATCTTTCAATTTGCATAGAATACCGTACATTGGTGCAGCAATTTCTCACTGCTTACGAGCAGGTCGATAGCTTGGTCTTACACAAACACACGTGCTCAGAGAGAGAGAGAGAGAGAGAGAGAGAGAGAGAGAGAGAGAGAGTGTTTTGTAGAAGGCCTAGAAAAGAAATGGCCATATCCAAGAAGACAAGAGAGCGAACTTTGGTCAAAGCCAACGATAAACAATGGGTGAAGACAAACGGAGTGCTTACTCATCATGGAGGGAGAGAGAGAGAAGTTATCTACTCCTTCCCTCCCACAAAAACCTACATAGATAAAAAGGTGTTTAAGTCCGAAAGTTAGTCCGGTTGGTTGGTGTGTTTGCTCTCCACATAATTGACCAGGGTTCGTAGGGTCGGTCATGCCGCAAGAAAGTAATTTATTGTGAATTCTCTAATCCCGGAGTGGATGATCTATCTTTGACGGGAGGAGATTAGTTGAGGTGCTCATAAGCTAGCTCGAACACCCATGACCGTCGGGAAAAAAAAAGTTGCTTATATAGCTGTTGAAGATATCGAAAATCACCCGATGTAACAACTAAGTAACAAACCGGGGGAAAAACATGTCCAGGATTCATAGAAGCCGAATGCTGCAAGTGTAAGCGGGCTGGAGAACAAGGGTTCGGGGTCCCTATAGTGAGGCTGGGCGCTGCAATGGTGTAGTGCCGCATCTCAGACATCCATCTCAGAAATTGATAGGTGCCAAAAAGCACCCATTTGCCTAATCTATGCTTTGTCGGTCCGTTTATATTGTTACTTTATATATTTTAGCGTTTTATTGTGTTTGTAGACCTTGGAGACCGATGGGTGAGAAAATGTGCAAATTGAAAGGTCTTATGGAATTGTTATGCTATGAAACAATACAATTTATGTGGTGGGCCGGAGCAGTATTGTATTGTAAAAGGGTTAATCAAGAATTATTCCTGAGCCTATGGGTTGCACCTGGTTTATGATTTTCCGAGAGGGGATTGGGCCCATTGACATTGGTCTTGGCTGGTATTGAAAAGAAGGGTAAAGGATTAACAAGTGAATTGTGGGGAAAGTTGGGCCAGCCTTCCGTAATGTCGGCACATGTTATTACAATATATAAGGGCCAGTAGGGTTGGCTTGAAAGGGGGGCTTGACACATAACAGAGAACGGAGGACGTAACTGGGCTGCCAACAAAGGACTTCGGCTTTCATGGCCGGCTAAACTCTCACCTAGGGAGAAGATGAAGCACCGTGTCAAGTAACTTGTATATGTATAGGTTTAGGTTTTGATATTCGGATCGATTGTTTAACTAGAACTCGTTTCAGTTTTATGGAATGATTTTAATACTTTCAATCTGTTCCGTATTTATATTCGCAGTTTTCAAATACGGAGTTAAACAATGGTATTCTTTGATTGTATTTGGAGTTCTGAGATAGATTATGCTCGTAAGACGGATCGTGCCGTTAGGCGGCCAGACCGGGCTAGTGAGATAATCCGTGCTATGGGATAGTCTATGCCTTTTAACAACTCAACTATCTTCTTGACGATTATCGTAAAAGATTGCAAGCTTTGACGATAGTCTTTAATGATTCGAATGTTAAATCTAGCCTATGCATATCATTGTTATGCGATCGGGGTGGATTCGAAACCCTAGATCTTTTACCCATCAGTTATCAAATCAATTAATTAGCTGCTTTCTTAATTAACTAATTTTCTGAAATCAAACAACTCAATATTTTCCCTTCCGAATTAATCTGAAAGTCAATCGAATTTTAAGTAACTTAGCCAATCTGTCCCTGCGGATCAACACTCGGTCTTGACCACTATTCTACTATACGGAGTAGTAGTTAACTCCAAGTTTTTATAAATTTATTTTTGACACGAAACGACGCGATCAGAAATCAATTGTTCTGATTTAAAAAAAACTCTTCAAAGAAAGAGTAGTCTCTTCTAGGGAAGAGTTTTTTAACAAAACCATTGAAAACACTTTGAACGGCTGGGATGCGACACTACACCCCTGTAGCACCCAGCCTCACTACAGGGACCCCGAATCTAGAGAACAACCCTAATCCTTCCCACATCGCAGCATGAGTAACCGGAAGGCTATGGTCCCGTCTATCCAGCCCAATCCTTCCCACATCGAAGCATGAGTAACCGGAAGGCTATGGTCCAATCTATCTAACCATACAACGTTCTACCGATGTTTGGTGCATGCATCGAATAACGCTCACAGTCACACCTGGATCGTCAGGCGTGAACATCATGGGACTCCATACCAGCAAAATTTTGTTTCTTTTTCTATCTTGATGCAAGATCATAAAGCCATTTCCATTAAGTTCCAGCTTCATTCTTATGGACTAAACATTGCCCAAGATTCATCGACCACGCTGGTGTTTGTTGTGGCCTAACCGCTGCACCTGCCGGCATTTTTCCGGATGTTGGGCACAAATTTTGCTTTAGGCTTGGGCCAAAAATAACTCAAAAGTTTGAAAAAAATTTAGTATTTTTTGACAACTCTAAATTTATTATATTTAACTTTTTGCTTTTCGATTTACCATATATTCAACTACAACAAATAGCCACTAAATTACATTTGAATGAGTCTTGGATACTTTGTGCCTTGTGGTATTGTAATTCGACTGTTGTTGGGGCAATTCCCAACTCCCAAGAGCACCGAAGGAATTATCGAGCAAAAGATCTCTCAAGAAGCGTAACATCCGATAAAATTGGAACGATGCAGGAAAGAAAATATCTCAAGAACAAAAGCACAATATGGAGAAATAGAAGAATATCCCATATAGTAGTAAGCTAATCGAGTATACAAATCCAACTAGTCATAAAACCTCCCAATTTTGGATACGAAATTTTTTTGGTGGGCCCCAGGGATGAGGGCCATTATATTCCTTAAATACTCAAAAGGGTAAACAATGACATAGGAAAAAAAAACGTTAAAAAGCGAAAACGAGGAAAAAGGCAAACACCAAAATTTTGGGACAGTTACTGTAGCCACACCCAAAAAGGCTAGATAAACACCCATATATTTAGGTGTAGCATATGCGCTTTGTATTTTGAGCCACAAAAATTCGTAAATCATTACAACAATTCAAAATTGAACACCAGAAAATTTGTATATTGAACCACAAAAATTCGTAAACACTACCACAAAAAATTCATAAATAATAGCACAAAAATTCGTAAGCAACACCACAAAAATTTATATCTTTGAGCCGTCTTTTTTTAGCTTACGCCGTCTTTTTTACCGCAGAATATATAAACAAAACCACAAAAATCCGTAACCATCATCACAAAAATCCGTAACAATCATCGCAAAAATTCGTAAAAGTAACAACCGCAAAAATTCGTAAAAGTAATAACCACAAAAATTCGTAAGGTGTGGATCACAAAAAATTCGTAAAAAGAGCCACAAAAATTCGTAATGAGAGTGTGTACCGAAGTCTTTTCCAAATTTTCTTTAAGGGTGCTCAAGCACTCAACCATTTCTTTTTGCTAAAGAATAAGGGAATTAATTTCTACACTCCCTTTTTTGATATCCACACTTCTTTTTTTTGTCTTTTAGCAAAAAAAATACATACACTTTCAATACTAAAATCAAAAAATGGAGTGATTATAAAAAAAAGAAAGTGTAGAAATCAATTCCCAAGAATAATTCTACCATTGATGTGGTACTGCTGTGTATTCTACTGATCACTTTGTCTGCAAGAGCAGTTTTTTTATTCCACATTTGGAATATTTAATGGCCCTCATCCCTGCGACCCATCAAAAAGAGAAGCCAGGCGCCCAAAAGGATTTCGTAGTCTCTAGGTCGTAGCCCATTTTTCTCTTCCATCCTTCTTGGTCCCCCTTAGATCCGGACTCTCTTTCCTCTCCTACCTCCATGATTGTTAAATGGTTGACTCTCCAAGATCTCCCACTCCCTGTCAATTTTGGACTCAGGAGCCAGATAAAGCTAGATCTGGGTTTTGGCTCATGAATTCAATTAGCTTTGTTGACTGATTTTTTAGTGGTTCGGTGGCGGCGACGGTAGCAGCGTCTGCAGCGGGCACGATGATGGTCCTTCAGTCTGGTTGCAAATCTCGGTCACCCCACTCATCTTCACGAGTGTGATTGATGAATCTGACTCCTACGTTTGATTTCACACGGCCTTTCTTTGTACTCAATGAGCACTTTAATGTGGTGTAAAAAAAAAATTTAAATGTAATATGTAAAAATATAAAAAATACTGTATATTTTTTGGGAGGTTTTGAAAATGCATTGATTCCCGTAGGAAACATTTAAAGTGGGACGGAAGGAGTATTTTGTTTTGTTGAAAATGTTCTGTTGAATTTTGTTTGGTTATTTTAATTGTCCTTATTTTTGTACTAATATAACTGGGATATCTTGTTGGGATGATCTTGTTCATAAAGAAAAAACAGCACAACCCCCGTAATCGAATCTTATAGTTGCCAGAAGTTAAATAACGTACACGGGAAAACAAGGACATAACCATACTACAGTATAATTTATGCAACTATAAGATGTTTATATACATAAATAAAGCCGGCTATCTAAAAATAAGATTTCGCGAAAATATTGAAATCTCAAATGACAGAGGACTATCGACAAGGAGGAGAAAATTAAGTGAATTTTAGACTAACCAATCCAGTTTTCATAGACGAACGATCACATTAGCGAGACAAGGCGTCGCCTCTTAAGTTAGAGCTGTACACTTATATTCTTCAATCATCATCAACCTAAATAAGGTCCGGGTGCAAGTTGAGGTCTATAAAGCCACTGCCAACCTACCCTTTCTAGCACGCTTACGCGACGAGCAATCACTTTCATCTGAACTCCCAGAAGGTCGATCGGATTCCGTTGCCACTACAAATAAACTCAGTGCTTTAGAGGAGTGGCGATAGGGATTAACCAACTAGATATGAGCATTTTGTACATATATAATATAATGCTTTGATTGATATGTCTGTGTGCCTATACAAATATCAAAGGCTATCAACTTCGAACCAACTTCTAGATTTCAACATTCATTGAAATTCAAAAATCTTAACAATACACATCCTATGAATTAAACCAACATAAAAGCAATTTGCAGGGTTTGCTCCAAAAGTATACTCAATGGACTTTGATCCGGCATAAGCATTTGGTAAGCAGTTACAAGCCTCATAAACTATGATCATAGTCTATCAGCAGTGGATTCTATGTAGCAAGGACAATGTCCTCCTAAAGAATGCAAGACTCGTAACTTAACTTGTTTATAAGTCTTACTTACCTATTTTCCAAAATCACGTTGGGCCTCAACTTCTTGTCAACATGGAACTAGAAGCTAGTCGAATACTGATATAAAACGGACGACTGACGAGACCTACTCTACTTGGACATAAAGATCTATTCGGCCATTGCCCAAGCAGAGGACCACGGGAACATGACTAGAACTCAGCAGCCAACCACCCCCTAAAGAGGCTCCTATGTGCGCAACGATTCATCCTTAACCGCCCTAGAGCCCTACGAGGTACATCTAGAATAGTCCCAATATTAATGAAACTATCATTCCTACAGGGAGTAGGACGACAAAAGCTATTGGCGGAACCAAATGGATTCTACTCCTAAACCCTAAATAAACACTCCTCCATTCACCCATTACGGAATGCCACTCTTGCTTGAGTACTTTCTATGCCATCTACCTACAACAACGATTGACTTAGGCATCAGAGGGTTGTTGGTTGTCACCGCACCAATGTCCTTAGTTCTTATTGCAAAGTATGCAATCGAGGGCTTCTGAAACTGCTTCTTCAGTTGGCGCCGTCTGTGGGAAACTCTCTGATGGGGTGTGTTACCTCCAAAAGCTTAACATGTCCTGCGGCTAGGGAACGCTGAGTATGCGAGTGATACAGACGTGTCTTATTACAAGGTATGCAATTGAGGGCTTCTGAAACCGCTTCATCCGTTGGCACTGTTTGTGGGAAATTCTCTGATGTCGCGTGTTACCTCCAAAAGAGTAACGTGCCCTGCAGCTAAGAAACGTTGAGTATGTGGGTGATACAGGCATGTTAAGATTGTGTCGTGGTCTAAACGGACAAGGGATCGCGTAGTACCCTGTTTCTGACCTCTGTTGAGATGAATGCATCACCAACCCTTTGGAAAGGGCCGTGAAAGTTGGTTCGATGATGCCTTGCTCGCGAAGGACTAAACAATTTAGTGAATAACAATAATGAAACAAGAAACAAACTAAAGTCACTTGTATTGCTGTGAATAAAGAGACAAAATACATGAAAAAAGAAAGAAAAAGAAAAAGGACTTGCTAATATTGGAATTAGAAGTCTTTCGTGAAAAGAAAAATTAACAAAGGGTGCAAGAACTAAAAAGATAAAGTGCTAAGAAGCTAAAGATATTGAATGGAATTTGAATGATGGGGCGAGAGCCTTAGGCATGCCTTTTTTTCCCCTATTAATAGTGGTAAAAGCCCTGAAAAACAGCAGTTAAGGCTCTTAGAGTGCTTCACGTGTTCACTGCAAAAAACTACTCTCACTCATTCAAAAAAGAACTAAAAATACGTACCACCTTTGATATTGATGGTAACTCCCTTGATTGATGCCATGTGGCCCTTTAAATCGGTCAAAAAGTGACATAACTCCTATTTTTTAGGGGCATTTTCCTACTTTCAAGCATGCATGAACCATTTCTACTAGGCTCACTCACGCTCCATGTAGCAATAACCTCCTTGTAGTCGTTATGGTGGAGGAATATTTCCTGAAAGTCAACCATCCCTGAAATTAGGCCTTGAGAATGCAACATGTGTCCCATGTCTCCAAACCACTTCCTTTTATTTCTAGGAGCTCAAATTGATGGTAGACGTTGATTGAAAACCGAACTCCCCTTATGGTTGCCATGTGGCCCTATGAATAGGTTAAAAACTAGCAAAACTCCTATTTCTGAAGGATTATTCCCTGATTTTGCTCATCCCACTTACCATATTCAACTTGAACGTGCTTCATTCAGTGCTCATGTAATCCTCGTGTATTTAGCCTTTTTTAATGCTTAAAATCCAAGAAAATGTAAGGATTATTCCATGAGAATCTACATGTGAATGCAATCAGACCCCAAAAAATCTCAACAACCCTGAAATGTAAGAGTTTGTTGCTACATGATAGGGTAAGGTAAATCTAGTGTACCCTTGTCATTTTGGGATTGGTTCATCAACCATTTATCTTTTTGGATTTAGACTTTGATCGACTTAGACTTTCTTATTGACCAACCAAGCGAGTCCACCTGATTTTGACTCTTTGTTGACCATGAGTTCAAGCCCACTTGCCATATGGTACTCAATCTTTGGCTCTTTCCAAAAGTGTCAAAAATGGGTGTAAACAGCGTGGTAGTGGCCATAGTCGTGGTCGTGGTTGTGTGGCCATGGGCAGTGGTGGTGGTGGTCATAAATAGAGCAGTAGTTTATCTAACTTCAACTATTCTCCTTTTTTTCTACAAGTAGACCAGTTATTTAAACTCATGACTACGTTACTGCAATAAAGAAAATTTATTTCCATGACAAGATTGTCTAAAGTAAACCAACTAAAATGACCGACCAACAAAGCTGCAAAAAAAAGAGTCCGAAATCGGCTTAAGTCCATGGGACCAAATGGAAAAACTGACCGGCAAAAGTGCTCGGCAAAGCTCAAAGAAAGCTAAACAAAGCAAAAATTGGCTGAATTCTAGGGACCAAAGGAGAACGACTAGCAAAACCACTCGACAAAGGTCAATGATAGCTAAACGAAGCCAAACCTGGCCAAGTCCTAAGGAAATAAATGAAAGTCTAACCAGTAAAGCTACTCGGGACAAGCTAAATGAAGCTAGAAATTGGCAAAGCCCTGATAGAAAAACTATTCGTTACAAGCTAATTAGCAAAAATCCTCATGGCATAAAAAGGAAAAAATTGTGAGGGAAGACCCAGAAGCTCATTAAAGCTATTGCACTAACCAGAGGTCATTGTTTTATATCGTCTTTGGTATAATTTAGCCCCAAAAGCTAGCTATTGAAGTGAGGGTATCCTCACACTTATATACTTCATAGGAGTATTACTTTGCAGTGTTCTAAAACAAGAAATTAATAGGATATTGATCGTTGGCGGAACCTATCCGATTAGGTCCGACTAACGATTAATCGCCGATCAATCCGATTAATCGCTCGCCAGTAACCAACCGCCCGACTAGCACCTAGTGACTTTTAGAACATAGAACATTGTCACTTTGGCACCCAGGCAATGTAGGACTTTGCTTCACACTTGTTTGGGGTAAATTAGCTCAATATTTGGAAAAATGATTGTGTGCGGGCATGCCAGAAAATAATAGAATTTATCCTTTTCAGATTAACTCAAAATAGCTAATTTAATTAGGCAATTGTGTTATCCGTTCGATTACCTCAATTAAGAGGATTTTTCTAAAGATATCAATCAATAATAGAGATTGACGCTCTTCAATCAGAAAAGATAACTGCACATAAACAAGCTTGAATTTAATTAAAAGCAAGTTTATATACAATTACTCTTAAGATTTCGACAAGAATAATGCAAGAATACAGACACACTTGAATTGAATCGAAAGTAAGCCTATATTCGACTACTCTTTGGCAAGAAAAAGACAGAAAGATGTAAGATAACTTGAATTTAATCAAAAGTGAGCTTACATTCAAATAAGTCTTCAAACTTGCAAAATACTAAACTAACTAAATTACTCTAAGTCCTAAACTACGATAGATCTCTGAGCAATCAATTTGTATAAATTGTCAGATGATGAATTTGTCGGGGCTTCTCTCTTTCATTGCTTCTTCTATTTATAGACAATGGGTCTGTCTTCAATTTGTATTCTCCACATTTACTTTTAGCGCCCAAGTCTTCATTCAAATTTGATTTAAACTGTCCTCCATTACCTCCAAAAACGGTTGCAAAGGCCTTCGAACGGTTGCTTGACTTGTCTTCTCAGAAACTCTTCTCCTTCCACGTTCGTTGGTGCTGATCGTGATTAACTTCTGGATAGTGGGTTCCTGTTTTTGTGCAACATGGATTAGTGCTTTGATATAAATTTCTCAGATGATTCCCTGTAAACATAGCGCAGCCGCTGATTAACTCTTAAAGCCATCAAACGGTGTCATTAAAGACCCGTTCCATAAGAGAAATCGGTTATAGCGCAGCCGCTAATTAACTCTTAAAGCCATCAAACGGTGTCATTAGAGACCCGTTCCATAAGAGAAATCGGTTATGTTTACAAGGAATCATCTGAGAAATTTATATCAAAGCACTAATCCATGTTGCACAAAAACAGGAACCCACTATCCAGAAGTTAATCACGATCAGCACCAACGAACGTGGAAGGAGAAGAGTTCTGAGAAGACAAGTCAAGCAACCGTTCGAAGGCCTTTGCAACCGTTTTTGGAGGTAATGGAGGACAGTTTAAATCAAATTTGAATGAAGACTTGGACAATAAAAGAAAACGTGGAGAATACAAATTGAAGACAGACCCATTGTCTATAAATAGAAGAAGCAATGAAAGAGAGAAACCCAGACAAATTCATCATCTGACAATTCATACAAAATGATTGCTCAGAGATCTATCGTAGTTTAGGACTTAGTAATTTAGTTAGTTTAGTATTTTGCAAGTTTGAAGACTTATTTGAATGTAAGCTCACTTTTGATTAAATTCAAGTTATCTTACATCTTTTTGTCTTTTTCTTGCCAAAGAGTAGTCGAGTATAGGCTTGCTTTTGATTCAATTCAAGTGTGTCTATATTCTTGCATTATTCTTGTCGAAATCTTAAGAGTAATTGTATTTAAACTTGCTTTTGATTAAATTCAAACTTGTTTATGTTCAGTTATCTTTTTCTGATTGAAAAGCGTCAATCTCTATTATTGAAAAATCCTCTTAATTGAGGTAATCAAACGGATAACACAATTGCCAGATTAAATTAGCTATTTGAGTTAATCTGAAAAGGATAAATTATATTCTTTTCTGGCACGCCCGCACACAATCATTTTACCAAAGATTGAGCTAATTTAGCCCAGCCAACAATACTCCTATTGAATAAAAGGAACAAAAAGCATCAAATAATCAAAGATTTCACATTTGGAGGCAACTTAATAATCTTCTTTCTTAATAAATAATCAAAGATTTCATCTGCCTTTGATACATCAAATGAATAAACTTTATTGATCTCCTTCTGTTTAAATTTCTACCCTATGGAAACATTCTTTCGAACTAAGGGCTCACAAACACAAGGGTCATGCTCAGTTATTTCTGCAGCATCGAACTCATAATTGGGATCTCGATAATAAGTCGAGTAAGAAGAATTATGTCTATCCATATCTTCTTCTAACAAAGATTCATATCTAGTTACTTTGTAGGTCATATCTACAAAGTCTCTAAACTCTGTAGAATCAAACCTCTTTCGAAGTTCTCTTTCTAAACCATCTTGTGCTAGTCTCGCGAATTCTGCCTCTGGCAGTTGGAGTTTGCATTTGGCTCTAGCCCTCTTAAACCTAGATATGAAATCAGCTACTTTTTCATCTGGCTTTTGCCATAACCTAGCCAAGTCTGCCATAGAGACTTCAGGTTTTGCATGGAAGAATTGTGC
This sequence comes from Rhododendron griersonianum, assembly GCA_018127125.1. NCBI lineage: Eukaryota > Viridiplantae > Streptophyta > Magnoliopsida > Ericales > Ericaceae > Rhododendron > Rhododendron griersonianum. Next base: position 12,545,480 of record CM030792.1, on the reverse strand, counting down.
GTGAAACACTTCCTCCATTTGAAACCAATTAGCTATTGATCCTGGTTGTAAATTGGTATATCAAGCAAAAGCTGGACCAGACAAAGAATTTGGAAATAGTTTCAACTTCATGAAGCCATTTTGAGCCAAATTCTTACATTGTGCAGAAAACCTAGCAATATGTTCTACAGAAGATTGTCTCCCATCCCCATATAACAAAGTAAAATCTGGAATTTTAAAGTCCCTAGGAATCTAGAATATCCTATCTATCCATTCAGGATATGGCTTCCTATAGATCTGTGGTTGTACCCCCTGAGTTCGAGGTCCACAAACTTCTTGGATGAGACCAATCACTTGGTCTCTCAACACTGGATTCTCTCCAAGAAGATTTTGTCCTTGGTTTACCACAGGTGGTTCTACAAGATCTTCCTCATAAAGTTCTCTACGAACACCTAAATCCCATTGGTTTTCTCTCAGATGCTCCCCATATATAGGCTGTTGTATCCCACCAGTTGAGATGGATATTAGCCTGTACATTCCATGGAGTTTCTTTCCTAAGATTTTCTCCATAGATAGGGAGATGATTTTTAGCAGTGGCATCCTTTGAGAAGGATTCTGAGGGTTGTTACCTCGTCTAATTGGCTTATACCCCTGATCTAATTCAATGACATCCTCCCATCCCCCAAGTGTTGGTTCGAAGAGAGGATTCACACTCTGTGTATCTCTGGTATTCCTTTGAATCCCAAGATTAACATCAAAAGGTTCCTTTGGGGTATCATTAACAGGCTTTATTGGCCTAACTGGCTCATACCAAGATTGAGGTACTTCCTGTTGGTACATTTTCTCTTTGTCTGGCTTAGATTTCATTTTACCTTGTCCAATATCCTCTCCAAACCTTTCTTCGAAAGGGCTTTGGTGAGTGCTTGAGTTAGCATGGTCGTTCAGTCCAATATTTCCTGGACTATACCTTGTAGGCTCTAGATCAGGTAACTTGCATGGTCGTTCAGTCCCATATTTCCTGGACTATACCTTGCAGGCTCTGGATCGGGTAACTTACTTTTCATGCTTTTGATCATGGCTCTCTGAGTTTGAGCCATTTCTCTAAAAGCAATCATCATTTCTCTGAAAATTTCCTCCTTACCATGGTCTTTGCCACTAGACTGTCCCTCTTGGTAATTTCGAGGTGCTTCATAAGGAGGCTCCTCTATTGCTAGAGCTATTTGGGGAACTTCGAGGCCAACAGGTGGGCCTTATTCCACAACTTGCTCTGGTATAACCTCTTCTTCTAGTCCTAAACCACAGATAATAGGTGTTTCCACTTGTTTCCTAAGCCTTGGCATTTTGACACCTTCGAGTCCCACCGGGCGTGCCAAAAATTGTTTAGGCTAAATTAGCTCAATCTTTGGCAAAATGATTGTGTGCGGGCATGCCAGAAAAGAATATAATTTATCCTTTTCAGACTAACTCAAAATAGCTAATTTAATCAGGCAATTGTGTTATCTGTTCGATTACCTCAATTAAGAGGATTTTTCTAAAGGTATCAATCAATAATAGAGATTGACGCTCTTCAATCAGAAAAGATAACTGAACATAAACAAGCTTGAATTTAATCAAAAGCAAGTTTATATACAATTACTCTTTAAGATTTCGACAAGAATAATGCAAGAATATAGACACACTTGAATTGAATCGAAAGCAAGCCTATATTCGACTACTCTTTGGCAAGAAAAAGACAAAAAGATGTAAGATAACTTAAATTTAATCAAAAGTGAGCTTACATTCAAATAAATCTTCAAACTTGCAAAATACTAAACTAACTAAATTACTAAGTTCTAAACTACGATAGATCTCTGAGCAATCATTTTGTATGAATTGTCAGATGATGAATTTGTCGGGGCTTCTCTCTTTCATTGCTTCTTCTATTTATAGACAATGGGTCTGTCTTCAATTTGTATTCTCCACGTTTTCTTTTAGTGCCCAAGTCTTCATTCAAATTTAATTTAAACTGCCCTCCATTCCCTCCAAAAACGATTGCAAAGGCCTTCGAACGATTACTTGACTTGGTGTTCTCAGAAACTCATCTCCTTCCACATTCGTTGGTGCTGATCGTGATTAACTTTTGGATAGTGGGTTCCTGTTTTTGTGCAACATGGATTAGTGCTTTGATATAAATTTCTCAGATGATTCCTTGTAAACATAACCGATTTCTCTTATGGAACGGGTCTCTAATGACACCGTTCGATGGCTTTAAGAGTTAATAAGCGGATGCGCTTAATTATCGTTTTAACTCCTATCTGTTGATGATCAAACGTGGTCATTTCCAATCTAAACGATACCTTATAGTACTAAAATAACATCATAATTAAACTCTTTTATCCTCTATATCTCAAGCCTAGTTACGACGTGTTTTGATTGGATGATACACTGTTTGATGCCACATGTAATTTTCTCATTGGGTAGCATATTTTAGGATGTAAACAACACCCTTCCTCAAACCTAAACCATACCTAGCTCTGGTACCATGTTGTACGATCATGGGTAGAACTTAACCTCAAAAGCTAGTTATTGAAGTGAAGGCGCCCTCATGCTTATGTACTTCATATTACTATGGTACCCAGGTCATGAGGGACTTCGCTTCACACCTTTCCTTACCCGCAACATGCTCACTCGGCACACCTGCTACGTGCAAGCCAAAGACGGGCATCCTACCCATCTTTGTGTACCTAGCTCTAATACCATGTTGCATGGTCTAGAATAGACCTGAATCCCAGAAACTAGCTATTGAAGTAAAGGTGCCCTCACGCTTATATACTTCATATTACTTTGTACCTAGGCTATATGAGACTTCGCATTACACCCTCCTTCAAGCGCAGGACCTACCGCATGCATCCAAGAGACATGCACCCTACTCATTTGGTACCATGTCACACGGTCTTGGGTAAAACTTAACTCCAAAAGCTAGATATTAAAGTGAGGGTGCCCTCACACTTAAATAAATTATATTAGTTTGGTACTCAGACATTGTGGGACTTCTCTTCACACAACAACCACAAGAAACCTTAAGTATCAAAATGTTAATGATGCGACATCACATACCAAACCAATCCGAGCCTTATGTCCCAATCACTTGGGGTCGGTTACATGAATCTTTTTTTTCCATTGAGCTCTATCAAGGGTCACTTGTTCACACAAATCTACTATACTCAAATCTTTGCGCACCACAGCATCTAATGTCAATTTAGGTCTATCCCTCCCCGTAGTATTGCTACCCAAAGCTATCCCATCCGTTCTCTTTACTACTGCATCTCTTGGTCTACGATAGACATGTCCAAACCACCTTAGCCTATTCTCCCTCAACTTCTCTTCTATAGGTGCGACATCACTTGAGGGAGTAAAAGGGTATACATTGCCAACCATAAACATGAGCATACATGCACAAGGAAAAAGCCAAAGCAATATAGAAATAGAGGCAAATTCTACGCAGCGAAAGGCAGACTCCACAAATCCAGTATTAAACACCAAATTATTGTTAGGCAAAGTGCAGAAATAAAACCAAGGGTAAGAAAACAAAATATGAAAGCTACTACATTGTTCAGATAGTCATACTCTAGCAAATTTTGACAAAGGATCTACACGGTCTTGTCCTCTAGATAGTCGTCCCCCCTACCTTCTAAGAAAGAGACTTCTCCACCCTGGTTTCAGCAATGATACTAGTCTCAACCTTGGAAGCTTCATCATCAGCGAGCTCACCACCTTTTTCTTCTTCCTCTACCATCATGAGGGACTGGAGGTCGTCATCAACCTCAAATTGTGTTAAATCCACCTTTGGGTATGAAGACATGGCACGACGACGAAAAACTTCAAACCCGTCAAAGAAGTACATAGTCATGGAGTCGGTGAAAGCTTGTGACTTTTGATATTCTACGGCGCCAACTTCCTTGGCTGAAGACATGGACTTCTGAAGGCGTTCCATCTCTTGATTCAAACTAGCAACCTCCCTGTCCCGAGCAAAGACAGTATCGGTCAAGCTCTGAAACTGCCCATTCCTAAGGGCCAATTCCTCCTCTAGCTTTTCCTTCTCTTCCCTCTCCTCATTGAGGAGAGCAGCAAGATCTTCCTTCTTGGCATCCATCTTACGAATCATCTCCTCCATAACCTTAGAATGCTTGAAATTCGCGAAACAACGAATTGCAGTAGCATAGGTGTGGAGGGTAGTCTAACAAGAGCATTAAACGTTAATAGACTCAAGCAACAAAATCTAAGTAAAAGAAAGAGGGAGGGAAAAAAAAGATGCATGACAAACCTGACCAAGTGATTCTAAGGTCTTCACACAAAGCTCCTTGTCGGAGACATCATCCAACATCCTCACGTCACCGGGGAAGCCAAATTCCACCAACTTATTTAGAGCCTCGTTTGGGTCCGCTTGAATAGAGGGACCATCATCATTCACATGCTCCTTGGATTTTGATGCAGAAGGGAGGGGAGATACATCTATAACCTCTTCGGTTCTCTTCCCACCGACAACCTGAGGAAGCTCAGAGATGACCACTCCTTGGGCGCCAAACATCAAAGAATCAACTAAGGTCGACGTGTCCTCTTCCCTTGTCACCATCTGTCTTTTCCTGCTAGGCTCTCCCTCAACAACAGCTCCTCGGTCGTCCCTTAACTTGGCAAGAACTTCCTTGCTCACTTCCACGCTTCCTTCCTTGTTAGATTCTTCTATGAGATACCAAAAAAGGTCACATTAAGTTGTCAATCGTCCCAAAAGCTTAAGTTGTTAGGGAAGTAGAAGGCAAAAGAGGAACAAATGCAAATAGAGGAGCTTCAACCCACGACCTCTTGCAACCTGACCTCTAATACCATTACACGGTCTTGAGTAGAACTCAACTCCAAAAGCTAGTTGTTGAAGTGAGGGTATGCCCTCACTCGTATGTACTTCATATGTTATACTTTGATACCCAGACAATGCGGGACTTCGCTTCATGCAGACCATGGTATCAAAGGTAGATACCAGAGATGGGTAGGGTGTATATCTCTGGCCTGCATGCGGCAGGTGCTACCAAGTGAGCACGCTGCGCATGAGGGAGGGTATGAAGCAAAGTCCCACATTGCCTGAGTCCCAAAGTAATATTAAGCATATAAGCATGAGGGCACCCTCACCTCCATAACTAGCTTTATGGGTTGAGCTCTACCCAAGACCGTTTAACACGTCTGCAGAGATAAATGAGAGATCGCATAAACAAGTTACCTCTTTGCGTGAGGCCCTCACCTCTATGTTTGGAGTCTAGCAAATACTTAGCCGAAGTCTCAGTAGTGACTAGGCAGTCAAAATGATGGACCGACAGCTTATTGACATCTTTTAATTGCAAAGCTTGTGTCTCGGGTATGGCAAGCTTGCTTTTGCCTACAACAAACAAATGGACCAAAACAGTTCACCATAAAGCAAAGAACAAAGGAAAAGAAGGCTATAACGGTCACACTGGGGACTGGGCTCCAATGTTCTAAAAGTCGCTAGGTGCTATTTGGGCAGTTGGCCACCCTCGAGGCCTAGTAATCGGCGCATAGCAATTAGTAATCAACGATTAATCGGCTCATAGCAATTAGTTGGATCTAGCCAACGATTAGTCGCCGATTAATTTCAATTTTTAAAACACAGCTGGGCTCCCTCGTTAAAAAAGATCCGGGAAGTAGTATTGGCCTCTCCCTAACTTGGAATCTCCAAGCCTTCCCAAATAATGAAAAAGAATTAACCTTTCAACCTTTTAACCGACGAAGGAATGCCTTCTACCAACTCGGCATACTTGTCCGGTCAGAAGGAAAACCACCTATTTGAAGACATCTCGTTCACTTCGAGATAATTGAGGAATGTTTACTTGGCCAGAGGACACCTTTCATCAGGAAGGTTTACTTGGTCAGAGGACACCCTTCATCACTAGAAACAGCCCATAACACCATACAACAAACTAGTAGGCGCCAGGAATTTGGGGTTAGCTTACTAGAAGCCACGTTCCGATGACCTAATATCCCCCTAACTGGTCAGGGAAAGGGGAGTCGCAGGCTGCCCTCAAAAGCTGCTTTGTATAGACTTCAGTCACATAATTATCCAATAGAACCCATCGCTTGCCCTCTAAATCCTCATTCTTGCGACTTTTAGTAGGATGTTTCCAAAAGACGTTTTGCGCTTGCGTTCCTGCTTCCGTGCGCTCATATAGCGAACAAGCACTATGTGACTAAGGTATAGACATAACTCCCTAGGCCTATGGGTGCATGCATGCTCATCACCTATGATGCACAGACTTTTAATAGGATGTTTCCAAAAGACATTTCGCGCTTGCGTTCCTGCTTCCGTGCGCTCATATAGCGGGCAAGCACTATGTGACTAAAGTATAGACATAACTCCCCAGGCCTATGGGTGCATGCATGCTCATCAGCTATGATGCACGGACTTTTAGTAGGATGTTTCCAAAAGATGTTTCACGCTTGCGTTCCTGCTTCCGTGCGCTCATATAGCGGACAAGCACTATGTGACTAAGGCATAGACATAACTCCCCAGGCCTATGGGTGCATGCATGCTCATCAGCTATGATGCACCGACACTCCTAGAGGTTGTCGTATCAATGTGTCCGGACACGCGTGGGACCCGGCTAGAAATGTGTCTGACATGCCATGTGGCATGTTCAATAGTTTAATTTAATTTAATTTTTGAAATTTAATTTTAACAGTGGGACACGGCTGGGGACACGAGGTGACACATGTGGGACACATATGGGACGCGAGGGTGCAATTGTAATTTTTTAAAAAAATTAGGGGTAAATATGTTATTACTTAAAGTTTTGGGTTAAAATGTAATTAAACATGTACATAAACATATATCCAACGTCTAAAACCCTAATCTACATCCTAAAAGACATCGACACTTCACAACTCCACTCTCCTCTCTCAGAGACAACGATGGTAGCCATAGACACAACAGCTCTCTCCCTCTCTCTCTCTATGTATATGTGTGTGACTATGTAGTACACTCGTATACAAGTATATATATGTATATGTAAAAAAAAATTTGAAAACATATATATATATATAATATAAATTAATAAATATACACGTGGCATGTCCCCCGTCATGTCTGCATGATGCAGTAGAATTAAGGGTACCTAGTTATTTTAGTGTCTTTAGGGTTAGTAGAGTCTTGAGTCTATAAATAGATAAGTTGTCTTTCATTTTGGGGGAGCTTTTTGATTCTCAAGAATATTGAATATTGTTGGGCCCGGAGTGCTCCTACGAATTTGGTTACACAATCCCACTCCCTGCGACTACTCTAAAAACAAACTTGGGGGTACGATGTCGAATGACATAAAAGACTTAATTGAAGCCTTCGTTAACACCAATTAGTTTTAGGAGAGATGATGGAAAAGTGGTCCGACAAATATATTGATTGAGACATAGTTTTTCTCTCTATCCTTTGTGGTTTATCCCCTTGAATGAGATTTTGCTCTTCTTTGAATCTTTGATTCCCCCTTCGATATTTTGATTGCATTATTTGGTATCAGAGCATCTAGGCTCGATCCCAACCATTCATCTCACTGGAAACCTAAACCTCGTCAAAAAATCTCGCCGGAGCACCTATTCCTATCGAAACCCACAAATCCACCCAACCCCAGAACTTACATCTCAATTTTGACCCCTAAAATCACAAAATCGACCATCTCGAAGCTGATTTTCATTGTGCAGACGATCCGGACCCTATTTCGAACCATTCCGCACTTGACCCAGCCATTTTTGGCACTGTTCACACCCCCGAAACTCTTTTTGACCCAAATCTGCACTCGTTTTAAGTTTTGGAGCTCGACCCAGCCATTTTCGCGCTCGAGCCGTAATAGACTCTTAAAACCCTAGATCTGGACACCAAAACCCTAATTTGAGCTACCTGGAGCCATTCGGCTATTTACTCTGACTCGAGCCATTTCGAGCCCAAAACCCTTGATGTGCTACGAAAAACAGTTCGAAATCGACTCGAACTTGAGTGTACTGCTGTGAAATCAAACAGATCAAGTAAATACTGTTATTCCGAAGTCAATTTATGTGTTTTGCTCGAATTTTCACTGAGTTGGGTTGAATTAATTGAATATTAGGTGTGGTTCTGTGTTTGATGATGGTTTGCTGAGCTATTTGGGTACTGAGTTAACTGAGTTTGATCGATTTTTGTACTGAGTTCACTGAGTTTGGGTATAAAATCATTGAGTTGACTGGGTGTTCAATATTTGGGGTTGATTTGATTGTTTTGGAGTTGAGTTTGCTAGTGTAATGGCTCAAAGAGGTAGTGGAAGTAGAGAAGGTAGAGGCAGAGCTATTATGAAAAATTTTGGTGATAAAATTGATACTTACGGCAATTCAAATCACAAGAGGAAGTTGAGTAAAGAAGTAGCTACCTTGGTTGAAAAGGTGCGATGTTTGCAACTTCCAACCAAAGGTATGGATTCTTTTAAGTATAACCATTGTGTTGGTACTCCGCATTGGCGTAGAGCATGTTCAAACATTGAATAGAACTCCCTAAGTTTGATGGAAGCTTCACTCCTAAGGAGTTTGTTGATTGGTTGAATACTCTTGAGAGCGTATTTGAATGCGATGTTATCTCGGATGAAATGAAGGTAAAGTTAGTTTCTAAACACCTTCGAGGAAGAGCCTTTGATTGGTGGGAACAATTACAAGATAGCCGGAAAAGAAGAGCCAAAGGAAAGATTAGAGAATGGAAAAAGATGAAGAAAACATTCAAGGAATGGCTCTTACCTTTCCCTTCCTTTCCCAATGTCGGTGAGAAATCCTTTGGGGTGACGGAACTTGGTTATTTCAAGGATTTTTCCATCTTTAATGAATATTCTAGTGAAGAACTTGGAAATGTTATTGAAGAGGATTGTCTTTGAGATTGAAGATTAGTTTTCCATCTTTGTTAAGTCTCCAGATGAAAACTTTGGACGTGATTTTGAAGGAGGTACCATGTTAGACGAGTTTTCAAAGGAGGACATTGGTTATAATGATGTTTTAACTTTTGATGAGCTCTCACATGTAGATGTTCCTATTTATGACAAGTTTGAAGGAGAGTTTGATGGTGATCATGAAGAGAGAATGTTTATTGATGTGCACAAGGAAGGTTTCCTTAGGCCTAGATAGGGTGGTGAGGAACTGTTGGCGGAAGGTTATGGGGAAGAGGGAAGTCGTGACCTTGAGATTGAAGATTGCTCTCAAGACTTAACTTTCAAGTTGCCTTTGGTACAAGACACTCAACTTGAAGAGTATGGGAATGATTTGAAAGCTCCACTATTTGATAAAGAGTTGATTGAACAACAGGTCGAGGATTGCTTTCAAGTGTTGCCTCCCGAGTTCCCCCGATTGCAAGATGTTCAAGTTTGTGTTGTGGTGGAGCCCAAACAAGCTTCAAAATTGCCAAAAGAGGGTAAAGACTACTTGGGACAGCTTGGAGATCCCTTGGCAATGGTCCTCAATCAAGCTAGTTTGGAGCATAGTGTCAATGTTTTCCAACATCCTAAGGTGGATAGTTCATGGCACGATTTGGGAGTGTGTATTGTGAGGTACTACGAAGATATCTTGATTCACAGGAGGCATGGTAAATTTGTGATTTCATTGCACAAAAGCATGGATGCGGTGGATGTCCACAAACGGAAGCTCATATTGAAGATGGGTTATTGCATGAGGGTGACGTGGATCACGGAAATGCAGCCACATGCCTACTTAGGAGCTGTATAATAAATAGTTCCATAGTTCTATGTTTTCTTCATAAGTTGTCTTGTGTCCAACTTAAGGACAAGTTGTTTTCTTCAAAGGGGGTGTATGATGCAGTAGAATTAAGAGTACTTATGTCATTTTAGTGTCTTTAGGGTTAGTAGAGTCTTTGAGTCTATAAATAGGTAAGTTATCCTTCATTTTGGGGGAGCTTTTTTATTATTAAGAATATTGAATATATTGATTGAGACATAGTTTCTCTCTCTACCCTTTGGGGTTTATCCCATTGAATGGGATTTTGCTCATTTCTTTGAATCTTTGATTCCCCCATCGATATTTTGAATGCATCACCGCATCCCCATTTTTTTAGAATCCCTGTGTCTGTATCCGTGTCTATGCATCATAGCTCATCAGCCATGGAAACACATGAAAAGTTACCGCGTTTGGAATCTAATATTTGCCTGAAGAGCCTTCAAATTAGGGCCAATAATGGCGGAAGGGATGTTCTTGGCATTAAAGACACTAAAAGCCTAGTTGGACGGGGAGAAGGAGAAGGACGAGAAACAAGGGACTTAGAGACGTTGAACGAGGCAATACCCTATACTCTTCGCCATTTGAATTTTAGTAGCAGAAAGCAGGGGCAGGAGCGAGAATGGGAGAGGAGGCGAGAGAGCAAAAGATCGTAGAAGCTCCTCGTTCGGAAGCGTCTGGGCAAGCATTAGAAATAAGTTTGTACAAATAAACATAAAGTAAAAGAATATTCTAAATCATAATTCATGTCAACTGCAAGGATTATTTTAGCGAATATAAGTAAATATTAGCATGTTTTACTAATAACTTGAGCAAATTTGAGTAAAATTTTTCCTATATCTTTCACTCTTGTTTCTTTTGAATTTTATATGCCTAAAGGTTTTATCCTACTTGAGAGCAGGCTTCTTTCTCGATGGGAGCAAAGTTCCTCGACGAGTCAAATTTAGTGAGCCCAGAAGCGAGGTTATGAGGACGATTTGCCACCCTACCAGGAGGTTCCTAGAACTAAAATTTGAATAATTAGATTCCTCTACAATCAAGGGAGGTAATCCAAGCGGCATGCTTAGAATAGTAGGACCAAGAAAAGTGAAAAGGGAGTGGGGGACTTGACCGGAGAAAGATGCACAAGCACCGAGCCACCAAAAGTTGCAGAGCAAAAGGAAAAGGTAAAGTGAAAATGAGGGAGACGAAGTGTTTAGTCCACTGAGGCCCAATCTTGGCCATTCAACTCCAAAGCGATCAGACAAGGTAAGAGCCACACACCCCACGACAAGACTCCTGTCATTCACACTAAATGCATGATGCGAGAAACGAATATCTGTCGGTCCAGATTCAAAATTTTGCTTCCCCGGCCTCTCCCGTTTCGTACGAAAACAAGGGAGTAATTGATAGATACAAAACCGACAATTGTCGAGACCTACTCTACTCAGACATCCCCTGGCCAAGGACCAGGGCAACTTGTTTACAACTGGGCAGCCAACCCACCGACTCAAAAGCCTCATATATGCGGAAGGACTCATGCTTAACTGCCCTAGAGCCCCACGGGGTATCAAGCAAAATCCCAATATTATAGGTCTACAACTCCTAAAGTGAATGGGACGGCTAAAGCTATTGGGCGAAGCAGGTGCCAGCCTTACCAACATCTCAAAATCAAAGAGACCTAATCCTACATGAATTTTATTTCCTAAAGCCTATATAAACAGAACTCCAAGCTACTCTTGCTAAGTAATTGCTTGAGTACTTTCTAAACCATCTACCTACAACATGGAACGACTTAAGCATCGGAAGGGTGCTGGCTAACACCACACCAGGTGTCCTTAATTATTCTTGCGGGTTGAGCAGTCAAGGGCGTCTGAAACCACTTCATCAGTACAGAGAAACATTTCATATACTATTGGATGATGTTTTCGACATATGGTGTAGCTGAAATATGCTTAATCAAAAGAAACATTTAAGATGACCAGTTAGTCAATCAACGAAATGCCCACAAACAAAATGAAGTTGTTATAAAGATGATCAATGCCACGAGAGACAATAAATATCACATCAACTCCATGCAGAAAATTAAGGGTTTGGTTGGTACTTTAGAAAGGAAGGGAAGAGAAGGGGAGATTAAAAAACTCCCTTTCATTGTTGGTTTGAGAAACAAGAGAAGATACAATAGCAAAATAACACATTGAGCACAGTAAAAATTCTCCTCCTTAATTATTTTCTCTTCTCGTTCGTTCCTTTTCACAAGTTCCAAATAGAGTGTAAAGTAACACACTCATAGATGATGAAAATTGGTTGATGTGGTTACCTCGAGCAAACCACAAAATAGTTCTTTAGTGAATAAAATATTTATCGGCATTGGAAACAACATAGCAGTGCCCAAGATAATTACAATGAACTACAAATAAGAATCTCTGAGGCATATAGTATATTGGATAGACTTCCCAAAATTCCAGAATTATCCACAGAGCAGAAAATAAGTTCAAAAGACACGCATACTTGTTAAAAAAGGCAAAAGACTTAAAGAATGTACCTTTTGCGTGATAATCTGAAGATTGGTGTTTGTGTGTGTTAGTGACATTAGGGTTCCAGCAGACTGAAAGTTCGGTAGCCTTTTCAATTCCTTTTGAATGGTATGGAGCTATGTTGTGAATACCAAATTGGAGCGAACCCAATAGATCATTCTCAATGCATTCATACCTACAGAAGTTAGAAAAATCATGAATATCAAGAATCTTAATAAACGTTCGGGGCTTGGCAACAGCCATACTCACATTTTCTTGCAACGGTTATCAGTGATCACCGAGAGATTAATGACTTGCATCCTTATCTCCATAACCTTATCCTCAGTAAACTGATCAAATGGTACTTCTAAAAAATTGGATAGCTTCTCAACATTTGCCTCAAGTTGCTGCTGCTGGTCCTCGAATAAACGTTGCTTTATTTCTCTCTCTTCCTTTGTCATCTCATCCTTGAACAACTCATCACCAAACATAACATACGCGAATGCATACGAATAAGTAAGCACCCTTCTTGAAATAGATAGCCTGTAAAGACCATTTTTAACCCAACGGAAATCTCTAATTTGCGAATCCATCTTTCCCAAGTTAACCACCTTCCTTTTTAGGGTACTCTTTAGCTTACATTCACGTTTAAAGGAATCTATGTGAGCTTTGTAGCGACTATGATAATGCATGTAACGATAGAGGTAACACTTTCCAAGCTCGGTCTTCTTCTCGTCTCCTTCATAGCGACCGCAACTGTGACCGGTGATATGCGTATAAGTATGATCGCGGCCAGTGGCCCCACCACAAAGCCAACTACATAAAATATTAGACAAAAAATCATATTGAGGAAAGCCACATACTGAAATTAAAAGGAATAACAAACCATGTAGACCAGGAAAGACTTCGCAACCAAACAGATAAAATTTATATCCCCTAAATTATGATATTTGATATATGACCAAATAATACAACTTTCACAAATCTTCCCTATTTCATCCCATATTCTGCCCAAGTACCAAAAACCAAAGAGCTCCTCGATATGCATGGAAAGGATCTCTACTTCTCTTTAACAAAAAGGAATACTGTTGGGAATCTTAATCAATGGGCATTAGAGTTCCAATACGTGGGTATCTGAGATATGTATCAACTCTTCATGAATTCAGCCCAAGAACTAATGAGCTATCTTGCATGGATTCGGGTAAGAGCTGTGTGTCTAACTGTTGGATTCATCTAATTTCCATTCCAACGACACAGAAAAACGCCAACATACATTTAATCCTTTGTATATTTCAATTAATTTCTCGGATAACTGTTATTTACAAGGTGCCTGAAGGCATTTCATAATGTAGGAGTTCTACGAATAGTTCCTGGTAAAAATTCGAACAACAAAATATGTTTGCTAGGTGAATGTCCAAGTATACAAAATCGGGCACACACTATTATGCCCTTATCCAAGTGCCAAGACTGTTTCTTCCTGATCACAACAGAAAGGTAATTCAAGTAATCTGGGTACTTTTGTGAATATCCTGATCATGTCCATAATGTCACATCTGGGGTACGAATAACATCAACCAGGAGCACAAAAGAGGCAACCACAACTGCCTGTGTATGTAGATGCTTGTCCGCGCAACACATAAAAAGGAGAAGCCTGTGGTACACACTTTAACCAATATTTCCAAAACTAACCAAAATAATCCTAATGTACAACAAATATTTTTGTTACTACCCAAAATGATTCATAACATATATGTACATACTGTGTACACCAAAAATGATTCATAACTAGCAAGAACAGTACATAACTATTAGTCTACTAACATAAAATGAAGTAACAAACGAACCAAAAAATGCATAACAAACGAACCAAAAAAATGTGCAACACACTGTTACATCAACCATAAAGTTCGTAAATAACCATAAATGTACATAAGTCCACTTTTATACGGTACACCCCCATGCATAACTACACCAAAACAATACGTGCTAAAACACTTCGTATCATTTGTATTGTACACACTACCTGTACCATAGATTACTCCATAAACAAACGTAGGTTAATGACAATCGAAATACGGTTCAGAAACTAAACCTACGGGCAGTTCCACTTCTTAAGACAAGAAGATAAGTCTACGACTGCATATTACAATAGCACTATATGACCACCGCTGCTTTGGTCCACAAACCTTGACCTTCTTGTTTGTACATCTTTATTGCCTTCCTTATATATTCACATCTAATAGGACACATGTTAACACGTCATTTTCATGGAGTAAAGGCCGGCAACTACATGCCTTTGTGCTGTAGAAATGTTATAAGCAGTGCCACACTCACACTCTGCATTCCACATACGAATGCAAATTAGGGAGGACCAGTTTAGGTTCCTATACCAGGGCTCATGAATAAGCACAAAACATTTGTCTCTCACACAGACATATGTCTGGCACTTCTCACTGAAGGAAAATTTCAGGTTTCTGATGTGTGAGGAGTATGTGAACCTCTTTGAATCTTTCAGGTCCACATTTGAGAGAATATATAAGAATACAGTTACAATATAGGTTCTAATTGCCTCACCTACCAGCCCTCTGCAGAAACACACATGAAGGGCAAAAATAATAAAAAGAAAGAAGGAAAGAAATCACTCGCATGTAAAATATCTGCAGTAAAATAGAGATAACCTAACATAACAATGCAGAAATTCAACGCAATAAAGAAATAATCTGCGGAAATAACACAAGGTTCTAAGCAGATGATTTACAAAGACAGAAGTCACAGAACCAACTTGCGCAATAAAACAAAAGTGACTAGAAACATGTCTCACCAAAATCTTTGCCCACATATGCACCGCACAAGGTTGCAGCCACCATTCTTCTCCACAGCTTTGTGACACTTTGGACAAGGCTTTGTATGAACTGTAATCCATTTTACTGTTGCTGATTCATCACGGCACTTCTTGGTCCATATCTCCCACATTGAACATGAACACGGTGAGTGTGCTACAGCTAAACAGCTGAAACAGAACTGCAAACCACATGAACATTGAACCTCACAAAATTCATCCTCTTCAACACGTATTGCATTCCCACAATGAGGAGTACTTGGGCACCACTTAACCATTTTATTATCCTCAATATAGGACTCGAGAAGAAAACGATCGAACTTTTCAGCTAAATGAGGATGCATTTTGCTGACAAGATTTCTGACAATAGCTTCATTACAAATAGCATTGCATTTGTGTGCCATGCACTGAATACGCTTACTCTGACCCTCATTTATCTTCACAACAAAATGGCCAGTCCAACCTAAAAGCAAGAAAAATAACATATAAGTGTAAACCCCAAATATATTGATATGTCCAGAATGATAATGAATCATGTTTCCAAGATTCCCTATCATGAAACAACAGGAAAATAGAAAAAATTTCTTTTATATCCCTTCGACTTTGATCAAAAATTCAACTTGGTCCTTCACTTTTCAATGTGGACAAACAAATACTTACACTTTCGAATTGGTTTCAATGTCAACCCTGACTTGGATACCGTTAGTATTTTGGACGGAAAAAGGTCATGCGCCCAGCACATGACTTTTTTTGAGGGGTAAAATTGCCATTCCTCTTCCTCCCTCTTCCCTCCGCAGCAATACCACCTCCACTCTACTCCCCATTTCCTCCCCAATTTCGGTACACCAATTAAAATTGCCCATTCACCTTTTTTTAGGACGTCAGGAACCTGACTAATGAGCAGGAGTTGTAACCCAAGTCTGCCTGAGGAATCCGGATCCGAAGCCTTTTTCACAACCTTTAGGAGATCGATCTCCTGTTGAGGCAGCGTGGCAGTTCCATACGGCCTGACGGAGATGTCGCCGGAGTTGTTGACAACGAAGTTGGGGGCGCATTCATCGACCTTGTAGAGGGCGGCGGAGTCTGACGGGACCAGACGGCGTTATCGATGGGTGATAGTGGTGTTTTACGGTGGAGGCACACCGGAGAATGGCTCCGGCGCGGGAATAGAGGTGGTGGTGTTATTCCAGGTGAAAGACTAGCCTGGAGAAGGCGAGGAGCCACGACGGCGTGTACAAAACCCGCGACGGCAGGCATGTGTTCTCTCTTTTTCACTTCCCCGATCTGTTTTTTTTTTTTTTTGAGGAAAAAGAATTTAAAAAATTGAGGTTTTTGTAATTTCTGGTGTAAAGGTGGGGGCTTTAGAACCGACCGAGGCCGGAGCCCGGCTACCCCCTCAAAAGAAGCAAAAGAGATCTGAGCAAAAAGAATGAATCCCTAACTCACCCTTACAAACTACCCAAATCCCCACACCAACCTCTCAGAAGAAGAAAAAATTGAAGAGAGATCGATTTTCTGCAACTGGGAGATGTTTCTAGGGAATTTCCACGAGATGATACTGGTGAGATTTCTTGAGGGGAGGTTGATTGCATGATTGGTGGGTTTGGGCATCAAGAATTGGTGGGTTTTAGCCAAGTGGATTGAAGCTTGAAATAGAGCTAAAGGCATTTGAAACCCGTTGTTGGTCTCTGCTGTTGCATGAGGAGTGTACAAGGGAAAAGATGAATATGAAGGGGATGAATTTAAGGATGATTTCCACCTCGGAAATTTGATTTTAGTGGGTAGAAGCAGTGGGTTTGGCTCCCATATGAGAGAGAGAGTGGAGGTGTGAATGGGCAATTGTACCCTTAAAAAACGGTCATGTGCTGGGCACATGATCATTTGCCGTCCAAAATACTAACGTCATCCAAGTCACGGTTGACATTGAAACCAATTCAAAAGTGCAAGTATTTGTTTGTCTAAATTGAAAGATGAAGGACTAAATTGAATTTTCGATCAAAGTCGAAGGGATATAAAAGAAATTTTCCCAGGAAAATATATAACCAAACAAAATGTTTAAACCATGAATAGTAAAAAAGGGGTACGTAGGAGAGTCAGGAGACAGGAGACTCTCAGGAGAGAGGAGTATAGGCATAATAACTGTTAGAGCTTGTCCCACATCGGTTAATTATCTCCTCCGAAACTAGTATAACCTGGGCGGGGTCTCCCTTCATTGCCAATTGGTTTTGATTGGATGCTTTAACATCGTATCAGAGCTAGGCTTTCAAAGGCTTTTGGACAAGACTCTATGTCGTTGATGGTTGGTTCCCCTTTGTTTGTCATCGATGGTTGATCATTGTTGTATGGGTTGATTGTTGCATGAATCGTTTGTTTACCTCACCACGTGCAAGTCAGGAGTCGCACGCACTTGCAGGGGAGTGTTAAAGCTTGTCCCACATCAGTTAATTATCTCCTCCAAAACTAGTATATAAGCCTGAGCGGCCTCTCCACTTATTCCCTATTGATTTTGAGTTGGATGCTTTCACACCAACAGACCAACTCCATTAAACCAAGAGAAAAAGGGGGTACGTAGGAGAGTCGCAGGAGTACAGGCATAATAACCAACTCCATTACCACATAATAATAACTACCTCCATTAAACAATGGTTTAGATATTGAAATCCTTTGGCTATGTTAACAGAAATGAATCAAATGATATATTAAGCTGTACTGCTGTAGTGTGTCGTGTGAGGTTTTTGAAACTTCATAAAATATTAATAACGTGCAAGAGATGGAGGCAACAAGCAGACCACAGATGAAGACTTACACTCGTTGCAAAAGCTGTGGCCACAGTCCATTTTTGTCACCTCAATACCAGGTACATCCTCCATGCAGATATTGCACAGTACAGTAGGAGGAGGCTGTGAATCAAGATCATGATTTTCAACCACAGACAGACCTGCTTCAGCAAACAAGCAATCTTTCCCCTTTTCCACAAACACCGCAAACAACTTCTCGGCATTCCAGCGGTAATAGATAAGTAAAGTCCGTGCGTGGTGTTCCCTTAGAGATAGCAGGTCCATCACTCTACGTAAATCTTCCCTCTACAAGAAGGCCCAATAACCAAAAGCCTAAGCAATCCATAGATATTGATTTCACTGTAGCAAAATAAAAATCGGACAAGAGTTTATTTCCCTTTTACCTGTGCAGCCAAAAGAGACTCTTTCGTTATTACCTGCAAAATCCGCCGTAAAAAGATTTAGAAATATCGCGGTATGAAAAACAAGTACTGTCATTCTCTAGCTAATCAAAGACGTTAAAAGCAAACAACTTTCCTTTTCATCATTTTCTACCATTCTCTCGCTAATCAAAGTCAAACGGCAACATAGGTCATATGCGAAACTTATTTTACTCTTGACAAAAAGAACAATGATGGGGTCAAAATCTGTTTTAGAGGCTGTCCAACACCGAAACCATTCATTTACAACCTTAACCGAAAAATACCACTACCCCAATCACTCAACCCATATATACCAACAAAATATATATATATATATATATATATAATAATAACAACAAATTCTTCAGAGAGCAGCAAGCGGACAAACACTATCCAACCTGACAGAGAACAAGAGAGAAACTCGTGGTCTAGTGTCGTACCACAAAACATGTCAAACTCATCAGAGGGACAAATACAGAAGAGAGAGAGAACTAAACAACAGGCTTGCAAAACCAACAGCTTTTACAACTTTTTACCAATCTAACTTAACCTTTGGTTATCTAAAGTACTTTATTTCTCTCTTGATTAAGAGGGAAAAAATGTGTTTCAATGCTTCCCTAAATCAAAACATTTCTTTCATAACCATAACCAAAAAATTACCACTACGCCAATCACAGAATCTCTAAATCTATCAAAACAAATCTTCTGACAGCAACAAGAAACAAAACTAACTAATTCAACAAAAACCATATTTCCACAATGAAACGGCTCCAACTCATCAGTGGGGAAAAAGAAATAGTTAGAGATAGAAAAACTTAAACAACAAGCTAGCAAAATCAACAGCATTTTCAACCATCAGAGTCAATATCATGAATTCAAGTTTGTACCAAAAAAACTGTGACTGGGCAACACGTTCTTGTGCTAATAGAGGCCTCTTGTCTAGAGACACTAGCTGCTCCAACTTCATGTTTTGTAACCACATTCAGTTATCCAAACATATACTTATCTAATTGGCAAAACCAAAGGGGTCAAAACCAGTTCCTTTTTTTCCCGTCTGGGTTGACGGGAAGGAAAGGGGTTGTAAGTGTTGACCCTCGACTTAATGTGTCAAAATTCACTTGCCCGACCACTGGACCATTGCCGGGCTCATGTAAAATCCTGTTTGAAAGGGTTTTTTTTCTCACAATCATAACCACAAAGCAATGTTCTAAAAGTTGCTAGGCGCTAGTCGGGCGGTCGGCCACCTTTGAGCGATTAATCGGATTAATCGGTGCATATTAATTAGTAATCGGCAATTAATCGTTAGTCGGACCTAATCGGATAGAGCCCACCAGCGATTAATCGACGATTAACCGGATTAATTCCTTGTTTTAGAACACTGCCACAAAGTACCACAAAACCAATCAAAAATCCCTAAAACTTTAAAAAAATATATAATTTGCTACTCAAAAAGGGTGGAGTAGGGGGCGACCGGACATAGCAACCCGGGCCCCATAAGGGACCAAAGAGCCATAGCAACAACTGCCCCGCCAAGGACTAGTGGACCACAACCGGGCTTTGCAAGAGGACCAAGTTCGAGAGGGTGTTGTTAGCACAACTCGAACCCATGACCTCTTGTCCACCCAAACCCTATGGGAGTGAGCCATAACCCAAATGGTCTTCAGACAGTAATAATATTGAATCCCCAAAATTCACCATAGTTTTGGACTGTTTGTAAATCTGGGGCATGCATGCACCTTTGATCCTGTAATGGTAGTTTTTCAATAAAGCAAAATTATCCACACAAAAAAAAACAAGATTAACAAACCCTATCTAATCCAACCTAACCTACCATAAAAACCCTTGATTCTACAACAAAACACCTCTAACTTATCATACAGATAAAAATAGTAAGTGGGTCTTTCAGAAAAAACGAATTGACCAACATTATTGCAAAACCAACAGCTTTTTCAAGTTCAACCATCTGGGTCTGTGATCGAAACAAAAACTGGCATGCATGTGTTGAAAAAATAAAAAATAAAAAAACTTCAGGTTTTGGATGAACTGCATTCTACCTTGCAGGAAGGACGCTTAGAAGGGCCACAATGGAGATCAGGCTCAAAGCTATCGAGCCCGTCGAAGGATTCTCGATCGGAGAGGTAATAATCGTCTTCATTGCTCGTATTATCCTCCATTTGCAATTACCTAGAGTGGATAGGTCTCTCTGTCTCTTCTCTCGCCTCTCTCTCTCTCTCTCTCTCGATCAATACTGAACCCATTTATAGGCATCAGTTTGGCTTTAGCACATTACAAGTCGAAAGTTTCGTGGGAAATTCCAAGCCCACCCTCCTTCTTTCTAAACTCACATTAACGGCCCTGGGGAAAAAAATGAGATCAGGAAGGGGAGTCTTTCGCAGCAAATCTCACCATCTTTTACGCTATCAAGTGAAAAAAGGGGTGAGATTGAGTAAGAAAGGGAGAGAGAGCTAATCAAAACAAAAATTTACTTTTCTCTCTATTTCTCACCAAAATACTCCCAAATGAGTGATTTAACTATAAACCAATTACCCTTTCTTTTCTTTTCTCATGAAATCTTTCCATCTAAAGAGAACCATTTCATTCCTCATTTCTCAATACTCAGGCAATTTTAAGCCACCATCAACCACCAATGTCTTCGGCCCGTGCCACCACTATCTTCCCCACATTCAACCTCCTCACTCTCTTAAGTGATGATCTCCCTCTACCCCCATAAGTCGTTCACCTGGGCATAAGATATAGACTCATATACACTTTTCCTATCCTTCTTTCTCACAACATGGTATCAAAGCTAGGATTTCGAAGAATTTGTTCCCCTTATTTGTGCCATAAGTGCACCGTTGTTTGTTGTGATCCAAGTATTATGGATTCTTTGTTTATCTCTCCACGTGCGAGTCGGGGGTCGCACGTGCGGGGGAGTGTTGGGATTTGTCCCACATTGGTTAATTATCTCCTCCAAAACTAGTATATGAGCCTGGGCGGCCTCTCCACTCTCTGCCAATTAGTTTGGAGTTGGATGTTTTAACATGGTAAGGTCCATATTCTATGGTCTCTCTTATTTGGCAATTTCACGACAAAACACACATTGGCGTTTATCTCCGTCTATCGAGTTGTAATTTCTTTTAATTCTTTTTTAGAGTGTCTGTTTAGGAAAGTGGAAGGAAATCAATGATATTTTGTAATTGAGTGTTCGAGTCTTTAGGAAGTTGTAGTGGAAGATTATTAAGGCAATCAAGGGATTAGATATTCAACGGCAGGAAGGAAATATGGGAAGCTTGAATCGTGGGAAAATCAATTGGAGATGTGCAATCAATTGATTTGATTATTAAGGAAATAAGGAAACAACATTATTGAAGTCTGCCTATAAATATCGACCTATTAGGTCATATTATAGTAGAGCCACGAGATAAAAAGGCAGAGATTGTATTCTTCATATTCCATCTCTTTTGGTGGCTAGGATTTCTGCACCTCGAAGACTAGTGAAGGTATATCATCACCTATGTTCTAAAGGATCATCTTCCAGGGGTTTTGTTCTACAACAACATTGATCAATCAATCTCTGAGTAAAGTCCTTCGGTGGATTCCGGGAGGCAAACAGAAGGCTTGAGGATTCAAGGCAGTCAAGCATTCAGAGAGGTGTGCGTGGATTCGGCAAGAGCGTCTAGGTTTAGGTTTGTGGAGTTCAAACTTATAGTAAGAGTTCTTGTAACCTCGTGTTTAGTAGTGCTTGATTCCTTCCCGTGGTTTTTTTTTCCCGTTTAGGGTTTTCCACGTATATCTGGTTGCTTCTCATTTGTGTGATTAGCTTATTTATCGATTGGTGGATTGATTTATTAAAAAGATAAAAATAGCAAATATATTTTTCAGTTTATATATATATATACACACACACGCTCTGATGAAAGTTATCCAGGCTCTAATAATGGAAGACGCATAATTAGTAGTACATAGTGGTGAACCGACATGCATTTCTACATCAATAGCGAATTCCATAAGCACAGACTGATACTTGTTAGGTCTAACAAAGAGACGGATTGTGTGTGTATGTGTAGCCGTCAACCCTAAATATATCTATATTTTAGAATTTTGAGAATTTTCTATACACATATAAGAGTTTAACAAATTGTTTTTCCACTCATGCGATTTGCGGTAGTCAATCTCATAGAACTTTACCAACTTGACCTAAAAAACCCAGGCACCCCACCCTCTTGTTTTCACCCCTAGGTAGGGCTGCAAATGAACCAAGTAGCAAGCGAGCGAGCTTGGCTCATTAACGTTTGGCAAGCTTGAGCTCGAGTTTTCGGCGAGTTTACGTTTAATAAACGAACCGAGTGGAGCTCGATAAGGGAGGCTCGTTTAGTAAATGGCTAAACTCGTCTCGTTCAGGGCTCGGCTCATTAAAGCTCGAACTTGAGCTTGAGCTCAAATTTTTAGTTCGTTTAATAAACGAGCTAAGTTCGAGCTCAACAAAGCTCGGCTCGACTGCAGCCCTACCCCTAGGCTAACTTCCAAACCAACATGTGCACCCTGTTCGCTTAAGGATTTTGGATTCGAAAATGTGTGCCACACCGATGTGCCTGTAGCACTTCCCTTTTGGATTTTAGATTTTAATCATTATCCTATTTTTCTCCAATCATTACTCTCTCTTTTTTTCTCTCTCTCTCCAATCATCACTCATATTTTCAATCATTACTCTATTTCTCTCTATACTCATTACCTACAAATCCAATCTTAAATTCCAAAAGAACGGGATCGTATTGTTCAAGTGAACTCATATTAACCAAGAATCTTATGTAAACAATCAAAAAGTAAGGAGAGAGAACTAGTTATTAAAATAGAAGAAAAACAATTTTGGTGATGGGAGCGTTTATTTTTTGAACTCATTAAAAACTCCAATCTAGCTAAAATTTATATTAAACCCTGGTCTTTAATATGTTCTCTAAACACATCTATATCTCAAAAATAGTGTTCAATTCAGTATTGCAATTTGCAATATTAAACCTTGGTCTTTAATATGTTATCTAAACACATCTATACCTCAAAAATAGTGTTCAATTCAGTATTGCAATTTGCAATTTTTTTTTAAAGATAATTGTATTCCAAAAACCTTTTCATCAACATAATTTTTAGTAGGATCAAGTTCTTAATAATTTTCAGAGAATGAACAATTTCACTCATTAAAATAAACCGAAAAAATGCTCAAAAAGCCTAACTTGACCGTCCAGTCCCTAAAAATGGGGATTGCCTGATTGGAAAAGTATCCCTTTTTAAGCTCACCTCGGATACCTATATTACAAGTGATTCTTCAGCCGGTCCCTAGGCTCCTTTTAAACCATAGATTATGATGGGTCGGTTCTTTTTTTGTTTTGTTTTGTTTTTTTTGGGGTAAAACAGCTGGGTCGGTTCTTTTACTTTGTCTTCTTAAGTCCCTTTTTCACCGTAGAACGCTGCTATAGGAACAGCAGCCGCGTACAGATCCCGTTTGCGCCCGTCTCGAGTCCCGCAAAGATGATCGGAGCCGCTCATTTTGTTCAAAATACTTCGTTTATGGTCCCTGTAAAAAATCACCTCAATCCGATATTGGGAAGGGTGTTTACAAATCATCCAACTTTACTTCAAAATTTGGCCTCTCCGATCGTCTTTGCGGGATCCGAGACGGGCGCAAACGGGATGTGTACGCGGCTGCTGTATAGCAGCTGCTGTACCATTAGACTTTCTGTTCACCATATATCATGGTCCGGCTCATCTATTTTTCTTAACCCTCCACTATACGCGATCGTGCCTCGGAAACACTAAATAATTTTTCCTATATTAGGGTCTCCCTCCCCCTTAAACCATCTAAGCACTTAAGGGTGGTTTTGGTAAAAAAGAAGCCAAGTGGCTTATTGTTTCATTTTTATTCAAAAAAAATTCGCATTTGTTAGTTTTGCGTCAAATTTTTTTGGAGCGATGGCTTTGCTGAAAAGTTAACAAACTCCCGTCAATAGGCCCCTCCTGAAGAACCATACTTTACCTTCGATACCTAAAACAAATAGAATTAAATTATCAACTCGACAATCTCAAAAGATTAGGAACTTATCATCCAAAAGATTACAATTTTGTAAAAAATAAAACAAAAAATTTACAGAATATATGGTTGCTGATGGATTCAAACAAAAAAGTTGTAAATCATTTACTTACCAATGATAAAATGCCACATATGCATATGGTACAAATGGTTATATAAATGATTGTGTTAATAGACTTCCCCTAGGACACTAATGGTCTAAAACTATTCGAACATGTGGGTTCCATACGATGCATCTAGGACTTACACACATTGAGTGGCTTTGGACACATCTTTGTTGAAACACACATCATAAAAGCATTTTCCGAAAACATAAGAGAGACAAGGTGCAAACGCAATGTCGCACATACGTGTTGGCTCGTCATGGCACTATTGGAGCTTGATACGAAATTGGGGATAAAGACGCGGGATGATGTGTTGAAGATGGGGATTGGAAATTACAATGAGGAGTGTAGGAGCATTGTGACGAGATATGTGGGAAGTTGGAGAAGGTTGTGGCGAGAACAGGTTCGTGGATTGATTTTAAGAATGATTACAAGACAATGGCTTGAAGTTTAGGGAGAGTATTTGGTGGGTTTTCTCTCATCTGTTTGAAAAGGGCTATGAAGCACAGATACGGATACAGAATATGGATACGGCAATACGGCAAAACCTAAAAAAATTATTGCGGTTGTTTGCAACTTATGAAGTGCCAGCAGTTTTTCACATGTTCTCATACGAGCATGTGAAAGTCTATGTATAGGTTTTGGGGATTCATAACATAATTAACCCCTTCGTATGTTGTTCTAAGTTTTGGTATAACTGCATCCTAAATATTCTGTATCTTACGGTTTAGAACTACAATGGAGGTCCATGTTATCGATGTCTATTTCCCACCCCGCCGCCAACAACAATATTTTCTGTATCTTACGTGCTCAAAGATGCTCTCAAAACAACAAAACACTCCTCCTTCTCGCCGAATTCACACCACGCTGGATATCCAATTAAGGGATTTCCTCAGCAATAAACGGTATAACTCTAAACGTATGTTATTAACCCCTAAAGTAAACTATTAGGAATAACATGGCTGTACAATCCCTAATTAACTGCATAAAAATTGTAGAAAATCGGCATTCGGAACTCAATGAATTTTATATTGCATTCAAGGTTTTGAACTATAGGAATTTTAGATTCAATACTCTTGATATATTCCATCATGTCTTTAAAAAGTGTGTTTTGAGCCATGACGATTTCTTGAATGTCGATTTTCGAGACAAACCCTAGTATATATATACACATACATATACACACACACATACATGAGACAAGGAAGATGGAGAGAGAGAGAGAGACTTACTGTGAGTGTGAGTGACAACGGAGGGCCGGAGAGAGCACGACGGAGGTGGCTGGAGAGCACGACGGAGGTGGTTGGAGGAGATCGCGCAGGTTCAAAGGTCGCGATCGACGTGGAGAGATTGAGAGAAAGGGAAAGAGCAGATAGGAGGAGAAAAGGGGAGGGTTCGATCTATGTCTGGGTTTTGAACCTATAGCGCCTTTTGAAAGGGCGCGATAGCCATAGCTTCTTTTGAAAAGGAGCTATCATACGTGGCAACCAAACCGTGGCCACATGACACCTAACCGGTATAACGCCTTTGGAAGGCGCGCGATGGCCTATTTTTACAAAACGTTTGAAAAGATGGATATTCCTCCAATTTGATTTAAAATTAAGGCCACTCCGGCCAAAAACTCGGAAAAAAACATCTCGTGAAGCGACGGCGAGTTTTCCGGCGACTGTTCTCAGACTGATTCAAGGCGCCCAAAATCTTCATTCTCCTTCCTTCAGAAGAAGAAATCACTCGGTACTCTCCTCTTTCTTTACCAGAAATTATGACCTTTTTCTATTTGATCGGCCAGAAATTAGGACTTCACACATTGTTGATGAAGGGAAAACGATTTGGGTTTTGTCTATTTAAGCATCTGCGTTTTAACCTCTTTCAGATTGTTTGATCTGAAAACATACCTGTTCTTCGATTTAGGGGTTTTGGGTTTTCCTGGGGCCAATGGAGGTTTGTTCGGTCATTAATTTCATGGCTCTGTAATAAGTTGAGGTGCGCGTAGGGTGTCCCGAACAACAACCCGTTATCAGGGGGAAAAAAAAAATCGAAATTGGATCTTCATCAGTAGTGGTTCAAGGAAAGGGTTCATTTTACTCGGGTCTGTATTACCCGATCAAATTCCATTTTTCTAAGTCAAAACCCTTCAATTTCTGTCTTTGAAGTATCATGGAATGGTCATGTCCATTTTCCTAAATTGGTACTCAAAACATTGATGCATGCATTCGTTTCATATACGCACGCCCAGTTATTCCCGAGAATGATTTTGTTCACCCTCACGAGATTAGGGTGAACTCACCCGCAGTGATTGAAAATGTGTGGGACTCATGTAATCAAAACACTCTTTGGTGGATGAGATTGTTTATGGTGAGATTCACGCTTTCCCTCCGTTCGCCAGTGAACTTGAGGATATTGAAATGATTCTCTGTTATTTCCAGAGTTACATTTTCTAATTAGGGGTACAACTATCAGATACTCTACGCCATAGAAAGAACAATCGTACGTGGGCCCGTGGTTCGAGTCTTCGAGACTACCACTTCAGCTTTGGTCCTCTTGCAAGATGTGGTCAGACACCTTCGCAAATATGGCATCTGAGATCTCCATTGATTGAGACTTCATTTTTCTTCATTGGCCGACGATGGGTGGTGTGAGATCGAGGGGATGTAGTGTTGTTCCCTCCAATCCATTAATACGGTGGAGCTGTAGAACATGACCTATGGACTACCAGCAATATAGTATTAGTCTACATTTGAAAGTTCCAAGGCTACAAACAAAAGGCAGCAGCCTCTTTTTCTGTGTTTATCAACATCTCGGTGCTTCTGTTTTGCAGGGATCAATTTTTTGGCAATGGCAATGGGGAGTTGGAGTCTTCCTGAAGATCTGGTTATTGAAATCCTCGTGAGATTGCCCGTGAAATCCCTCGTGCGGTTCAAGTGTGTTTGCAAAAGATGGTCCGCTCTCACAAGAAACCCTGGCTTCATTGCCATGCATATCAATAGTAATTCTAGTAATAGTCTGGTCAGTTGGAATGATAATAGTGACGGTCCCATAGTGGGACATGACGGCTATCATGTGTTCCCCGAGGGTTGGTTTTGTGAGCAACCCGTGGATCTAACTTTTGGTTTGGAGATGAAACCAAATCTTGTCTTGGGTCCCTGTGATGGCATATTTTGTTTATACCGGACTACTCATCATAGAATGCAACATCATTTTAGACTACCTAGTACCGTGCTATGGAACCCTGCAACAAGGGAAGTGAATATGCTCCCCAAATTGTCGTTCGACTTCCCATCTTATAAGCCGGTTGATTATTGCATGGTAGGGTTTGGTTTTGATGGCAAAGCTAAAACTTACAAGGTCGTTAAACTTGTATCTTTCGAGGTAGGGGATGACGAGGTTAATTGTGCTGAGGTGTACACGTCGAGTTCTGGTTGTTGGAGGTTCCT
Source organism: Rhododendron griersonianum (assembly GCA_018127125.1). Lineage (NCBI taxonomy): Eukaryota > Viridiplantae > Streptophyta > Magnoliopsida > Ericales > Ericaceae > Rhododendron > Rhododendron griersonianum. Next base: position 12,517,580 of record CM030792.1, on the reverse strand, counting down.
ACAAATTGGTGGTAATCTCCAAGATGTAGGACTTTGTAGTACGCCATATAGCAGCATGTACACCAACGATGGTGTTTTTCACTGGTTCTTGTTTCAAACAGGTAACATGGCAGTTGTTTCATTTGGCATGGGTGAAGAGATTTTTAGAGTGACACCTCTGCCAAAAGAGTTCAACTTGTTCCCATATACAGATGACCGAAGAAAATTCCACAGCCTTGCATTGCTAAAGGACTCACTTGGAGTCATCTGTTCTTTCTATGAGGATGGGTGAACAACATTTGTGCTCTGGTTGATGAAGCAAAACCACAAGGTTGATGATGATGATCCGGATTCCAGCTGGTTTCGTGTATGATATCCACTTGGGGACCCCTTCCTGGGTTGTATAGCCCCCTGGGTTTCTGGAAAAACAATGAGGTTCTAATCCGAACTGGTTGTAACGTGTCAGAGCTCCATGGATCGCCCTTCTTGTACGACATTGTTACCCAAGAACGTAGGGAACTTAACCTTTCTGGTGAGCCGAATTTTATCTACAAGCAGAGCCTAGTTTCAGTGACTGGAGGAAATTAATGAAAACCTGCTCTAGTGAATATTTGGTGAATCCATGCTTCCGTACTCGTTTCTTTGGTTTTCATCCAGCTGAGAATGATGGACCTTGTAACATTGAGTTAATGGTGTCCGAAACATGATACTTAGATCAATTGTTCTGGACGTATACGACAATGATCATGCTTATTTATGTTACTCCCTCCGTCCCTTTTTAAGTGTCCTGCTTCGTAACTCCAACTTATTAAAAAAACATCATCATTATACATTTCACATCAACTTTTTTCTCCACTTTCCCTACTTATCCATCATCATTACATTTTTACTTACTTACTTTTCAAAATGAAATATACTTTTAGAGGCAAAATAGACAATGCACCAACTTTTATCCACTAACTTTACAAAATGAACATTTATTAAGGGACAACCCAAAATGAAATACTGAACTCTAAATAAAGGACGGAGAGAGTAATAAAATTCCTCATATTGGAGTACTTATTTGTGCAAGGTTCTTAGGATTTGTCCTTTTTTAGTCTTTCTTAGCAATCCCGTAACTCTTTTTACATCCCGAAATTATAGGGTGTTCTGTGGAGTACCACAACACAATGACAGGTGGTTATCCACATCAATTTAATTTTGCCACTCCAGCACCATCCTGATAACGGCTTTGCTTTTGTTTAGGAAAAAAAGGCAGGCAAGGTTGCTTCCCAGTGGAGACTTTTGTTCTTATTTCTACAGCTTGTGCTAGCGCAGAGGCCGTGGAACGTTATTTACACTTTGAATCGATAAAAATGACTTCAGTATTGACCCTGGATTATATGAACCTTTGGATGTTTTTTTTTGATAACCAAGGAACAACCCTGCAGCCGAGCTACTATTGGACCCGACTGCGCAATCTAAACCTCGGGGGAGGCTAGCACAGTAACCCACCACCATGGCCCTCCACTTAAATCATGGTTTGTCTCCAAGGGGAATCGGACCCTGCTATGTTGCAAGCGCAAGTTCGCCCTTACCATGTTGACAACCCATGGGTGGGTTACCTTTGGATGTTTTTGGATGTAAGGTTTTCTTTTATTGTATGAATTTTATTGATGATAGAACATGAGAAACAACTTTCTTTCTGCGACAATGAAACAAAATATAAAACAAAGAAAATGAGCACTAAAACGATTCTTTTTCCTGAAACAAGAAGGAAAAAAAACCCTCAGCCGACGATGAGCCAAAAAAAGTGATAATCTGGCAGCCAAAGAATTCCTCCAAATGGCTTCATTCAGAGTCCGGCTTCATTTGGAAACCATGGAGACCATAATAGAAATGAGGTTTGGGAACTAGCATCAACCTGTACGAGAGGAATCCTAAAAAGCATTCCAATGCTAAAACAATGTAGTAACAATTTAGGACTGAGCTCCTCCATCAATGGACCCCACAAACCATAATGAGATCTAAACTTGAAGGCCCATGGTCCCCAAAATCTCATCATCCTCATCATGCACACACATGATCTAACAATGATTGCGAACACGAATAATCCCCACATCAAAAGATAATAAAAAGGAACCCTAACGGAACAAGATTTACGCAAACAAATATCACCAGCTAAATTTACATAAAACCAAGGCCAAAACAAAGAGAGGCCCAACTGAATGCAACAATACCAGAAACATTCTGATGTAGCAAAGGAAAATATGGTAAGAAAATGTGCCGCTACACATAGAACATGGAACTGGTGTCAACCATGTGACACTATTCTACAACTAAACATACGTTGGTATTTTCCACCTCAATATTGTGCAGTAATCACATCCGCAGTTATCCCAAAACTTCGTGGTATTGAGAACTTTATCAAGGACAAATAGTTTGATTACTTGATTTCCCAATAAGGTGACCAGTTGCAAATATTGCCGTACGTCGTCGTCACAGGCTATTAAAATCAAGTCCCCATCTGCATCGTTACACTCAAGGTTGAAACTACCAGGCTCGAACTCCAGTCTCTTTGATACTTCTTCCTTCAGTTGAATAATTCCAGATGCAAAAGAGAGCTTAAATCCGATTGTGGTGTGCCCATATGTTGCCTTAACCATTACGGAGCTTGTATCTTGGCTTGCTATGAGAGGCGGCATCATGAGTTGTTGGCTTGGAGCTGGATTCAAACATGAAGGGATTGTCTGGTTATTAGATCCAGAGCCAGATTCCTCCATAAAAGGCACTTGTGAAACTAAAAAAGTGCTCAAATCTTCTGAAGTTCCCATATTCTCACTTAGGATTTGTGTTGATGCTATCTGAGGGTGTGGATCCACAATACCACTAAGATTTGGACATCCAGGGAATTCAGAGGAACCCCCAATATGGTGAGGTACCATGGAGGGAATTGTAGGCATTGTGTGGAGAATAGTAGCCAAAGGTTGGCTAGGAGCTGCTGCATCAGAACATGCAGGAACTGTCAAATTATTAGATTCAAAGACACGTCCCTCCAAAAAAGCATCTTCTTGTGAAGCCTCGTGTGAAGCTAACAAAATTCTGCCATCTTCTGAGTTCCTCATATTTTCACTCAGCACCTCAATTGATGCTATCTGAAGCTGTGACACATCATCGGGAATTGGATAAGCAGGGAATTGTGTTGTTTGACCTTGCAGTTGAAATGCACATTTAGAGGAACCCTCTGTTGCTTCAGAAGGGTGGAGATAATTACCGAGGAAAGAATCATCAAAAGTAATAGTTTTTCCAATCTCTGCTATTGAATCATGTCCTGTATTCCAAAAGCTTGGGTCTTCAAAAGAATCTGGCAGGAACTCATTTGGCTCCGGAATTTGACCACCCATTTCTTTCTCCAGTTGAAATGTTTTAGAGGAACCCCAGGTGAGGTGAGGTATAATGTCGGGAAACGTAGGCATCTTAGCAAAAGTTTGGTTAGGAGCAGCTGCATCAGAACATGCAAGAACCGTCAAATTACTAAATTCAGAGACAAAACCCTCTAGATTTGCCTCTGCTTGTGAAGCTAACAAATCTCTCCTATCTTCCGAACTCCCCCCGTTCTCATTTAGCACCTCTTCTGATGCAATCTGAGGTTGTGGAAACACAAGAGCATTGCGATTTGGATAGGCAGTGGATGGCGTTGTTTGACCTTGCAGTTGAAACACACATTCAGAGGAACCCCCTGCTGCTTCAGTTTCACTGTACGCCGCTGAAATACAAAAGTTCGCATCACGACAATGATCAGGTACAGAATCATACAAAGTAGGAGTTTTATCAAATTCTGCTATTGAACCAATTCGTGTATTCTGAAAGTTTGGGTCTTCAAAAGAATCTGGTAGACATTCATTCGGCTCCAAATTTTGACCACCCATTTCATTTTCCATCGTGATCTGCCCATTAGTAGATAGCGTATTGAACGTGGGTAATGGATTCTTTTCTCCATATGGATTAGGAAGTCCCGAGACTGTTTGGAGAAAAGAAAAGGAAAAATTAGGCTGGAAAGATAATACACCAGAAGACGAGAAACGGATAGTTGTAGCATTTTTTAACTGACATAATTTAGGAGAGAAAATAAGGAGAAAAGTTGAACTATCCTCGCCTCTTGCAAGGGAAGGATAGATGATAAAAAGAAAAAGAAAGAAAGAAGGTTATAATACATGAATCATAGAAACTGAAACATTTTGTTACGAAGATTAGGGACCAAATTAGTAATTATTACTCCTGTTCACTTTCTGTGCCTCAAACTTTTGTAAATATTCCAAAATTGGACTATGGTTTCTCTCCATTTCTTTCTCTCCTCGTAACAATCCACACAAGCGAATAAGGAGAGGGAGGAATTACCACTGCTTATTATCCGATTTGGCCACCGAGGAATCCCATGATACCTACAGATGCGCTTAAGGGTGGATTCGCTAACTGCATGAGAAAGAATAAACATAAGAAAACCATCTATTGTTATACTGCTTCCATGAGAATAATCCAGCTCTCCTTGCATAGTGAGTTAGTTAAAAACAAGAGACAGACGGTAAGCGATAACTTACTGCCAAGGCTATTTGCAGCATCTTTACGTTTTCTGCCAAAATGCGGTTGGAGAATATCCAAACTAAATACATGGGAAGATATCCCTTCCCTGTTCGTGGACTGCGTTGTTTGACCTTCCAGTTGAAACACCCGTTTAGAGGAACCCCTTGCTGCTTCAATTTCACTGTACACAGCTGAAAAACAAAAATCCACATCACAACAATGACCGGGTATAGAATCAGTAAAAGTAGGAGCTTTTTCAAATTCTGCTATTGAACCATTTCCTATATTCTGAAAGTTTGGGTACGTCTTCAATGTTAGTAAAGTGGAAGCGACACAAACTCACGCACTAAACAAGGATAGTTGTAGCATGAAAAGGATAGTTCTAGCATTCTTTAAATGGCATAATTTAGGAGAGAAAATAAGGGGAAAAAGTTGAACCATCCCCGCCTCTTGTTAGGGAAGGATACATGATAGAAAGAAAAAGAAAGAAGGTTATATTATGTGAATCATAGAAACTGAAACATTTTGTTATATACGAAGATTAGGGACCAAAGTAGTAATTATTACTCCCGTTCACTTTATGTGGCTCAAACTTTTGGAAATAATCCAAAATCCATTTTGGATTATGGTTTCTATCCATTTCTCTCCTTGTAACAATCCAAACCGGCGAATAAGAAGGAGAGGGAGGAATTACCATTGTTTCTTATCCGGTTTGGCCACCGAGGAATGCCATGATACCTACAGTTGCGCTTAAGGGTGGATACGCTAACTGCATCAACACGAATAAACATAAGAAAACCGTCTATTGTTATATGGCTTCCACGAGAATAATCCAGCTCTCTTTGCAGAGTGAGTAAGTTGAAAACAAGAGACAGATAGCATAACTTACTGCCAAGGCTCTTCGCAACATCTTCACGTTTATTGCCAAAATGTTGTTGGAGAATATCCAAACTAAACACATGGGAAGATATCTCATCCCTGCTTCGTTTTCCCCTCGTTCTTTCGTCCTCGATACGAGACGCACAAAAGTCACGCCAATCTTGTCTGCCAGGGTGTGCTCGGTTGTTTGTAGTGACAATCTCAGTTACTGTGACGCAGACACGCTGAATAATGCGGCTTTCATCTCTTAAGGCCAAGGGAAGAAATAAAAGAAGTTACAAAAACATTAGCAATGACGAACAAAATGAATATAAGCAATGGTCATTTTTTAATCAATCAGATGAGTCTCGAATGAAAAATTGTGGTCTCACAATCATGATTTTGTAAGCATACTATGTCTATATCATTCGTCATCCAATTCTATTCCCGATTTGAGTTATTGATAAGGAGACCAACTTTCTAGTAAGATTATTGACATTTGCACTCAACAACTACATGCATATTACAACTAGCTTAAAAAGGAGGAGCATGTTTAAAAAAAATTAAAAATTAGTCTCTCCAACTTGCTATGGTTGCAAACTTGCAAATGTGACCAAAGTCTGCACTTAATTCTGTGGAGTGCGTATTAAAAGATGAATGCCAAACAATCGAGATAGAATATAAGTGACAGGGGTTGTTTTATACAATAATTCTACCACCACACCCATTTACACACCCATTCACACACATTCACTCGCAACAAGGGTGGGGCCCACACACATTGGGTGTGTAGTGTGTGCGGGCTCCACCCTTGTTGTGAGTGTGGGTGTGTAGATGGGTGTGTAAATGGGTGTGGTGGTAGAAGGACTCTGTTTTATAACCTAATTCAGCACTTAAAACGGAATACATTAGGTAAGAAGTTGGTTTGGTAACCATAGTTCATCATATTTAAGTGCCACTTACAATGTAGGCTTAAAAAGTTATGACAATTAAGTAGCCATATTTAAGTGCCACTTGCGCACCTCAACCATATGCGTTAAAACAAAATTATCACATGTTCATCATCTATTTTCCTATTATTAACTCTACAAGTACAAGTTTCGAGGACCAAAAATATGTAAATATAATGTACAGGTTCATATTGAGTACTACACAAATGATTGGAAACATTGGGGAGTTGGGGAAACCTTGGTTGCAAAAGAGTTCTAGTGGATTTTTAAAAAAAACAAAAAAAAAATAGGGGAGTGAGGACTTGAACTCACACCCTTTCTTCCTTATAGCCTATCACTTACCACTGCACCAAACTTTAACTTCTTGCAGACGGTTCCGGGGACAACTAATTAGATACCTAAAAAAACACCCCAAATCTTAATCTCATAGTTCCCGATCAAATTTTTATGATCCGAACCGTTCAATGTGTTCAGAATGTGATTTTAAGTGTGCCCGCGAGAAATTAGCAAAAATATGATCAGGAAATGCTTGTTTTGAGCAGTTTTTAATTGAACCGTTCATCAAATCTAAGCTAAAAACTGCTCAGATCAAGCCTATCCCGGTCTTTTTTTTGCTAATTTCTCGCGAGTACCCTTAAAATCACGTTCTGATCACATTGAGTGGCTCGGATCATTAAAATTTGATCGGAAACTATGAGGTGTTTTTTTAGGTGTCTAATTAGTTGTCTCCGGAACCGCCCTGAACTTATATACCGTAGTATTTTTGAACATCTACGTGGAGGCACGTGACCCACGTGCCCCAAGGTGGGTCCGCCCCTGCCTACCGTATCCCCACCCATGTCCATGTTTGACACGGACACGGCGATTCACTAGCATATCAGTGCTTCATAGGTGACAATTTCAAGAGCTTTCTTTTGAAACCCTAAAATCAGCTCAATTAGAACGCCCTTGATTATTTTCCAATCTCTACCAATATGTTGGTCTGCATTGACATAAATATGAGAGTTCGAGAGCTTAAATATGACAAGTAGAAGCTTGAGGGTCACATTGAGAGGACAAATATGGAATTTAACCAACATAAATTCAACTCTGTTTTCTGACAAATAGAGGCCAAAAAAAAAAAAGATGAAATGGAGGGTGAATATCATTTTTGTATAGGAAGGAAAAAAGGTAAACTCATTCCAAAAGTCCCTTCGATGACTTTACTCATCTAAAAAATACCTGAAAACTGACGCTAGAGGTGCAAGTTACTCAGAGAAAGGAGTTGGGAGGAGAGCATCTCCAACCGGCTCTCTACTTGAGACCTCTTGGCTATAGTAGCTGCCCAAAATCCATTTTGAGTGATCCAAGGGGTTCTTTACTTCGCCGAGCCAAAAAAAAAAGGGGTTCTTTACTTCACATTTTATAATTTCCCCTCAGGAGACTCTCTACTCTCTTTCTCTCTCATTATATTTACATTTTTGACACAATTCTATGGGAGATGTTCAAAAAATAAATATTCATTTGGATAGAGAGCAAGAATAGAGAGTACGGTTGAAAAACATGGATGAAAAACTGAATAAGCAAAATAAATATTATATTTTTTTTGTACTTTTTGCTAGGTAAAGTAATGAGTAGGGTTGGAGATGCTTACATCCCAAGATCATTTGATGAGAACCGAAACCCTGATAAATTTGTAACTTCTGTGAGCGCCATCCTCCATTCTTGCACCTTGCCCTTCAAATATTCTTTTTGTTCACCCATTTCCGTTTCAATCCTCCTTTCATGCCTCATAAATGCCTCTTCAAAACTGCCAGTTTGCTTCCTCACTTCAGATGGATCCACGTCATAGAAGACAGGGAGAACTAAATGTCCTGAAGACCTGCATTTGAGGATCATCACCAGTTCATCGAGGCACCACCTTGAGGATGCGTAGTTCTTTGAGAGGACAATTATAGAAACCCTCGACCCTTCAATGGCCTTTTTGATTTGGGGAATGATGTGTTCTCCTCTTACTAGCTCATCTTCATCTCTAAAGGTGGGCAATCCTTCTCTCTTCAAAGCACCGTAGAGGTGGTCAGTGAATCTGTTGCGAGTGTCAACGCCCCTAAAGCTCAAATAAGCCGCATAACTCCGTCGAGAAGTCGAAGGAGATGCTTCATGGGAATTTATAGTAGCCATCGAAAAAAGCTCAAGAAAAGACCAAGGACTCAAGCACCAAAAGACCACCGCTCTCTGGCAAGAATCAAGGCACCCTGCATATGTATTTAAGATGCCACTTGAGTCAATCAGAGTCGACTGAAACCAAATAACGAAAAGAAAAAAGGTAGTGACAGAAAAGCATTCTTAAATACTATTAATTTACGGTTTTCCCACGAGGCTGGATTCGCTGGAAGCTAACAAATGAACATGTAATTAACAAGTGATTCCATAGTTGTTGAAGTATCCTTGCAAATGCCTTGACCCAAATTCTATTTAAATTCCTCTGTATTAAAAGAGACCTCAGCCTCGAAAAATTATGAACCCCAGGAGAAATGTTAGATTGGGCGATCTAGCTAGAGAAGTAGAGTTCTATTGGGCGGGCAATCTAGAGAATTGCCTAGACGGTTTTTTTTTTAAATGAATTTCTAATTGGAAACATCCGAATCAATCAAGCTAGCAAAGCAGCAAAATAAATACAGTATATATTCACAATTTCAGCATCCATGGCAATTTAAACCTTTCCAAACTTACAAATTCGGGCCCGGGAAGTGTGGGCACCGTGTGTCGTCTGCGATTGTCTTTGATTTCTTGACTTGGGGTCGTCCGGCTTTGTTGGGAGGAGAGAGAGAGAGAGAGAGAGAGAGAGAGAGAGAGATATGGATGTGGAGTCACAGAGGAGAGAGGGAAGAAAATTTATACTGTATACTCCTGTTTATGAACCTTTTGCAAAGAGCCTTTATGGTCCCTCATTTTCAAGAGTCCTACAGTACTATTTTAGTATATGAGAGATCAATAATTCTAACACCACACCCAATTACACATTTAAATACATATTCATACTCACAATAAAGGTGGATTCCATACACACTGGGTGTGTAGTGTGTGCGGATTCCACCTCTATTGTGAGTATGGGTGTGTGATTGGGTGTGGCAGTAGAATGATTGGAGAGAGATATACTACTTTTTACTGAGGTGTTCAATCTGGATTCCGCGTCTCAGCAGTGAGGAAAGGGCCTTGCTATTTGCAGCCACAAATTTTCTGAACGCAGTCTGTGTACCATAGTATATACAGGATACGTTCAGGAAATAAGTGGCTACAAATAACAAGGCCTGTGAGGAAAACTTGTTTTAAATTGCAGCTCTCCAAAACGACGTCGTTTTTGGGCGTATTTCATTGTCACGTGAAGACCAAACTCTCTCTCTGTGTGACCCCTCTGTCTACTTTTTTCCATTTTCTTCTCCAAGATGCTTCCTCCAACTCACCCCTCAACTTACATGTCTTCGTTTGATAAAATATCACAAGAAGATTATTACGGAAAAATAAAAAAAGGGGACAAGAACTTGATATGTCTTTTTGGGGATCCTGTGCTAAATGTATGCAAATTAAAGATTTGTTGTTTTCTCTTTCAGTGTTGGACTTGATATTTGATTTGAGTTTATATGGGTTCTTGAGATTTACTCTAGTTTACTAATTGAATGGTCAAGCAGAGATTTATACGGGTTCTTGATATTTGATTCGATCGATTTTCTGGATTTGATTTTTCTGGATTCCTTGATGCCCATAGTAGATGGGGGATTAAAAGGGAGCAGATTTTTAGTATGGGGAGAAGAAAACGTAAAAGAGGATAGAGAGAGAGAGAGAGAGTTTGGTCAGAGCCAGAGGGGGGATTTACGTGACAACCAAATATGCCCCAAAACGACGTCGTTTTGGGGGCTGCAATTTACAGCGAGTTTTCCTCAGGGACGTGGGATCCGTTCAATCTCAACCATCCAAAAGTGTTTTGAACGGTCTAGATTAAAAATAATCTATTTCCGCTAATAGATAATCATATAATCTAATAGTAACGGTAATAAATTATTTTCAATCCGGACCATCCAATATACTTTTAGACGGTCGAGATTGAGCTCTGTAAACTTTCTTTACGAAAAAGCACCGTAAAGAAGTTTTTCTCTTAGTATTTTGTACCGGCAGTTCAAATGGTGGCGTCGAGGAGGGCGTCAGCCTCGATGGTGGTGGTGAGGCACAGAGACTCGAACTTAATCGGGGAGAGAGAATGGAGTTGGTTTTGAAAGAAACTGTAGGGAAGACAGAGGGACGGTGTCGTTTCCTTCATCGTCTCCGATAAAGGAATCAATGGTGGCGATGTTGTAGACGACGGATCGACTTTGGAGGGGAGACAGAGAAGTGGAGTCACAAAGGAGAGTGGGAAGGAAATTTATTAACAATAAGTCTAGAACCGCAAATACTTGCACATATAAATGCACAAACTCACTCATATTGAGTGTGGGGTCCACATACAAAATATGTGTGCAGTGTATGCAGGTTCCGCACACAATGTGAGTGAATTTCTGCATTTGTGTATGCAAGTTTTTGTGATTCTAGCACAATTGATTTATTAAATTAAGCTCCCGGGCTTTTTGTTTATGAACCTTTTGCAAAGAGCCTTTATGGTCCCTTATTTTCAAAAGTTGAGAATTTGAGTAAAGTTTGGCCACGAACCCTTTCTGGAAGTGTTCAAAGTTATCCACTCCAATCGTGAAAATGAGCCATTGCTCTAATACAGTTAAATTGGTCAAATAAAGGTTAAGTTTCGGTTACAGTTTTATCGGATTTTTGATTTTTTCTTGTTTTATTTTTATTCAAAAAAATCCGCGTTTGTTAATTTTGTGCATAACTTTTATAGATTATTGATTCGTCTCGTGAAGACGAATTGAAAAGTTAAAAAAAAAAAGAAGACTTTTACCCAAATAATTTTGAAATTATTCAAGATAAAGCTCAAAACCTAAAAAGTCGGCCCCAAAAATCTTAGCAAAACTCAGCCTAAATTTCCAAGATTCTGTTGTACCTTAAAGATGTTTTAAGAAGAAGATATTCAATGCCCCTAAAGCAAGATTTAGTACTGATCTTGATCACACATGGGTGTAAAGTACATGTCCACGTGTGTGAATTCCACACTAATGTGTGATTCAGATTCATGCTCAATATGAGACATTGGATAATTTATTGGTTTTAATGCATTTGGTAGGTACCTTAAAAGGGTTAAACCGTTAAAGTATCCTAAGATTTTTTAGCCATTCGATGCTTGTTTGACTTAAATCTAGCCGTACATATCCAAAAACTACTGTAGAACCCAAGATGACCCTTCCCATCCTAAATCTTGATAAACTTGTGGAAGTCTATACTCCATTTCGGAAATTTATATGCACGCACAAACTTTCACTATTATTATTTATGGTTCGAAAAGTCTAAGGAAACCGACCAGCGGAAACTAACCATGCGTATCGACGGCATGCGCCCACTTCGAACCTGCACGAATGATCCAAGCTGTTCAATAATTTAAAAAACCTAGTGGACCCGTGAAAAATTAGCTCAATCTGATATGTGTAGGTGCTCAATCCAATCTTTCCATTTTTGAAAAATCGAAAAAAATTGGGAAGATTTGATGAAAAATGGATAGATTGGATCGAGAACGTACACATATCGGATTGAGTTGATTTTTCATCGGCCCACTCGATTTTTTTTTAAAGATTATTGAACTGCTCAGATCATTCGTGTGATGCCCAGAGTGGGCCCCATGTACCGATGCATACAGTCAGTGTCTATGATCTGTTTCCGTAGCAGCGCTGCGTTGATTATGGTTAGAGAAGAAAGAAAAAATAGCGTATAAAATTAAAAAAATTATTGTCTACCATATTAGAAAAAAATGTGGATAATTCAAAGTTATTTTTTATCCGTATAATCTAATTGGTAAAAATAATTCATTGTTAAGACTTTTAAAACAATTCACCACAATTTTATAAAATCATAGTAAGCTTTATCAATAACTATTTTTACATCAAAGTTATGAATACTGCACTGGCCAGAGCACCGGGCACCATTTCAAACATAGGGCTATTACAGTTATTTCTTACATCACAAAAATGTACCATAATGTATACATTTAAATCGAAAAAGGAAATTAAAAATAATTCGATATCGCACGGTGCCGAGTGATATTTGAGCCGAAACAAACTGCAGTTCTAGGGGACCAAATTTGTTATAAAAAAAAATGCTATGTATCAATATGATACGAGATCCAAATTCTTGGTTGATATAGTAAAAGATCATTTTTCATGTTTAATTATATATACTACCACATAAAAAGTAAAAAATTATGATTGAAATTCAAATTTTTTTAAATAAAGACAAAAAAATAAGACAAATACTATAGGTGCTCGATCCAACTATCTGACTTTTAATGAACGGCTTGAATCATTTGTACGGAATCCAAATTGAGCCTCACACTATGATCTTTGCACAATCATTGTGCATAAAATCTATGTATGGGTAGACTTTCTAATTTACTTCCGAGCTTTGTGCTTATGAACCTTTATGGTCCCTTATTTTTTGAGCGTTTTGAGAATTTAGTTTAGGTGAAGATTCCACACGCGGATGGAAAAGTTTATAAGTAAGTCTACTGGTACAGAATGTACAGATTTGTTATGGGGTCCACTACGGGTCCCACACAAATGATCCGAGTTGTTCATTAAATGTAAAACAGTTTTTCAAGGGCCCTTGCGAAAAATCAATTCAATCCGATACTTATAGATGCTCGATCCAATCATCTAACTTTTGATTTAGATTCCCGGATAATAAAACATTATATGATTGCATCGAGCATCTATAAGTATTGGATTGAATTGATTTTTCGTAAGGGCCCTTGAAAACTGTTTTATATTTAATGAACGGCTCGAATCATTTGTATGGAACCCGTAGTGGGCCCCACAACAAATCTGTACAGAAAATCTGTACCGGTAGACTTACTGAAAGTTTATGGTCCCTTATGAACCTCTATGGTCCCTTTTACCAGAGCACTGATAGCTAGCTGCATACCGGGGGTTAGGATCCCACCAGTTCGTTAATGTCCATGGTGGTCCAGTCAACGGCTGTGATTAACTCTACTAAATCCAAAGCTTCACCTCATGCCACGTCCAACTCTCAAGACTTTACCCTCAAAAGAGACAACGAATGTTAACGGAAGTTTGTCCCACTTCAAGAACTTCTTTCTCTAATACGTCCAGCTAAGCACTACGCCATGTTTGGCTTTTTTTTTTTTTTTTTATCGGCAACCATGTTTGGCTTATTAAGCCAGCTTATTTTTTGTCCAAGTTTAATTTTTTCTGTATTTGTTAGTTCGTGTCAAGTTTACGTGAATTATCATTTGGGGTCAGTCCATACGAAACTTTGCTCCGACTTTAGTTGGATACTCTGTACGTAGGTGGTGGGATTGGGCCCTCAAGATTAATTGAAGTGCGTGTAAGCTGACCAAAACACCTGAGTTATCAAAAAAAATAAATTATTGGTTGGCTCGACGAGAGGAATTGAAAAAGTAAAAAAAAAAATCCCAATACAAATTTTTATTTAAAAAAAAAAAAAGTCACTCAAGTTGTGTAATATGACCAAAACACGTGCTAATACAGACTTGTCAATTATCCAGTCATATTATTAAACGATCATTACTTAATAATGGGTAATATTGACACCATTCAAACCTTATTCGACAACATTCAATGTTTAATTTTGTAATCTAGGTAGGCTCACCAACAAAAAATTGCTAACACAATTTTTGTCTTCTAGGGTTTTGTTTGACAACTCTCTAACGTGTTTGTGTAATGTTAAACAAATTGAGCGACTTCTTTTTTTAAAAGAAAATTGTGTTTGCATCTTTTCTTTTTTTTTTTTTACTTTTTTGATTCCTCTTGTCGAGACAATCAATAATTTACAATTTTTTTTTTGATAACTCAACTGTTCGAGTCAGCTTATGCGCATCTCAATTTATCTTGGGGGCCGATCCAAAATTACTAGGACAAAAAAACTAACAAATACATAAATATGTGAATTTTATTAACAAAAAAATAAGCTAGCATTATTAAGCTAAACAAGGCTTGCTGAGGTGGACGTATTACAGAAAAAAAGTTCTTCAAGTGGACAAACTTCCGTTATTATCATTCGCCGTCTCTTTTGAGAGTAAAGTCTGAGATTTGGACGTGGCATGAGGAGAAGCTTTGGATTTAGTAGAGTTAATCACAGCCGTTGACTGGACCAAAATGGACATTAACAAACTGGATGGGATCCTAACCCGCATACCGGTGCCAACGATATAGTACTGGGTACCATTTCAAATGTTTGGCTGTTAACAGTTATTTGAGAAACTTTTTTGTATACCGGGTATACCAACACCCTTGGTATCCCCTCCGGTCCGTTTTCTAATTTTTCGGTCATTTTTCGATCACACTTGGATGATCGACTCCGTTCATTTTGTAGAGTTTGGCGAGAACCTTCAAGAGTAGAAACAAACTGCAGTTCTAGGGTACCAGATTTGTCAAAAAAACACAAATGCTATGTATCAATATGATACGATATTCAAATTATGGTGAACTCAATCTCACTGGATCAAACAAGGAGGAAATAAAGAGTAGGAACTGAACATAATCAAAAGAACGACTCTGGATTAGCTAGATTGTTCCAAGATGTGTCGATACCGACGTGAAGGTTATTGAAGGTATAAATAATAAGTTGTCCCTCTCTCTAATAGTTTAAGTTTTTAGATGAATTGGTGGTTATCAAGCTAATATGGTATCAGAGCAGGCAATAGATTCTGTATTTGAACCTCACCGCCTACCTAATGTTAAAAATATTTACACGTGTTCAGCCTGCTTATGGAGGAGAGCTTGGCTACACGTGAGGGAGCGTATTGAAGGTATAAATAATAAGTTGCCCATCTCTTTAATAGCTTAAGCTTTTAGATAAGTTGGTGGTTAACAACCTAATAAATGTGACAATTTAAGCAGAAGTGGAGCATCTTCAGCTGCAAGGCAATCATGGGGTGTTTTCGGTAGTAAAAAATTTATAAATTTTTATTTGTGGTTGAAAAGTTGTTAAGTGTTTCCGGTAATGAATAAGTTGTTAAGAAATGTCAAGTTATTCATGGTAGTGATTTTTTTTTTTGCTGAGTATGTGAGTAAAATTTTTTTTGAGTTGTGAGCGAAATGACCATACATAATAAAAGAAGCTGCCATCCTCAAAAAGAGGAGAGGACAACCATTCAGTGCCAGTATGCTTCCCAAGTAGAAACACCTGCACCACCAAAACACCCTTGCTAGCCACTGGTGGCTCCATATAATGCCATGGGTTGTCAATTGAACACCCTAGGCATGGAGAGCCCATTTCAGAACACCTTCTTAAAAAATAAGTACTTATTTCACATTTTCAAACTCAAAAATAATGTAAATGAAAAATAACTTTTCAATTATTTTTTGCACCGTATTAAAGATCTCAATGAGATCTTTCAAATAAGATCCATATTGCATATTTTTAGATTTCAATAAGCCCATCGTTTTTTAGCTTGAAATTGCCTTCTTAAAAAATAAATACTTATTTCGCGTTGTGGAACAAGGAGTTGTATATACATATGTATACATATTTTTAGTCAGGCATAATGCAATTTTAACGTAATTTACTCTACAAATGAACACCCAAGCCACCGGAAAAAAGAAGTTAAAAACCCGTATTCAGCGTTACTTTCTTTGTTACCCATCATCTATCAATTTGACATTCATTGAACATGTAGAATAAAAAAAACCTTACTTCGAATTTCTGGTGCTGCCATCGGATGAATACCCTGACGAAAATTCCTAGAGCCGCCACTATTACTAGCCACACAATGTGCCACACCATTAACTCAACGCTTCACAAAATTAAACTCACACCTATGAAAGTCACTCCCCAGCCTTACGATATCAGTTACAAGGCAATCAGTTCAGAGTGCCCTTTTAATTTAGCCACAATGCAAAAAATTAACGTGGGAGTAATTATGGGGTTTAATAATCCTTGTAAACTGAAGGATCTGAAATGTTATGCTGCAATCCAGAATATTCAGGGAGCCCAAAACCCTGACGGCTCAACAATCCAAGCTGATTCGGGAAGTAAAAAGACACAACCTCAAAAGTGTTTGTTTTAAATCTAGACAGTTGATTGTCGAGATGGACAGCTGGCGTGAGCCCTATAGGATCCCCAGATCCAGCTAATGACTAGCTCGGGCATGTATTTCACTACAATTTCTCAAAATTACGTTGATCTCTAAATTTTAAAAATTTAGCCTAATCTCTCCATATGACTAATTATACAAATATATCTTTTGTTTTTGGTCAATCGCAAATATTTATAGATACAGAGCGCTTCTAATAAGGGCGGCCTTATTTTCGTTAAATGTGGACTTGGTTGCTGGCCGCTGGATTGTGTTTTGAATGGTCCGGATTTTAATGAAACTATTCTGGGAAAAAATTAATTGTGACCGGTTATAAACCTTCCGCACATCTGGATCATTCAAAACACAATCCAATAACTAACAACAAAAGTCCGCGAATAATGAAATAAGGGCGCCCTCATTAGAACTGCCCTGTATATGGATATATCTTTAAACATTTGTTTGAGCACCTAAAATGTTATTTAGAATTTCAAGAAACAACTTGTACTGATCAAAAAAAAAAGAAACAACTTGTAAGTTACCCCGCAACGGTTTGATTGGATGCGGGTATAGCTTTTGGGGGATTATTTATGGAGGGAGATAAGATAATATGGAGGATTAGTTATGGAAGGTGAACTCACATTGATGCGACTTTTTATGGAGGTGGATAAAATAGTATTTGATTTGGATAGAGGATATAATGAGGGAATAAAGAAGGGTGAATGATATAAAAAGTTAATTAAAAACTCTTTTTCCCTTGTGCAGTCATTTTGGAGAGAGAGAGAGAGAGCCGTACAAGAAGAACCCACAAAATCTGATCGTCCCTCTCTCTCTCACAAAATCTCTCCTACCAAATCCGATCGTCCCTCCCTCTCCCACAATATCCCTCCCAAAAAATTTGATCGTCCCACAAGAAGAACAAGTACGTCTCTCTCTCTCTGTACATATACATTCATGTTGTGCGTGTGTGTGTTTTTGTGGTGGTGGTGGTGATCTGTTGTTTTTGTTGTTGTTGTTCTTCTTCACTGTCTCTGTGATTAGCAGAGAGAGAGAGAGAGAGAGAGAGAGAGCCGTTGGGGAGGGGAATGAGGTGGCGTAAAATGGTCAAAATCCAAAAGGATAAAACCGGACTAATTATGCCCACCTCAAACCTACCCCATCCAAAAATGATCCCCCCAAGCTGAATAAGAGGAGAGAAACATGGAGGGGGATGAGTTATGGAGGGGTAACAATCTCCATCCAAACCCAGTCAAACCTGTCAATTCACAGCCTTATCCTCCAAATGAGTTATGGAGGGGAGCTTTAACTGCATCCAAATTGGCCGTTGAAGTTTTCATTTACTTTTGAGGCTATTTTAGGTGAACATAAGATCAATCTCTACCATTTTCCACAGACAAACTTGCCTGCCTGACTAGTTTGAAAAGACATACTTGTTGGGAAATCCGAACAGCATGCTTGACTCACAACAAACAAAAAACACTCAGGATCTTGGGATACTATTATCTCAGAAAACAAACAAGAGAAAAGGGAGAGGAAGAGGCAGAGTCGATCCTGACTTTTCAAGGGCTTAAAACAAAAATAAAAAATGAGACCTTTTGTTGGACTGTTATAAGAGGTAAAAAAGTAGGAGAGCATCCTGAAATTCAAAATTTTTCGGAGGTCTAAAGCGGTTGCAACGCAAGTAAGCTCAGAGCCGGCTCTAAAAAGAGGGATAGAAAAAACAAAACACACAGATATACGTGGAAAATCTCACGCTATATGTTTTGTTTATTTATTCATTTTGGTATTCTTGTTCATTTTTTAAAAAACTTTTGTTAAATTCATGTTTTATTTTTTAGATTAATCATGTCTCAATGAAAAGAGTCTAAAAAATAAAAAATTATGACCGAAATTAAAAAACTCACTAAAGTCGAAAAATGCCAAATACTAGTTGGTATTTTTTTTTGGGTCTAAAGTGTCATCTTATATAAACTTTTTAAATCCAAATTTTTTATTCCTCACATTGGGACGAACGATTAATCCCAAAATTACGATAAAAATTTAAACAAAATTTATGCAAAAATAAATTTCAGTCAATAAATTGAAAAACAAATGTAGTGAGAACCCACCCTTAATGGATCATATGGGCCATATTAATGGCATTCAAATATAGGGGAGTCATTTTCATACTTCCTTTTTATAATTCATATTATTTTTTTCGTCTTTATCTACATAGATTTACTAAGTTGTCAATTTTTCAATACATTTTTTCACACATCCAAAAATTATATGGTAATTTATGCTGTTAAAGACAAAAAAGAAGAAGAGGAAGAGAGCATGAATATAAAATAAGGGGTGTGAAAATTTTTCCCCCTCGAATTTAATCATCTTTAATCATAACAAGCCTTATTCGGCTATTTTTTTTTCAAATGGAAATATTATAAAACACTAGCGAAATCGAGTCATACTACAAGTAACAAAATACAAACCATTCTAAATAGGATAAACAAAAAGTTCTAAGATGGCCAACCCCATGCATCCGCAAGGACAAATTCCCTTGCCGCAAACGGAATAGTCCTAGTTACAAATAAATCTTCATCTTCTTGAGTTCTTGTTGTGACCCGGACAAACAAGACAATCCGCAACCTAATTAGCTTGTCCGAAAATATGAGAGATGGTAATATTAGTCCTACCCGCAATTTTGGTGGTGTCGACTACTAGAATAATTGATAAAGACCACACTAAAAAAACTTAAAAGATCACAGTTTTGAGAAAAGCGTGGTAAAGAAATATGAGTTGAGTTTTTAATCTCACTTCGTTAACAAAAATGTGATGATTAATATTTTTTATCACGGTATTGATCGAACCGTGATCATAGTTGTTTATGTTAACCACGTTTTGGTTCCAACCGTGATGAAAAGTAAATTGTACTTTAATCACAATTTTACTTTAATCACGATTTGCGTAAAAGTGTGATAAAAAGGGAGTAATTGTCTCTTTTAATTACGTTTTACATATACGGTGATAAAAATTAATACGACTACGTTTTATTTTCTGCTGCCTCCCTCTCAAGTTTCACGGCCTTCCCTCTCTTGTACTCCTCACAAGCAGCCCTAGCCCTGAAAATCTTCTCCTGCTGTTGAAACTATCAACGCTCGACGCCATCGATTGGGTAGGTTCGTCTCTCTCTCTCGTGCGCGCTCTCTCTCTCTCTCTCTCTCTCTCTCTTTCATTATGTATGTAAATTGAGATCATATGCATGTGTGCTTCTAACAGATTCTAGATCTTTATCCATCTACACTTACCCTTCAGATTCTCCTGGTTTATTTTTTCTCTATTCAAGTTTTGTTCGAGTTTTTGTGCTCTTGCAAATGTAGGAATGAAAACCATTGGGAAGAGAAAGACAAAGAGAAGATAGAGCTAGCAGGATGGATTGAAAACCCTAGAATGAGAGGCCACGGAGGTTTTACTCTTTTATGAATTTTGCCTGCTCATGAATTTGTTGTTCTAAAAGAGTAGAGTTTTGATTGTTTGATTGTTCTCTATTGGCCTCAAATTAGCTTTTTTCCCTTCCCCTTGCACTCTAGACAATGGTAAGTTTTCAATTTCTCTGAATGATTATACTTTTGGGGAATTTGCACTTACACCCATTGTACTATCACCGATTTGCACATACACCCCATGTACTCCAAATTTAGGCACTTACACCCCTTGTACTTTGGACTGAAGTGCAACTGTTAAAAATTCCGTTAAAATGGATGGAAAAGCTATTGGCGGGAGATTTCCCTCCAAAATGAGGAAAAAAATGTCCAAAATAACCCTAATAGCCATATATAAGCTCTGTTAAACTCTCATTCCCAAAAACAGAGCATCCAAACCCCTCTCTTCCCCTAACCCACTCTCTCTATTACTGTGCAACTTCTGGTGTGTGGTGGTTTGTCTCTCTCTCCCTCCTCCCCTCGCTTTCTCTCTTCCTCAAAAGTGTTAACAAAGGTAATCTCGCAGATTCTCTTATGTTGGTTCTAACTTCTCGTTGCGGTTTAGGATTCTTTATTCATTCAAAACCATCTTCTTCTTCTTCTTGTTCGCTGCTTCAAATTCAGCTTCTGGTAGGGGGCTCTAATCGCTTTTTCATTAGCAAAAATAGAATCCACTTCGGTACTCTTCTTTCTCTGCCACAAATTATGATTTTAAACATTGTTTATGTCATCATCAGCCTTTTAACCTCTTATTATTGATTGTTTGATGTGTAAATCTAACTCTCCCTCCAAATTTGGGGTTTTGGGTTTTCTGGATTTAAAAGTCTTTATGGTAAAATAAGTCTATTTGTCTTTTAACGTACAATTGAATCTCCTTTAGTAGTGATTCAAGGAAAGAGCTAGTCCTTTACGCGCGACTCCATTACTCGGATCAAATTCCAGCACCACAATTTTAGGACTGTAAACGAGCCAAAAATTTGAGCACGAGCCCCACTTGGCTCGCTTACTCGTTTACTAAACGAGCCAAAAACTCGAGCTTGGCTTCTTGAACTGTTCGATTCGTTTACAGCCTTAGATGAACATATACGTAATGTATATACCCAAATGCACGCCCTGTTATTCCATAAAATGATTTTGTTCACCCTAATATAAATAGGGTGAACTCACTCTCACTGAATGAAAATGTGTGAGGCTCAAGTACTCAAAATACTATTCGGTAACCCGTGGTTCAAGACTGTAGTGATGGCATGGAAATGATTCTATGTTATTCCAGTTGGTATTGGAAGATTGTCGGTCTATGGTTTAATTCCCAGAGTTAAGAGGCTGATGATGCTTAAGGCTCCGTTCAGTTGTCGGGAATGTTTGTGAGAAATTGGTTCCTAGGAAAAGTGAAGTAAAGGAAACTGAAATTTATTTTCCTGTGTGTGTTTGTGTTCTTTTGACAAGAAATCTTGCAGGAAAACAAGAATTTCTTCATTTTGGCAAGACCTATTTTGCAAGAAAGTGTTTCACAGTGGAAAAGTTGAAATTGTGGGTCCTACAACTTAAATGAACACACAAAAAATTATATTTTCCCATACTTTCCGTGCAACTTTGGCTTAAAAGAATCCATTCAGTACTATTCTTTCTCTACCATAGATTGTGATTTTAAACATTGTTTGTGAAATGGAAAACAGGATTCAGGGCTTGTCTATTTAAGCATCATCAGCCTTTTGACCTCTTTCTGATTGTTTGATGTGGAAATCTAACTGCTCTTCGATTTAGGGGTTTTGGGTTTTCTGGGGTTAAGTTTGATTTTAGGGTAATAGAAATCTATTTGCAATAGCGTTCAATTGAATCTTCATCAGTTGTGATTCAAGGAAAAGGGTCCTTTAAGCGCGTCTCTTCTACTCGATAAAATTCGAGCCCAAAAATAAATAAATAAACCTTTAATTTCTGTCTTTGAAGTATAATGGAATTTTTATGTCTTTTTTCTTTGTCTGTGACTTAAAACCTTAATGCACATGTAGGTATTCTATATACCCACATGCATGCCTGTTATTCCATGAAATTAGTTTGTTCACCCTCGTAAAATTATGGTGAACTCTCTCTCATTGATTGAAAATGGGTGGGATATATAATCAAAACTCTTTTCATGGATGAGATAACTGCTTGGTGAGATTCTCACTTTCTCCGCTCAGCCAATGGATGAGATAACTGCTTGGTGTTGTAATTATTCTCTGTTAGTCTATATGGTGTTGGAAGATTGTGTTTATGCCCTTCTGTTTAAAAGGCAGCAGCCTCTTAATTTTTCTGTGTTTATCAACATCTCGGTGCTTTTGTTCTGCAGGGATCAATTTTTGGCAATGGCAATGGATAGTTGGTGTCTTCCTGAAGATCTGGTTATTGAAATCCTCGTTAGATTGCCTGTGAAATCTCTCGTGCGGTTCAAGTGTGTTTGCAAAAGATGGTGCGCTCTCACAAGAAACCCTAGCTTCATTGCCATGCATCTCAATAGTAATTCTAGTAATAGTCTAGTTGGAATGATAATACTGATGGTCTCATAGTGGGACATGGCGGCTATCATGTGTTCCCCAAGTGTTGGTTTGGTGAGCAACACGTGGATCTAACTTTTGGTTTCACGACAAAACCAGATAGTGTCTTTGGTCCGTGTGATGGCATATTTTGTTTATACTGGTCTTCTCATGATAGAGGAACGGGACGACCTTTCAGACCACCTAGCATTGTGCTATGGAATCCTGCAACAAGGGAAGTGAATATGCTCCCCAAATCGTTGTTCGACTTCCCAGTTCCCACCATATAAGCCGGTCAGTTATTGCATGGTAGGGTTTGGTTTTGATGGCAAAGCTAAAACTTACAAAGTCGTTAAAACTTGTATCTTTCAAGGTAGGGGATGACGAGGTTAATTGCGCTGAGGTGTACACATCGAGTTCTGGTTGTTGGAGGTTCCTCCCAATCTGTGGTAATTTCCAAGATGTAGAACTTTGTATTACAAAGTGGTTACATGGCAGTTGCTTCATTTGACATGGGTGAAGAGGTTTTTAGAGTGACACCTCTGCCAAAAAAGTTCAACTTGTTCCCATATACGGATGACCGAAGAAAATTCCACAGCCTTAAATTGCTAAAGGACTCACTCGTAGTTATCTGTTCTTTCTATGAGGATGGGTGTACAACATTTGTGCCCTGGTTGATGAAGGCAAACCACGAGGTTGATGATGATGATCTGGAATCCAGCTGGTTTCGTGTATCCACTTGGGGACCCCTTCCTGGGTTTTATACCTCCCTGGGATTCTGGCAAATCTTCTAATCCGAACTGGTTGTAGCACGTTAGAGTTTGATGGATCACCCTTCTTGTATGACATTGTTACCCAAAAACGTGGGGAACTTAAGCTTTCTGGTGAGCCGAATTTTATCTACAAGCAGAGCCTAGTTTCAGTGAGGGGAGGAAATTAATGAAAACCTGCTCTAGTGAATATTTGGTGAATCCATCAGAGAATGATGGACCTGTATTGTTGGGTTAGTAGGAGTATTAAATTGGGTAGTATTATGTTTGAATGGTGTCCTAAGCATGATACTTAGATGATCTAATTACCCAATATTAAATCAATGGTTCTGGTGTGATAAAATTCCTCGTATTGTTGTCCTTTTTGTTGCGAGGTAACCAACCTAATTACCAGATGTTAAATGAGTGAAAAGTGGGTGTGAAAACCCTGTTTTGTAGGCTATTGAATTGTGAGGTGTGTGCTTAAATCAACTTATTCGGTGCATGTGCCTCGTTCTGTTAACTAAAATAAGTACTTGTTTTTCAAATGAATACTTATGTTTTAAATTGAATGTGATGTATTGTGAGAAAATGATCTGTCTCGTAAAGCGGAAAATAAATACTTGAAAAATAAGAATTACTAAGACTTATTCCTGCAGGTGAGTTTGAGTGCTATATATGTGTAAGTGTGAGTGTAACAATTAAGACTTGAGAATGAGGAAGAAAAACAAAAAGGAGACGTGAGGTATAGATTTCCGGACGGGAAATCCTTTGTAGTAATTTGTGTGACTTGCTGTGATTAATAAAATTGTGGGTACTATCCCGTTCGTTTAAGGGTTTTGGATTTTGGATTTTGGATTCTAATCATTATCTTATTTCTCTTCAATCATTACTCTCATTTCTTTTTCTATCTCTCTCTAATCATTACATTTATTTCCAATCATTGCTCTATTTTTCTCTACACTTATTACCTACAAATCCAAATCCAAAATACCAAAACGAACGGGCATGTAAAATTTGTTTCTCTCCTCCTCTCCAGTGGTATATGCTCCACGAGTACCGAGGTTTTTCAGTCTATCGTGAAAAAAATCTATTGAGCTCAAGTTGGTTCGAGTTCGTTTAGAAACCTCACAAACGAACCTAAACATTTTAATAGTTAGTTTAATTTGGCTCGTTAGCAGCCCTAAACAAGAGATTGGATGAACTTAATTTATTTTCATTTAGGTTCCAAGAGGGGAGAAAAAATAAGTTAAGTTTAAAAGAACGCAGCCTAAGTCACATAATGTGCGTGCGGGTGTGGGAGCGCGAGTGCGAGTGTGAAAACATCTTTTAAAACTCCACCAAATAATTAGAATTCGTGAGTGTGAGAATTAAGAACGCGAGCAGCACAGAGCAAGAATTGAATATGAAGGCGAAGGCCATTTCAAAATATTACTAATGTATGTGACTAAGCTCCCACACCACTAGATGGGAAAAACCATATGAAACGTCTGGATCTTAGAGCATCTCCAATGCATACTTTATATCTCCAAATCTCCCTCCATTCCTTCATTTTGGAGGAATTATTCAATCCAACCCATGTTACCCATCCTCCATATTTGGAGAATGTGGAAAGAAAATGAAGAATCCTTCAAAACCAATTTTTGAATATAAAACTAGAAAAATAATTAAAGTTGACATTTAAGTATGTAATATTGGACTTCAACTGAGATAAAATTTGAAAAGAAAAAGAAAAATAGAGATATAGAAATTTAGGGTTGGAACAAACATAAATAGAAAACATCTCTAAAATCACTTTTTGAATATAAAATTTTATTTTGATGCTCCCAAATAGAGGTACAGAGGACATTGGGTTGGACATGCTCTTGAACCTGTAATTTTAAAAAACCAACTCAAAAAACCCCCTATTATTATGAGAACTGCTAGCCGTACAGACCCATTCCATACAGAAACCGTACCGACGGCCGCGCCGGGCCGTCTCCGGCCACCGGACGGCCGATCCAAGCCGTCCAAAAATTCTATAAAAAAAAACCTACGGGGCCTGGGCGGGAATCAACAGCATCCGATGTGTGTAGGGTGCTTGGATTGAGTTTTTTCTTGGATTATTTTAACATCCGCCCAAAGGAAAAAGTGCATTGATATCCGAGAAATGTGTATTGATATTTGTGAAAGTGTATAAATATCATTGAGATATGCATTGATATCCGAACTTGTTTGGAATTATGTGTATATAAGCGGAGGTTAGCAAAACCGTTTTTTCTTTATTTGGGACTTAACATTGGCAGAGGTGTTTTCAGCTGTTTTTGATGCTGTTATTAGAGCGAGGTTGAGTTCCTGGACTAGTGGACTTCAGTGAAATTCACAGCCCAGAACAGGAGGATCTGCGAGGATTGGCTCCTTGATTCCCGAATTTTCGCATTAACAACTATAGATAACTTTCCTTTCTATGTCCTTGAGGTGCTTTAGGCATTGTTAGATTTTGGTTGTATAGTTCATATGGGGGTATGCCCCTGGTGGTTTTGTAGCTTTTCGCTTGTTTTTGTGAAATAAATTTACTTACCCAAAAAAAAAAAAAACATTGATGTATGTACAGGTACAGTGTATACCCAAATGCACGCCCTGTTATTCCAGATATAAAAGGATCTTGTTCACCCTCATAAAATTAGGGTGAACTCACTCTCATTGAATGCCAATGTGTGAGACTCAAGTAGTCAAAACACTTATCGGTAACCCGTGGTTCAAGACTAACAATTGTACGGATGGCATTGAAATGATTCTCTGTTACTCCATTTAGTATTGGAAGATTGTGGGTCTATAGTTTGATTCCCAGAGTTATTATCTATTTAATCCGGGGTACAACAACCACTTCAGCTTTGACCTCTTGCAAGACGCAGTTGGCCACCTTGGAAAATACGGCATCTGACATCTCAATTTGTTGGGACTTCTTTTTTCTTAATCGGTTGACTATGGTTGTTTTGAGCTCAAGTTGATGTAGTGTTCTCTATCCAGTCCAATCATACAATGAAGCTGTAGGACACGACCGATGGACTACCAAGCATTATTGGAAGTTCTAAGGCTACGTATAAAAGGCGACAGCCTCTTATTCTGCGTTTTTTAACATCTTGGTTCTTTTGTTCTGCAGGGATCAATTGTTGGCAATGGCAAGTTGGTGTCTCCCTGAAGATCTGGTAATTCAAATCCTCTTGAGGTTGCCTGTGAAATCCCTCCTGCGGTTCAAGTGTGTTTGCAAAAGATGGTGCGCTCTCACAAGAAACCCTAGCTTCATTGCCATGCATCTCAATAGTAATTCTAGTAATAGTCTGGTCGGTTGGAATGATAATAGTGATGGTCTCATAGTGGGACATGATGGCTATCATGCATGTGTTCCCCAAGTGTTGGTATGGCCACGAGCCCTCAGTATATTGCTTGCTAAGACCGCTTGACTAAACTTCATATTAAGGAGTTAACACCCCTCGCTTAGACCAAAATGGCTAGGTTAATCCAATACCGAAAATCAAGATTTTAAGTCCGAAGGTTCGAGAATCAAATAACCACCTAAGTCCTTGGGAAAGATTAGTCCAAGACTTAGCCAAACTACTACTCAACCATACTAGAAAGATTAAGCATAAAGCTAGAAATGACAAACATATTTAACCGACAAAAACAGAAATAAACTTGATATTAAGAAGAATCTAGTCCGTAGCTACAACATTAATACACGACAAATTAAACGAAACCAAATACTTACTTGAGTTCTTAAGAAATTAAACTTGAACAACAATGGAGACTTCTCCTAGAAAGAACTAAACTAAAGCCTAAAATTACCTATATGTGAGAGAAAGACTTTCAACCTATTTATACAAACAAATCCATCTCTACAAAATATCCTAAAAACATACCAAAAGTAGCAACTATTCCATAAATGGAAAGCCCAAAAAACAGCAAATATCTGGCCGAAAGCCTGTGGTATCAATACTTATTATGGAAAATATCGATACCATGCTACTAAGCTGAGAATGCCAATTTCCTTGTAGTGCTCCCGTATCGATAATGGATAAGGCCGTATCGATACAATATAAAGTTATAAACTGCAAGGCCACGAAGCTAACACGTATCGATACAAGGCTGTATCGATACCAGAAGCTTATCTCCAGATCTTCAAGCCAGCTTTAGCAGGCAGCTCCCAGCAGCTTCCACAGCTCCACAGCATCTTATTTTCATTCTCTAAAGTTAAGTAAAGATTATATTTTAAACCTTTCTTTTACCTTTTCTTTTCTTTACTTTAATTTATTTAATGAAAATAAGAAAGTACCCCCAATTTGGAAACAATGGCATTACCAGAATTTCAAGATTTCAATTATATCAAAATGTCAACCCCCCACTTTTAGTACAAAACAGAAAACTGCACATTTTTCTCTAAAGGAAATGGCTCAAAACATGACCTTGCTATTCAAATAAAACCTTGCAACTTTGTAGTTACTCTTAGAAAAATTCAAGGATCAATTACCGCTATTTTTTATCTCGAAAATCGATACTTTTCAGAAAGCCATTTTTCCATACTTAGATTTTAAGGGGCCGACAGGGTCTTTGGGTACTTGGAAGCACTTGGGCAATCCATGGCGTTGAAATGCGCCTTATTTGCACGTTTTATCTGAAAACACTAAAAACACACCTTACGTGCAATATCACTATAAAAGCTAAATAAATGCAACATAAAACGGGACTAGTCACACCAAATATCTACAATATTGGGTGCTCATCAGTGAGCAACCCGTGGATCTAACTTTTGGTTTCACGACGAATCCAAATAGTCTCTTGGGTCCGTGTGATGGCATATTTTGTTTATACTGGTCTCCTCATGATATTTTGCGACGTCATTTCAGACTACCTAGTATTGTGCTATGGAACCCTGCAACAAGGGAAGTGAATATGCTCCCCAAATCGTCCTTCGACTTCCCACCATATAAGCCTGTCGATGATTGCATTGTAGGGTTCGGTTTTGATGGCAAAGCTAAAACTTACAAGGTCGTTAAACTTGTATCTTTCGAGGGGGATGGTGATGACTGGTTCAATTGCGGTGAGGTGTACACGTTGAGTTCTGGTTGTTGGAGGTTCCTCCCAGTCGGTGGTGAAGTCCGAGATGTAGAACTGTTTGGTGTGGCAAATATCAGCATGTACACCCATGATGGTGTTTTTCACTGGTGCTTTTATCCAAAAAAATGATGACGTGGCAGTTGTTTCGTTTGACATGGGTGTGGAGGTTTTCAGAGTGACACCACTCCCAAAAATGTTCAACTTATTCCCACTTACCGACGACCAAATAAAAGAATGTAGCCTTACACTGTGGGTGTGGAGGTTATCTGTTCTTTCTCTGATTATGTGTCGACAACATTCGCACTGTGGGTGATGAAGGAAAACTACAAGGTTGATGATGATGTGGAATCCTGCTGGTTTCATGTATCCACTTGGGGACCCCTTCCTGGGTTATGTACCTCCTTGGGTTTCTGGAAAAAACAATGAGCTTCTAATCCGAACTGCTTGGACCATGTCAGAGTTCGATGGATCGCCCTTCTTGTACGACTTTGTTACCCAAAAAGGTAGGGAACTTAAGCTTTCTGGTGAGCCGAATTTTATCTACAAGCAGAGCCTAGTTTCAGTGACGGGAGGAAATTAATGAAAACCTGCTCTAGTGAATATTTGGTGAATCCATGCTTCCATACTCGTTTCTTTGGTTTTCATCTAGCTGAGAATGATGGACCTTGTAACATTGAGTTAATGGTGTCCGAAACATGATACTTAGATCAATTGTGGACTTATTCGACAATGATCATACTTAGATCAATTGTGGACTTATTCGACAATGATCATATTGGAGTACTTATTTGTGCAAGGTTCTTAGGATCTGTCCTATTTTAGTCTTTCTTAGCAATCCCGTAACTCTTTTTACATCCCGAAATTATAGGGTGTTCTGGAGTGCCGCAACACAAATGACAGGTGGTTATCCACATCAATTTAATTTTGCCACTCTTGCACCATCCTGATAACGGCTTGCTTTTGTTTAGAAAAATAAGGCAGGCAAGGTTGCTTCCCAGTGGAGACTTTTCTTGTAGTTTGTTCGGCTTGCGCTAGCGCAGAGGCCGTGGAAGGTTATATACACTTTGAATCGATAAAAATGACTTCAGTATTGACCCAGGATTATACGTACCTTGGGAT
This sequence comes from Rhododendron griersonianum, assembly GCA_018127125.1. Lineage (NCBI taxonomy): Eukaryota > Viridiplantae > Streptophyta > Magnoliopsida > Ericales > Ericaceae > Rhododendron > Rhododendron griersonianum. The sequence continues at coordinate 12,488,114 of CM030792.1, read as the reverse complement.
GTTTTTTGACGTGAGGTTTTTCTTTTATTATTATGAATTTTATTGATGATTGAACATGAGAAACAGATAATGTCATTTCAAACAACTGTCTTCCTGCAACAATGAAACAACGAAAATGAGCACTAAGACAGCAAACGATTCTTTTGCCCGAAACAAGAAGGGGAAAAAAACTCAGCCGGTGATGAGCCAAAAAGCTATAATCTGGCAGCCAAAGAAATGAGGTTTGGGAACTAGCATCAACCTGTCCTAAAAAGCATACCATTGCTAAAACAATATAGTAACAATTTAGGACAGAGCACCTCCATCAATGCACCCCACAAACCATAATGAGATCTAAACTTGAAGGCCCATGGTCCCCAAAATCTCATCATCCTCACCATGCACACACATGATCTAACAATGATTGAGAACACGAATAATCCCCACATCAAAAGATGATGAAAAGAAACACTAACAGAACGAGATTTACGCAAACAAATATCACCAGCTAAATTTACATAAAACCAAAGCCAAAACAAAGAGAGGTCCAGCTGAATGCAACAATACCAGAAATATTCAAGGAAAATATGGTTAAGAAAATGTGCCGCTACACATAGAACATGGAACTGGTGTCAACCATGTGATACTATTCTACAACTCAACATACCTTGGTATTTTCCGCTTCAATAATGGGCAGTAATCACATCCGCAGTTATCCCAAAACTTCGTGGTATTGGGAATTTTATCAAGAAACAAATAGTTTGCTTACTTGATTTCCAGTGAGAAGTTGCAGATAATCCCTTACGTCGTCGTTGCAGGCTATTGAAATCAAGTCCCCATCCGCATCCTTGTACTTAAGGTTGAAATTACCAAGCTCGAACCCCAATCTCTTTGACACTTCTTCCTTCAGTTGAATAATTCCAGATGCGAAAGAAAGGTAAAATGCTATTGTGGTGTGCCCATTTGTTGCCTTAACCCTCACGGAGTTTGTATCTTGGCTTGCTATGAGAGGCGGCATCATGAGTTGTTGGCTCGGAGTTGAATTTGAACATGAAGGGATTGTCTGGTTAATAGATCCAAAGCCATATTCCTCCATAAAAGGCTTTTGGGGAACTAGCAAAATGCTCAAATCTTCTAAAGTTCTCATATTCTCACTTGGGATTTGTGTTGATGCTCTCTGAGGGTGTGGTGGGTCCACAAGACCACTAAGATTTGGATATGTAGATTCAGAGGAACCCCCAATGAGGTGAGGTACCATGTGGGGATTTGTAGGCATTGTGTGGAGAATGGTAGCCAAAGGTCGGCCAGGAGCTGCTGTATCAGAACATGCAGGAACTGTCAAATTATTAGATTCAAAGACATGTCCCTCCAAAAAAGCCTCTTGTGAAGCTAACAAAATTCTGCTATCTTCTGAGCTCCCCATATTTCCACTCAGCACCTCAGTTGGTGCTATCTGAAGCGGTGACACATTGGGAATTGGATAAGCAGGGAATTGTGTTGTTTGACCTTCCAGTTGAAATGCCCATCTAAAGGAACCCCCTGTTGCTTCAGTTTCATTGTACACGGATGAAAAACAGAAATCGACACCGCGATAATTACCGTGAAAAGAATCATGAAAAGTAGGAGTTTTTCCAATCTCCACTATTGAATCATTTCCTGTATCCCATAAGCTTGGGTCTTGAAAAGAATCTGGCAGAAACTCATTTAGCTCTCGAATTTGACCACCCATTTCTTTCTCAAGTTGAAATGTTTCAGAGGAACCCCCAGTTAGGAGAGGTATAATGTCGGGAACCGTAGGCATCGTAGCCAAAGGTTGGTTAGGAGCAGCTGCATCAGAACATGCAAGAACCGTCAAATTACTATATGAGGTTGTGGAAACACAAGAGCATTGCTATTTGGATAGGCAGTCGACTGTGTTGTTTGACCTTCCAGTTGAAACACCCATTCAGAGGAACCTCCTGCTGCTTCAGTTTCACTGTACACCGCTGAAAAACAAAATTCCGCATCACAACAATGACCGGGTAAAGAATCATAAAAAGTAGGAGTTTTTCCAAATTCTGATATTGAACCAATTCGTGTATTCTGAAAGTTTGGGTCTTCAAAAGAATCTGGTAGACATTCATTCGGCTCCAAATTTTGACCACCCACTTCATTTTCCATCGTGATCTGCCCATTAGTAGATAGCGTATTGAACGTGGGTAATGGATTCTTTTCTCCATATGGATTAGGAAGTCCCGAGACTGTTTGGAGAAAAGAAAAGGAAAAATTAGGCTGGAAAGATAATACACCAGAAGACGAGAAACGGATAGTTGTAGCATTTTTTAACTGACATAATTTAGGAGAGAAAATAGGGAGAAAAGTTGAACTATCCTCGCCTCTTGCGAGGGAAGGATAGATGATAAAAAGAAAAAGAAAGAAAGAAGGTTATAATATGTGAATCATAGAAACTGAAGCATTTTGTTACGAAGATTAGGGACCAAATAAGTAATTATTACTCCTGTTCACTTTCTGTGCCTCAAAATTTGAAAATATTCCAAAGTTGGATTATGGTCTCTCCATTTCTTTCTCTCCTTGTAACAATCCACACAAGCGAATAAGGAGAGGGAGGAATTACCTCTGCTTCTTATCTGATTTGGCCACCGAGGAATCCCATGATACCTACAGATGCGCTTAAGGGTGGATTCGCTAACTGAATGAGAAAGAATAAACATAGGAAAACCATATATTGTTATACTGCTTCCATGAGAATTATCCAGCTCTCCTTGCATAGTTAGTTAAAAACAAGAGACAGACGGTAAGCGATAACTTACTGCCAAGGCTCTTTGCAGCATCTTTACGTTTACTGCCAAAATGCGGTTGGAGAATATCCAAACTAAATACATGGGAAGATATCCCTTCCCTGTTCGTGGACTGCGTTGTTTGACCTTCCAGTTGAAACACCCGTTTAGAGGAACCCCTTGCTGCTTCAATTTCACTGTACACAGCTGAAAAACAAAAATCCACATCACAACAATGGCCGGGTATAGTATCAGTAAAAGTAGGAGTTTTTTCAAATTCTGCTATGGAACCATTTCCTATATTCTGAAAGTTTGGGTACGTCTTCAATGTTAGTAAAGTGGAAGCGACACAAACTCGCGCACTAAACAAGGATAGTTGTAGTATTCTTTAACTGGCATAATTTAGGAGAGAAAATAAGGGGAAAAAGTTGAACCATCCCCGCCTCTTGTTAGGGAAGGATACATGATAGAAAGAAAAAGAAAGAAGGTTATATTATGTGAATCATAGAAACTGAAACATTTTGTTATACACGAAGATTAGGGACCAAATTAGTAATTATTACTCCCGTTCTCTTTATGTGGCTCAAACTCTTGGAAATAATCCAAAATTGGATTATGGTTTCTATCCATTTCTCTCCTTGTAACAATCCAAACAGGCGAATAAGAAGGAGAGAGAGGAATTACCATTGTTTCTTATCTGGTTTGGCCACCGAGGAATGCCATGATACCTACAGTGGCGCTTAAGGGTGGATACGCTAACTGCATCAACAAGAATAAACATAAGTAAACTGTCTGCGTCTATTGTTATATGGCTTCCATGAGAATAATCCAGCTCTCTTTGCAGAGTGAGTAAGTTGAAAACAAGAGACAGATAGCAAGCAATAACTTACTGCCAAGGCTCTTCGCAACGTCTTCACGTTTATTGCCAAAATGTTGTTGGAGAATATCCAAACTAAACACTTGGGAAGATATCTCATCCCTGCTTCGTTTTCCCCTCGTTCTTTCGTCCTCGAGACGAGACGCACGAAAGTCACACCGATCTTGTCTGCCAGGGTGTGCTCGGCTTTTATAAGTGACAAATTCAGTTACTTTGACGCAGAGACGCTGGATAAGGTGGCTTTCACCTCTTAAGGCCAAGGGAAGAAATAAAATAAGTTACAAAAACATTAGCAATGATGAACAAAATGAATATAAGCAATGGTCATTTTTTAATCAATCAGATGAGTCTCGAATGAAAAATTGTGGTCTCACAATCATGATTTTGTAAGCATACTATGCCTATATCATTCGTCATCCAATTCTATTCCCGATTTGAGTTATTGATAAGGAGACCAACTTTCTAGTAAGATTATTGACATTTGCACTCAACAACTACATGCATATTACAACTAGCTTAAAAAGGAGGAGCATGTTTAAAAAAAATTAAAAATTAGTCTCTCCAACTTGCTATGGTTGCAAACTTGCAAATGTGACCAAAGTCTGCACTTAATTCTGTGGAGTGCGTATTAAAAGATGAATGCCAAACAATCGAGATAGAATATAAGTGACAGGGGTTGTTTTATAACCCAATTCAGCACTTAAAACGGAATGCATGAAGTAAGAAGTTGGTTTGATAACCATAGTTCATCATATTTAAGTGCCACTTACAATGTAGGCTTAAAAAGTTATGACAATTAAGTAGCCATATTTAAGTGCCACTTGCGCACCTCAATATATGCGTTAAAACAAAATTATCACATGTTCATCATCTATTTTCCTATTATTAACTCTACAAGTACAAGTTTCGGGGACCAAAAATATGTAAATACAATGTGCAGGTTCATATTGAGTACTACACAAATGATTGGAAACATTGGGGAGTTGGGGAAACCTTGGTTGCGAAAGAGTTCTAGTGGATTTTAAAAAAAAAACAAAAAAAAAATAGGGGAGTGAGGACTTGAACTCACACCCTTTCTTCCTTATAGCCTATCACTTACCACTGCACCAAACTTTAACTTCTTGTAGGCGGTTCCGAGAACAACTAATTAGACACCTAAAAAAACACCCCAAATCTTAATCTCATAGTTCCTGATCAAATTTTTATGATCCGAACCGTTCAATGTGTGCAGAATGTGATTTTAAGGGAGCACGTGAGAAATTAGCAAAAATATGATTGGGAAATGCTTGTTTTGAGCAGTTTTTAATTGAACCGTTCATCAAATCTAAGTTAAAAACTGCTCAGATCAAGCCCATCCCGTTCTTTTTTTTTTGCTGATTTCTCGCGAGTACCCTTAAAATCAAGTTCTGATCACATTGAGTGGCTCGGATCATTAAAATTTGATCAGGAACTATGAGGTATTTTTTTAGGTGTCTAATTAGTTGTCTCCGGAACCGCCCCGATGTACTACATACATAATCGGGAATTTTTTTAAAAAAAAGGCGTGGAGGCACGTGACCCACGTGCCCCAAGGTGGGTCCGCCCCTGCCTACCGTATCCCCACCCATGTCCATGTTTGACACGGACATGGCGATTCACTAGCATATCAGTGCTTCATAGGTGACAATTTCAAGAGCTTTCTTTTGAAACCCTAAAATCAGCTCAATTAGAACGCCCTTGATTATTTTCATAGAAGACAGGGAGAACTAAATGTCCTGAAGACCTGTATTTGAGGATCATCACAAGTTCATCGAGGCACCACCTTGAGGATGCGTAGTCCTTTGAGAGGACAATTATAGAAACCCTCGACCCTTCAATGGCCTTTTTGATTTGGGTAATGATGTGTTCTCCTCTTTCTAGCTCATTGTCATCTCTAAAGGTGGGCAATCCTTCTCTGATCTAAGCATTGTAGAGGTGGTCAGTGAAAGCTCTGCGAGTGTGTGCGCCCCTGAAGCTCAAATAAGCCGCATAACTCCGTCGAGAAGTCGAGGGAGATGCTTCATGGGAATTTATAGTAGCCATCGAAAAAAGCTCAAGAAAAGACCAAGGACCCAAGCACCAAAAGACCACCGCTCTCTGGCAAGAATCAAGGCACCCTGCATATGTATTTAAGATGCCACTTGAGTCAATCAGAGTCGACTGAAACCAAATAACGAAAAGAAAAAAGGTAGTGACAGAAAAGCATTCTTAAATACTATTAATTTACGGTTTTCCCACGAGGCTGGATTCGCTGGAAGCTAACAAATGAACATGTAATTAACAAGTGATTCCATAGCTGTTGAAGTATCCTTGCAAATGCCTTGACCCAAATTCTATTTCCTCTGTATTAAAAGAGACCCCAGCCTCGAAAAATTATGAACCCCAGGAGAAATGTTAGATTGGGCAATCTAGCTAGAGAAGTAGAGTCCTATTGGGCATTCTAGAGAATTGCCTAGTCGGTTTTTTTTAAATGAATTTCTAATTGGAAACATCCGAATCAATCAAGCTAGCAAAGCAGCAAAAAAAGACTTGTAGGCACCAAGTGTTGAAGATAGCATAGTTCTCCAACTAAGAAGCACCAAAAGGGACACAGAATAAGGACACGCAAACACGTTTATTTTTCCAAGAATTAGGAAAACCGCCGCGTTGAATAACATAACTCTACCGTATAGTATTTGTTTCGGTAATATATAAGAGAGAAAACATGTTATAGCTATCAAAGAAAGGATCAAATAATTACCCAAAAAAAAAAAAAAAAGGATCAAACGAGGGATCACCACAAACTGATATATTAGTACTATGAAGATGTAAAAACAACTGCCGTTTGATAGATATTCACAGGATAATTAAGCATCTATGGAGAAGATATAATTACGACTCATCTAAATAAATACAGTATATATTCACAATTTCAGCATCAATGGCAATTTAAACCTTTCCAAACTTACAAATTCGGGCCCGGGAAGTGTGGGCACCGTGTGTCGTCTGCGATCGTCTTTGATTTCTTGACTTGGGATCGTCCGGCTTTGTGGGGAGGAGAGAGAGAGAGAGAGAGAGAGAGAGAGAGAGAGAGAGAGAGATGGAAGTGGAGTCAGAGAGAGAGAGAGGGAAGAAAATTTATTTAAATGTTTATGAACCTTTTGCAAAGGGAAGAGCCTTTATGGTCCCTCGTTTTTAAGAGTCCTACTATTTTAGTATCTGAGGGAGACTCTTTACTAACGTGTTCAATCTCGACCATCTAAAAATATTTTGGACGGTTCAGATTAAAAATAATTTATTTATGCTAATAGATAATCTAATAGTAACGGTAATAATTTATTTTCAATCTGGACCATCCAATACACTTTTGAACGGTCGAGAATGAGCTCCGTAAACTTTCTTTACGAAAAAGCTCCGTAAAGAAGTTTTTCTCTAAGTATTTAGCTCCGTAAAGACTCAAACTTAGTCGGGGAGAGAGAATGGAGTTGGTTTTGAAAGAAACTGCATAGAAGACAGAGGGACGGTGTCGTTTCCTTCTTCGTCTCCGATAAAGGAATCAATGCCCCTAAAACAAGATTTTTAGTACGGATCTTGATCACACATGGATGTAAAGTACATGCCCACATGTGTGGATCACACACTAATGTGTGATTCAGATTCATGTTCAATATGAGACATTGGATAATTTATTGGTTTTAACGTATTTGGTCGGTACCTTAAAAAGGCTTAAACCGTTAAAGTATTCTAAGAGTTTTTAGCCATTGGATGCATGTTTGACTTAAATCTTGCCGTCCATAACCGTTAAAGTATTCTAAGATTTTTTAGCCATTGGATGCATGTTTGACTTAAATCTAGCCGTCCATATCCAAAAACTACTGTAGAAGTCTATACTCCATTTGGGGAATTTATATGCACGCACAAACTTTCACTATTATCCCCCAGTATTATGGTTTGAAAAGTCTAAGGAAACCGACCATGTGTATCAACGCATGCGAAGCCCACTTTGGGCTTGCACGAATGATATAAGTCGTTCAATAATTTAAAAAAACTTAGTGGACCTGTGAAAAATTATGGTTAGAGAAGAAAAATTATGTGTTGATTATGGTTAGAGAAGAAAAAAAAATTTAGCATATAAAATTAAAAAATTATTGTCTACCATATTAGAAATTTTTTTTGGATAATTCAAAGTTATTTTTTATCCGTATAATCTAATTGGTAAAAATAATTCATTGTTAAGACTTTTAAAACAATTCACCACAATTTTATAAAATCATAGTAAGCATTATCAATAACTATTTTTACATCAAAGTTATGAATACTGCACTGGCTAGAGCACCGGGTACCATTTCAAACACAGGGCTATTACAGTTATTTCTTACATCACAAAAATGTACCATAATGTATACATTTAACTCGAAAAAGGAAATTAAAAATAATTCGATACCGCACGGTGCCGAGTGATATTTGAGCCGAAACAAACTGCAGTTCTAGGGGACCAAATTTGCTAGAAAAAAATTGCTATGTATCAATATGATACGAGATCCAAATTCTTGGTTGACATAGTAAGAGATCATTTTTCATGTTTAATTATATATACTACAGTATAAAAAGTAAAAAATAATGATCGAAATTCAAATTTTTTTGAATACAGACAAAAATAAGCCAGATGCTATAGGTGCTTGATCCAACCATCTGACTTTTAATTAAAATTTCAGAATCCTGAAAAATTAAATGATTGGATCGAGCACCTATAGGTATTGGATTGAGTTGATTTCTTTTATAAGAGCCTTCAAACAAATATTTTATATTTAATGAACAGCTTGAATCGTTTATGCGTGATCCAAAATGAGAGCCCCACACTGTGATCTTTGCACAATCATTGTGCATAAAATCTGTATGGGTAGACTTTTATACTTCCGAGCTTTGTGCTTATGAACCTTTTTGGTCCCTTATTATTTTTGAGCGTTTCAGAGTTTAGTTTAGGTGAAGATTCCACACGTGGATGGAAAAAGTCTTATGAACCTTTATGGGCCCTTACCAGAGCACTGATAGCTAGCTGCATACCGGTGCCAACGATATAGTAAAATAAAAAAAAAAGGTGAAATTACATAAAGACCCCCTCATCTATATATTTTGAACACAGAAACCCCCTAACGTTTAAAACCGTCCAAAAGCACCCCCTCATCTATAAGAAATTAAAAATTGGCTAACTTTGTTAATGGAATGAGAGAAAATGCCGATTCTACCCCTTAAAACTCGCCCATACTGACCCCCTCATTTATAAAAAATTGTCCACGCTGACCCCTTCATATTGACGGTCTTTTGACAGAAGGGTGCTGATTGGTTAACGGTTATAGTTGATGGGGTGCTTTTGAGCATTTTTAAAGATTAGAGAGTGTTCGTGTCCAAAAAGTATAGATGAGGGGATCTTCGTGTAATTTCACCTAAAAAAAAGGGTTATTCCCAAGAGATACTCTCCCAGAGGATAAACCTTTGGGAGAGTATCCCTTTGGTTTTGTTGCACGCAGTGGCCCCACATAAATTCAGAGTATGCAGCTGTTAGGAATCGAACCTTAGTGCCCAGCCTTGGTATGTTTCAACCTCAACTGAGCGGCCTCATCCTTAACCAACTGCACTACACCCGGGGGCACCAACAATATAGTACTGGGTACCATTTCAAATGTTTGGCTATTACAGTTATTTCTTACATCACAAAAAACGTAGCATAACGTATACATTTAACTCTAAAAAATTAAATTAAAAATAATTCGATACCGCACGGTGCCGATCGAGTGATATTTGAGCCGAAACAAACTGCAGTTCTAGGGTACCAGATTTGTTTAAAAAAAACAAATGATATGTATCAATATGATACGATATTCAAATTATGGTGAACTCAATCTCACTGGATCAAACAATGAGGAAATAAAGAGTAGGAACTGAACATAATCAAAAGAACGACTCTGGATTAGATTGTTCCAAGATGTGTTGATACCGACGTGAAGGTTATTGAAGGTATAAATAATAAGTTGTTCTCTCTCTAATAGCTTAAGGTTTTAGATGAGTTGGTGGTTACTAAGCTAATATGGTATCAGAGTAGGGAATAGATTCTGTGTTCGAACCTCACCGCCTACCTAATGTTAAAAATATTACACGTGTTTAGTCCGCTTATAGGAGAGCCTGGTTACATGTGAGGGAGCGTATTGAAAGTATAAATAATAAGTTGCCCATCTCTCTAATAGCTTAAGCTTTTAGATGAGTTGGTGGTTAACAACCTAATAAAGGTGACAATTTAAGCAGAGGTGGAGCATCTTCAGCTGCAAGGAAATCAAGGGGTGATTTCGGTAGTGAAAAATTTATAAATTTTTATTTGTGGTTAAAAAGTTGTTAAGTGTTTCCGGTAATAAATAAGTTGTTAGAAATGTCAAGTTATTCATGGTAGTGAATTTTTTTTTCCTAAGCATGTGAGTGAAAAAATTGTTGAGTTGTGAGTGAAATAACCACACAGAGTAAAAGAAGCTGCCATCCTCAAAAAGAGGAAAGGACAACCATTCAGTGCGAGTAGGCTTCCCAAGTAGAAACACCTAAACCTCCAAAACACCCATACTAGCCACTGGTGGCTCCATATAATGCCATGGGTTGTCAATTGAACACCCTAGGCATGGAGTTGTATATACATATGTATACATATTTTTAGTCAGGCATAATGCAATTTTAACGTAATTTACTCTGCAAATGAACACCCAAGCCACCGGAAAAAAGAAGTTAAAAACCCGTATTCAGCGTTACTTTCTTTGTTACCCATCATCTATCAATTTGACATTCATTGAACACGTAGAATCAAAAAAACCTTACTTCGAATTTCTGGTGCCGCCATCGGATGAATACCCTGACGAAAATTCCTAGAGCCGCCACTATTACTAGCCACACAATGTGCCACACCATTAACTCAACGCTTCACAAAATTAAACTCACACCTATGAAAGTCACTCCCCAGCCTTACGATATCAGTTACAAGGCAATCAGTTCAGAGTGCCCTTTTAATTTAGCCACAATGCAAAAAATTAACGTGGGAGTAATTATGGGGTTTAATAATCCTTGTAAACTGAAGGATCTGAAATGTTATGCTGCAATCCAGAATATTCAGGGAGCCCAAAACCCTAACGGCTCAACAATCGAAGCTGATTCGGGAAGTAAAAAGACACAACCCCAAAAGTGTTTGTTTTAAATCTAGACAGCTGATTGTCGAGATGGACAGCTGGCGTGAGCCCTATAGGATCCCCAGATCTAGCTAATGACTAGCTCGGGCATGTATCTCACTACAATTTCTCAAAATTACGTTGATCTCTAAATTTTTAAAATTTAGCCTAATCTCTCCATATGACTATTTATATAGATATATCTTTTGTTTTTGGTCAATCGCAAATATATATAGATACAGGGCGCTTCTAATAAGGGCGCCCTTATTTTCCTTAAATGCGGACCTGACTGCTAGCCGTTGGATCGTGTTTTGAATGGTTCGAATTTTAATGAAACTTTTACGGGGAAAAGTTAATTGTGATCGGTCATAAATCTTCCACACATCCAGACCATTCAAAACATGATCCAACGACTAACAACAAAAGTCCGCAAATAATGAAATAAGGGCGCCCTTATTAGAAGCACCCTGTATATAGATATATCTGTAAACATTTGTTTGAGCACCTAAAATGTTATTTAGAATTTCAAGAAACAACTTGTAAGTTACCACCAATGGTCTGATTGGATGCGGTATAGTTTTTGGGGGATTATTTATGGAAGGGGATAAGATAATATGGGGATTAGTTATGGAGGGTGGACCCACATTGATGCGATTTTTATGGAGGTGGATAAAATAGTACTTGGTTTGGATGGAAGATAAAGAAGGGTGAATGATGTAAAAAGTTGTTAAATTACTCTTTTGTCATTGTGCAGTCATTTTAGAGAGAGAGAGAGAGAGAGAGAAGAACCCACAAAATCCAATCGTCCCTCCTCTCTCTCACAAAATCTCTCCTACCAAATCCGATCGTCCCTCCCTCTCCCACAACCTCTCAAAAAATTTGATCGTCCCACAAGAACAAGTACGTCTCTCTCTCTCTCTACATATACATTCATGTTGTGCGTGTGTGTGTTTCTGTGGTGGTGGTGGTGATCTGTTGTTTTTGTTGTTGTTCTTCACTGTCTCTGTTATTAGCAGAGAGCGAGAGAGCGAGCCGTTGGGGAGGGAGATGAGGAGGGGTAAAATGGTCAAAATCCAGAAGGATAAAGCCGGACTAATTATGCCCACCTCAAACCCCATCCAAAAATAATCCCCTCAACCCAAATAAGGAGAGAGAAACATGGAGGGGAGATGAGTTATGGAGGGGTAACAATCTGCCTCCAAACCCAGTCAAACCTGTCAATTCACAGCCTTATCCTCCAGATGAGTTTATGGAGGGGAGCTTTAGCTGCATCCAAACTGGCAGTTGAAGTTGAGGAAGAGGCAAAGCCGGTCCTGACTTTTCAAGGGTTTAAAGCAAAAATAAAAAATGAGATCTTTTGTTGGACTGTTGTAAGGGGTAAAAAAGTAGGAGAGTCTCCTGAAATTTAAAATTTTTTGGAGGCCTAAAGCGGTTGCAACGCAAATAAGCTCAGGGCCAGATCTGGGAAGAGGGATAGAAAAAACAAAACACACAGATATACGTGGAAAATCTCACGCTATATGTTTTGTTTATTTATTCATTTTGGTATTCTTGTTCATTTTTTAAAAAACTTTTGTTAAATTCATGTTTTATTTTTTAGATTAATCATGTCTCAATGAAAAGAGTCTAAAAAGTAAAAAATTATGACCGGAATTAAAAAATTCACTAAAGTCGAAAAATGCCAAATACTAGTTGGTATTTTTTTTGGGTCTAAAGTGTCATCTTATATAAACTTTTTAAATTCAACTTTTTTATTCCTCACATTGGGACGAACAATTAATCCCAAAATTACGATGAAAATTTAAACAAAATTTATGCAAAAATAAATTTCAGTCAAAAAATTGAAAAACAAATGTGGTGAGAACCCACCCTTGATCATATGGGCCATATTAATGGCATTCAAATTTAGGGGAGTCATTTTCATACTCCCTTTTTATAATTCATAATATTTTTTTCGTCTTTATCTACATAGATTTACTAAGGCTCTGTTTGGAACTTATAGAAAGGAAAAAAAATAAAAGAGAAGGAAAATGAGAGAAAAATAGGAGGGAAAATTTACTATTCACTGAACTTGAAATCTTTATTTTCTTCACTCTTTTTCTTTCAACCAAATAATAGGAGGGAATATTTTTAAATTTTCCTTTCTTTTCATTTGTTTTCCCTAAGTTCCAAACATAGCCTAAGTTGTCAATTTTTCAATACATTTTTTCACGCATCCAAAGACTATATGGTAATTTATGCTGTTAAAGACAAAAAAAGAAGAAGAAGAAGAGAGCATGAATATAAAATAAGGGGTGTGAAAATTTTTTCCCCTCGAATTTAATCATCTTTTTAATCATAATAAAGCCCTATTCGGCTATTCGTCACTCTACGACTGTGCAGCTTCTGGTGTGTGGTGGTGTCTCTCTCTCCCCCACTCGCTTTCAATCTCGAACTGTGACCGTCTCTCTCTCTCTCTCTCTCTTCCTCAAAAGTGTCAACAAAGGTAATCTCGCAGATTCTCTTATGTTTGTTCCAACTTCTCATTGCGGTTTAGGATTCTTATTCATTCAAAACCATCTTCTCCTTTTTCTTCTTCTTCTTCTTCTTCTTGTTCGCTTATTCAAATTCAGCTTCTGGCAGTGGGCTCCAATCGCTTTTCCATTAGCAAAAAAAGAATCCACTCGGTACTCTTCTTTCTCTGCCACAAATTATGATTTTAAACATTGTTTGTGTCATCATCAGCCTTTTAACCTCTTATTGATTGTTTGATGTGTAAATCTAACTCTATGTTCTCCACAAAAAGTGTAAAAATCAAATCGGCTTGGAATCGCGGGCGTGCCAGGGTAGGATTGCTGCCCAAATTTGTATCAAGGCCTGGAAGCCTCAATCTGACTTCTAATCGAACGAAAGTGCACGGCCAAAGGGTAGAACCTCCTCAAGGGTAAAACCGTGAGGAAGTTCGTGATTTGCCTTAACGAAAAGGACTTAAAAATTTCCTAACCGTTAGAAAATGGAAAAAAAAGTAGAACAAGGCCTAAAACAGAATTAAAAGACTTTATTAACGGTTTAACAAAGTCTGGTTTCAAGGAAATGAGATAAAACCTAGGCTTGGCTAGATTGAGTACAAACTATGCTAGAAAGTAAAGGTAATTAAAAGATAAGCCGTGGGCTTTGATGGTCGTGGACCGAAAGATAAAAATGGTTGAAAGATAGTTGAAATTTAATTTGGTTAAGCCATGGGCTTGATGGTCGTGGACCCTTGCCAAGGCCTTCATGCATGGCTGCCAAGTGTCTTCCTGATAAAGGCTTAGGCTTGAGCTGCTTCTACTTCCTCCAATGAGTGATTGCCACCTATCCAAGCCTTGCTCCTCACTCCAAGAAATCAGTTGAGGCCTGAAAAAACTCTCATTTTCTGCATAAAAATTTGTAAAAGGGCAAAAGGAATTTTGACTGTGTAGAATCTCTAGGCCTTTTGAGCTGCTTGTAAGCTGCATGAATGCCTGGAGAGAAGTTCTTGGGCCCACCAAGGTTAAAGGCCGAAATTTTTCCAGGCCTTTCAGCCATTTTATTGGCTCTTGAGTCCCTTTTGAGTGCCCACTTGCTTCAACTTCAGTCACCAAGCCTGGTTGAGCAGCTTGTAAGCTGCTTTAGAGAGAACCTTCTAGGCCTTTGAGCTGCTTGCAGCTGCTTGTGTAGGCCTGAGCTACTTGTGAGCTGCTTGAGTTGTCTCTATGCATGGCTGCCATGTGTTCCAAGCATTGCTTCATGCGGAAGGATGGTATCAATTCAGGCCTTGAGCTGCTTGTGAGCAGCTTGCTCAGGCCTACTTTGGTAGAATATTCTAGACCATCAAGCTGCTTGCAGGTAGGTCTATTAGTGAGAAGATTCTAGGCCTTTGAGCTGCTTGTGAGCAGCTTACCCAGACCTGTCAATCAAGAACATTCTAGGCCTTTGAGCTGCTTGTGAGCAGCTTGCTTCCCAAGCATGACTAAGCAGCTTATGGCTTTCTTGACTTGGTCAGTTTTAGGCCTGAATAAATCTGAAAAACTGGGTCCAGACCTGAAAAACAAATCTTGGTTTTATTGGGCTAAATAGGCCTGAAAAACTAGTCCGAGCTTTGATTAGTTGGGCCAAGACTTGAAAATGGGCCCAAATCTGAAAATCAATTTAGGCCTTGACTAATTAGGCCATGCTCTAAATATTAATGCGGTCTAATCAATTTTCAAACTCTCTCCGGCCCTACCAAACTCAATTCGGCCTAATTATGGCCACTTTAAATTCTACCAAAGGCCCAATTCAATCAAAGCCTAATCTACCAAGCCCCAAAATAACATTTTGGGCCATTAATCTATTAACAAATTCTTTTTTAGAATTTGGCCAAAAATGGGTGTAAACACTCTCCCTCCAATTTTGGGTTTTCTGGATTTAAAAGTTTATTTATGGTAAAATAAGTCTATTTGGCTTTTAACGTACAATTGAATCTTCTTTAGTAGTGATTCAAGGAAAGAGTCCTTTACGCGCGACTCCATCACTCGGATCAAATTCCAGCACCACAATTTTAGGACCGTAAACGAGCCAAAAATTTGAGTTCGAGCCTTAACGAGCCGAGCCGAGCTCCACTCGGCTCGCTCGTTTACTAAACGAGCCAAAAACTCGAGCTCGGCTCGTTCTCGAGCTGCTCGATTCGTTTACAACCTTAGATGAACATATAGGTAATGTATATACCAAAATGCACGCCCTGTTATTCATTTTGTTCACCCTAATATAAATAGGGCGAACTCGATCACTCTCATTGAATGAAAATGTGTGAGGCACAAGTACTCATAATACTATTCGGTAACTCGTGGTTCAAGACTAACAGTTGTAGTGATGGCATGGAAATGATTCTATGTTATTCCAGTTAGTATTGGAAGATTGTGGGTCTATGGTTTAATTCCCAGAGTTAAGAGGCTATGATGTTTAAGGCTCTGTTCAGTTGTCGAGAATGTTTGTGAGAAATTGATTTTCAGGAAAAGTGAAGTGAGGTCACTACAACAAAAGTGGTCTAAGATGACGAAAAACAATTTTCTCGGTAATAGTATGTGATTTGCGAGGAAATTTTTTTTTTGTCACTAATTGAAGGGAGCAGGTCTAATTAGGCGAGGAAATTTTTGTTCGTCGCGGTTTGAACAACTTTGACGACAAAATTCTATTTTTCCTCACCATTTTTCCGTTCCAATTTTACTGTTAGCGACAAAAAAAAAAAAATTCCTCGCCGTTTCCCTCAAATAATTTGGCGGCATCCCAAATACATTAAATATTTTGGCGGCATCCCAACAAATAAGCATTGCGCGGGACTGGGAAAAGGAAAGAGACAAAAAAGGCTCAAAATACGGCACCGTTTAGGCATAAATAAAGGCAATACTCTTACTTTTCATTCTCTCTCCTCATTCCCTCGTAACCCACCGCTTCTCACTCTCTCTTCTTCTCTGATGAAGTACTTGTAGAGAACACATCGGTGAATACGCCATAGCTCGCCACACTGAACTATTTTTCGATTGGAGCATCAAGAAGCACAACAGGATTCTACTCGTCTTTCTAATCGCTCGAGTCTAAGATTTCAGGAACGTGAGATACGGTTGTAAGTTTCTCTCTGTCTTTTCCATATATTCCTCCAAAGATCCTAAACCTAGTTGATTTGTTGTGATTATTTGGGGCAAAGGTCTCATAATCTTGTATATATATGTTTGTACATGGATCGGTGTATATATATGGACTTATATGTTAGTATTTCTCCAATCTATAGTCACCAAAACCCTGACTCGGTGATAGGGCTGCAGAAAGCGAAAAGTGGGCGCCCAGAGGTGTACGCACCGGTTTCGAGTCATGCATCCCGAAACGCTCTAGAACTTTTTCAAGTATTCCGTTGAATACTCATATATCTTTCTCTGCCTCCCTCGACAAGGGGAACAGATCCCTTTTTCAAGTTGGGTCAGACCCACGCTTTCACGACCGAGCAAGTTATTTTGTTTTTCTTTTCGCGGTCGTCCTCTTTTTTTTTACCTTCTCGTTAGAACATGAGGAGTCAGATTTACGAATAGAGATGTAAACTGAAGCGGAAGTAAAGATTAGAAAAATTAAGCGGGTACCCCTGAATTTTCTCTCCCAAATCTTAAGTCTGATGACTGTTAGAAATATTTACCTAACTGTGTAGTAGGATCTGACTTGTTCATAGTCTCTGCCACATAAAATTGGACTACGGTTTTAATGGTCCAAGCCCTATACCATGACAGAGTATTCAATGCATTATAGGAGTAGTACTGTGGAGTCCATACAAATTAGGGTGGAAATCAAACTAATCAGTGCTGAAAGAGCTTCTGGACTTTAATTCGGGCACTAAACAATCTTTCTTCGGTAATTTTTTCCACACCCCTTTTTTCTACCATGCAATCTATTTTTGTCCTACTGCAACGTGAATTCACAAAGTTGGAGCAGGGTGTTCCTTCCAGGAATCGATGGATCACACGGTTGAGAGTTTATTATGTGGGTTGCTTATTGGAGTATTTGATTCGATGAATTTTTGTTAGTGGTTTTCTCGGTTCCAATGGCTTAGAAGTTGAAAGCTTGTAAAAGTTAAGGCAGTTAGACCCCCAGTCCTTTACATCTCCAACATAATCTATTCAACTCTGTGGGCCTTCGATTGATAGATCCCATTTTAGAAAGACTTTGCATGTGGCCCATTAGTATATGCCTTGCCTACCCCAATAGGTTTTTACGTTCGTGATCTAAATTTTCGCTCCACAGCTGCGCAATTAATTCTCGCTCTTTGCTCGCACACTTAATTCTCGCTTTCGTATTTTTTGATAGTATGAAATTTTTTTCAAAGATGCTTTCACAATTGCAATCGCATTCCTGCAAGGTCCCGTGCATTATGTGACTTAGGTTGTGGGAGAGGGGGAGATGGCCATGTGACACTCAATAATATCCTATAGGGGTGTGGGTTGATGCTTATATTTCTTATTTGACATGGGGATTTGGTTATGACTTGTGCTCATAGGATTCAGTCCCTATGTTGTCATGTGTATTTTGTGTTTTTGATTCTTGAATAGAAGTTGACTTCAAAAGATCAATAAGTGAGGTATGAGAGTAAATATAAAAATGTTGTACTTGTTTAATTAAAGGTAATTACTTCTGGTGTTTGTTCTATTGGGCAAAATAATTGATACCTCCTTGTGTTGTTACTTGATAGCTTATTCATTTACAAAGTATTGATTTCATGTGGAGTTTTGGTGTCTTATTCTACCTATATGTGTATATATAAGTCTCTTATTGTCATAGTTGACTTTCTTTACATTCTACTCGAATGCAGGTTACTGGTTTCAAATACATATTTTCTAACCTTATATTGCCATTGCACTAGTCTAGATTCAATGGCTTGTACCAAATTTCATTTTGTTATATTTGGCTTTGTTTACTATAGTCACTTTTGGCTCATACTTGGGGCAAATTAATTTAGGAGAAAAGGTTGAATCTGTATCTTAATGGTCCAACATACAATTCACTCACTTGTTCTTTTGTTCATCTTCCTTTGTCTATTTCACCAATCATAGAAGAAGGAGATTGGAAACGCAAAAAGTATGCTCAATTGGCAATTATTGGCACCATAGAGTTGTTAGGCATCGTTCAACTTTGTATCACTAGAGAAGCCTTAATTATTGATAAAAATAAAAATGATAGAAATGATAATATTTGATGCATGACACAGTTAGAATGACTTTGACATCTCAACTCTGACCATGCTTTTGCATTTAGTAATGGACAAGAGTTGGATGAAATTGGGCAGCACCGCTCATGGTAGAACAAGTCAGCCTTATTTCGATGGCGTCAATTCATTTCTGGAATATGCAGCAGCTGTTGGGGATCGGCAAGGTAATATTTTGTGCCCGTGTCGGAAATGTGTGAACTGTCGCCGACAAAATCTTCAAGAAGTGCACCTTCATTTGTTTCAATATGGAATTGTGCAAAGTTACACTACTTGGCATGAACACGGGGAACCACGTGTATCAGATACGGTGCATCCTTGTGAAACGGGAACCTTTGAGGTGGGGAATCTCGGTGGCATCGATGCCTTGGTGGAAGACCGAATAAGAGCGGACTCAATGGATACGACCCAAAGAGAGGAAGTGCGAAACTTTGATAAATTGTTGAATGATGCCCAACGTGAGTTGTTCCCACCGGGTGGTACAGATTTTACTTTGTTGAAGTTTGTCATTGAGTTGCTTAATGAGAAGGTAATGAACCGTTGGACCAATTCTTCTGTTAATAGGCTCTTAAAATTCCTTTCTAGACTTTTACCACTAGGTAACTTGGTTCCTAAGTCAACTTATGAAGCCAAGAAGATACTAAGTGAGTTGGGTTTGTCGTATGAGCTCATTGATGTATGCGAGAGAGATTGTGTACTCTTTTGGAAGGAGAATGCAAAGTTAGATAAATGTCCAAAGTGTAATACATCTAGGTACAAAATCAATCGTGGCAGGGGTAAGAAGATTCCCCATAAGGTGTTGCGTTATCTTCCTGTAACTCCTAGGTTGAAAAGATTGTACATGAAGAAGAAGACAGCCAATGACATGAAATGGCACAAGGAGAAACGTGTGGATGGGGAGAAATGGAGGCATCCTGCGGATGCTGATGAGTGGAAGGAATTTGATTTGCAACATCCTAAGTTTGCCCAAGACCCTCGTAATGTGAGGCTAGGGTTTGCAACTGATGGGTTCAATCCTTTTGGGAATATGAGCAACTCGTACAGCATGTGGCCTGTCATTCTTATTCCTTATAATCTGCCACCTTGGTTAGCCATGAAGGAGCCATTTTTCATGTTGTCATTGCTTATTCCCGGGGATAAGCAACCAGGAATTGATATTGATGTTTATCTGCGGCCTTTGGTGGACGAGTTGAAGGAGTTGGAGAAAAATGGTGCACTAACTTATGACGCCTCAAGTGGGGAGACTTTTAAGTTACGTGCAACATTATTTTTCACAATTCACGATTGGCCAGCATTTGGTGACGTGTCAGGATGGAGAACGAAGGGTCATTTTTCGTGCTACTCTTGCAATGATGAACCATATTTTGAATCTTTGAGGAGTAAGATAGCATACATTAACCATCGAGGCTACTTACCTGAGAACCAGCCCGAACGCCGAAAGAGGGCGGCTTACAATGGTAAACAGGAGAAGCGAAAGAGATCCTTGGAGATACCGGTGGAAAAAATACAACAACAGTTGGATTCTTTACCAGTGGTCGAGTTCGGAAAAGATCCAACAAAGAAGAAAAGGCCTCGTTTTGCACCAAATTGGACAAAACTAAGCATCTTGTACGAGCTATTAGGCTTTAAAAACAGAAAGCTCCGACACAACATTGACGTCATGCATGTGATTAAAAATGTTTGTGAGAATATCTTTGGAACAATGTTGGGCATTGAGGGAAAGAACAAAGACACAGACAAGGCACGAAGGGACTTGCAAGATAGGGGCATACGAAAAGAGCTATGGCTTACAGAATGTCCCAATGGATCATATGCCAAGCCTCGGGCGAGCTTTTCTTTGACCTCGAAAGAGAAGGAGGCTTTCTTTGAATTCTTAAAATCTGTCAAGTATCCGGATGGTTACGCAGCAAACATATCCAAATGTGTGAATACTTCAAATGGAAAGTTAACTGGGTTGAAAAGCCATGATTGCCATGTACTCATACAACGAATTCTTCCAATTGGAATGCGTGGATTTGTGGATAAGGAAATTAGCATAGCACTATTTGAATTAGGTACCTTTTTCCAAGACTTGTGCTCTAGGACAGTGACACGAAGCAAACTTGAACAATTAGAGGAGCGTGCGATCCATATCTTGTGCAAGCTTGAAAAAATATTTCCTCCAGCCTTCTTTGATGTGATGGTCCACTTAATAATTCACTTGCCGCGTGAGGCTATTCTCGGAGGACCGGTGCATTATCGGTGGATGTACCCGATTGAACGGTAATCTTGTTGAATCTATAATTGTGTTGAAAATTCAAACTGCATATATAATCTTATTTTGAATTTATTTTCTCCAAAGGTTTCTTGGAACTTTAAAAAAGTTCGTTTCAAACCGAGCCCGACCAGAAGGTTCCATTGTAGAGGCGTATATTGTCAAGGAGTGTTTAACTTTTTGCACAATGTATCTTGATGGGATCGAAACTGTGCATAATCGACATGAAAGGAATGAAGATTTGGGCGATAGGCGCCAAGGCTTGACAGTGTTCACAGAAACAGCTCGTCCTATTGGGCAAGTCACAAGGGATGGTGAGATGTCACAGGAGCTTCGTCATAAGGCTCACTGGTTCTTGTTGTACAATAGTCTTGAGGTGGAGAAGTATTTAGAGTATGTTTTTCACGTGTTATTACTTATGCTTGCCCTTCTCAATAGTATTGATGTTGCATATTAATAACATTTTACCTAGTATTCACATTCTTTTGAGTAGGGAGCACAAGAATCAATTACAAGTTCCAAGTGGGCATGACATAACACGTACACAACAGGAAGAATTTCCTAAGTGGTTCAGAGAGAGAGTAAGATGTTTTTCGATTTCATTGTGCGCTAAATACTATCAAGTTGTATTATAACTGACCTTACTTATTATTTTCAACTTGCATGTGGTGGTAGTTAAATGCACTGAGGGTTGAGGAGTCACCAGAGGCAACAGATGAATTATGGTCGCTAGCTAATGGTCCGAATTTGCTAGTGAAAGAGTACCCAGGTTGCATAATTAATGGTGTAAGGTTTCATACTAGAGAACTAGATGATCGACGAACAAGTCAGAATAGTGGTTTGCTTGCAGAAGGGAGCTATGATGGCAAGATGCGTAACATTTATGGTCACTTGAGCAAAGTTTGGGAACTCGATTATATGTGTCAGAACAATGTAATATTGTTTCAATGTGAATGGTATAATACAAACAATACCGGTAGAAATAGAACAATACGAACTGACACATATTGCACTAGCATTGATGTTACAAGTCGGTGGTATCAATCTGATCCATTTATTCTGCCAAGTCAAGCAAAGCAAGTGTTTTACCGAAAAGATACAAAATGGGGTGAACCTTGGCAAGTCGTGGAACGGGTCCAACAAAGGGGCGTGTTTGATGTACAAGAGGTGGGTAGTGCTGAAATATATCATGCCCCAGAATCTGGTGATGCGTTCCAACAAGAGAACATGGGATCAGCTGTGCGAATTGACATTGAAGGCGATATCCGATGTCATAGGGATGATGTTGATGCTGAGATAATTTCGGGGGTAGTGCCATCAGATGGAATATTGGAAGACAATGTAGAGGCAGAAGCTGATGAAGAACAAGAAATATTTGAGGATGATATGGATATTGATATGGATTATGATCTTTAACTTATCTGCTATGCTTTATATGTGGATGAACGTTCGTGTCTTCTTGTTGGTGATTAGTAATCGTTTTGAACTTATGAAGTTATTGATGTCAATATGTCAATGAATGTCATTGTCTTACTGTTGGTAATTAGTAATCGTGTGGAACTCATGAAGCTGTTTATGCAAATGTTTGTGTTATGTACTTTTTTGTTAATCTAAAGAAGATATTAATCCTTGTCTTGTTGGGATCATTGTCTTTCTCTACATTATGATCTGTCATTTTATTGTTTATAGTGCATAACATGTCCAAAAGCGATAAACAATGGGTGAAACCAGGCGACCTCGCAAAATAGAAGCAAAATGGTTACAAGAGGAAGAGAAACAACAATGCCAAAGAGAATGAAAGCGAATACGAGAGGATGAGAAACAACAAAGTCAAAGAGAATGAAAAGAGGGTGCAAGCTATGGGGTTCAAGCATATACCAACTTCTTTAAGCGGTTTCGTTCATTACGTACCTGTGAAGAGGAATGGCAAACTAATCAGGGTTGAGGCGGATGATGACAGCTCACCTGGTAATGAGGATGATAGTGATAACGACTCTAATCAGTCTGATGACTCTTTTCAACAAAAGGTACTCTGTGGCTGCACATAATATATGAATAATAAAATCAACTTCATTTATTACTTGACAGGATGTGTTATCATGCTTATGTTTTCATACCTTATCAAGTCAATGGACGTATGTTATCATGCTTTATCAGTTTGTACTTATACTTTTTTTATCATCAAAGTTTCTTCTTCTACTCATTCTCCATACTTTTGCATTGTCTCTTGGTATTTTAGGTTGTAAGGATGCAAGTGGTACTTGAAATGCAACCTGGAACATCGCATCATCAAAGAGCCCCTACCAGAAACCAACATGACGCGAGCCCCATCCGTGAGAGGGTGACCCGATCGACCCCACATCCAGATGTGGGTACCCAACCTCCACAACCTCTTGATGCCGAGCAGGAGAGTCAGGCAGCCCCCTTTGTAGCACCTGTCGGTAAGCTTTAAGTGTTATTTACATTTTTCTTTTGACAGTATATTTAAGCACTACTTTTGGCACTTTATTCTTTTTTTGCTCAAGCTTGGCACTTACTATATTAACATAGCTTCAATATAAAAATAGTTGCTGATAGACCTATTCGTGGCCCAACACGAGGCTTGATGGTTCAGCAAATATTCGACAAAGAAGAAAAGCTTCTTGTTCCCATCCCACAGTGTTTTCGTGCACCTGTCGGGAAGCATGCTTGTAAACTTGCCACACAGATTGGTGTAGAGGTTCGGACAAATTTGGAAGATCTTACTATCCGTAGATGGAAAGCGGTAGATGAAAGTGTGAAGGCACCTATACTTCAATGCATTAAGGTAATTACAATATTTTTTTATTTACTTAAATCGCAATTCATATTAATCAATACCTTTGCTATTGGCTTTGGCAGGATCGATTTTACTTGGAGGGAGATCCCATAGATATTGATAAGGCAGTGGCAAGACAATTTGGGCGTAGACTGAGTGATTACACCCATACGCTTTACAGAAAGTACAAGAAGCTTAAGAGTACTAAGGGGGTAGAGTATGCCAGAAGCCACCCACCATCTGGCGTCACTCACGAATAGTGGATCGGTCTAATTGATAAGAAATGGAGTGATACCAGATTTCAGGTCAGTGAAGTGCATTTATCTAATTGGTAGGATTTCAATCGCCCATCCTCTTCACCTATCCTTGCAATTTTTTCGATGTAACAAACACAAGAAAGACAATGATTTTACATCGTTTGTGAATACTTCAATACCAGCAGCTTG
The DNA here is from genome assembly GCA_018127125.1 of Rhododendron griersonianum. Lineage (NCBI taxonomy): Eukaryota > Viridiplantae > Streptophyta > Magnoliopsida > Ericales > Ericaceae > Rhododendron > Rhododendron griersonianum. The sequence goes on along the minus strand of CM030792.1, from coordinate 12,464,065 downwards.
TCATTGTATCGGTCTGCATTATACTGCCACACCAGTATGAAAGGGCTTGTTGCATAGTGAATATCATGGCACATCCATAGCCTTAAAGAGTTACCCAACCCTGTTCTTCCCTTCATCTTTTATCCCCCATAGCTTTTGCTTCCATACTCCATGAACCTCAACACTCCAGGAATCAAACCTGGATGATTCAATCAAACAACGCCAGAAACAAACAATTGCGTTCTGAAACTCAATGTTCTACTCTATCAAATATCTGCTGCTGCAAAAGACTGATCATGAAGGAATTTCATTGGAGATCCCAACAGAACCCTATTGCATTCGAAACAAAGACTTCAATACATTCAATCAACTAGAGAATTCAACTAGGGAATTCCAAAATGCCCATACTCACTAAGTCAGCCCACCCTAATTGGTTATGTTTTTTGCATGGTACTTTTCTTTTCGGCTTGTAATGCTATGGGCAATTAATCAATTGCAGTTCTTGTTTCTCCTCTTTTTTTTGGCTGTTTTTTAGAACAAATCAACTAAAAACATAAAGAATCGGAACGAAATGAAGTCCAAACATAGATGTGGTTCAAAGTCCATTCCAGTGAGGGTAGATGCAATGGTGAGTTTTTTTATATTGTAGTTGTTAGAATGCAAATATGCTTAATCTACTTACTGGTTCAAAAACTAATCGATCAGATGAAAACCAATGGGAATCGAGTGCCGGACTTGAAAGAAGTTTACAAATCTATCCACTTCAATGAAGATACAAAAATGTGGATCTCTGAAGAATCCGAGAAGAACTATGTACGTATATTTGGTTATTTGCTTTAGTTGCTAAAATATCTAAAGCTTTTATCTTATTACTCTATGTTGTTTTACATTTTAAAAGGGCAAGATCAAAGAGGTAGAGGCTGAACATTGTACTGAGGCTGGTGTGACACCGATCACACAAGAGGAGCTTTCAATCAAGTCACTTAAGGCAAAATCAGGATACATTAAAGGACTGGGTATGAGGCCTTCCTCATCTCTTAGGACCACTGTTGTATCTGCAGCCAACAGTCAATATGTATCGCATCTCGAGTCGCTTTGTACAAGAATATCAAGAGGAAAGGCAAGCACAACAGCAAAAGATAGATGTGCTTTCAGAGTCAAACAAGCAGATGGAGTTGACGACAGCTACGATCATGGAGTATTTGAAACACTAAGGGAATGGATTCAGCGAATATATTGAGAATTCAAGGAGCACATGAACAGCATGCTGGATATATGGTTAGTAATTTACCCCGCAATTTTGCTTTCCATTATTGATAGGATCGAACTCCATGAACTACACATTCCTCCTTGTCACTGCATTAGCAAGTATCCTTAACTCCCCTCCCTCTTTGTATTATTACTTTGTTAGTACATGTGGATTCCGGACATGCAATTAAGCTGTTGGCGGCTAACGTTGGACATGGCAGTCGTAAATGTAATATATCTAGAGTCCACACCATGCACTACAATATAATTGGAAATTCTTTTGCATCTTATAAAAGGAGGAACAGAACTAGCTAGCAATAACGCCGACTTCCATCCCAGGGTTGTTCTCTTCAATTTTTTTATCAGTAAAAAGTCGGGTGAAAATCTCATAGTAAGATTTAAGTTTTGAATGCTAGAATGTGCAAGTGAAAGTTCCCAGGGTTGTTCTCTTCAATTTTTTCATATCAGTAAAAAGTAAGGTGAAAATTTCATAGTAAGAGTTAATTTTTGAATGTTAGCATGTGCAAGTGAAAGTGATAGTAACCATGAAAAACAGAAATGTGTTTAATTGAATGTGAAATCCTGACTTTCATAGTTTGATTAGATACGTTGTTGGATTTAATGTGATTTCCTAGGGGTGATTGAAGTTCTGGCTTTTCCTCTAAAATTCGACATTGTTCTCATGTTTCAAAGTGTTCAGAGCTTTCATTTATTGTTTGGCTATATTTGTCTAAAGTATAATAGTAAATGCTTAAAATTTAGGACTTTAGTAGTCCAACCATTAATTTCCATATGGTAAGGGACCTCACTAGCTTAGCCAGCCAGCACCTTAGATTTGACAAATAAAAGATAGATGACATCCAGCCAGGTATATGATGGTGGCCCCTGTTTACTAATAGATCTGCTAGCTGTGATTATCCCAAAATAACATAAGAAACAGAATCTTAGCCTCCCTTTCCGGATGAGACTTTTGGCAAGTGCAGCACCAGAAGTCCACAAGCTGTTTGGATTGCAACATTATGCATCCATCGTCTCATTAGTCATTACAGTTGGCTCCTCAATCCTATGATAGAAACTCTCATTTCTGCCCCTAGTATGAAACTACTCGAAGGGGACTATCACACACAGACACGGAGAGAGAGAGAGGCTTAATTAATACTTGAACAACAACATCCTCTCCCCTGATAACCCGCCCAAACACAATAAGCTTCTCATTTAAATCTGGGATTGGTGCAGTTGTAATATAAAGTTCAAATGCTTCTTTGTCATGTTCGGCCTTTGAAGTACCAAGCATTGTTGGGTGCTCTCACAAATGAGAAAGTCTATCTAATGGATGTTTCTTTTTTCTTGGTTGTTGTATTTGCACCTTATGTTTTGGATATGATGAAATTATTTTTGACTAGTATAATGTCAGAGGGGCTTTTGGTTGAATCATTAATGAGCATGCATTGAATCTACTATGTATTAGGTTTTGCTCATAAGTTTCATCTTTAATTGGCTTTAGGCTCAAGTAATAATATGTCCAATAGTTGATATCTAAACATAGTAATGATTTTCTTTTATTTCGCGTTTTCAGATTGGATATGCAAAAGGTTGGTGGTATATATGAGAAGGCCAAGATCTTTGTGTTGATACTTCTTTTTGTTGGTGGTATATATGAGAAGGCCAAGATCTTTGTGTTGATACTTCTTTTTGTTGGTGGTATATATGAGAAGGCCAAGATCTTTTTGTGTTGATACTTCTTTTGTTTATGATGGGCCGTCCGACAACTTTTCCTTTTTGTTTCGTGTCTTCGACCACTACTCACTAAGTGCATCACTTATGTTATTATCTATGTTTAGCTAACTTGGTTCTTTTTGGACAGTGAATGGACACCTTGAAACCTTTATTACTTTGTTTAGCTGTTTATGGTAATATGAAGGTTATTAGTGACTTCTGTAAGATGCATTCTTATGTTCAGTCATTTTTTTCCCTTTGTGTAAAATTTTGTTGATTGGATTTGGGAGTGCTTTAAAATGGACAGGGTGAACGAAAAAACACCAACTGTAATTAGCGACGAAATAAATTCTCTCCAATTACCAGATAATTATTTTTTAAACACCTTTTGGATGAGGAATACTTTTCTCGCTATTGCTTTTTTGGAAAAAAGCATTAAATTACTTTGCGACGAAAAGAGAAGTATTGTCGAGGAATTAATTCATGGGTAATGAGAACATATTGTGAGGAATTAATTCGTCGGCCAATAAATTAACGAGGAAGTAATTTGTTGGCCATGGGAAACATTAGCGAGGAAATAAATCGTCGGCCATGGGGAGTCATTGACGAGGAAAATGCTTTTTACGTCGTGAGGGGTCTTTTGCGTGAAACAAAGATCGACGAATGGGACGAGAAATTTATTTCGTCGGCAACATCTTTGGCGATGAAAAACATGCAATTGCCGAAGAATTTGTTTCGTCGTCTTAGACCTTTTTTGTTGTAGTGGGTGAAGTAAAGAAAACTGAAATTTATTTTCCTGTGTGTGTTTGTGTTCTCTTGACAAGAAATCTTGCAGGAAAACAAGAATTTCTTCATTTTGCAAGACCTATTTTACAAGGAAGTGTTTCACAGTGGAAAAGTTGAAATTGTGGGTCCTACAACTTAACCGAACACACAAAAAATTATATTTTCCCATACTTTCCGTGGAACTGAATGGGGCCTAAAAGAATCCATTCAGTACTCTTCTTTCTCTACCATAGACTGTGATTTTAAACATTGTTTGTGAAATGGAAAACAGTGTTGGGGATGCAGACAACTTTCAGCAACAGAGTTCAGCAACAGAGTTCCTCGACCAGCGCGGAGAGTTCCGCGGCAGGTAGGCTCGCGGCAGGTAGCGCGCGACAGGCAGGCTCGCACCCGGGATGGGCCGTGGGCCGCGGCCCAAGTCAGTTGGACGGGTCCAGCTGTCACTTAGGGTTTGCCTATAAATATAAGTTGCTGTATTCATTATTTCCTGAGCAGTTTGCTAGAGAGCACAAAGAGAGAGAAAATTTCTAGAGAGGGTTTCTAGTGAGAGAGAGAGTGCAAGAGAAAACTTTTCTCAGAGAGGAAGGAGAAGACTTGTAATCTTTCGTTTTCTTTCGTTCATAGTGGACTGGTGTGGCTCCCGGGGACGTAGGCAAGTTGCCGAACCTCGTATATCTGTGTGTTCTATTTTTCTATTCCTCTTTCTCTTTCTTTTTTCTGGTTTGTTTTTCTGTGACCATAGTATCCCAAGATCTTGTGTGTTTTTTGTTCGTTGTGAGTCGAGCGCGAGGCTCCGATTTCCCAACAACTGGTATCAGAGCCGCGGTAGCGGTAAGGGTGTTCAATAGTTTTCTGATTGAAGCTTTTGGGCAGTCCGGATTTTCAATGGGAGCTATGGGTTCAGAAGAAGGGAAATCGAAGATCGAGAAGTTCGATGGATCGGACTTTGCTTTCTGGAAGATGCAGATGGAGGACTATCTGTACCAGAAGGATCTTTATCGGCCGTTGCTGGGTAAAGAAAAGGGGAAGAAAACAGGAGAGTGTAACGAAGAATGGGATGTTCTTGATCGGAAGGCGATGGGGCTGATCCGGTTGTCACTCTCGAAGTCTGTCGCGCACAATATACTGAAAGAAAAAACCGCGTCCGATCTGATGGACGCGCTCGCGGAGATGTACGAACAGCCGTCCGCGGCAAACAAGGTGCACTTGATGAAGAAGTTGTTCAACTTCGAGATGCCTGAAGGAGGTTCGTTTATGAAGCATCTCAGCGAGTTCAATACAATAGTGGATCAGTTGATCTCTGTTGGTATTGAGTTCGACGATGAGGTTCAAGCCTTGTTGATCCTGTCTCAGTTGCCAGAAAGCTGGCAGGGTACAGTTACCGCGGTGAGTAACTTGGCTGGGAAGGAGAAACTCAAACTGAATGATATAGTCAGTTTGATTCTGACTGAGGAAGTTAGAAGGAAATCGCTCGAGGGAGCGTCAGGCTCTAGCGGTTCAGGTTCAGCTCTAAGTTTTGAGCAGAGGGGCAGAAGCCAGGCCAGGGGTGGTCAGAACCAGAACAAGAGTCGATCGAAGTCGCGCGGCAAGAAGTCCCGCGGCAAAACACAAGTACGCGGCATTAAGGGTGAATGTTGGAACTGTGGTCAGGCGGGTCACATGTCTTCAGTCTGCAAGGCTCCAAAGAAGAATAATGGTGAGCAGGAGGCTCACATCGTGCAAGATGCACTTATTCTATCGATGGACAGTATCGCGGAGTCATGGGTGGTTGACTCAGGCGCCTCATTCCACGCGACTGCTAGCAAGGGTGTTCTGAAGAACTATGTAGCAGGCGACTTCGGGCAAGTATACTTGGGCGATGATGAGCCATGTAGTATAGTGGGAATGGGTGATGTGCAGATTGAAACGTAGGGGTTTAAATGGTGTTTGAAGGATGTCAGACACGTCCCGCAGCTGAAGAGGAATCTTGTTTCAGTTGGGCAACTGGGAGCAGCGGGATATACCTCAACATTCACAGGAGACGCATGGAAGGTCTCCAACGGTACCATGGTGGTAGCGCGCGGAAAGAAGGTCGGTACTCTCTATTTAACTTCACATGGGAGACATTCACTTGCCATCGCGGAGTGACTCGCGGGGGTGGTACCGCGCGAGGGTAGGCTCGCGGAAGGTCCGCGGCCAGAGAGCCAAGTGAGTTCAAGTTTGTGGCACGACATGTTGGGACATATGAGCGAGAAAGGGATGAAGGTTCTGCAGACACAGGGGAAGCTGCCAGTTGAGTCAGTGGATTTCGACATGTGCGAAGATTGTATCTTCGGCAAGCAGAGGTGGGTTAGTTTCCAGAAAAGTGGCAGACCTCCCAAGCTAAACAAGCTGGAGCTTGTTCATACAGACGTATGGGGTCCCGCGCCAGTGCATTCTCTCGGCTGGTCGAGGTACTTTGTTACTTTCATCGATGATCACTCGAGGAAAGTATGGGTCTACTTCATGAAACACAAGTCAGAGGTATCCGAAATTTTCATGAAGTGGAAAGCCAGAGTAGAGAACGAGACAGACTTGAAGGTGAAGTGTCTGAGATCAGACAATGGGGGAGAGTATGAACTGGGAGAGTACAAGAGAGCCTGTGCTCTATTCGGGATTTGTTTAGAGAAAACTCTTCCAGGAACTCCGCAGCAGAATGGCATCGCGGAGCGGATGAACAGGACTCTGACAGAGCGTGCGCGGAGCATGCGGATACACGCGGGGTTGCCCAAGCAGTTTTGGGCAGACGCGATCAATACAGCAGCATACTTGATCAACCATGGGCCATCAGTTCCGTTGAACTTTGGAATACCGGAGGAGGTTTGGAGCGGTAAAGAGGTAAATCTCTCACACTTGAAAGTTTTCGGTTGTGTTGCTTATGTCCACCTCAGTGACAAAGTCAGAGACAAGCTAGATGCTAAGTCATTGAAGTGCACGTTCATTGGGTATGGCGGCGATGAGTTTGGTTATCGTCTCTGGGATGAGAAAAATCGGAAGATAATCAGAAGCCGGGATGTCATATTCAATGAGTCGGTGCTGTACAAGGACAAGGATAGCAGACAATGTAGTGGGAGTTCTATTGAGGATCGCGAAGGTCCCACCGCGGAAGTTCCCGCGGGGGTGGTCATGCGAGAGGATCGCGAGTCACCCGAGTACTTTAGTTTGGAGGATCTTCCAGAAAGCAGTGGGGATGAGTCGGGATTTGACCAGGCGGATGAGGCAGTCTCGCAGACAGAGGCAGTCTCGCGGACAGAGTCTGGGGCAGTTCCAGAGACAGGGTCTAGCTCACCGGCTGCCGCGGTAAGGAGATCAGCTAGGGTACCTAAACCTAATCCGAAATACCTTTCGTCGCTGTATTATTTGCTTTTGACAGATAGCGGGGAACCGTCTTGCTATGACGAGGCTTTACAGGTCAGTGACGCTGTGAAGTGGGAACGTGCTATGCAAGAGGAGATGGATTCTCTTCACTCGAATGTGACTTGGGAGTTGGCGAAGCTTCCCGCGGGGAAGAAGGCGCTACAGAACAAGTGGGTATACCGCGTCAAGCAGAAGAGCGACGGCAGCAAAAGGTTTAAGGCCAGATTGGTTGTGAAGGGCTTTCAACAGAAAGAAGGGGTTGATTTCACGGAGATATTTTCCCCAGTTGTGAAGCTAACCACTATCAGAGTGGTATTGAGTTTGGTGGCTGCTGAAAATCTCTACCTTGAGCAGTTGGATGTTAAAACTGCGTTTCTTCATGGTGACTTGGATGAAGAAATCTACATGAAGCAACCTGTTGGCTTCATTGAGAAAGGCAAGGAAGAGATGGTGTGTAGACTCAACAAGAGTCTATATGGGTTGAAACAGGCTCCTAGACAGTGGTACAAGAAGTTTGATGGTTTCATGCAGTGCAGCGGCTACACGAGGTGCCACGCAGATCACTGTTGCTACCTTAAACGATGTAAGGCGAGCTACATAATTTTACTACTCTACGTAGATGATATGCTTGTAGTCGGGTCTTGTTTACGTGAGATAAACAAGTTGAAGCAACAATTGGCAGCAGAGTTTGCTATGAAAGATCTGGGTACAGCGAAGCAGATACTTGGGATGAGGATCAGCAGGGACAGAACTCAAGGGGTCTTGAGTTGAGTCAAGCTGAGTATATTGAACGGGTTCTTGAAAGGTTCAATATGCAGAACGCCAAGGCAGTTGACGCGCCTCTGGGAAGTCAGTTTAGACTTTCTGACATGCAGTCTCCGAAGACAGATGCTGAGAAGGAGCACATGGCCAAGGTACCGTATGCCTCTGCCATCGGTAGTCTGATGTACGCGATGGTCTGCACGAGGCCGGACATCGCTCATGTAGTGGGAGTTGTAAGCAGGTTTGCTAGCAATCCAGGGAAGCAGCATTGGGAAGCCGTCAAGTGGATACTGAGGTATCTCCGCGGGACCGCGGATGTGCCATTGTGTTTTGGGAGAGCAGATTTGGTGGTGAGAGGATATGTGGATGCAGATTTCGCGGGTGATCACGATACAAGGCGAAGCACCACAGGATATGTCTACACTTTGGGATCAACAGCGGTGAGTTGGGTCTCGCGTCTGCAGAAGTTGGTAACTTTGTCCACGACAGAAGCTGAGTATGTAGCAGTCACGGAGGCCGCTAAGGAGATGATTTGGTTGAATGCTTTTCTGGGTGAGTTGGGTTTGAAGCAGGAGAACAGTGTTCTTTTCAGTGACAGCCAGAGTGCTATACACCTTGCAAAAAATCCAGTGTTTCATGCTAGAACAAAGCACATCGATTTGAGGTACCATTTCATCCGCTCGCTTTTGAAAGAAGGGGAACTGTTACTGGAGAAGATTTTGGGGAGCCAAAATCCGGCAGATATGTTGACAAAGTCGGTCACCATCGAGAAACTGAAGTTGTGTTCAACTTCAGTTGGTCTTCGCGCGTGAGGAGTTGGAGGGCCGGAGTCGCACCAGGAGGGGTGAAGTTCACTACGTCCGCTATTGATTGAGGTTGTTGATATTGGTTTGCTTCAGTTATCTTCAAGTGGGAGATTGTTGGGGATGCAAACAACTTCCAGCAACAGAGTTCAGCAACAGAGTTCCGCGACCAGCGCGGAGAGTTCCGCGGCAGGTAGGCGCGCGGTCAGGCTCGCGGCAGGTAGCGCGCGACAGGGAGGCTCGTGCCCAGGATGGGCCGTGGGCCGCGGCCCAAGTCGGTTGGACGGGTCCAGCTGTCACTTAGGGTTTGCCTATAAATATAAGTTGCTGTATTCATTATTTCCTGAGCAGTTTGCTAGAGAGCACAAAGAGAGAGAAAATTTCTAGAGAGGGTTTCTAGTGAGAGAGAGAGTGCAAGAGAAAACTTTTCTCAGAGAGGAAGGAGAAGACTTGTAATCTTTCGTTTTCTTTCGTTCATAGTGGACTGGTGTGGCTCCCGGGGATGTAGGCAAGTTGCCGAACCTCGTATATCTGTGTGTTCTATTTTTCTATTCCTCTTTCTCTTTCTTTTCTCTGGTTTGTTTTTCTGTGACGATAGTATCCCAAGATCCTGTGTGTTTTTTGTTCGTTGTGAGTCGAGCGCAAGGCTCTGATTTCCCAACAAACAGGAGAGACCCTCTTTGCGCGCCCCCCCTGACACACCCCCCCCCCCCCCTCCGGCCCCACCACCTTTCCCCCCCTTTCCCCCTTTGCCCCTCCTCCCCTCTGTTTTCGGTTTTTTTTTTTACTTTTATTAGTTTTTTTGTTTTGATTTTAAAAGTAAATAATGACGGTTTTTTTTTTTTTTACTTTTGCTAGTTTTTGTCATACTTTTAAAAGACTTTAATTACTGTTTTAGTTTTTTTTAAACTTTTACTAATTTTTTTTTGTTTGCTTATGAAAGACTTTAATTACTGTTTTTGTTTTTTTTTTTTTAACTTTTACTAGTTTTTTTTTGTTTTACTTTTACTAGTTTTTTGTTTTACTTTTAAAAGACTTCTTACTATAATTTTAATTAATAAATGAATAATTAAAACATAACTTATACTAACATAACTTGTACTAATTTTAATTAATCAAACCAAACATAACTTGTACTAATTTCGTCGAAGAGTGAAAATACATGAAAATTCAATTTCTATTCAATATTTCCACCAAATTCTGCTCCTATCCCCCTTGGTCTTGTATCCATTATTTCTTCCCACAACCTCATTCGAGTTGCATAATGATCAGCCCATCTCTTAGCTTGGTTTGATGAATTGTTCCACCACCATGTTGGGTAAGGTGGTACAGGATAATGAGGCTGTAAGAAAAGTTGCACAAAGTGATTGTTTCCAACACGAGCAATAGCTATTTCAATGCGCTCTTGGACTGGAACTGGAGGGGATCTCAATGGGAAGTGAGTAAAACAACCTGAAGCATGCCCATCAAATGTATGCAGAACAAGGTTGTACGCCGAAGCGATGACAACTCCCATACTCATAGCGTCCATCCAATGCGCCCGTTGTGCCGAATCTTCAAAGTAATTTAAAGACTGTAGTAGTTGGTCTGCCCAACCTCTTTCTGGATATAACGCATCGTATAGATCCCTATTTTGTTCAATCTCATTAATGAGATCTATTCGAACTTTAGCCCAACAATCTTCAGTATACCCTAAATGAGCGGCTATCGCCCTAAATCCACAATGACCGTCACCTTGGACGTCATTAATGTGAGAAATGTAATGCTGATAAGCCCGAGGTAAATACTAAATGTAGTCGGTAAGGATGGGTGGAACTGAAAATTGAGCATGGTTCGCTTGAGTGTTGCGAACTCTCGCGCCCCTCTCACGTCTCCTAGATTCGACCCCAAATGACGAAGTGGATGCTTCTGTAAAGGAAGGAATGCGTCGTCCACTTTACTCCTCTTTACCAGTAGGTCGACCTCTATGAGCCGTGTTATACGTTGGGCCTCGAACTGTGCTCTGAGATGGATCCGTCATATCGATAATCCTGTCTATCATGTGCTCTCGCATAGATCGATCCATCCCTTGTAATCTGTCCAAAACTTCATATGTTCTGTCCGGTCGTTCTCCCTCATCATTCACAATGGGCGCGCGCATGGACAACCTAGTCCAATGATCGTGAATACTCTGAATCGGAATTGGCATGGAGTACCAACGGTAATATGCAAGATCATGTCTGCATGGCAATCCGTGTGTAATTTTGATTGTACAGTCGCACAACCCGAACTGGAGGTAGGATGCATCTTCAGCGAATTCTAGCTGAACATTGATGAGCTCCATTGCCTGTAATGAAATGCGAGTTCTTACTTGTTGAAAAAGTTCGTCATTTATTTGCCAATGGCGGGGGATTTTGATAGATCTCTAAAATGACCTCCGAATATCTCCGAACTGATTTTCCAACATCTTGTCTATTATCCCAAAAGCTTTTTGTAAGGATGACATGGTACCCCCCAAATATAGCTTCAGTCTCGCATGTGCGGACTCTGCCCTGTAATATAATAATGAACTGTGTTTAAATACGAAAGTTACAGAAATATTATTTAGTATAGTGGAATAATGTACGTAATTGAAATAGTAAAGGTAATAATGCATAAAGTGACTATACCTCTGGCTTGAATTGCTTCCGAGGTGCATACACGTATTTGTCCATGCTGCCACAAACCTATCTCTGTACGGCCTTATCCATGTATTGGCAAGGTATTGTAAGAGCTGCTGGTGTTGTTTGTAGTCATCGCACATGGCATTCCACTTCTGATTGAAAGACGCTTCTGTCGTTGAATTAATAAGCGAGTGCCATGACATGTTAAAGTCGTTAAACGACGGACCAAGGACCCCTCTGCAGTGCTTAATTATGCATTGGTTGATGTGCCAAATGCAAAGGATGTGACGTGCCGAGGGGAAACATGCTTCAATGGCGCTAAGAAGCACCAAATCTCGATCTGTAACAAATACCGATGGCAACAATGCCCCCTTTCTAAGCATCCATTTCTTTAAGGTACTCAAGGCCCATGTCAGGTTCTCTATCCTCTCATTTGTAAAATGTGCAAACATGAGAGAGTAACTGCACATTGTGGATGTGATACCTACAATCTCCAATAATGGTAACCGGTACTCGTTGGTCTTGTATGTGGCATCAATGACCAATACGGACGGAAAGTTCACAGATAAGTCTAGGCTTTGAGGATGTGGGCTCCCGCGCCCGAAGCGCGATTTAAGATAGAGTCGCCACCCGGATTTTTGAGATGGATGATCCGAGAAACCGAGGGTTTTGTTTTGAAAGAAAAAGGCTTTTTGGTCTAGCGAAACTGTTTGAGATTTTGGATCCGGGAGCCAGGTTACGAATGGGGAAGGTTTTGTTGAAAAGCACCCCGCTCACCCGGTGAAAACCGGTCTCTACTAAGCATTTTAAATGGGGGGGGGTTAATACGAGTCGGAAAACCTTAAAAACACATAAAGGGGAAAGGGGAACAAGACAAATCATAACACATTGCCGTGCTAGTGGTGCTTGCTGTACAGAGATGATAAAAATGGCATGGCGACGATATAAACAAGAAAGATATACAAATGGACTGTCTGAATCACTATCCTCCGTCAGGCGGCCTATCGGTTTACAACGCGCGGCTTAGTGATATGCCGTGCGTGGTTCCAATCTGGATACCAAACTTTTATAGTTTTGTAAAGCTTCGCACGGTATACCCATTACATCGCACGGTGTTATTTTAAAACTTCAGACAACTCACAGCCGTCAGATCATCTCAGATCTGCACCATTCCTTCAAGCCATGGAAAGAAAACCATTTTTGATACGTTTACCTGTTTTGAAAAGATCTATGGGGTTTAAAACATGGCTTGTAGATATGGTCTCATTTTGGGACTGCTTTTTGGTATACAGAAAAGATCCAACAACAGACGATCGCGATCCAGACAGCTTGATCAAGAAAATAATATCCTTTTAAAATGCCGTGCGTGCAAGATTTACTACGCCATGCGACGCTCCAAAGCACCGCGCGGCGTAGTACATCTTTGCACAGAACACTGGTTTTGTTTTGTAAAAGAGGTTTTGGGTCAGATCCTAACCAAAAGGGGGTAAGCCTGAAAACAGAAAGGTCCCTTCAGGGCCAGGACAGAGCCTAGCCCAAGGAAACTTGGTTTTTACCTTGGATTTGGAGCTTGAATGAGCTTTGATGAAGGCGGATGGACGTCGGAAGGTTGAAAAAGAGAGTAGAAGTATGGATGTGTGTAATAGATGGGTATATTGGGTAGTTGAGACCTCAAAGTTAGTAAGGAACTAACTTCAATGGTGAGGAGAAAAATGGAGTAAAAGGCCTAGAGGATGTCTTTTGAGAACAACATTCTCAAGGCTTGGAAATAGGAAAGTGAGTGTGAAAGCAAGAAGAGAGAGAAAGGGTATAATGGTGATCAAGGGCCCTTTTCCCTTGAGTGGAGGGGTGTATTTATAGGCAAGAGCCTTGGATTTTGAATTTCAAAAGTTGGAGGTATTTTCTGGGCGGGCCAGAAGTGTGCTTTCGGCTGAGCCGTATTGCAGCTGTGGCTCAAATGGGCGTGGCCGACAGCTTTCTGAGCCAGTCAGAACTTTATCCAAAATGCCGTGCGGGTAACCTCATGACTGCGTGCGGCGTATTAAATTTCGATACGCCGCGCGGTGTAGAAGTGTCACGCACGGTACTTCAGGTTCGGTCCAGGGCTTTTTTGGGCTTTTGGGCTTTTTTGGGTTTTTCTGGGCTGATGGTTGGTTTGGGCTACGGATGCTGGAGGAATACTTCATTCAAGCTCGCAAAGGCTTTGTTCCCTTTATTTCATCATCGGGGCGGTCAAAGACCCTTCGAGGTCCGGATTGGGGTGTCTACAGTAGTCCCTCTTTAACGTAACTCGGATATCATTGTTTTGATACGAGTGACACTTAAAGAATAGGCATCCCGATCCGTTTGCTCTAAAGTCTTTGAACAGAAACAGAAAACAAAATGCTCGAAAATGCAAGTAAATGACAATAGTGGTCGCGTTCGTGGAACTGCCTACGTACCCCGTTTGTAGGGATCAGACCAACGTAGTTCAATTGGGACAATGCAATCGTAGCAAACAATGCGAAAAATTCGAAGTAAGCCTTTTTTGGGAAGTCGGGACAAGCCTTTGGGAGGCGAAACTTGATTTGAGACTGGTTTGAAATTGAGACGAGCCTTCGGGAGACGAAATTTGAAATTGATTTGAGACTTGAGTTGAGACTTGATTTGAGACTTGAATTGAGACTTGATTTGAGACGAGCCTTCGGGAGGCGAAATTTTGAAATTGATTTGAGGCTTGAATTAAGACTTGAGACTTGATTTGAGACGAGCCTTTGGGAGGCGAAATTTTGAAATTGATTTGAGACTTGAATTGAGACTTGAGACTTGATTTGAGACGAGCCTTTGGGAGGCGAAATTTTGAAATTGATTTGAGACTTGAATTGAGACTTGATTTGAGACGAGCCTTCGGGAGGCGAAATTTTGAAATTGATTTGAGGCTTGAATTGAGACTTGAGACTTGATTTGAGACGAGCCTTTGGGAGGCGAAATTTTGAAATTGATTTGAGACTTGAATTGAGACTTGATTTGAGACGAGCCTTCGGGAGGCGAATTTTGAAATTGATTTGAGACGAGCCTTCGGGAGGCGAAATTTTGAAATTGATTTGAGACTTGAAACGCGAATCTAGCAAATACTGCGAGCAAATGTGAATACGACCAGTCCTCGGGGGACGGGGAAATTTGCGAGTCCCGGGGGGACTAGGATCGAATGATCTCAACATTAATGCACGTTAATCCAAAGGATTTCTGCTGCAAAACGGCTGGAGCTTTTGGTTTCCGAGATGACTTTGGTGGCTAGGGTGCTCAATTTCTGAGAAAACACATTTACTCTTCTGAAGCCATAATGCCGTGCGGGCGTCCGATGTGGCGCGCGGCATTTCATTTTCCCATGCACCTCTTCGATTTCCGAGATCAGTTGGCTAGTTTAAGGGTGCCCATTAATACAGGCGTGCCCTTTCGTAGGTCAGGGCTCCTTTAAAGGGATGGTGATGCCTCATTCTATGCACCATTCTCCCAAGTCTCTCTAGATTTCCTGAATTCATAACTCTCAAGACATGGCGGAAGGCGACCTGGCAGCGCGGGTGATCTCTTTGGAGGCAGAGATGGGATTTTACCGTGAGGAGATTGTGCAACTGAACCGTCAGATCGCGAGGCTCATATCAACGATCCGTACTCTTTGTCGCGCGGTGTCCAACCTTCAAGACTTTACTTTTGATCAGATGGACAGCAAACATGACCCGGAGTATACACCGGAGCGTGATTCGGATGGGACTGCAGATGACTCGGAGGGGAATCCGAATGGCTCGGATGACCGTTCCGGCGAAGGGGATGGTGTGTCCGGCGGATGGAGCGACTGAGGATGAGGATTGAGGAAGAAGAAAGGGGGCCAGTAGGATTTTTTTCTGTTTTGATTTTCTCTTTTCTCTTTTTTTTTTTTGAACAATGTAATGCAAATCCCGGGGGATTACCTTGGGCTTCATGGAATGAAAAATCTCCCTTTCTTGTCAACGCTTGTCTGCTTTTTCATGCTCATACTGTTCGAAATCGAACGGAATCGAATGTGAATGCCATTGTCAGAAACTGCCCTCAGAATCTAAACTGTCGAACCAACCCAGTATGCCGTGCGCAGCATGGGTAATGCCGTGCGTCGTGGTAACTCGAGAATCCTCATCCAGTTAAGCTATTACGCCGCGCGCTTCTATCCAGTATGCTGTGCGGTACACCTCTCTTCGAACCCGGTCCATTTAAAGTCCAAACGAACCGGTTCAGGGGATATATATATATATATACAGGGCGTACACAGTACGCCCCGTTCGTTCGAACTTCCCTCTCTCTTTTGTCTCTCTCGAACGTATCTCTCTCTCTCGCAGTTCTCTCTCTCTCGTCTCTCTCTCTCTCTCACTGCTCTCTCTCCCTCTCTCACTGCTCTCTCTCTCTCGTCTCTCTTTCTCTCGTCTCTCTCTCATGGATAGCACGGATATACCCGGGGGTGATCAACCCCCCGCGGGTCGAGGTTGCGCCGGTCGCGGTGGCCCTGGGGAGCGGCGTGGCAGCCGAGGTAGGGCCGGAGACCGTGGGGGTCTCGGTCCAGGCGGCATTGGCCGAGGAGGCAGTCGCGGTGGTTGGTGTGGACGGTGGCGACAGCGGTAGTAGGGTACTGGCCGGCTTTGGCCAGGAGATGGAGACTCCGGGTGCAGTGGAGTCCAGGGGTGAGGAGGAGACTACAGCCCGAGCGGAGGGCGTAGTTGGTTTGGAGGAGAGGGTTACGGAGACTCATGGTGGTGACGGGTCTGACGGAGCGGAGGTGGAGACAGAGGCTTCCCCTGTGAGGGAGCCCCGGACTGACCTGGGGAAGGGCCCCGTTGTTGAGGAGGAGTTGGTAGAGGAGAGGGAGACGCCGGCTATGTTTGTCGGTAGCGGCGAGGGTGCAGGGTCGTCGCGAGCCATAGGTTTAGGTGACTACCTTGAGGAGGCGTCTCTTGAGGACTTAGTTAAGACCTTACGGGGGGTGCCTGGACTGGCTGCGGCTTTACTTGAGGCTCAGGAGAGGGTGCTCCAGGTTGAGCTTGAGACAAGGGCCGCTGGAGGGCCACAGGGTGTAGAGGAGGAGGCCGCCGGAGGTGAGACAGCTCCTCGGAGGAGTGTTGTGGAGGAGGCGACGGTGGCCCTGAAAGGGCGCGGACCTTACGTGGCGGAGTCCTACGTGCCCTTTCAGCACGTAGTGGTCCCTACACTTTTGGACGCCTACAGACCGGCGCAGTCCACATACGACGAGGCTCTGGTCCTGAGGGTCCCACAGCAGTACATTTCTGTGCGCCGAGATGAGGTATGCCTTAAACACTTGCATTTTAAACTTCAATGCATCGCACTTTCATTCCCTTACTTGAATGTCGTATTTGCATTGAATAGCATACCTGTTTACTGAATGTTATCAACTTGTTGCAACAGGCGATCACCATCTCGTGCTACGGTGGTGCGGCCGACGTGCCGACGTTCTGGGAGAGACTTCTTGAGGCTGTGAGGGAGATCGTGAGGCAGGCGGGCTTTGGGGAGTTTGTGAGTGTGTTGACGAGGGCGAGCAACGATCGCCAGGTGGTGAGGGCACTGGCTGAGAGGTGGTGGGACACGACGAACACGTTCCACTTTCTTTTTGGCGAGCTGACGGTGACGCCGCTGGACTTCGCGGCGATCACTGGTCTGAGGGTCGGGGGTGACCATATCCCTTACGACGCCGTTACAGGGAGGAGTGCGGTGCTACAGCGGGAGACACTGGGGTACGTGCTGAGGGCGGAGAAGGAGGACGCTCAGTACGCTCAGCTGTTGGGGTTTTGGACGGAGGAGCTCCCGACTGACAGGGTGCAGGAGGAGCAGATGGCGCGGTGCTTTCGGTTGTACTTGCTCGGTGCGTCCCTGTTTCCCAACAGGCGCAACCGAGTACACCTTTCGCTCCTACCGGCCTTGAGGGACGTCGGGGAGATAGCCCGTTTTGACTGGGGCGGTGCAGCTTTGGGGGCGTGCTACGCCTTCATGGGGTCTCTTTCCCGAGGGGCGGGGAAGAGCCTCGGCGGTTACTGGAGGGTCTGGGAGGTATATTTCGAACTTCTCTCGCATTTATTTGTCTTTCCATTCGCTTATTGCATATCCTGTGCTAATCCTTGATGTTTGATTCTGCAGCTGTGGACGTACGAGGTACTGTATATGTACCCTCCCGAAACCTCCTGCCCTAGCGACACAGTGCTTCCCCGGGCCCTACGTTGGTCCAAGGAGTTCCGGGGAGTGAAGAAGGGGAAGGGCGACCTGAACGCCTACCGCCTCTTCGTAGACGAGCTTCGTTCTGACCGGGTATGATTATATCTCGCATGCTTTCATTTGTTTGACAGTTCTTATTCAAGTCTCATGCTGATGTTATTCATCTTTGATTGCAGGTTCGTTGGCGTGTGTGGGACCGCTGCGAGCTTCCTTACTTGGTCCGGAGTAGGGAGGTGACGAGGGGGAGAGTGCTGCTCGAGTCCCCTTACGGCTGGCAGTGGTACCTGGGTGACCGGGTGTCACGTCAGTCGTTGAGGCTGGACGCCTTTAGAGTCCCTGGTCTCCTTCCTGCTCTGGTGCAGCGGACGAGCTTGTACACCAGGGGAGAGGTTGAGCGGTTCGTACGACCGAACCTTGAGCTGGAGCCGCTCTTCCAGACGGGCGTGGACTACTCTGAGTACCGGGCTCGGTACTTGATGCTGAGTTTCGGGGTACGAGCTGCTGCTCGGGAGGCGACGCTTCGAGCGCCAGGTGGTGCAGGTGGTAGAGGCGGACGAGGACGGAGAGGAGGGAGAGGCAGAGGGCGCGAGGGTAGCGTTGGAGGTCGAGGTGACGGTGCAGGTCCGAGCGGGGCTAGCTTGCCTCAACTCTCCTGGACCGTGGACGTGACGACTGCCCAGGGGGTTTCTGGTGTAGTGGCGGTGCCGCGTCCCACGGTCGTAGCTCCGGAGTTCCTTGCTCAAGTATAACTTGCACTCTTTCGCCCATTTGCACTTTCTTGTTAGTATCACTGTACGTTCTAAACAATTGACCTATTGTGCAGGCGACTCCGGAGTATGTGAGAGAGATGGCCGAGGCCATGATGGGCTTGGAGCAGCTGGTGAGGCAGTACGCCATGGGGCGTGCCCCAGAGGTGCTTCCTCGTGCTGGCGGGACTATGGTAAAGCTTTCGAACCCTTTGCTTTTATTTCCTATTGCTTATTCCACAATTACAATGCAAATGATGAATACCATGCTATTGCAGGCTGGAGGAGGGGCTTCGCGTGGGTTGTGCAGGAAGTCTGTGCGCATGCAGGCGCCTCAGGCTTCCTCCGCAGGCTCGCGGAAGGAGCCTCCGTCGAAGAGGCAGCGGCTTTCTGGGGGGACAGAGGACGAGCCGGTCGACGTTTCTGACGAGACTGAGGAGCCGACAGACGTTGACCTCTCGGACACCTCGGGGAGTACAGTGCCTAGAGCGTCAGGTACTCAGGAGGTAGCCAGTTCTCAGGCGGAGGAGGCCTTTGGGGAGGACGGCGAGGAGGGTGAGGACGATGACGAGGACGAGGATGAGAGTTGAGTTCCCTTTTGTTTTACTTTTGCTTTTCGAATGGAGCCTGCGTGCTTCTTTTGGAAGGGTGCCTGTTTACCCTCAGTAGATAGGATTTTGGGGCTTGCACGCCTTTTGGTATTTCGACTCATGGATATCTTGGAGATTATATATATAGAGAAGCTTATTTCTGTCATTGTTTTCGTCATTCAACTTCCCTTATTGTCGTTTGCTTAAGAAAGATTGAATAACAGAAACACTAACCAATGCATGCAACTAGTCCTTTGAGCCCTAATCTGAAGTGAACTTGAGTTTTATAATGAGTAGTACGTTAGGGCAAAGATTTATTGATACTGGAATAGAAATCAAAGAAGATAACTGAATATTTCTGAAAAAAAACTGATCCCTTTGTGCAAGACATTACGAAACTACCCCTGTCGCGGACTCTTGTTTATCAACAATGACCCTGGATACTTGACACGTGATTATGATACTCAAAAACTGAAAACCGCTTGAAAACATGCCTGAAAAGCAAGAAAACCTTGACTTTGGGGGGTAACATTCTCAGATTTTGACATTAACCACGAAACGGAACTTGGACCAGGTCACCTTTGGTCATTATGACCTGTAGGACCTGAAAGACCAACTTGAAACGGCTTGAAACGGACTCCGATACCTTGACATGACTTAGGAAATGGGTTTTATTGACTTTTTGGTGTCCTCACGTCGAATTTTAAGAGTTGGCTTGAAGCGGGAGCGCCTTGAAGTCCCAAATACCCATTGAGACATGTTTTGATGGTTGGTGATGCTTGCGAGTGCCTTGAATAGGTTTCAAACCTCTGCTGTCAAGTCTGCAGAAATGCAGACTTAATATGCCGTGCGGGGCTACAAAGCGCCGTGCGTGGCTTCATCCGATTCCACGGCGTATCCATGTTATGCCGCGGTTTTCTCCTGATTTTGGTATGCCGTGCGCTACCTCTTTACACCGCGCGGCACTTTTTTCCTGACATTCTGCCTTTTGCTGTTTCCCAAGACAGATTGCACGAAGGTTGAAGTTTGACCTGTTCTATAACATATCCGGGCCAATGCATGTCTACTTTGTTCTTTTAGAGCATGACCAAGCTTTTCCCTATGCAAGACTCATGGAAAATCTATACTTTTAGAACCCAAGGCTCTTTTGGAAGTTGAAGTTGTCTCCTCTATCATTCTATAAATTCAGGCCTTAGGTCTCATACTAACCATATCTTTCTTCCTCAAATCTTCATCTCCTCCCAATGGCTCTTTCTCTCACCGGTTCGCTACGGCCGTGGTTGATTTCCATGGAAGGGGTCGATTGGCTCAACTTTCGGGCGCATGGTCTCTACTCTATGAGATACCTTCGTAACATCCGCCTTCGCCCTGAGCTTCTAAAGGCTGCCATAAGTCTCTGGGATCCGGAGGTGCACGTATTCCGCTTTGGTGGACAGGAGCTTTGCCCTACAATCGAGGAGTTTCGCGCCTATCTTGGCGGCTTCGGCTCTGGAGATGTCATTGTCCCTCCCATGCGCGAGAACATGTCCAAGGTTCTTGCTGCCTCTCTTGGTTTGAATGACGGTGTTGCTCGTTACTTGGTTAGCAATGGTCATCTCAACGTGATGCGCCTCATTGAGATGTTCTCTCCTCTTGGCAACCTAGCGGACGCAACCTACCACTCTCGGCGCATGACCGCTCTTTGTATGTGCTTACTTGCCGCTTACTTCTTGGTTCCCTCCACTGGCCATGCTAGCTCGGCACTGGTCAGTATTGCAGTGCAGATTGGAGCTCGGAAGGATGTGATTCCCATGGTATTGGCTGAGACACTGATGGGTTTAGACAGGGTTCGTTCTGGAGAGACTGAGACTTTTGGAGGCAGCCCCCTTCTCCTACAGGTCAATTTTCGCCTCATCTTTCCTCTTTTCAGCTCTTCCTATTTTCTTTGACGTTGGGCTTGGCTTTCTATGGTTTCTCACTTGTTTTCTCTCTTTGGCAGATTTGGCAGTGTGACAAGGTGAACATACTGACTCTCCCTCCTGGCAATTTGGTGTATGGGGCTAGGTTACTTTCCTCTCGGTGCTTTGAATTTGCGGACAGGCGAGTTTCTGAGTGGGTCAACTTCTTCAAGCGTCAACGGGCTGAGACTATTTCCTGGAAAAGTTCTTGGCTCGATCTTCCACCCATGACTGTGCATTATATGGGTTCCCAGTGGGTGGTTCTTCCCGGGTTGGAGGCTTTTACCTTCTACATCCCCTATCGGATTCAGCGTCAGCTTGGTTTGAGACAGGAGGTTCCTGCAGAGATTCTGGTGGATGTAGTTCTGCCTTTCTTCCGCCATTCGGTTCTTTGTAACTACCAGTGATTCTGGAGGTCTCACGAGGTGACCGATGCTCATCCTTACCCGTCTGTTGCAGTGCGTGGGAGTTACAGGAAATGGCTTAAGAGGGACATTGCTGCGAGGGCAGGTGCCCAAGGAAACTGACTCGATCTTACTATCCTGATCATTGAATAAATCATGGACCTCCTTTTATTGTATTGCGCTTTTATTTTTGAAGATCATGCTCAGCCTTATGTATTAGAAGCAGTTATCTTAATAAAGTGAGTTATAGAGGGTCTCCCCCTCTCTGATTCTGCCCTTCTGGATTCTGTCAACCCGAAATTTTGTTTTGATTGATCATGACCGAGTCTCATAGTGAGACTGCCTACGTATCCTTTTTGATGAAGGAATCAGGTCATGACGTAGTTCAAGGATAGGGTTCGCTCTGGTTTTGACACTCTCCTATTTTTTTGCCTAGTACCGCCCCTTCGGATTTTCGGCCTAGCGAGCTCATTCGTTGTATGCCTTGACTTTTGCCTAAGATGCCCTTGCGGGTTTTCATCCTAGCAGGCCTTTGCTCTAATTTTTGCCTGGAGCTGACTGCCCTTGCAGTTTTCAGCCCAGCGAGCTTCTCTCAGGGGTAGTAGCGCTTGAGTTGATCCAGGTTGACTAGAGTTGAGAATTCGTTTCCGTCCAGATCGATGAGCTGTGTAGCTCCTCCGGATAGGATAGTCTTGATGATATACGGCCCAGACCATTTCGGTCGGAACTTTCCTCGTGGATCATAGATTGGTGCTCGTATCTCCTTCAGAATCATGTCGCCTTCTGCCAAGTCCCTGGGCTTCACTTTTTTATTGAATGCCCGCGCAATTCTCCTTTGATATCCTTGAATGTGGTAAAGTGCCCTTAAACGACGTTCATCGAATAACATAAGTTCTTCAAACCGGTTGCTCAGCCAATCTGCCTCTTGTACATTGCATTTGATCATAGTCCGGAGGGATGGAACCTCTAATTCTATGGGGAGTACGGCCTCCATGCCATAAACCAAAGAGTACGGAGTTGCCCCTGTTGGTGTATGCACAGACGTGCGGTATCCCCACAATGCCAAAGGTAGTCGTTCGTGCCAATCCCTTGCAGATTGAATGGTCTTTTCCAGGATAGTTTTGATTGTTTTGTTGGCGGCCTCTACAGCCCCATTGGTCTGCGGTCGGTAGGTTGTTGACTTGTGTATTTGGATCTGGAACTCTTCCAAGACTTCCTTTGCTCGGCCTTTGAAATGAACCCCATTATCGGATACGAATGCTTGTGGGACCCCATACCGATAAATAACGTTTTGCTTGATAAAGTGCGCGACTTGATCCGCGGTCAGGGTTGCATACGAGGCTGCTTCCACCCACTTTGTGAAGTAATCGATGGCCACCAGGATGAACTTATGGCCATTAGAGGTTGCTGGCACAATCCTTCCGATGACATCAATACCCCATGTCGAGAAAGGCCATGGCGAAGTCGTTTGCTGCAACTCATGTGGTGGAACATGCGTGAAGTTAGCGTGAATTTGGCACTTATGGCAACGTCGTACGTATTCCACACATTCCGTCTCCATGGTGGACCAGAAGTAGCGTTGTCTCAAAACCTTTTTGGCAAGCATCATGCCGTTCATGTGAGGACCGCATACTCCTTCGTGGACTTCCTCCATCACCCTTTTTGCCTCCTCACCATGAATACACAATTTGTGGGTTCCACAGTGAGACCTTCGGTATAGGTTTCCTCCACAAATGATGTACTGAGCTGCCATTCTCCGAAGGGCGATCCTGTCTTTCTTGCTTGCTTCAGAGGGGTACTCTCCTCTTTCCACGAATCTCCAGATATCGTAGAACCAAGGGTGACCGTCCTCGGGTTCATTAATGGCCATGACATGTTGGTATACTGGGGTGTCCCTTTGCTCGATCATAATCGGCCTTAGCTTCACACCGACAGGGATTTCGACCATAGAGGCTAATGTTGCCAAGGCTTCAGCAAATTGATTCCTGAGTCTCGGGACATGAGTGAAAGTTACTTTGTTAAAATGGGGAATGAGATCTTCGAGATCTTGATGGTACGGCTTTAACTTCTCTTCCCTGACTTTCCAATCACCGTTTGCTTGAGAAACGACCAAGTTTGAATCTCCCACAACTTCCAACTTTTCTATACCGATTTCAATGGTTGCTTCCATACCAACAATGCAAGCTTCGTATTCCGCTTGATTGTTGGTGACTTCGAAGTTAAGCTTAAATGCAAGCGGGATATGCGACCCATCCGGTGAAATCAATAGCACGCCAATTCCGAATCCTTTCTGATTGGCTGCTCCATCGAAATACAACCGCCATACGTCCTCGACTATGGTCAATATGCCTTCATCCGAGAACTCGAATTCGGCATCTTCCTTTCCTTCGACTGGGCAGTCGGCCAAAAATTCAGCGACAGCTCTTCCTTTTACTGACTTTCTGCTGACATATTTCAATTCAAATTCTGCCAGCATCAATAGCCATCGTGCCATTCTTCCTGTGAGTGCTGGCTTTTCGAATAAGTACTTCAGAGGATCCATTCGGGATATTAGTCTTACCGAATAGGCCAGCATGTAATGTCTTAACTTTCTGGAAGCCCAAACAAGTGCCCAACACGTCTTTTCTAATGGAGTATAACGTTCTTCAGACCCAACCATCTTTTTGCTGAGGTAATAGACAGCCCTTTCAACCCCATCGTCTCCTTCCTGTGCCAGCATGCACCCCATGGAAGGCGGAGTGACTGACAAGTATAGGATCAAAGGTTTTTCTGGTTCCGGTGGCATCAAGACTGGCGGATTCCTTAGATAGGCTTTGATGGCCTCGAAAGCTTGTTGACATCCGTCGTTCCACGCAAATGGTGTTCCTTTCTTGAGCAAACGAAATATGGGTTCGCACGTTGAAGTCAGTTTTGCAATAAACCGGCTGATGAACTGTATTTTGCCAAGGAAACTCCTTACGTCTTTCTCTATCCGTGGTGGTTCCATTTCCAGAATGGCCTTAATCTTTGATGGATCGATTTCGATGCCGCGAGTAGTGATCATGAACCCGAGCATTTTCCCTGTAGTGACTCCAAACGTGCATTTAGCTGGGTAGAGGCGCATCCTGTACTTTTTTATCCTTTCGAAGAACTTCCTCAACGCGGGTAAGTGGCCTTCTTTCTCTTTTGCCTTAACGATCATGTCGTCAACGTAAACCTCCACCTCTCTATGAATCATATCATGCAACAAGGTTATAGCAGCTCGCTGATAGGTGGAGCCAGCGTTCTTCAGCCCGAAAGGCATGACCCGATAGCAATAGGTTCCCCACTCAGTAATGAACGTGGTATTCTCTCGATCTTCCGGGGCCATGAGAATCTGATTATATCCTGAGAAACCATCCATGAAGGAAAGTAAGGCATGTCCCGCGGTGTTATCAACTAGCACGTCAATGTGGGGCAGAGGGAAGTCATCCTTGGGGCTAGCTTTGTTTAAGTCCCTGAAGTCCACACAGACCCTGATTTTGCCATCCTTCTTTGGAATGGGAACGATGTTAGCAACCCACTGAGGGTATTTAGTTACCATTAAGAACCCAGCATTGATCTGTTTAGTTACTTCCTCTTTTATTTTAAGCACCCAATCGGGTCTCATGCGTCTCAGTTTTTGTTTTACTGGTTTTGCGTCAGGGTGAAGGGGAATCCGATGTTCCACGATTTCAGGATCAATTTCGGGCATATCAACGTGTGACCATGCAAAAACGTCTTCGAATTCTTTTAACAATTCCACGAGAGCCTGACGCTCTTCTTCTGACAGCACAGAACCGATCTGGACCATTCGGGGATTCCCTTCATCCCTCAAATTTATTGAAACAACTTCTTCTTTTACAGGCTGAGCATGCCTTTCGTCTTCCCTTTCGATTAGGGACCGAATTTCTTCAGGGATTTCTCCCTCGAACTCGATCTCTTCATCATTGGGGTCGACACAATTTATTTCAAAATCAGGGAAGTAAGCGGAATCAGGTTCATTTATTTCATCATTAGCAGAGGCCTCGAGGGCATCATACACACGGGTAGACTCAAACTCAAAATACAGACTCTGAGGAGTTGGGCCAAGAGGCACCGACTCAGACTCAACAGACTCAGAAGACTCAGAAGACTCAAAGGACTCAGAAGACTTAAAGGACTCAGCTTCAGATTCAGACTCATGACTGGTTGCACTTGGTATGAAAGTCCAATTCTTATAATCTCCAGCGGCATCCATGATGAGTGAAGTTGGATCTTCGGAGGCCTTCTGCCCCAGCATTTGCACTTCTGCTTCCACAACTATACCCAATGGTTCGTCCTCCTCGAATAAGGTCGCTAGGCTACCCACAGCAAGAGTTTCAACCCAATCTGTCGTCTTTGCTGGTTTGATCACCGCTTCTAGCTCTTCATCACTTTCGGGCCAAACATCATTGGCAAATATCTCAAACCCTGGTAGAAAGGTTTTGGTTTCTTTGTCCCAGAATGATTCCGGCTGCCCTTGATAAATCTGCTTTGCCTTCTCTTTGACAAAATAATCTTCCAACCTATCTCCTTTCTTCTCCTTCCTTTCCTCGGAAGGGTGGTACCACATACCTGTTACGCGGGTTAAAGTTCCTGGTTCTTCAAATTGTGCTGGCCCCTGAAGATTCTTTCCCAGCCCCAATCCTGGCATGTAGGACATTTTCTTCATTATCTTTATGGCAACATTACTAACGACGAAGTCGCCATCAATCTTAACAGTGAAAACAGAACGAGAGGTGTCAAGAGAGAAGCCGCCCAGGGCAACGTCCTCTTCCCATGTTGTATCTCCAAAAGCGGGGCATTGTCTTCCACAGGAGCGCGAATCCCAGAGTCGCCATGAATGGTGAGCATCCCAGTTTCCAGTCCCAGTCTAACTTTCTGGTGGAGCGTTGAAGGAACTGCCATGATGTCAGGTCGATGCATCCAAGGTCTACCCAGCAGTAGGTTGAAGGACGCGGGAATGTTTACCACATGGAACTCCACATCCGTTTGGTAAGGCCCAAAAGTCATAGGAAGCATGAGGGTGCCAGTCACATCCCGACGGGTGTTGTCATATGCCCGAACTTTGACTTCTGATGGAGAGAAATCACTATTTTTGTATCCCAGGCAATAAGCAACACGGAGTGGGCAGACATTGATTGCTGACCCGTTGTCAATCAGGATTACCGGTACCCATTTTCCGTGGCATTTCAGAGTGATATGGAGTGGTTGATTGTGATCAGTTCCATCGGCGGGCAAATCTCGATCAGTGAAGGTGATAGCATGTTTGACGGGTATGGTTTTGATGAGTGCCACAAGTTCGTCAGGGGTTATGGCGGAAAGGACTTTTAGGTGAGAGAGAGCTTGGATGAATCCTTCGCGATGGCGGATCCTTCGCGATGGCGGGTGGAATGAACAAGCACGTCCCAAACAGACATTTTGGCTGGAGTCTGTTCAAGCTGGCGCTTGATCATTCTTTCTGGGTCTTTCTCAGGGCGCGAAGGTTCTTTAACTGGTGGGGCAAAGGGTTGGAAAGTATCTTTGATTGGGGTAACGAACGGGTTAGAAGGTTCTTTGGTCGGTGGAGCTGAAGGGTTGAAAGATTCTCCGATCTGAAGATTAGGGGGTTGATATATTCGACCACTCCTGGTTAATTGACCAATCTGTTGGTATTTGGACTCTTCATTCCACAAATCCACAAGAGCTTTGCGCTTGTTTCCAATGGTGGTGTCTTGGAGGTTGGCAGCCAAGTCAGCGACAACCAGGTCTTCCCACAGATCCTCGGGCTTCCATTTCTCAGCTTCTGCTACTGCCCTATTTACGGTCCATTCTTCATTCCCCACCTTTATGTTGATGATTTTCGTATTACCCCACAGGTTTGTCTTAGCACCTGGTTCATTTTCCCACAAATTCATCATGGCAACATCGGCATCTTTTGGGAAAGTGACAGATGACTCTGACTTAATTTCGTCGACTAGGTAGTCCATTGGGTTGAACTCATTACTAGCCACATCTTCTTCGGGGCCTGGCGGTTCTGGGTGTGGAGCAAGACCTACGTTGTTGTATGGGTCGTTTGCTATGAGATCGTAGAGGTAGGAGGAGAGGTTTGGTCGAAATGGGACATGTTCAGGCCAGTTGTAGATCACTGCCGGTGGTTGATATTCTTCTGCAAACAGCATGGGTATAGAGAAGGTATCTAAAGGATCATTCCAGGCCAAGAGTTGGTACTCATCCGGGATTGGATTCCATTCCCATTCAGTCATTTCTGGCAAGTTGAACATCATATTCAAAGAAAATCCATCAAGAGGGTCAGCATAAATGTTTTGCCAATCAACTTCCCATCCTGGCTCAAAGAATGGATTTACATCTTCTTGGAAATTAGCAACTTCAAACTCTTTTCAATCGGCAATCAAATCTCCCCAATCCCAAAGGTAACAGAGGGCAATTTCTTCGGGAATCTCTACAACAGGCTCTGGTTCGGTATCAGGGATGATGAAAGAGGTAGGGTCAAAGTCTTGGCTTTTGACTTGGGTGATTTGGTTGATATGAAATGGGCATTATGCTGTGGCAAGGGATTTGTCACGGTGTTTGGTTTGTCAGAAGGAGGGGTATCAATGACTTTATTGTCGATGAGGTTTTGAATCTCATGACGAAGACGGATACAATTGTCAGTGATATGGCCATGCATTTGGTGGAAATCGCAGTAGACGTTCTGGTTTAGGTTGGGTGGAATGTTCTGTGGTGGCTGAAGGGGATTCAACACTCCTACTTCAGTAAGCTTTTTGAGCAAGGCGCGCGGATCTAGGAGTGCTAAATTGGGTAAAGGCTCTTTGTTGGGTTTTTGGTTTTTCTGAAATTTGGTTTACTTCTGCCGGTTTGGTGGATGAAGTTCCAGCCTGATTGGAATTCCCGAAGAGGACATTGTTGTTCCCTGAATATACTCTTTTGGGCTTTGCTGTTGATTCCTTCCTTTCCAATGTTCCGTCTCGCAGTGCTTCCTCGACAGCCAGGCTCGAGTCGTAGAAAGTTTCGAAATTCGGGGCCGCCTGAGAGAGAACCATGTATGGAGCAAAAGAGTTGGGCAGATTCTTGGTGAGGATCCTTATTTGTTCTTTTAAGTCTGGTTTGCTTTGCATCTGAGTGGCTTTAGCCCTCCAACGTTTCACAAAGTCGGCGAAGCCTTCTTTCTCGCCCATCTTGGTGCTCTCTAGTTCCCTCGTGGTCATCTTTAGATCGACATTGAAATCGTATTGAGCCACAAATGCCGTCCCAATATCTTCCCAAGTCCTTTTCTTAGAGGGTTCCAGGGTAAGAAACCATTGCAAAGCTGGCCTTGACAGAGATTCGTGGAATAGTTGGGCCATGGCTTCCTTCTCGATTCCTCTCATGGTGAGTGAACCAACATACCCTTGGAGGTGAGCTTTCGGATCTCCGGTACCGTCAAACTTTGTGAAATCCACGCCTTTAAACTTTTCCGGTAACTTCGCGCTGGGGAACAGGCACAATTTGTTCATGTCAATCTCTTCTCTCCCTAATCGTTTATTTTCTTGCATTGATTCTTCCAACTTCCCAATTTTAACCATAAGGGCGGCTAGATTAGGATCGATTGCCAGCGTGTCTTTGGCTAGCGTTTCCTCCTTGGGTATGTCAGTTTTAACCAAAAGCTTGTCACAGACCTCCTGCATAGACTCTATTATCATATTCATGTCGCCTTTCATGGATGCAACCGAGGCTTTGAGTTGCGTATCCATCTCAGCAAGGGATTGCTTAAACTGAGCATCCATGGTAGCCATGTTCTGCCTAAGTTCTTCTATTCCGTTGCCTTGGTATAATGTGTAGTGATCTTAACTCTGGATTTTTTTTAAAATTCCGAAAACTGCAGCTCTGATACCACTTCTGTCATGACCCAAACCCATGGGTTAAAGGTCTAATGACCGGCCAGTGAGTCTACGTCACCCTAGGCCTATCCTAATAAGTCAGTTTAGGGAATTCATAAAATCCTCTCATCAAAATAGTTTACCTTAAGAAATTCAGTAAGTTGTGGAAGTACAATTTCAATAATTCCAACATATTCTAGAGTTCTATGTGTGGATATAAATATAATTACTTAACAATACCTGCAAATAACCATAGCATAACCTGACGGAAACAAGCCAATTATCAACATTCGAAAGTCTTCAAGTTCTCACAGCTCTATATTCACATCAGAACAGTACTACTATATACACATAAGAACTGATCACCAAAAAGACTTCGGCTTGAGAGCAAAGCCAAGTCCATCTATTGCTGCTAACCTAAAAAGGATGATTCTTGAAAAAGTCCATAAGCTAAAGCTCGTATGAAACATGGCATATCTAATAAACACATTAAATCATGGATACGACTAACATCTTATAAAAAGTGTAGTCATACTTTTCAGTATCGAACATGTAAAATGTACTTCCTTTCGAAGATAATCAAATTTCAAGTCCATAATAAAATGAATACAAGTCTTTCAATAGACTTATGCTAAAAGCAATAATTCTCAGTCACAAGTTCATTCATAGAATGAAATCCAACTTTTCAGGATAAAGCAGAAAACCATCATGATATTAAAAATATCACATTTCATAATACTCGTCGATTTCGCACATCTTTCATGAACAAGTTTCAACCAGAATCTAGAGGAGCGACCTCTATATCATAAAAGGGAATGACGTCAAACCATCATGATACCTGGTCAATATCCTCCAACCTTATAACTCCAAATCCACTTTGTCTGTTTAAAGTCCTCAAGCACGGACACTTATTCAGATGCATCGACAGAAAAATATACATTTCATCAAGTCATTTAGCAAGTTAATAAATATCCATGATTCCATTTAGAAAACATTTCTAAGATATTTCAACAGCAATGAAACATTTAAACAACACATGTAAACAAGATACGCATGTTTCACCTTGCTCCTGAAGACGCAGCTAATCTCTACTCGAGTCTTCACGTATTTCACACTAACGATCACACAGACCTAATGAAAATATCATAAACGTCCAAGTATGAGTACAATTAATGTACTAATTCCAAATAGTCCAATCCTAGTCATCTAAGTCATGGCTTAGAGCCAATCTTTTACTAGGGGTAAAATGGTCATTTTATGTTCCACGGTCAATCTATCCAAGCGCTATGAACTCAGATCTCTCATCTTATCAATTCTGATCCAAAAATCATAATTCATTCAGAACTCAAGTATAAAACTCAGTTTTAAAACATTTATGACTAAAAAGGTCATTTTAGCACACATTGAATCCCAAGGGCAAAATAGTCATTTTAAATCTCTAAGTACAAAGTGTAAAATTTAAGTATCCTAATTATTCAAAAATTACAATCCTGTAATTTTTACAAAAATCAATAAAATTATATACAAAGTCTATTTTTGGCGTAGAAACGCAACACAATGGATCGGAGGTTCAACAACCTCTATTGGTAAAATGGTAAACACATTTCTACCTTAATATCACATGAAATTTCTGGGTAAAAACTTAGTTTTGTCAAAAACTCTCAAAAATCTATGCATGCAAGGTATTTTAAGAAATAAAAACAATACTTTGCTCATTTACTAAAATCTGTCACCCTTTCTTTGAAAAATCATAACTTATTCATATAACGTCCAAAAATACTCAAACCAGCGCCCAAACTTGCGTAACATCCATGTGTATCTACTGTAAAAATTGGAAGATTAGTTATCAACCAAATATTCTCCAGATTTCAAAAGAACAAGCTGTTCTACAGAAAACAGGGCAGCCAAACATGTTTTAGTAGAAAAACCATAACTAATTCATTTCAACTTCAAAAATGTTGAAACTAGTGCTCAAAGTTGCGAAACGTAAATTATTATTCTCAGTAAAAATCTCAGATTCAAAAGTAAAAAGGATTTTCCTCGGCAAACAAAAGAAAACAGATTGATCACAGTTTATGTCCCTGTCAGACAACTCTACTTTAAAAATTCACCAAATATTGTATATTTATCCAAATGATTTGATTCCAAAGCCAAAATGTTTCCAACTTAAATTTTTAATTCCTGAAAAAAACCATAGCCATGCAAGTAGTGAAAGTTTCCATAAATTTAAAAGAAGACAGACACAATCAGATTCGGACACACAGATTACAGTCAGTATTCAAAAATTCATAACTAATTCTGTGTTGATCGGTTTTGCATGTTCTTGGTATCAAAATCTTCGTATTTAAACGTACTTTAAAAGTTATGAAGACTTCAAAAATTGAATCATAGCAGAAGGGTTCTCAAAATATGAATTTGTGATGGTCCTGAAAGCTGTCAAGAAGTTTAAGAAGTTACCAGCAAAATTTGGTAGAGAATCTTAGTGTCTAAGGGCTGGTCCAGACCTTGGAGGAGCTAAAATGGCTTCTCTTCTTCCTTCCTCTTCTCTCTCTCTCTCTCTCTCTCTCTGCCGACCTCTCCTCTTCTTTCTCTTTTTTTTTTGTTTCCTTTTTCTTACAAAATACAATAGTAATAATATATTATATGAATAATTATATGCTAGTGTACACTTGGCACCTAACTAAACTAATGGGATTGCCAAGTGTTAACTTGGTCTTGACACCTAGCCATGCATGCATGGTTAATTCCGGAGCGCGACTCACGCGCGGCTCGAAAAATTGTACGGGTTCCGGACTCAGAAAAATATAAAATTCGCACAGTACCCTAAATAAATTATTCTAAGAATAACCCCATTCTCGGAATTTCAAGGAAAAATCTAAAACACAGAGATTTGAAATGCCTGGCCGATTGACTTATAAAAAGTGTCCGTGACCCATAATTAAAGGTAGTGACGAATTATCATGTACTAATACTATTTTTAACGTGAGGGTTCTCACATCCTTCCCCTCTTAGGAAATTTGGTCCTCCAAATTAACTTAACATATACACACATAAAGTATGTAGTCGGTAGCTTACCAAGTACCAACAACAAACAACTCTGGGTAACACTCACGCATATCAACTTATGTTTTCCCCAAGTGGCTTCACCAATAAAATGGTTTTCCACCAAACTTTCATGAGTGGAACTACTTCGTTCCTTAACCGCTTCTCTTACCAATTTAAAACACAAGCAGATATCTCTTCGTAACTCAAATCCTCTTGTAACTCTACTTTAGGTTGTTCCAAGGCGTAAGAGGAGTCACTAATATAACTTCTTTAATATGGATACATGAAACACATCATGAACTTTTGCAAGTTCTAAGGTCAATGCTAAACGATAAGCAACTGGCCCAATCCTCTCTAGGATTTCAAAAGGACCCACAACTTTCCTTTCCTCACGAACCTCAAAATTCCTTTCATAGGTGAAACCTTTAAGAAAATACAATCGATCTTATAAAGATCCAAACATAGAATCAAAACAAATAATGATTAACTCAAGAATTCTGTACAAAACGATGTGCTTCCAACCCATCTAAGAATTTTCTAATATCTGCCCATCATGATGAAAATTCTTCACCATCCGCCTTAGTGTGCATCAAAATTTGATAATTAACCATTGTGATAATATTCCGACAGTAAATGCTGCCCTAATTTCTTTCACAATCCATTAACCATACTCACAATATATTTCTTAGTGTCTAAATTGTCCCTTATAAAGAAGTTCACATCAGAAAAATCATGTCTCAAAGGTGTAAAGTCAACAAACAAGTATCAGTCTTTAACTTTGATATTTCTATCGAAATTTAATGTCATTGTAATTTGAAAACTTTTTCTCATATCTTGTATTAGCGTTTCTATTTCGGATATTCGACATGAAGTTGCGGTGGCCAGTCGCCCTTCCAACTGAATATCCAAAAGTAGATTGTCAAAGTTTAACAAAAACGTGTTTCATTTATATCATATACATTCATCTTTACTGCTCAATACTTCACTCGGAATAAAATTTTCACATGCATCATGAATTAGAGCTTAATAATTCACATAGAACATTACGTTTTCATTTCTAAAAGAAAAATTCTCATATTTTCCTTTTCCATACCAGAAGCCCTCAGGGTACGTCACCAATTAAATCAATAAGTTAAAGGGATCAAGTAATATAACTACAAGCTAAGTAGAAAAACTACTTCTACATAACAGGTAGCTACACATGTAAAGTATATATAGCTAACTTACATTAACCCATGTACACCTCATGAATTCAAGATCCCGACTCTATCTTTCATATACCATCTAATGACACCCATAACATACTTTAGCATTGCTAACGGCAAGTAATTCCTTATGTTCTTATCACAAATAGCACACACCAAGCCATTTTTTTTTTTTAAAATTTTTTTTTCTCCAATGCCTATAACAACTCTTAGGGATCATCATTTAGGGGTTTCACACTAGTAGGAGACAAATTTTGCGGTTCCCTTTTTTTTTTTCTTCTCATACTCCCATTTCATATCCTCTTAGCATATTCCACCATGCTTCCGCTGTGCACTCTTCTCATTGTTGTCACAACTACTCTTGGCATTGCCATTCCTAGGAACTGTGGCCTATGACTGTTCTCTTCCAGGCCAATTGTACGTCCTTCTCTTATCATCCACAACATAGTATCAAATGAGTGTATCCACAAATGACCCATAAATTTTTTTCACAGTACCGCTTTGGTTCTTATCTAGTTATTTGTTCAACCTTTCTATACTAGGTTCCTTGTTTAACTTGTTCCCTTCATTGCCCAACCCAAACTCTTTTATTCTCATGAACTAATACGACTCCCCTTCCTTACCCATCTACTATTGTCTATTAAAAAAAAACAAGAGCATAAGCCTCAAAATTCGTAGGTTCAATTCTCAATCACGATAAGGTATGATCTACATGGGCTAAATCCACAAATTCAAACTTTCCCCAATTCATACTGGGCTTTCTAGGATTCCTAGGTTGTAGCATCGAATTCACCTAACTCAATGAGCAATCAAACTCTCTATATATGTAACTTAGTACAACTAACGATCATAAAAATTCTCCTTCAACGAAGTGTGCCAACTTTCTCATTTTCAAGTATCTATCTCTCTCCTGAAAGGTAAAAGTCTAATTCAAAAAAATTTCCTTCAAAAGATTTTCAATTCCATGTACTAACTCGAGTACTAATGCAAAGAAGACCATCACTCCAAGCGCAATATGGAAAGCTACAATCCAATTTCTATGGAATAGAGGAACTCTGCAATCTATTCTTCATAATAATCTCCACTCAGCACATACATGTCTAAGCTGAGCTACCAAAATTCAATTCTCTAATCGGTTGTAAATTTCACCTCTGATCAATGTACAGTTTTCTTGTACCTCTCTAGGTTCCACAATATTCCCATCGAAAAGTGCAATAATCCAATATATTATGCATATGATATCCCTCGTGAAAAAATTATAACCATCAATGGTGTCGACCCATGTCCACTAATCACCATACTAATTCATGCCAACTGCTGAACTAGACCTCAAGTGTCGATCTTAGGTAAAATGGTCTATCGACCGAAAAATTCAACTTACGTGTTGAATAGTTACAAGCAAACATAGTAATTATACAAGTAGTCACATAGGTGCAATATAATGTGTAGTGATCTTAACTCTGGATTTTTTTTAAAATTCCGAAAACTGCAGCTCTGATACCACTTCTGTCATGACCCAAACCCATGGGTTAAAGGTCTAATGACCGGCCAGTGAGTCTACGTCACCCTAGGCCTATCCTAATAAGTCAGTTTAGGGAATTCATAAAATCCTCTCATCAAAATAGATTACCTTAAGAAATTTAGTAAGCTGATTTCAATAATTCCAACATATTCCAGAGTTCTACGTGCGGAAATAAATATAACTGCTTAGCAATACCTGCAAATAACCATAGCATAACCTGACCGGAACAAGCCGATTATCAAAAATTCGAAAGTCTTCAAGTCAAGTCCTCACAGCTCTATGCTCACGTCAGAACAGTACTACTATATACACATAAGAACTGATCACCAAAAAGATTTCGACTTGAGAGCAAAGCCGAGTCCATCTAATGCTGCTAACCTGAAAAGTATGGTTTTTGAAAAACTCCATAAGCTAAAGCTCGTATGAAACATGACATATCCAGTAAACATGTCAAATCATGGATACAACTAACATCTTATAAAAAGTGTAGTCATACTTTTCAGTATCGAACATGTAAAATGTACTTCCTTTCGAAGATAATCAAATTTCAAGTCCATAATAAAATGAATACAAGTCTTTCAATAGACTTATGCTAAAAGCAATAATTCTCAGTCACAAGTTCATTCATAGAATGAAATCCAACTTTTCAGGATAAAGCAGAAAACCATCATGATATTAAAAATATCACATTTCATAATACTCGTCGATTTCGCACATCTTTCATGAACAAGTTTCAACCAGAATATAGAGGAGCGACCTCTATATCATAAAAGGGAATGACGTCAAACCATCAGGATACCTGGTCAATATCCTCCAACCTTATAACTCCAAATCCACTTTGTCTGTTTAAAGTCCTCAAGCACGGACACTTATTCAGATGCATCGACAGAAAAATATACATTTCATCAAGTCATTTAGCAAGTTAATAAATATCCATGATTCCATTTAGAAAACATTTCTAAGATATTTCAACAGCAATGAAACATTTAAACAACACATGTAAACAAGATACGCATGTTTCACCTTGCTCCTGAAGACGCAGCTAATCTCTACTCGAGTCTTCACGTATTTCACACTAACGATCACACAGACCTAATGAAAATATCATAAACGTCCAAGTATGAGTACAATTAATGTACTAATTCCAAATAGTCCAATCCTAGTCATCTAAGTCATGGCTTAGAGCCAATCTTTTACTAGGGGTAAAATGGTCATTTTACGTTCCACGGTCAATCTATCCAAGCGCTATGAACTCAGATCTCTCATCTTATCAATTCTGATCCAAAAATCATAATTCATTCAGAACTCAAGTATAAAACTCAGTTTTAAAACATTTATGACTAAAAAGGTCATTTTAGCACACATTGAATCCCAAGGGCAAAATAGTCATTTTAAATCTCTAAGTACAAAGTGTAAAATTTAAGTATCCTAATTATTCAAAAATTACAATCCTGTAATTTTTACAAAAATCAATAAAATTATATACAAAGTCTATTTTTGGCGTAGAAACGCAACACAATGGATCGGAGGTTCAACAACCTCTATTGGTAAAATGGTAAACACATTTCTACCTTAATATCACATGAAATTTCTGGGTAAAAACTTAGTTTTGTCAAAAACTCTCAAAAATCTATGCATGCAAGGTATTTTAAGAAATAAAAACAATACTTTGCTCATTTACTAAAATCTGTCACCCTTTCTTTGAAAAATCATAACTTATTCATATAACGTCCAAAAATACTCAAACCAGCGCCCAAACTTGCGTAACATCCATGTGTATCTACTGTAAAAATTGGAAGATTAGTTATCAACCAAATATTCTCCAGATTTCAAAAGAACAAGCTGTTCTACAGAAAACAGGGCAGCCAAACATGTTTTAGTAGAAAAACCATAACTAATTCATTTCAACTTCAAAAATGTTGAAACTAGTGCTCAAAGTTGCGAAACGTAAATTATTATTCTCAGTAAAAATCTCAGATTCAAAAGTAAAAAGGATTTTCCTCGGCAAACAAAAGAAAACAGATTGATCACAGTTTATGTCCCTGTCAGACAACTCTACTTTAAAAATTCACCAAATATTGTATATTTATCCAAATGATTTGATTCCAACGCCAAAATGTTTTCAACTTAAATTTTTAATCCCTGAAAAAAACCATAGCCATGCAAGTAGTGAAAGTTTCCATAAATTTAAAAGAAGACAGACACAATCAGATTCGGACACACAGATTACAGTCAGTATTCAAAAATTCATAACTAATTCTGTGTTGATCGGTTTTGCATGTTCTTGGTATCAAAATCTTCGTATTTAAACGTACTTTAAAAGTTATGAAGACTTCAAAAATTGAATCATAGCAGAAGGGTTCTCAAAATATGAATTTGTGATGGTCCTGAAAGCTGTCAAGAAGTTTAAGAAGTTACCAGCAAAATTTGGTAGAGAATCTTAGTGTCTAAGGGCTGGTCCAGACCTTGGAGGAGCTAAAATGGCTTCTCTTCTTCCTTCCTCTTCTCTCTCTCTCTCTCTCTCTCTCTCTGCCGACCTCTCCTCTTCTTTCTCTTTTTTTTTTGTTTCCTTTTTCTTACAAAATACAATAGTAATAATATATTATATGAATAATTATATGCTAGTGTACACTTGGCACCTAACTAAACTAATGGGATTGCCAAGTGTTAACTTGGTCTTGACACCTAGCCATGCATGCATGGTTAATTCCGGAGCGCGACTCACGCGCGGCTCGAAAAACTGTACGGGTTCCGGACTCAGAAAAATATAAAATTCGCACAGTACCCTAAATAAATTATTCTAAGAATAACCCCATTCTCGGAATTTCAAGGAAAAATCTAAAACACAGAGATTTGAAATGCCTGGCCGATTGACTTATAAAAAGTGTCCGTGACCCATAATTAAAGGTAGTGACGAATTATCATGTACTAATACTATTTTTAACGTGAGGGTTCTCACACTTCCTGTTCTATGTGGACCTCAACCAGTTGGGTTTCTTCCAGGGTATCTATGCGAACCAATCTTCGAGACGGACGAAACCAATTGGGTAAAGCCTCTTCTTTTTGCAGGTGTCCAATGTTTCTGAACTTGTAACAAAGCAAAAGGGAACAACTCAAAATCCGCCCCGAGTGTCCGTCCTACCTTCTACGTGCCTCCTAGGTCCTAGAACCTACCGTGACTTGAGTTTCACTTGGGGTATTTGTACAGAAGATTTCTGGCGATCCGGGTAGGTACTGTCAGGCAGGTTAAATTCCGATCGTTTCGGAACCAGAGCCAATCTCCTTATCTTGACCATCCGAGACAGAGCAATGTGACCGTCAGAATCCAAATACGTACACCTCCAAGGTTAATCCCATGTCAAGGGAGCCGTTCGGGCACAGCAAACACCGGAGGTATCGCAACCTCCATGGATTTATAGACTCCTAGACTGACCGAAAAGTCCTAAAGAATTCTAAGGGAGCCCAATCCTCTACCCTGCAGGATGCAATGATGCATGAATGATATGTATGTACAGAAAAGAAATACACATAAGCAGGATATATCACCTAAGTCCTAGCCATGGGTTTCTGTCCTAGTTGGGAAGGTTCTATGGTTATGTACAAGTACAAATGCCGGTTTTGGTTTGAGAGGAGTTCCCCGGACTAGAGCCAAGATGTACTACCCCATGTCGAGTGTATTGCAAGACAATGGTCGAACAGTACGATGGCTCATCATAGTCGAGGGTTGCTAGGCATTCCGGGAGAGCTTGTCACCGGTAAACCGGGCAAGATAGTCAAAACACGCTAACGCGGCTTGTGCGGTGCATAGTGTAAAAGAAAGTTAAGTT
The DNA here is from genome assembly GCA_018127125.1 of Rhododendron griersonianum. Taxonomy (NCBI): domain Eukaryota; kingdom Viridiplantae; phylum Streptophyta; class Magnoliopsida; order Ericales; family Ericaceae; genus Rhododendron; species Rhododendron griersonianum. The sequence continues at coordinate 12,425,373 of CM030792.1, read as the reverse complement.
CTCCAAATTGCATTAAGTCCCCCAATTAAAATGCCTTTCAAGTTTGGCCATCTTGATTATTCAACACTCCTTTATATATGTTTTAAAAAAAAAACAAAAAGAGTATTGAATAAAAGTCCCCAGCAGAGTCGCCACTGTGGGCTCCCGCGCCCGAAGCGCGATTTAAGATAGAGTCGCCACTCGGATTTTTGAGATGGATGATCCGAGAAACCGAGGGTTTTGTTTTGAAAGAAAAAGGCTTTTTGGTCTAGCGAAACTGTTTGAGATTTTGGATCCGAGAGCCAGGTTACGAACGGGGAAGGTTTTGTTGAAAAGCACCCCGCTCGCCCGGTGAAAACCGGTCTCTACTAAGCATTTTAAATGGGGGGGGGTTAATACGATTCGGAAAACCTTAAAAACACATAAAGGGGAAAGGGGAACAAGACAAATCATAACACATTGCCGTGCTAGTGGTGCTTGCTGTACAGAGATGATAAAAATGGCATGGCGACGATATAAACAAGAAAGATATACAAATGGACTGTCTGAATCACTATCCTCCGTCAGGCGGCCTATCGGTTTACAACGCGCGGCTTAGTGATATGCCATGCGTGGTTCCAATCTGGATACCAAACTTTTATAGTTTTGTAAAGTTTCGCACGGTATACCCATTACATCGCACGGTGTTATTTTACAACTTCAGACAACTCACAGCCATCAGATCATCTCAGATCTGCACCATTCCTTCAAGCCATGGAAAGAAAACCATTTTCGATACGTTTGCTTGTTTTGAAAAGATCTATGGGGTTTAAAACATGGCTTGTAGATATGGTCTCATTTTGGGACTGCTTTTTGGTATACAGAAAAGATCCAACAACAGATGATCGCGATCCAGACAGCTTGATCAAGAAAACAATATCCTTTTAAAATGCCGTGCGTGCAAGATTTACTACTCCGTGCGACCCTCCAAAGCACCGCGCGGCGTAGTACATCTTTGCACAGAACACTGATTTTATTTTGTAAAAGAGGTTTTGGGTCAGATCCTAACCAAAAGGGGGTAAGCCTGAAAACAGAAAGGTCCCCTCAGGGCCAGGACAGAGCCTAGCCCAAGGAAACTTGGTTTTTACCTTGGATTTGGAGCTTGAATGAGCTTTGATGAAGGCGGATGGACGTCGGAAGGTTGAAAAAGAGAGTAGAAGTATGGATGTGTGCCATAGATGGGTATATTGGGTAGTTGAGACCTCAAAGTTAGTAAGGAACTAACTTCAATGGTGAGGAGAAAAATGGAGTAAAAGGCCTAGAGGATGTCTTTTGAGAACAACATTCTCAAGGCTTAGAAATAGGAAAGTGGGTGTGAAAGCAAGAAGAGAGAGAAAGGGTATAATGGTGATCAAGGGCCCTTTTCCCTTGAGTGGAGGGGTGTATTTATAGGTAAGAGCCTTGGATTTTGAATTTCAAAAGTTGGAGGTATTTTCTGGGCGGGCCAGAAGTGTGCTTTCGGCTGAGCCGTATTGCAGCTGTGGCTCAAATGGGCTTGGCCGACAGCTTTCTGAGCCAGTCAGAACTTTATCCAAAATGCTGTGCGGGTAACCTCATGACTGCGTGCGGCGTATTAAATTTCGATACGCCGCGCGGTGTAGAAGTGTCACGCACGGTACTTCAGGTTCGGTCCAGGGCTTTTTTGGGCTTTTTCTGGGCTTTTGGGCTTTTTTGGATTTTTCTGGGCTGATGGTTGGTTTGGGCTGCGGATGCTGGAGGAATACTTCATTCAAGCTCGCAAAGGCTTTGTTCCCTTTATTTCATCATCGGGGCGGTCAAAGACCCTTCGAGGTCCGGATTGGGGTGTCTACAGAGGATGAACCCAAACAATATCTGTGATTTCGTTGGTGTATGGATTTGTACGATATTCATGGAGGTATCTTTTCTCTATAAGTTGATTCAAGACAAACTGAGTAGGACTTAGACCACCTCGTTCTGCTATGTTATCTGTATATTTGAGGTTGTATATGGACTGGGCGCATGTAGTGTTTAACGGGTTTCTTTTCTTTAAAACATTAAGAATTTCACGAGGCACGGTATTGTTCGCCATGTCGCGCACAATTTCTTTCTCCTCTGGTGTTAGCCTTGACGGGTACTCATACCCATCAAAATATTCTGCTGTTTCATGGTTATGGCAACCATATTCAACACTTACACCCCACATGACACCCGCTGGAGGTATTGGTATACCTCGCAGCTCAAATGGGCACTCGCATTTTTTTTGTCCCAGTATTCTTTTGCGAGGATTGCCGTTCAACTGCATTTCGTGCCGATCTATACTTTCCACTTCTTTCACAACTAAGAATGCACTTTGGCAGCTTGGCACCAATTAAACTAGCAGATTTCTTAATGACAACAACAATACCATTTTCCCTACCGAGTTCCCGTACCCAAGCTATCATGTCTTCTCTACTTTGAAAAATCTATAAACAAGAAAAAAGAATATGTATAAGTACAACAAGATCCAATCTTATCAAAATTTCTATACTTTTAAATAAAATAACTAATATGCATAAGAATAACGGTAATAACTAACCTCGTCAGTTGTGAATTCGGGTGTATAATCGCGAAAATTGTGGGAGACGCCCTCCCCACTAGGAACATCATTCTCAACGGACCAACTATCTGAAAATGACAAGTTGTAGCCATCCATAATGTTCTTCAAATAACAATAACCTCACAAGGTAGATATGAGAGTGGAAGCTCTCAACTTATACAGAATTTCTCTCAAGATATGAAAGTGTTGGCTTGATATTTGGATTTCTAGCACTTGAAATGATATGGATTGGCTTGATATTTGGATTTCTAGCACTTGAAATGATATGGATTGACTTGGTACTCATTAATGAGTTCTTGAGGCTTATATAGCCCTCCATATGCTTTCTAGCCGTTGCAAAGTAAATAGAACCGTTGAGGAGTGAACTAGCCATTGGAACTAGCCGTTGGAGACGATTTTTACACTGTCCGGTTGACATAGTGGTCGTCCGGGCGGAAGTCCGGCTGGTCGTTCGGACGGTAGTCTGGCTGGTCGTCCGGACAGGTATTCCTGGGAGGGTATTTCCGGAAAGGCGGAGTGGGGTCGGGGGGGTGCGTGTGTCGGGGGGGCGCGCAAAGAGATTTGCAAACAGGATTCGGGGCTTGTCTATTTAAGCATCATCAGCCTTTTGACCTCTTTCTGATTGTTTGATGTGGAAATCTAACTGCTCTTCGATTTAGGGGTTTTGGGTTTTCTGGGGTTAAGTTTGATTTTAGGGTAATAGAAATCTATTTGGCATAGCGTTCAACTGAATCTTCATCAGTTGTGATTCAAAGAAAAGGGTCCTTTAAGCGCGTCTCTTCTACTTGATAAAATTCGAGCCCCAAAAATAAATGAAAAAAGGGAGAATTTTTCCCAGGTCCACTATACCACTTTCCAAACCCCCTAAGTCCACTTCTAAATTCTATAACCCCCTAAGTCCACTAACTTATTAGTAAAGATATAATAACCCCGATTAGTCTAATATACCTCTACTTTTTTAAAAACATTCTGCCCCGTTTTTAAAAAAACCCTAATCAAAAAATTCTTCCCCATTATAAAACCCCTCCCCACTCCCCCCCTCCTCCCAGACTGAGAGAAAAACAAACGAACCAGACTTTTTCAAAACGAACCAGAGAGAAAAAACCGAGACTCCATTCCTCGATCGCCTACCAATTTTTGTCAGCGTTCTTTGTCGTCGTTGTCAGCCGATCTCCGTCGTCCACCAACAATGGCGCTCGTTCACCAACAGTCGCCGTCGCCGTCAAATCCTTGTCCCACAGTCGCCCTAGTCGCCGTCAAATCCTCGTCCCAGTTGTTCACCTTTGTTTCACATCCTCGTCGCTGTCAAACAATCTCCAATTTCGTTCGATTCATCTCCGTCGTTCTGCATCCTCGTCACCGTCGAAACCCTTCGGTTCATCCCCATTGCCGTCAATCTCCTCTGTTTGCTTCGATCCATTTGGTATGTTTCTTAGAAAAACCTATTTGCTGTTGGAAACATATATGGTTATATGCTAAGATCTGTTAGGGTTTTATTTTTTGTACTTTTGTTAGTTGCTGTTATGTAACATGTAACATATATGGTTATATACTCAGATCTGTTAGGCCGCTGCGCGGACCAATTCATATAAGGTTATCTGTGGTTATATATATATATATATGAGTCGATGATTATATAACCCTAGTTACATACAGACTGCAATATAATTAGGTCGGGTTCTATGGCCCAAATTACACCTCAAGTTCTTGAAAATATCGTTTTCGCTGCAGTTCGGGGTGCGACTTTAGGATCATTAAAACATATGTCTTGTTACATTCCTCTAGTAATCCGATATTAAATTATCTCGTATACGAAGGCAGCTGTTTGAAATCTATAATGTTTTACTCAACAAGAAACATGTATTGAAAATACATTAACATTAGCCACAGATCTCTCACTTCAAATTGGAACAAAGTAGTTCTTCAACTCATGTTTAATTCGACAGATGTACAACAATATCCGACGATGATCCATTTACAGTTCCATTCATCTGGTATTTGTTAACAACTGTGGGTACTATAAGTGCAGAAAAACTAAGAGTAGTTTTAGCAGCACAAGAACGTAACAGCTACTTCGAGGTCCTCGCCAGAACCCTAATACGATGCCGGAATCCTTATCTGCAAAACAGACAAGAGGTGAGTGCACCTTTGCCTCTCGTGGCAAAAGCCCTCCGATGCCCAAGTTAGTATCACGTACTAAAGGAAAACCCTAATTCAGCATAAGAGAATACGTATAATTGTAATGTATTGTGTACCTTTCTCCTCTCGGTTTGCCTTGTATTTATAGGTTTATGGATGCTTGCTGCCCAAGTATTCATGTTGCCCTAGGTTTCCTATCTCGTATAGGAAACCCAGAATATCTCGGATTCTCGTTCCCTTATCAATTCATTAGTCATTACCTTAGTCCGTTTAGGACTCCTTTCCACAGCTGGCCGAACTTCCCATGCTCGTTGGGTATCTCTCCAAGATCCTATCTTATTGGGATCTTATAGCAATCACGGAATATCCCTGTCATCAGAACCTTCTGGAACGTTTCCTGCTCCTGGGACTGCTTTTCGTACAAACCCCCTCCTGTTCGGCTCTTTTATTGCCAAACAGCCTATTTGGACCAATGGCTTCGCATGTCATTGCTCTTTCGTCGATCTCTCGGTCCAATATTCTCTCGTGTTACTGGACCTTGCCTCAGTATAGACTCCCTGGACCAATGATCCTTTATATCACTGGTCCCTATCGTCGATCACCATTTCTGCACGGCGACTGTTCTTAATGTAATTATACCATGGTCCCACGTACCACGTGTTCGGGCCCTATTTGTGCTTGTTCGGGATTTACTCCCTACAATTGCTCCCCAGCTTTACTCGTTATTTACTCTTAATATGACGAGCAAAGCTTCTCAGGATCTGAGCAGCATATATTTTTTGCTCCTGCACTCCCTGCTTCTCAAAACTGGTGCGAATTTCATCATTATACTAGCCCAAAAACGTCTCGTCGTTTGGGCTGGACAGGCTTTTCCTGCCCTAATCTTTCCACGTGGCACCCACCGTACCGCTTGCATTGAATGCGAATGGACATCCTTTGGGAAACAAAACGCCCAAGCGGCGTCGGGATGACGTTTCGCATACGCCATTCTACTAAGTTGGGGCACTTTTGAATTTTCCCCTTATTTCGAAACCCCTTTCTCTGTCTCGATTCCCTCTGCAACCAGAATTCTCAAGCACATCCGCCATTGGAGCCCTGTTCACTACTCCTTGCCCGTGCGCCTAGGACTCTGATCACCATAATCGTAAGTCATCATTCCTTCTTCCCTTATCTCTCGTCGATCTAGGGATCTTTCAGGGTTTCTTCGTACCCATATTTGTCGTCTGTTTCACTTCTGTATATAATGGGGAGATTCCGCCGTCACTGTAACACCCCTCAAGCCATGGCGACATTCAGGTCTCGCTATGAGATCCCTGACGATGTCGCCACTGCACTGGCTCGCGAGGACGCCCTTCGGGAGAGCCCAGATAACGACACCCTCCACATTCCCGTAGTGGCCGTCGTTGAGGGTGGTGTCAGGTTCCCCCTGGCTCCATTACTTCGACAAGTTCTAGCTTTCTATAGGTTATCACTAATGCAGGTGTCTGCCAATTTCTTTCGCGTCGTGATGGGCATCAATGCCCTAAACCAGATGTTAGGCACATCCCTAGGCTTGCATGATATTCATCATCTGTACAACATCTCTCGAACCAAGGATGCCTTAACCTATTATTTAAAGAGTAGAGATTCCAGGAGACGTCTCGTGCTCGAATTGCCTGACTCCGCTCGTGGAGACGACGATGATTTTCTTATCGTTACTGGGAACTTCGAGCCCAGGGATGAGGATGGCAGAGTAATAGGATTCCATGCCCCTCACAGATTCGGGCAACCACGTTAGTCCTTTTTTTCCTCGTAGAATTACTTAGCAACTTTTCATATTTGTATTATGATTACTAATTTTCTAACTGTCAACTTCTCGTGTCGCAGCCAAAAACGTCAACCAAGGGCACGCCATCATCACCCCCCAAGTCCATGTAGCACAGATCAATCAGGCCCTAAATTTCAATGGGCAGGGCACCTATCTGGCGGGCCGAGCAAGAGCGGCGCAGGTGCTTCTAAGTTACAGGGCATCATACGGGGGTTTTATTGACCGGCGCATCCGTGCAGCCGACGACCCACCAGTTCCTGGTCCAGCCGCTGCACAACCCGAACAGCCCGAGCAAATAGAAGAAGAAAGGCGTTCTCGGACTCCCCCATTCCGCAGTGCATCTGTGGAAATTGTCGAGGAAGCATCTACGTCATCCGACGGTTATTCTCCATCTCCTCCTTCTCCAGAAATGAATCAGCCCATTAGCCTCGAAAGCCTCCTCACAATCCCAGGAGCTGGCCGAGGAAGAGGCCGCGGCACTTCTCGTGGCCGAGGTCGCTCCCAAAGTCCGGTGCCTTCTCATGGCCGCCGAGGAATAACACAAATCGACGCCCCTCCCGGATTTTCTCCTGAGGAAATCGAGGCTAGTCACAGGGACAAACGCCCGCGTCTGGAAGCATCTGGGGCGTTTTTGACTCAAACACCCATAACCCAAACCCCAATCTGGGCTCCCCAATTTACCCATGGGAATAAAACTGTCACTAACCGGGACAGCGTGGAGTCTGAAGGGACTGCACTGGCCCTGTCCCAGGCTCTCATGCTGCCTGGGGACATGCAGAAGGAGGTGGTCAATTCGCCGGACAACCTACTCGGGTCATTCATGGTGCACAGCTTCAAGGTAAATCTGTTCTATTCTTTCCTTAGTCGTATAAATAGGTCCTTTTTCAATTGTATTACTGAGCCACTAATAATGTGTTTAGGCTGCGCAAAAGATGGTGGCCATGGCCCAAAAGTTGGGCCATTCAGAGCCCCAACGTGCAAAGTTGGCTAGCGAAAACGCCAAACTCCTGACTACCATAGCCCGGCTTGAGAGAGAGAGAGAAACCAACCTCGAAATGTGGCAACTGAGTTGAAGAACAAGCTGGATGGTGCTGAAGATAGCCTGAACCAGACTCTGATAGAGCTGGAGACGAGCAAAAGCGAGGCAAAGACGTCTTACCAGCAGGGCTATAATGAAGGCATCAATGTAGCCACTGAGAGCTATAAAGGCCAAATGCCTGGGATCCAGGACCAAATTTTTGCTGCTGGTTGGACGGCTTGCCTTAGAAAGTCTGGTGCAGCTGAATCTTCTCCCTTATGGACGGAAATTGATCTTCCGAGCACCATGGTGGCCCCAGATGGAGACGAGATTGAAGAAGAGGAGGACAATCGCGATGAGGAGGACAATGCGGAGGTCTCCGAGCAGCACGATGCCGGCGCCAATGCCAATGATGAAGTGACCAACCCTGGCCAAAAGGAAGCCAGTGGTGGTCCAACTAATGGAAGCATTGCTATGGAAGACGTCCCCGAACAAACCCCAACTCTAGTCGCTGAAGATCAAACCCCAACTCCAGTCACTCAAGATCCTATCGCGGATCAGTAGGTATGCACTCCTCCTCCTGGAACAATATAATATTTGACACATCGTGGTGGCCCTGCGTGGCTGTAAGTTTGCCCTGTGTGGCACAGATACATTCTCGACACTTTAACTTAAGTATTTGGCCCTTCGTGGCTTTCACTTTGTTGGTGGTCTTTGTTGTGACCAACTATTTAATTTCAATCGCCCAAGCATCTCGTACTTTAGCTATTACTCAACATGCTTTCGTATGCCTTCTGAATTTCCTTCGTTTGAGTATTTCGTCACAGGGTGCTGTACGATTAACCCTATCTGTTTTTGCATTATCTTCGTGTGCTCCCAAGTTCTTCGTACTTGGGTGTCTATCTAAGTGTATTCCTACTTAGTTTGCCCAAATATACTCGCACTTGGCAAGGCTATGCATTTTTTGTATACAAACCAGGCTTGTTCGTACCTGTTTAAGTGATCAAGTATATTCGTACTTGCAACGTGTTAAAATCTATCAAAACCAGGTTTGTTCGTACCCGTATGAGTGGTCAAGTATATTCGTACTTGATTAATTCTGCATGTACTCTTATGCTGCCAAGCGTTTGCTCTTAAGTCTAAGTGTATTCGTACTTAGTCTACCCAAATGTTTTCGTGTTTGGGGAGCTATGCATATTTTCGTATGCATGCCCAATGTTCGTTCTTTAAGTCTAAGTGTATTCATACTTAGTCTGTCCAAATGTTTTCTTATTTGGCAAAAGTGTGTATTTCCACGTATACATGCCAGGTTTGTTCATACCTGTATAAGTAACCAAGTGTACTCGTACTTGCAAGGTTTTTGAATCTGCTCAAATATCTTCGTATTTGGTGTGAACCTATTCCTTCTGCTCCCCAATACGAAGTGAGGAGCAAGGACCAGGCCTAACTTCGTATTTTAATCACGACGGAAATAAACAACAATATCTTATATCAAGACCAGAATTTTATTCATAATTCAAAAACTCAAGGGGGCGTTATGCGTACCCCTTGCAACTAACAAAAAGAAAACAAAGGAATTTTATTCGTAATTCCCACACAATCACGATGTGCATCCTAAAACAGAATAAAAAATAAACTGAAGTTTTTTCAAACAAAAAACTTCCTCAAGTTGTGGACATTCCATGGCTTCGGCACCGGGTTCCCGTCCAGGTCCGCCAAACGATAAGCCCCAATGCCCACAATCTCTGTAACTCGATATGGGCCTTCCCAGTTTGCCCCCAACTTGCCCTCGTTGGCCACTTTGGTATTGCCGAGCACTTTTCGAAGCACAAGGTCCCCTACACCAAACTCTCGTGGATGGACAGTTTTGTTATAGCTTTTCATCAGCTGCTCCTGATAAGAAGCCAGGTGCACCAGTGCCCTTTCTCTACGTTCCTCGGCAAGGTCTAGTTCTATTTCCAGGGCTCTGTCATTGCCTCCACTTTCAACCAAAGTGGTCCTGTTGGTTGGCAGACCAACCTCCAATGGAATTACAGCCTCTGTTCCATATGCTAATGAGTAGGGGGTCTTTCCCGTAGACCTCCTAGGCGTTGTTCGGTGCGCCCATAAAACCAGAGACAATTCATCGGGCCACTTGCCCTTTGCCTTGTCCAACCTCTTTTTGATCCCATCAAGTATAGTTTTGTTGGAAGCTTCTGCCTGCCCATTACTCTGTGGGTAGGCTGGGGTAGAGTAATAATTCCTTATCCCGTACTGGGCACAAAAAGCCTTAAACTTTTTCTGAAATTGGGACCCATTATCCGTAATCAGGGAATAAGGGACCCCAAACTGGGTGATTATGCTCTTCCACACGAACCTTTCTATCATAGGCTCCGTGATCTTAGCCAGTGGTTCAGCTTCAATCCATTTGGTGAAATAGTCTGTCGCTACCAACAGAAATTTACTATTCCCAGTCGCCTTGTGAAGTGGACCCACGATGTCCATCCCCCATTGTGCGAAGGGCCAAGGGCTTGTAAAGGGCACCAGATCTTCGGCTGGTGTCCAGATCATTGGTGAGAAATTTTGGCACTTCTCACAAATCTTTACATACACCTTTGCATCTTCCTGCATGTGGGGCCACCAGTACCCTTGGGTTATTGCTCGGTGAGCAATGGACCTTCCCCCAGCATGACTTCCACACGTTCCCTCATGGATCTCGTGGAGAAATTTCTGCACCATCTCGGGGTGCACACAAAGTAAGTAGGGACCAGTGAAGGATTTTCTGTACAACTTCCCTTCTGGTGACAACCAAAACCGTGCAGATTTCGTCTTTATCTTGTGAGCCTCCTTTTTATCTGTGGGGAGTGCCCCATCTCGTAGGAACTCCACTATTGGATCCATCCAACTCGGTCCTTGGTTCACATCCAAGACCAATTCCACACTTCTTCCAATGCTCGGCTCAGCAAGATAATCTACTGCCACCCGTCTTTTGAATTCCGTTGGTACAGCTGCAGCCAGCCAGGCAAGTGAATCAGCATGGGCATTCTGCCCAGAACTTATTTGCTCGATATACACCTTTTCGAAAGTGTCAAGCAGATCTCTGGCGGCCATCACATAGGCAGCCATCTTCTCGTTCCGGGCCTCATATTCCCCGGACAACTGGTTCACCACGAGCTGCGAATCACAATGCACTCGTATCTTTCTCACCTTCAGGGTCCTTGCACTTCTTAACCCTGCCAAGAGTGCCTCATACTCTGCTACGTTATTCGAAGCACTGAACCCCAATCGAAGGGACAGTTCCATCATTGCTCCTTCAGGAGGAAAAAGTACCACACCAATTCCTGAACCCGTGTTACATGCAGAGCCATCAACAAATAATTTCCACTCCGAGGGATCCTGTTCGGCCGGAGCTTTCTTTGTTCTCGTTGATTGCTCCTTCCCCTGCTCCTTTCTCGGCTCCTGTCTCATAGGAGGTTGGGGAGCCACCGTAGGTGAAAACTCAGCTACGAAGTCTGCCAGCACCTGCCCCTTTATTGCAGTGCGCGGCTGGTAGTCTATGTCGTACTGACTTAATTCGACCGACCAAGTCGAGATACGCCCCGAGAAATCCGCCTTTCGTAGCAAAGACTTCAATGGGAATTCAGTGTACACCACAATCCTATGACTCTGGAAATAATGGGGCAACTTTCTTGCCGCCGTCCTCAACGCTAGGACTAACTTTTCGAGGGGCAGGTATCTCGTTTCTGCATCCAGCAATGTCTTGCTTACGTAATAGACAGGGATTTGCTCGGATCCCTTATCCCTCAATAATACTGCACTAACAGCATGTTCGGAGACTGCCAGGTATAAAGTTAAAGGTTCACCTTGTTCGGGTGTGGACAATAGGGGGGCTGCTGCCAAGTACTTCTTCAGGTCTTGGAACGCCTGCTCACATTCTGCTCCCCATTCGTATCCCTCCCTCTTTTTCAGTAACTGAAAGAAGGGTCTACACTTGTCACTAAACCTGCTGGTAAATCGGTTTAAAGCTGCTGCCATCCCAGTCAACCTTTGGACCTCCTTCGTGGTTCTTGGACTTTGGAGCTTTTGCAACGCTGTAATTTGATCGGGATTTGCCTCTATCCCTCTTATGGTCACCAAATGCCCTAGGAACTTTCCCGAGTTTACACCAAACGCACACTTCGAGGCGTTGAGTTTCAGCTTATACTCTCTCAGTATCTCAAATGCTTCCTTTAGATCAACAATGTGGTTTTCTTTCTCTTTGCTTTTGACCACCATGTCATCTACGTAAACCTCCATGGTTTTACCGAGCAGCTTCTTTAGCATAATCGTTGCTAACCTCTGGTATGTTGCACCGGCATTCCTCAGACCAAAAGGCATGACACTATAACAGTACAGCCCCCTTGGTGTGATAAAGGACGTCTTTTCCTGATCGGGGCCGTACATCGCTATCTAGTGATACCTTCGATAAGCATCAAGGAAGCTCATCCGCCCGTACCCAGCGGTTGCATCGACGAGTTAGTCTATCCTGGGAAGGGGGAAGCTATCCTTGGGACACGCCTTGTTCAAGTCGGTGAAATCGACACAGACTCGCCACTTCCTGTTCTTTTTCTTTACCACCACAGTGTTGGACAGCCATTCTGGGTAGTATACTTCTCGTATAGCTTTTGCTTCAAGCAACCGGTCCACCTCCTCGATGACAGCATCCACGTGCTGTACGGCAGATCGTCTTTTCTTTTGCATTACAGGCTTATGTTGTGGATCCACATTCAAGTGGTGACAAATCACGTTTGCATCCACTCCGGGCATCTCTTCGGGTACCCAAGCAAACACATCAACGTGCTCCTTGAGGAACCCTACCAACTCTTCCTCTTCTGCTTTATTCAGGTTTTCCCCGATTAGAAAATACCTTTCTGGATCATTCTCGTTGATTTGAATCTTCTTCAATCCTTCCACCACTTTCTCGGCGGGGTCCCCTCCGACATCCTCAATGGTCGGTTGATCCGGAACCTCGATTGCTTGGACTAACTGCGCCTTAGGTGCCTTCTTGATTATAGAAACCAAGCACTGCTGGGCAACCTTTTGATTTCCCTTAATTCTTTCAATACCATTTGACCCGGGGAATTTTACCATCTGATGGTAAGTAGAGGAAACCGCCCTCATCTTGTGCAACCATGTTCTTCCAATAATCGCGTTACAGGATGACGGTACATCTACCACTAAAAAATTGGTTCTTAGCACGACTGTTCCTGCCCGAATAGGAAGAGTTACTTTGCCCAAGGGCCAGACTGCTCCTGCACTAAATCTGACCAAAGGGGTTATTGACTGCACCAAGTCTGCTTGTGTCAGCCCTAACTTCTTGAGCGCATCATAGTACAGTATCTCCGTGCAGCTTCCTGAGTCTACCAGGATTCTTTCCATGTCATACTCCCCAATTCGTAGGGTTATGACTAAGGCATCATTATGTGGCACCTGGATTCCCCCCAGGTCCTCATCCGTGAAGACTATGCCTCCATTGCAATCTTCTCCTTCACGTCCTCGCTTCTTTCCCAACTGCATCACATGCTGATCATGTTTTACTTGTCTCTGGAGCAACCTCACCTCACTTCTCGTGTAAGGTGTGGCCAATCCATGTATCATATGGATTACCCCCCTTGGATTTTGTTCATAATCCAATTCCAACGCTTTCTCCGCACCCTTGTGCTCCTCCTGGATGAATTCTTTCAGGTAACCCCGTGAGACCAGATCATCGAGGTGTTGTTTGAACATCTCGCAATCCTCCGTCATGTGCCCCCAATCTTTATGATAACTGCAATGCTGACTCGTAGCCCTCTTTGCATCTTTGTCCCCCTCCAGCCTTGGGGGCCACTTGAAATATGGGCGATTCTTTATTTTGTAAAGAATCCGATAGATTGGTTCCTTCCAAACCGTTGTAACTGAAAAGAAAGACTTGGGGTCTGGGGCGTGCCTCTCTTTATATGGCTCTTTCTTGATCTGCCCGTATTCCTTCCTTTCTTTGTAGGTTTTGGGCTCCGGCTTATCCGCCTTCCTCGGTAGACCCTTTGCCTGTTCGGCAACCATCCTATTGTCCTCTCGCAATATGTCATCCTCGTTCCTGGCGTGTTGCTCAATTCGTTCCATTAGCCTTGCCAATGTATCTACCGGGCTCATGTTTAGGGACTTACGTAGTTCTCCCCGAACAGGCAGTCCTGTTTTGAACGTGGCTATTGCATATTCCTCACTGCATCCTTCAATCTCGTTGAAAGTCTCCCAGTATTTCTTGGCATAGTCCCTGATCGGTTCATTCTCCCCTTGTTTCATAACAGAACTGCTTTCAAAGGTTTTTGGTGCTTTCCTGCTCGTCAGAAACCGAGCAGTGAATTCCTCGGCCAATTGTCTCCATCCTCGTATGGTGTTCTGCCCTAGTTTATGGAACCATGACAAGGCCACTTTCCCCAAACTCGATGGGAACATCTTGCACATGATCGCATCATCCCCGTCGTGCATGAACATTGCCTGCCGGTAGTGTTGTATGTGCGCCACGGGATCATTATTTGTTTCGTAAAGTATGAATGCCCCGTGCTTCACCCTGCTCGGAAGCCTTGCCTCCTGCAATTTCTTCGAAAAAGGGGATGAAGCTATATTGCTGAGGGCTTTCCGTGCCGCTTCTCGTGCAGACATGGCTCCCTCCTCTCGCTCTTTTGCTTTCTTGGGAGTACTCTTTTCCCAATCGGAATCAGGTCTCTCGTACCTATCCCTGTGATGTCTTCTAATCTCTCCTTCTTCGGGGGTGAGGCTTCTGCTTCTTCTTTTCCGTGAAGAAGCCCTTTTCTTTTTCGGAGTGGGACTCCTGGACTTGCTCCTCCTTCCTTGTGAAGGAGCCTTCTTGTGTTCCACTATCGCCAGCCTTTCTCCTCTGGAATCTCTTCGTGACAATCCAGAATCCTCCGGATGTCCTCGTATCCGTTGCAATTCCTGGATCTCATACTCTCGTTTTTTAATCAAACGAGCGTACTCTTCGATCTCTTGTCTCTTTTTATCCAAGATATCGTCACGGTTGTGTGCACTCCTTGAATGCGCCACTGATTCTCCCTCACGATGGGATTTACTCCTTCTCGTGGATCCTGTGGCCGTTCTTCCCTCCTTGTTCTTGGAGTCGTCATGGACAGTCAGGGGGTTATCCTTGTTTGTGGCTTCTTTGCTTGCCCACCGTCGGGCTTTCTTGGAGGATCTGGTGGAGAGTTGCCACCTCCTCCCCCCAACTGGTGTTTCGGATCATGTGGAGTTTTTGGACCTTCTTCCATCATGGTCGCTTTTCAGAGGGATCTCTTTCGTTTCCCACAGACGGCGCCAATTGTAAGTGCAGAAAAACTAAGAGTAGTTTTAGCAGCACAAGAACGTAACAGCTACTTCGAGGTCCTCGCCGGAACCCTAATACGATGCCGGAATCCTTATCTGCAAAACAGACAAGAGGTGAGTGCATCTTTGCCTCTCGTGGCAAAGGCCCTCCGATGCCCAAGTTAGTATCACGTACTAAAGGAAAACCCTAATTCAGTATAAGAGAATACGTATAATTGTAATGTATTGTGTACCTTTCTCCTCTCGGTTTGCCTTGTATTTATAGGTTTATGGATGCTTGCTGCCCAAGTATCCATGTTGCCCTAGGTTTCCTATCTCGTATAGGAAACCCAGAATATCTCGGATTCTCGTTCCCTTATCAGTTCATTAGTCATTACCTTAGTCCGTTTAGGACTCCTTTCCACAGCTGGCCGAACTTCCCATTCCCGTTGGGTATCTCTCCAAGATCCTATCTTATTGGGATCTTATAGCAATCACGGAATATCCCTGTCATCAGAACCTTCTGGAACGTTTCCTGCTCCTGGGACTGCTTTTCGTACAAACCCCCTCCTGTTCTGCTCTTTTATTGCCGAACAGCCTATTTGGACCAATGACTTCGCATGTCATTGCTCTTTCGTCGATCTCTCGGTCCAATATTCTCTCGTGTTACTGGACCTTGGCTCAGTATAGACTCCTTGGACCAATGATCCTTCATATCACTGGTCACTATCGCCGATCACCATTTCTGCACGGCGACTGTTCTTAATGTAATTATACCATGGTCCCACGTACCACGTGTTCGGGCCCTATTTGTGCTTGTTCGGGATTTACTCCCTACAGGTACTTACTAATCATTACACTGGTGACCACATATTGTTCACCATCCACATTAATAAGAGATTAATGGATCTATATTAGGTTCAAATCTGTAACCATAAGTTGGGCAAATCAGTTATTCGAACATATACTCAGATGTAATCTCTTCCTGTAAGGACCCGTAATTTTGGAAATTATTTAAAGGGTTATTTGATATTAGAAATTGAGGAAAATTTGAAATGTGTGTTATGTGAATTGGGGTTTGAGCGATAGTATTGCAATTAGAGGGGTGTAAAGTGTAATTAGTAGATATTTGGGTATATATAGGAGGGTGAGAGAGTAGAGAATTATTTTTTCTCCTCCCTCTCTCACCGGCGTCTCTCCCCCTCTCGGCTCCTCTCTCTCTCCCCCTCTTCCTCTCACTCCCAACCAAAACCCACTCAAACCAACCTCCATTCCACCTTCCTCTCGTGCTTTTGAGCTTGTAGCTTGTCCGGTTCGGCTCGGCTCGGAGTATTTTGGACGTATTTCAAAGTTGGAGTTCCGGGGCTTGCGTGGCCCGATCTCCTCGCGTGTTTGCTCTCCGACTTCGAGGTAGGGACTTCTTGTACATGTTATGCGTAAATATGGTGTTTATGTTGATAGATCGTGCGTAGTATTGTTGTTGTAGTCGGTGTGGTTGAAACCCAGAAAATCTGCAGAAAAACTGCTCGAAAGCCTCCCGTATCGATACGGCCCTTAAACCGTATCGATACCCCACAAGCTGGACAGATTCGTAACCAACCCGTATCGATACGGATTTTCCCCGTATCGATACGGTGAGCTTATCCCCAGATTTCACTATTTTGTTCCGAAACCCATTGTTTTGACCCCCGATCATCTCTAGCACCTCTGGAACATCATTGGACCTTCTCTAAACTTGATTGTTCAACCTCCATTGACTCATTGATGTTT